>JBBPBQ010020324.1:50134824-50220119 GCA_037974755.1 Cicer yamashitae | reverse complement strand
TATAAATTAATAAATTCTTATATTGTCTTTAAAAATTCACAAGTATTTTTTATATCATAAATAATCTTTTAAAATATCAATCAAATGTAAATTGTTAGTATCTCAAATTTTATTATTATAATTAATTATTATCATGTTAACAAAAATATCAACTTTTACCTTCATTCTAAACTCTAATATGGTCCTCACATTTTTTTTATAATTTTTTTATTAAAATATTTAGTGATAATGAGTATTATATTAATTAACTATAAGTATATTTTCTTCTTTTTGACAAATAACCTCCAAAAAATATTTGTTAAATAGTTGACTGAAATATAAAAATGTTTGTCTTTTTATTGATAAAGAAAAAAAAATTATTACGAAAATTCAAAGGCCTAAAATCCAAATAAACTCATTTAACCATTAGAACCCTAATCATGGTCGATTTTGTTACGGTAAAAAAAGTTTGGTAGCAAATAAACCGAGTTTCAAATAGCGGATATCTTCTTGTTCTATCAATCATATTATTTAATTTTCGATAATTTTAAGATATATGTAGATTTATTGTGAAAGTTCGATTTTATGTTATGTATTTTGTATTTGACTATTATGATAAAATTATTGATCTAATCTTGACTAAAATAGTTTTCAATGTCAATTAAATTAATCATTAAATCAATTGAATTCTCATAAAAAAAAATCAACTCAACTAAATTAATCATATTTTTTAACGCGATCAATCAATTGTCGCACCCGTATAAAATCATAAAGAATCAATTTGATTTTGTCAATTTTACCGTGAAATCCAAGATGCATAAATGATGTTAATAGACAACCCAACAAAACAATTTTTAGTCTGGATATTTTCTAAACAGAGTGAGACTATTTCTATACACGTAAATAAATGTTAAAAGTAACAATAGAGATAACAATGGTGGGTTTGGGTAGGGTACTATAGTACCTGGATCCATACCTGCAGTTTAAAAAAATATTCATAGTCGTGTCCATATCTTCGTGGCTATGAACTTTAATATACATACCTTTATTCTTTTGATTTCTTAGTGCTTGTACTCATACTCATTACACGCACTTTAACAAAAATAGATCGATAAACAATCGCTACTGTTGTGATTAAATTTAAATTTTTTTCAAATACCTTAAATTCAAATAATAAAGTATTATAAACCAAAATATTTTCTAACTCAAAACATATCAAATAATCTCACATTATTACAATAAACTTCTAAAAATCCAAAATAATATTTTATGAGGTATATGAGTAAAAAAAAATTATATGATCACAATATAATTATATGGTCACAATAAAGTGTGGTGCGGGGCGAGATAGATACTATAGTACTCGTACTCATATCTATATCCGTTCAATTTTACAAATAATTACTCGTCTCCATATCCACGCCCATACTAAATATGTTGGTTTTTACCTTACTCACGGTGAATCTTTTATTCGGATATCACTAGGTCTGGATCTAACTGTCTTCCATAAGTAACAAGAAGTGTTTCTAACCATCGACCAATGTTTGATAAAAGTAGAATTCAGTTCAAATCTTAACAATCATATTCTACTGAAAGGTTAATACAATTGACTTTTACAAAAGGATAAATTAAGAGACTAAAATTGCTATTTTTTAAATTAAAAGTCAAAATCATCATATTATGAATTTTAGAGGATAAAAGTGCATTAACTCTTAGAAAATTGCAAATTTTTGATATTTTTTAATTTTAATTTCTAAAATATGTGTCGTGATCTATTGAAGGGGTAAAAAAGACAAAAGGATTTGTAAGAAAAAAAAATAAAAGGAAATAACAATACCACAAAAATGACCTTTTTTTTGTCATTTGAGAAAATGCTTAAAAAAATATTAAAAGAAACAAAATTGCATTTGAATCTTTATTGTTTTTATTTGACGAGAAGAATAAATATTTCAATAAAATTATTTTAGTCGATAGATTTTTCGCATTTAAAATCTTTTAGCTAATTTACGTTCGGCATTTCAAAATTATTTATTTGATATTATTTCAACATTTCATATTCTTTGTAGTCAATGTTTTTTTCGATATTTGTTTATTTACATATTTCAAGCTCGAAGTGTTATAAACACATTATAGCTTGAAGAGAGATGCTAGATATCTTATAGTTGGTTAATTAGTTATGTTGATTAATAAGTTACACTAACTAGTTAGTTGTTTATCTAATTGACTATAAGTGTTTGTAACATTCATGTAATTGACTCTCTCTATTATCAATATTGTTCAATTTTTTTATATTTAATTATCTCTTATCAATGACTTAAATCAATAATTATACGATATAAGTAAAAAAACTTAATTTAGTTGTACTTGTTGTGTCAAATGAACCATTACCACGTCTCTTCACAATGCTGAATGTTATTCACTTTATTGATATAAGAAATGGGATAGATAGAAGTGAATGTGTGGGAGAGGTAGAGAGAGCATATGAGAAAATAAATTAAGTAGATAAATTTTTTTAGTAGAAAAAAAAATGGTGGTTTGGTATTTTAGATACTTTGTCTAGCGGACAAAAAATTGTCTTATGTTTGAGCGATCGACAAAAATTACAACTTTTGTCTCATCCCTTGTTCACTAATTTGTCTAATCCCACAACCAATTTTTATGTCAAACACGATACAATAGGAGTTATTATGTTTTGTCACTTATTTTCAACAAATCAAACGCACGCAGAGACATAAGGGGGAGATATTAAAAAAAATTATTTATGAATGTGTAATAAATTGAAAATTTAAATTTAGAATTTTTTTGCATTATTCCAATTCAATTAAATTGTTTCTTCATATTGTTTTATTGTTATTTTTTATTTTTTTAAATTTAAATAATAATTGTTGGAAGATAATCGATTAGGAGAACACGTGGAAGAAATATTTCAATTAATGGATTGAAAATAATATTAGTATAGATAGATGACAAATATATTGATAGAAAAAAATATGTGTATTTACAAAATGAACATAAATATTCTTAAACAAAAATTATATATAGTAAAAACAAGACAATAAAAAACTCTACGTAGAAGATTTGAAATCCAATAAAATGATAATGGGTGCGTTTGTTTGAGCTTAAATAAAAATGATTTTTAGTTTAAAAAATTTAGAGATTATTTTGTAGAGATTTGTTTAAAAATGATTTTTTTATTTCCGTTTGTTTACTATCATAAAAATGATTTTTTTTAAATGATTTTTAATATGTTTATATACAATTTTATAAAAGTGATTTTTAAACTACAAAATTACCATAAAGGACATGACTTTTATAATACCCTACAAAATTTATAAGTTTAATCCATTTCTTATACAGATTTTAAAATTGATTGATGTACCTTAAGTACTCATCAAAAAACAATAAATAAACACAAAGCAAAAAAAGAAAAATAGTACAACGTATGAATGATATAAAAATAAAATGATTCAAATAAAAGGCGTAAAAACAATAAAAAAAAAATGATGTGGAAAAATTGAAAAGGATTGAAGAAAAACCGATATCATAGCCTCCTGAAAGGAGAATAACTGTCACAATTGATGGAGGGTAATTTTGGATTTTTCAAAAACGGTAAGGGTAATTACATCATTTTCTCTTATTAGTGGGTTAAGTTCCGTGTTTTTAAATTTTTTTGCATCTTTCTCTCTCATCTATCGCATTAGCTAATTTGAGAAGCTACTATTTTTAGCTTTTCATTTTTAGCCAAAAAATGATTTTGTTTTAACAAAATGATTTTTAAAAAATCTGAAACAAACACCCTTTAAATCCTACAAAATGATTTTTAGTTTAAAAGAATAGATTTTTTCATGAAAAAATCTGAAACAAACGCACTCAATATTTGCCCAAAAGAAAATCAAATTAAATAAAAGATGACAATTTAGACGAGAAGATGAAATAAAATGAACGATCCAAAATTCGGATAAACTTCACCTTTTGAATAGATGAATAAATTTTTATGTGCACAAAATTGTCATATAATTAAAATATATAACATTTTAAATTAAAGGAGTACGAAATAGAGAATCAATCGAGATAAAAGTGTTACAGATCTCAAAACAAGATATTAAATTAGTAAGAGAACATACAAAATAAGAGCTTTAATTTTATTTTATCTTTTTATTAAATGATCAATATTAATAGTTAATTGTTAATTTTTATTAAAAACAGATAAATTTATATCTTCTTGTTACTTCAATTCATACATTTATCTCTCGAATCACCAAACAAATTTACGACTCCTAAAAAAAGAAGAAAGTGTACTAGTATCTAACATGAAAAAAAATAAAACAATGAGCGAAGAGAATTATAAAAACATAACAAAAGTGTGAAAGAGGAAAAGTTAAACATTCTCAAAGAGGCACACACATGTGAAGATACAAAGAGAGGGACTGACTTAAAAATTTGATATTTTTTATATTGATTGATTGAGTAATACTATACACTCAATTGCTTTTATATTGTTATAATCTAATATATTATAGTGTCGTATTTTATTACAAAATAATATTGAAAGTTGATATTGATTCAAAATATTCATATTTATTTGAATTTTGATTTATTTATGGTAGTTTTTATATGGAATAATCTCTTTTTCGTCTAATATTAGATGTCCGACTTAAATAGGTAATAGATGTTGGTATTTGTTTTCTTTGAAAATATTCACATGTATATTTTTCTATTCAAAGTTTCCATTTTTATTTTTGTGAAAATTGTTATTTTTAAGTTACTAAATTTATAAATGATGCAGATAAAAAATATATGTTTGTAGAATATTTTATTTTCCCTAATTTGTAAAATGTATTTAATGCTAAGTGAAGGAGAGAATGATCATTTAGAAGATGTCAAGTGTACATTTTACACAATGAATTAGGTTCTAATTAATCTTATTATAGATATGTTATTTACATGATGCTCATAGTGTGTTATATGATTAGGATAGCCATTAATAGGCATTCAAAGAGTAATCGGTAAGATTTGATATGTGAAATCTAAATTGACGGAAATTTTGTATTGTAATTAATTTTGTGAGATAAAATTTACTGTATAATTTGTGAGAACATAATCGTTGAGAGGCTGCCAGTGGAATGAATTATGCTTGCAATGAGGCATAAATAATCTTAGTATAGATTTCACAAAAAATTAAACATTTGAAGTGAATTTATAGGTGCATTCAGTTTAGGATTTGAAATGATTTTAAAATAAGTCTTAGTGTATTTAGTCAGAGATTGATGGAGGAAATGAGATCATATTTTAAATGAAATATGTTGAATTCATTTTTTAGGAGTGTAGAGGTGTAAAACTTCTCATAAACTTGTTTTTACTCCCTCTATTTTGAGGGGATTTGGAAGGAAGAAGTTCATTATAACTAAAAAAACTATTAAAAATTATTCCCTTTAAATCTCTTCCCTCCCTTCTCCTTTTTATTTTTTCCGTTGAACCATACAAGCCAAGCCTTTATAGCATAATATAAATAAATCTTGTAGTATATTCAGTTATGTTAATTTTTATTTTTTAATCATCGGGTAACTACTCCTCAACCAAGACATTTTATAACTTACAAAAAGTTATTTCAAATATCCGGTGTTATTGTAGTGACTATCAAAGTAATAATGTTGACAAAATAAATACAATATGACCTAAATCATTAGAATTAATTCTAAGTAGTCCTTATTGTGATCCAGAACATAAAAGAACGAATCAATCAAATGATTTTAGTTATCAAACAACTAGACAAAAACTACTTTTCCATCCAAAGTAACACACATTTTAAACTTGATATTCTCATGGCTACTAGTATCACCATGTCTTATTTTGACATCTGATAGTAACAATGACCACTATAAAATTTAAATATATGATGAAATTAATACTGATGCTTTGTTTTTATTCAACTATATTATTTAATTATAACTTGTTTTCATTCACTATTTTATAATTAGATGTTTACTACAAATTTATTAAGTTATTGAAAAAACTTATAAATCCATGAAGTATGTCTTAACCATGTGAATTCTTAAAATATAAATTCATTAAATCTAAGCTACAAAATGTTGATTTTAAAATTGTTTTAAAATTTTTATTAGTAATTCAATTATAAAATGTTATTTAAAATTTACGTGACATTTTTTTTATATAAAAGTAGTTTTTTAAAATCTCAATTGAATACAACCTCTCTCTACATCTCAAATTTTTAAGTTTTATAATTAAGCATCTTTATCATGTCAAATTGAACTCAAAATATCTCATAACAACTTCTATTATAAACTCTAATATCATATGATACTATTTTTTTTTCCAATTTTTTAAATATTTTTTTTTTAAGGTTTACACAATAGTGTATAGAAAAAACTTAAATGCATTTTTGTAAGTGCTTTTAGTATGATTATTACCCTAAAATACATATTTTGTGGTTATAACAAACTTTAATAACAATATAAATTTAACAAAATCATAGTTGGTTAAATTAAAAATTACACGTAACTATCTAAAGAAATGCATCTAAATTTTATCACAATGAATAGTGTATTACTAATGCCCAGACAAATTTTAATTTCAAAAACCATAAATAATAAATATATGTTGGTCAAAGAGTTGCCTCAAACAAAAAAATGTTTGTTTGTTTTTAATAAAGAAAAATGAAAGGCCCAAATACTTTCTCAAAGAGTTATGTATTGGATGGGTAAAAACAATCACAGACTTTGAATAAAGCCCAAACACCACAGGCCCAAAACATCTCCTTTAAATATCTGAAACCCTAATCGGTATTGCCTCTGACTCTCAGCTCTGTTGGCCGAAAATCGATCCTCAGGTAGCGCCTCCTTCTCCATCATTTACACTATAATAGTTTAAGTTTCAAATTCGTGATCCGTGATTTCAATACTTTTCGTTATTTTTATGATATGCATATTTTGATGTCTTTACGGCGAAGTTCGATTTTTTGATTAATTGATTACACTATCTTGTGCTAATTCATCGATTTGTTGCTGGAAAATTTACTCTTTTATAGGTAAGCCGCCATGGTTAAGCACAACAATGTTATCCCTAACGAACACTTCCGTAAGCATTGGCAAAACTATGTGAAGACATGGTTCAATCAACCAGCCAGGAAGACCAGAAGACGCTTGGGTAATTAATTATATTTTCATGATCTCAATTTTAATGGTTATTTTTCAGTTCTATATTATGGAATGTTAGTTTGAATTATATAATATTGCTGGTTGATTCATTTCTGTTGACATGTTGGTGGTTTCTCTTTTTTAGCCCGCCAGAAGAAAGCAGTTAAGATTTTCCCTAGGCCTACTGCTGGACCACTTAGGCCATTGGTTCATGGTCAAACTGCCAAATACAACATGAAACTCCGTGCTGGTAAAGGATTTTCCCTTGAAGAGTTGAAGGTATAATAGCTTGTTTTCATATTTGTATCTTATTTTGAAATGTTAAGATTGGCGGTTCTGTATGTTATTGTTATTGTTATGTTATTCAGCTTTATAGTTACAGTTCCCATTTAGTTTTTTTTTTGTGCTGAGTATGCTACTGGAATATATTAGGCATACAAAATGAACCTCAATGTGTTAGTTCAAAAACAATTGTTGCTATGGCAGAACACATAGTATATTCCTTGTGTTTTTTTTACTCCACTCGACTATTTAGAGATGAGTTGTTATGTTTAGCTATTTGATTTATGGGAATATTCTCATTAATAATCTGTTTCAAATACAATGTGTTTGAAATTTGAATTTTGCAAAATCACGGTGTGAATTTTAGTTGGGCAAGAACTATAGTTTTTAGCTTTGTGAAATCACTGCAGTGCATTGGGAAGTGAGAGTAATGAATCCACTGTGGATCTGAACATAGGTTGCAATGTACTATGGATTCATTATTCTCAGTGAAAAGAATACTGTGTGAAGGATAACTAGCTGTTGCATTTTGACTGAATTTAGTTTGAATCGGTGAAAAGATCTTAAGCTTTTTAGTTTTCAACTATGGAGTACAATATACTGATTATTAATTGAGGAGTTACACTTTATATATTATCTTTTGATAATATATTTTATTTGTATGGCAGGCTGCTGGTATTCCCAAGAAGCTTGCTCCAACCATTGGCATTGCCATTGATCATCGCCGCAGGAACCGATCTTTGGAAGGTCTGCAAGCTAATGTCCAGAGGCTGAAAACATACAAGGCCAAGTTGGTTGTTTTCCCAAGACGTGCACGCAAGACCAAGGTAATGCAAGAAATTCAATCATATTTTTTATTTTTGGTTTCAAATAGCCCACTGGCAAAACTTGCACAGACTATTTTAAGTGTTGCGTAGCCTTTTACCATCACAGCTACACCTACCTGACAGTTCAATTATATCTTTTATGATGAGGAATTTTCCTTAATGTTGATAACATCATTGCTGCTAGACATTCACATGACCCATTTATATGGTTTTGCAGACTGGTGACTCTACACCTGAGGAACTTGCTAATGCTACACAAGTCCAAGGCTCATACTTGCCTATTGTGAGGGAGAAACCAACTGTAGAACTTGTCAAGATCACCGATGAAATGAAGGCATTCAAAGCTTATTACAAACTCCGCCTTGAACGCACAAACAAGCGTCATTATGGTGCTAGGCTCAAGAAGGCTGCTGAGGCAGAAAAGGAAGACAAGAAGTGATGACCTTAAGAAGTCAGAGTTCATATTCTATTCATATAATAGTTGTTTCAAGACAATTTTGTTCGAAATTAGTTTTGTTAAGAACATGCCAAGTCTGAATCATGGATTTCTTTGCTTACTATTATTGTGTTCTGTTTCTCAGGTTTGTATGTTTAGCAAGTACTGTGTTTTGTCTGGATTTTTCAGCAGTGTTTATTTTATTCATGCATTTTACTATGTTTTCTTTATCCACCTTAATTTTGTTCAGAAGAGTAACATGGCGGAAAACATCCCACTCAGTTGTTGCTAGACAATTAACATTTCTTGCGTTAATTCAAATATAACAAGCATTGGAAATAAATGTGTACTATGTGCAATATTGTTTTATCTCCTAATTTTTTGCATTTGATAAACACCTTAATTATACAATATGATTTTTATAAAAGACATCATCTACCCAGCATGATTTTAATCTTATGTGTTGCTACGCAAGTTTTTCTCAAAATCGATCTAGTATACGGTGCTTTGGCGTTGAAAAGATCAAAGAATTGTAACAGAAGCAACTAAATTTTAAAACAAAGAATACTAGTGTACTACTTTTACCAATCGGGGTCTATTTCACCTTCACTATGATCCCGATCCACTGTTATTAACTGTGATCCCGATCCATTGTTATTAACTGCTTGGCTTCACTGGGTTTCTAACTGATTCGTATTTTTTGAGATGATTCAATGACTTTGTAATATTTATGAAGATTGAATTTCAAACACTCGATGCAGGAAGAATCGTAAATAAACTTCCAATCATATGACTTTATTTTCTTGAGTGCAGTTTGAAATCCTATGGACACCAGATTATACTAAGATCACCAATACTCTTCATCTTCATCAATTTGTTCAAAGTAGGCAGGAACTAATGCAAATTTGGCCTAGCAATGTACCAATAAAAGATACCAAAAATTGAAAAATGTCATCAGGGAATCAACTGTGCAAAATGTATGATTGATCATAATTGGACGTGATTAGTTTGCTCTGCTGCCTTTGTTAAAGTTTCTGCCTTTGTTAAAGTTTCATGCCTTTGGTCAAGTTTATCTGTTCATAGGAATGATCACACCTCTAAATAAACAAAATTAATTAACGGGAGTCATAAGGAAACGGTGGAGTGAAAGTCATGTTTTCAACTCATTTCTCTAAAAAAAAATGTAACAATTAATTACTAACAATAAGTATTTGAAAAAAAATTAAAGGGTTCAAATAACAACTCCCATGGTCTTATTAGTATACTATGATATAAAGATTGCTTTACCCTATACTCTACATTTTTATCTATACCCCTACAATTTTTTAAAAATGTCAAATATATTTTTGATTTTTTTTTACTATTTTATCAATTCAAATTCACTTTTTTTTTTACCATTCAAAGATTTTCGGACCAAACAAAAAAAAGTTTTTCGAAGTTACCCAAAAACATTTTAGAAGATTTTTTGTACAAAAATGTTTACCTGAAAACTTTAAAAAAGTTTTCCAAACCAGTAGGGTTTACCGGAAAACTTCTTCAAAAATTTTCCAGTACACCAATTTTATTTTATTTTATTTATTTTTATAAATTTTAACATATATGGATAAACCGCTACAATTATGTGATAAAACATGCGTTGATAGTACCAACATTTTTGATACAGATCAAGTATGAATAACTATAATTAATATTGTAAAAATCTATTATTGTGATGAATTATTTTAATTTATTTCAGATATTTAATACACGGAAAGCTGTTGTGAATTGAGTTAGAGAAATCAGTATAAAAAATAAAGTGACTGTTATCATTAGAAGATCAGATAACGAGACAAGAAAGAGAGGGAGGAGAAATAAATTAATATTATGTTGCGACAAAGGAGGAAAATACAAGTGTGTTGATAGTTTAACTTGAAGTTTAACAAAAAAGTATGGTTGATCTTTCAAGCTTAGATCAAAACCATTAAAAGATGGTTCAGGATGGACAATTAAAGTAATTTGTGGAGTTCACAACAATGAATTACCTGATACTTTGAAGAGACATGCATTTGTTGGACGTTTAGATGAAGAAGACAAAAAATATGTTCATAACAAAATATAATGTTGCACTGAGACAAATATTACTCTTATTGCAAGACTGAGATAAGAACAATGTTACTAAGATCTCACAAATATATAAACAAATGAGTATGATTCGATTGCACGTGAGAGGTCATAAGAGAGATACAACATTTATTCAAGTTAATTGAAGATACAAAATATGTGTGTGTGGAATAGAAAATGGGAAGACTTAGATGTTATGAGAGATATTTTTTGGGTCCATCCAGATTTAGTGAAGTTGTTGAATTTGTTTCCTATTGTGTTGATTATGGACACCACCTACAAAACCAATAAATACAGAATGTCATTACTTGAAATTGTTGGTATGGCATCAACATAGATGACATTTGTTGTTAGATTTGCTTATTTGTAATGTGAGCAGGAAGAAAACTTTTGTTGGACATTAGAGAGGCTAAGAGAACTATTTGTTACACAAAACAAATTTCCTCATGTAACTGTGATACGTAGAGATCTTGCTTTAATGAAAGCAGTTGGTATTTTATTTCCACATGCTGTTAATTTGCTTTGTCGATTTCATATCGACAAAAATGTTTGAGTAAAAGGCAGACAATATGTCTTAAAGGATAGACAAGAATTAGTATTGAATATGTGGAAAGACATTATTTATTGCAGTGATAAAAAAAGTATATCATGCGCTTGCACACGTTTGAGCAATCATGTGTCGATAATCAAATATTTGTTGATTATGTGATAGAAACTTGGTTAACTCGTCATAAGCAGAGGTTTGTTGAAGTATGGACAAATCGAGTGATGCATTTGGTGAACACAACGACTAACAGGTATGTCATGTCACTCTAAAACTTCGATTTTGTAATTTTACTATATATTGTTCGATTGCTCCATGGTGACAATTTACATGTAATGATAGGATTGAACAAACTCATTGAAAACTGAAGTTAATGTTGGAACACATCATGAGTGACATGTGTAAATGTTGGGAGGCTATGAACAACATGATAAGGTTGCAACATAAAAAAATCAGGGGTTTATTTCCGAAAAGTTTCTACGATCAAGAGCATGAACACAACCATCCATTTTATCAGAGATTGAATATATTTGTATCAAGAGAAACTCAATGACGTATTGGTGAAGAATACGAGAAAGTTGAGTGGGTGGTTACCGACAAATCTGTATGTAGGTGTTCTATCAGAAGAAGAACACACATGTTACCTTGTGCTTGTGAATTGGCACAATATAAATTGATGGGTGAACCATTTCCTCTAATTTCTATGCATATTAAATGGAGGAAATTAAGCTTGGAATGTGAACTCACTTAAGACACATAAGATGGATCAAAGTTATATATGTCTAATGAGATGAATGCTTTGTGGGAACGCTTTCGATCACTTGATGTTATAGGAAAAAGAGTGTTGAAGTGTAATGTGCGTGAACTTGCTTTTCCAACTACAAGTTCAACGTGTCCACCACTTGAAAAATTTAAAACCAAATGACGGGTGAAGAAGAGTACGTGTAAGAAGCCAGATGAATATGATGTATATCGAGACCCTTTTTACTTTGAGCATGTTTATGCAACATATTGTGAAGATCCTGGTTCCCAACCATCTCAATCATAAAAAAAGAGACATTCTCTTTCATCAACGAAACAACCCTCTCAATCATCAAAGAAAATACATTTGTTCTTGAGACAATTTCCTGATGTTATTCAACCATACATTGATGACATATTTAATGTGATAACAGATGGAAATTGTGGCTATCCTACTATTGCATCATTGCTTGAACACAGTGAGGAGTCTTGGTCTTTGGTCCGCCATAATTTGGACTGGAAGATTGTTTATCATATAAGTCCATATGATAGACTGTTCTCAGGACGCATTAGAGAAGTAAGAGATTCGTTGAAGATAACAAGCTTAGGTGTTCAACCCATAGATAAATGGATGTCCATAATTGATATGGGTTACGTGATAGCGACAACATATAATATTATTCTCGTCACGTTTGCTGAGACATTTTCCATGGCTTTCTTTCCTATGAGGTGTTCACATTCAAGATCGACAACAAATGATCGTATTATATGTATTGGTTTTGTTGAAGCAAAGCATTGGGTTTCGGTAAAATTATATTATTTTCTTAAATAATACTTCTATTTTTTAAATAGTAAGATGAATTTCCAATAAATAATATCTTCAATATATTTTGCAGTTAAAGATAAAAAATGGATTTCCAATGTCAGACATTGCACCAGGTTGGAAGCAATATCGCACCGAGGAGGCAACTACTTGGGCAATAGCATACACGGGAGTCAGTGGGGTATTTATTAGGCCATATGGGACTTATTAGGCCATATGGGATGTGTTACACAAAATGCACAACCCGAAGATGTCATGTCATTAGATGAAGATTGATTTTGTATGGACTACAATACTTTAAAACTTATATAAAATACACTTGTTATTAGTTCATTTTAGTTTCTACTTTCGTTATATTTCATCACAAATAAAAATAAAGTTAATGATATAACAATAATGTAAAACAATAAAATAAAATTAAAATAACATTAACGATGTTCATGACAAATAAAAGTAGAGTTAATGATATAATCGAAGGGAAATGAGCAGAGAAGTCAATGCACCAGATCCCGGTTCTTTAGCCACCTAAGAAAATGGAAGTCGTATACCCAGGGTGCGTAAGCCTTCTGATCCTACTTTGTCGTTTAGATTATGCCAAAAAGACGGGGAAAATGATCAACTGTCACGTTTTGATGCCAGTTTAGGTAGGGCTAAAATGAACTTTGACAATGTTCATCACAAAAAAGTAAATAACTACTAACTAGTATTATGACGCGTTAAATATAAAGTTCTAAAAAAGTAACTATACATGTCGTCATTTGGATCAACATTATGTGTATCCAACTCCCGCTGTATAAGATCACCCACCTGCGGCATAATAGATGGTTGTTCACTAGAAGCTTCTGTAGTGGTGGGGATATTAAAATCTGGAACTTGGGGTACACCATCTGGGCGCACTAAAAGTGGATGAGATACCCTGTAGAACCACTCCAAATATCCATCCTGACACTCAGATGGATATGTAGTTAGACGTATCCTGTGATGCAGTTCGGTGACAAAGCTCAAATATCTCATCCATTCGACATCTACATCGGAAAATCTAGAAAAAAACTGGAGGTGGGGGTGGTGGAATATGTTGGATGTTTCCAAATTGTCTCAGACACCTCTTAGACAAATACGTCACTGCTGCATAATCAGAGGTGGCCAATGTATAACATTATATCATCAAAGGAAATAACATCCCTATGATTCTCCCACGGTCTCCATATGACATCAGCATGTGTCAGTGCATCAATCATATGTTTGTACTCAGAGATTTTGTGTTTGCCTTGTTTATAACTAACTCCCTTTGTACATTCTGACAATGCACTCAACATTAGCATCCTGATCACCTCTTTAACAAATATGTGGAAAATATTCGTATATCCAACACTGTTGCAAATAAAAATAAATAAATTAATGATGAACATTAAAATTAGTAATTAAAAATAATTAAATTAACGATAAACATAAAAATAAACAAATGATAAACATAAAAATAAATAAATAAATGATAAACATAAAAATTAATAATTAAAAATAAATAAAATAATTTATAAATATTTAATACATGTAGTAGCGACATATATCGACCTAACTGTTTGGTGTCGTAACAACAAGCATCTAACAATTAGTCATAAAAGACTATGAGTGCAGTACCTCAAGCGTATCTACCTGTACCATCTAAATCTCTGAATGTATAGTAATATAAGCATCCGAGATAAACAGATGATCCTGCTCTCCCACGTCATCATCTTCCACTATCATCTGTCGTCTCCTCTTAGATGTTGTCGGTCGAATCCTCTTCGGAGGATCCATCATGGATGATGAAGTATCAACGTCACGCGATCTTCGTATTATTTTGCACCACCGCCCACTGAAAAATTAAAAAAAAAATCAAGTATAATTAGTTAAAAAAATCAGAATTAAAAAATTAAAAAAAAATTAAAAATAAAAAAAAACAAACATTTTCGAAAAACTTGTTTTTCAAGTTTTCCGGCAATTACCGTAAAAGTTAAAACAAGTATTTCGGTAGTGTGTTGTACTCCAGAAAAGTTAAAAAAAGTATTTTGATAGTACCGAAAAACTTGAAAAAATATTTTTAAAAATGACATATGAACGAGAATTTTTTTTTGTGAAGTTTTTCGAAGTATAACTTCTTCACCGAAAACTAATTTCCGGTTAAATTGAAAAAACACACTTATTTTTTGTGAAAATGTAAAATGATAAAATGATAAAAAATTATAAATTTTAAGATTTATACTGAAAATAAAAAAGGTGATTTCCCTATGTTTGTAGGCCAGTCCAAAAGCTTCCAAGTAGAAGCCCAAGTAACCTTAAATAAAAAGACACACACAAAACGCGTGTCAGTCAAAAATATCTAGTCATCGTAAACGAGAACCTTCTTTTTTATTTTTTTTTGACTCGAGAGAACCTTCTTTTCTTGTAGCCCTAAAAATAAATATTCAATACCTTGCCCCAAATAGACATCACACACCAACACCGCCGCAATTTACTTAAACAATCTAGACCGTCGATATTTGTGTTGCCAACTAATCACAGCTGTTTATTTTCTCCATACTCCACTATATAATAAAACGATCGCAACCCTTTTTTTACCAAACCCAATTTGCCGCGTCAAAATGCGCATCATTACAATTTCTCTCCAATTTTCAATTCTTAGTTTCATGAACGGATCATCGATCTGTTTCTCATAAGATCGTTAGGCAAATTCTCATTCAATAAAGTCGCGAATCCGCCACCGTGAGTTAATTTTCCTTTTTATCTGTTTCAATTTCTGTAATTACTCGATTTGAATTTCGTTTAATCGATTACGCTTTATATTTTTATTTTTCAGATCTCGGTTGATCCGCGAATGATCGTGTGTTTTTCTGCGAGATTCGTGTTTGAATCGGAGCAATTAACACGGAATCAATTGTATAATATTGTAGAGTGTATGGTAACAATCGTTTAGAATATTAATTATATTTTGTATCGATTGCAAATTCGGTTGGCGAGATCAGAAGTTTAGGCATAGCAACACAAGGTATTTGACTATTTGTTATGTTTCTATGTTATTAATTTGTTAATTGTGAATGGATCTTTGCTATGTCAGGTGCGCTTGCATAGCAGATCCGAAAAATCTTAATAAAATTGAAGTTAGTTTGTTTTGAGAGGGGAGAGATAGGTTTGGGGATATTTTATTTTATTTTTTTCCCCAACCTATTTCTCTTTCCCTCTGTTGTGCGTGTGTGTCTGGTGTCTTCTCCTTTCTCCTTTCTCTTTTCTATTCTGTTATTGTTTTTCTTTTATTCTGCAATGCACCCCACCGCACCGCACATAATATGATTCTAATCGATAATCTATCGTCGTTACGAAACCTAATTAAAGAAGCAATCCCGGACGTGTTGATAGATAAGGTGAGATAAAAAGGACATATGATTATTTTGTTGTTATAATATTGCGCAATTTATCATAGAATTAAATATTTTATAATCTGTTTTATACTAATAATTAACTCGCATACTGAATTCATGACATTATTTTATGGTGTATTTTATTAAATTGAAGGATATGGCTCCAATTTAATTCTACGATATGTTGTTTGTTGTTCACGCTTCAATTATCTAAGACAGACACGTCCAATATTCTTCATCAATTGGCTATTTTATTTTATCACTTACATTTCAATGTCGTTTTCGTTATTTCTAGAAATAAATTTTGTTAAGTTAAATATTGTTGCAATTCAGTCAAACTTTTAACCAAAGGAATTTTCTAACATGCACTTGGTTTTGTAGCGGTACATATTCAACAAGTACACTCAGAAGAGGGAAAAATTACTGTCAATTAAATATTCTATATTTAAGCTACTGTAATTTTAATTCAATTCAGTATCAAACATATTGATATACCTTTTCATTACCACTTAAAAGCTTTGAATTTTGTACAATAACTGATTCGAAGTTGCAAACTTTTTAGTGAATACAAAAAAATATGCAGATGCATATGTCAGTTAAACATATAATATCAAGTTTTCAACTCATGAATTTTATCTAAATTTTTTGGTATGTATCTTTATTTTGGTAAATATCTGATAACCTATCTTCGCTCAATACTATGACTGTTGATACTCGTCTGCAATTCTCTGCTGTAATCTTAAGCTCTTCATTGGATTTGTAATTGGGTTTCTCGGATTGTGTGGGAGTTTGTTGTATGAAATGTTTCAAAAAGCAGCTGAAGAGCTCACTAGCTGGTGATTATGGATGGCTATACAAACTGTACCTATTGCTTCTTCAAGTTGTAGTTATCATATAGATCATTCAAGCTCTTTGGACAAATTGTCCTACATTTTTGTGAAGTAGTGGAGGTCATTTGATGCTTTGCTTGAGGTATTTGTTTTCACCCTGAATGATAGATGATTCATGACAATGGATAAAGTTATATCAATTATTTTATTTGCTTTCTTTGTTGAATTTTTCTAGTGGTTTGAGGTTTCAAATCTGCATAATACCCCTTTTTTTATCGAACATTGTTTCTAAGGTGATTATGTAGTTCTTTGTTGGGGATTGCTCAATTTTACATTGTAAAAAAGCCAGTTTGAAAGTGTGTAGGCACTAATGCTCTTAATGTTGTATTGGAATATTGATTTCATATAGGAAGATGTGTTTAACATTCATTAGTCTGTAATATGATCATCGTATGGCCTAAATATTCTATGTTATGTCAGTGGTATAGTTATGTTGAGATGGCCTTTAGCTATTAGAGATTAAAGTTTGTATCTTCCGAATACAAATGATTTTTTCCAGGTTTTTATTTGATGGAACTTTTATTTTTGGCTGGAGACTCGAGTGAAAGTTGTGTGCAGTACAAGAGATTTTGGCTTTATGTCCTGCATAAACAATAAACAATTTTGCTATATCCAAAATTTGGGAACAGTCTTTTGTCTTTTATAGCCTCTGTCATCATTACTGAATTTCTTCCACATGTTCCATAATCCTAGGAACACTGGTATTTATCTCTCTGTTTATTTCATCTTTATTTTACTCTGCTCATGTTATTTTTTGGTGAAGGTTTTGTTTGGTTTTAACTTTCGATATTTGGTAATCCAGGCAATTTACTTCAATTGTTAACTTCATATCTTTTGCTTAACTGTGTATTTGTTATCTATTATCAATTTTAGCATTGGGATGGCATCGAGTTGACATACAATACAGGGTGTAGGGGCAAGGGTTCGTTGATTTGGCTTAGTTTTTTATGTTTATGGATTGACTAGTTTCTAGTGATATATTGAGATGTACATATAATCCTCATTTGAGATGGTCAGAGTATCCACTATCTACTTTACTTTGCTAAGTTTAAATGAAAAGACTTACTGTAACAAGAGTCTATCATATTATCATATTATGCTGGTTCTAATTTTGGGGATCTAGTTGGAGAGATTGCTAGTATTGGAAGTGGTTTATTTTTATTTTCCCAATGATACGAAGTTTTTGGTAGTTGTCGAAGGTTTATTTATTTTGGGTGAAAGGATCATATATAAAGAGTGCTTTTTCTACCTATATTTTTTAAGAGTCACAAATATGTCGGAAGATATACTGTCATATGGGAAAAAATTGGAATTAGATTCTCTGCCTTCAATATTTTGTTGCATTTACTCAGTCAGAAACTGGCCATCTGTTCTTGATTGTACTATCTAAAAAAGTAATTTTAAAATATCAAATTTAAATCTTTGATCGTCCATTGAACCGCTATGAATTTTTAACTGTGTGAATGGATGAAAGTCTGACAGTAGGAAAGTGTAATCTGAAAAAACTGTTTCTTCTTGAAATATATACTTTTTCCGGAAGTATACTTATAAAATACTTTCTGGGTTGGAAAAAAGCCTCGTATGTAAATTAGCAAAGCCCGGATGTTCAGTATCTAAAATTCTCAGATGCACTTGGCCCATTATAATTTTTTTTTAGTTTTCTGTGGCCTGTCATTTGTGGTATTTCCTTATTTTGGTAAATTGGCTATTTTATGATAATGTAAAAATTAATGGTGTTTTAGAACCGTTTCCTTGCGCTCATTGTAAAACACCCCATGTTTCTTGGAGTACATTTTTTGGATGGCACATTTTCTGAAGGTGCACTTTCAGACAACACAATATTTGTGATTATTTTATGTGTTCATCCGTTTTTAAATTGAGAGTGTTGATAGTTATCCTTAAAAATGAACCTGTTCCCACATGTGTCTTTGATCTCATGTTAAGTTAAATGTTTAAAATAATAAATATTTAAGCCTATGATGGATCCATATGCTCATATTGGAATGAGCCCTCTACTATTCGTATGGGAGATTGGTGGTTCGAGTCCACCTGGATCCGCCTTATGTCATGTTTAAGTTTAGCAGTTAGCACTCATATTTATCTTCTTTGGAATTTGACGTTGTGGTCAGCATGTAGTTCAGTGGAAAGGTCTAGGTAGTTGTAGTGGTGTATGTTTGAAGAGAATTTTACTTTTCAAGGGCAATAGTATCAAATCATTTAGCAATGGATATTGATGTCATAAGCTCAGATAGGAATTTTCTATACCATGCACGTCATCATATATGTAAATCATTGCTTGGTAAGAAATCTTATTTTAAATAGTGAAAGTTTATGAATAATTATGCATGCGCCATTTATTCATTGTGTTATTGTTTTTCATGTTTCATTAAATATCATTTTTGGGTACTGATTTGAGGTTACAATCATAGTAGTAGATGTGCTGCTCCGAACGACGACTATGCTCCTCAGATGGGAGGGGATGTATCTAGCGGCACAGAGGCCTGACCCGAACCCATTCCAAAACAGGTATAATTGCTACAAAGACCAATCAATTTTAATGGGATTAAATCACATTTTTTGAATGTAGTTGATCTAGCAGAACTCTAGGTAAAGGCGTCAAACTCAGCTCGATGCTTTGCCAGAGGCCCATCTAAATACTATATCACCACAAGTCTCCAGCAAAATCACAAGTTTAAAATCAAACATTTTGCTCATCGTTGGATCAAGATTGCAAAACACTTCAAATTTACGTATCATAAATTGTTTTTGCAGAAGTTTAAATGATTATGTAGAGGAAATCGAACCCCACCCTTCTTTTGAAATTAGAAGAGAATTTTAGTCAAATTTTAAAAAAAGTACTCTCTTCCTCCGTAACAAAATATAAATTTAAAAAAATGCATATATTTGATCTAAATTTAATTCTAATATGTTTGTTTTTATGTTTATAGCTGTTCGTCAGACTGAGAAAAACATCCATAATCGTTCAAAGGATGAAACCGCTAAAACAACTACATTAAATTTTACGGTTGACTCTCCAAATTTAGATGGAATTTAAGCTCCAATAACTAAACATAAATTTGAATTGCAATACGATATACTTTTTCCCCTTAAAATATAAAAAAAAACTAAGAATTTAATTGACAATGTAAAAATATTAGACTTTAATTTTTTTTTATTTTAAAAATCGTATAAATAGAAATTTATGACTGATAGATAATATAATTTTTTTAATATTTATTAATGTATTATTTAATAATGTAATCAAAATTAATTAAACTTAAAAGATTTCTAATCTAATTGTTGTTAATATTTAGAGAGTTCCATTTTAAATTTGGTTTAAGCGTCTGAATTTTTTGCGCTAACTAATAATAATTTTATCAATTTTTAAAAGGCCTCAATTTTTTATTTACAAAATGATCGTCACTCAAAATTAACTTTAGGCCACGTCATATTATTATGCATTTAGAAATTATATTTTATTTGTTTTATAACAAGTGTCGTTTAAAGTTTTTGCATATATATTAAAAAAATATAATAATTAAAAAAAAAGTTATTTTATCAAACTATTTATTTTAATTATTGGTGAAGTTTTTTACTATTATCAATGTAAAATATAATAATATTTTAGAAGTAACGTGTATAGTAAATATTGAAGGATAATATATAAGAAAATATAAATAATAATCATTTTGAGATAATTTTTTTTATATAAAAAGTATATTATAAATTTTTCATGAATAAATTACGAAGATTAAAATGTTAAGTTGAATAAATTAACTATACAAAAGGCTAATCGGTTGAAATAGTTAAACCGATAAAAAAAAAAAATGTTACTATTTTTCATTAGAAGCTTTTACTTTGTGTAGGTGCTTTTTTACCGTGTATTGTAAAGGTGCTCTTTCTTGAATTAGTGGTGAAAGTGTGATATTAGTGTCAAATTGTTAATCAATGTCGTGGAGGGTGGAGTAGTGGTTGGACTACGGACATTCTTTGCGTGCTATTTGTGGGGAAGAAAAGTAAACAAACGACTGAGACCAACCACTAACCAGTAAAGAAGCTAAAAAGTTTTGACCTTTTATTTATGGAGGTAGCATCGACATGCTACTTTGTGGTGGAAATTTCCTAGCACTAAAGATTTTTATATGCTTGATTTGGAATTTTTCTTGTGACTTTTGCACTCCTTATTGGAATAATACTGTTCATCCACCTAAGCTTTCTTTTAAAAAAAAATTATGCAACTAGAATTTCATTTTTGGAAGTTCATAAATTATATGCTTAAAGAGAGTAAAAAACTAACAATATATTTTTTTTTATAATCAGATTTTTTTAACTTTCTTTTACATGAGTTTTCTAATATTTTTACGCTAAATATATCAATTTTTGTTGGATCACTTTTACTTACATTAAATATATTAACTTCCGATAATTATTTTTTAAGAATAGCATGAATGAATTGATAGTCTCGTCAAATTGAAAGAGAAAAAAAAAATAGCAAGGTAAGATTAAGTCAAAGTAGCAACTATCAAGGACTTCAGATCCGTAATACTTTCTCTGTGTTATTTTTCATTTTATTTTTCTTATGGTCAATGTGACAATGTCGTTTGTTTTTGTTTTTTACTTGAAATAATATTACTTTACAATGTTTCACACACATGACACATGCTCCTCCTCTTTCATCATTCTTGGATCACTGATTCCCAAAAATCTTTTAGGTAGTTGTGAGATTAGTGTCATCTTGTGAAAGTAACTAGAACTTGCATGGCCACCAAACACACAATAGCATCAAAGTGAAGCTCTACCTTAAAGGTTCTCTAATATCTTCCTTCACTCTCCATAGTTTTTTTTTTGTTTTTTTGTTTTTTTTTTAATTTTATGTTAGAAACTTTGTGATTTCTGCTTATGTTTGTTATGGCCAAGTATAATATGAAAATATAGAATTCCATGCATTTTCTTTGTTTTTATCTATGGATCTAATAATAATTCTAAGAAAAAACTTCTATTCCTAAAGAATTCTAAGAAAAAGCTTCTATTCCTAAAGAATTCTAAGAAAAAAACTTTTTTCATTGATTAAATTTCAAAAGTACACATTCTTCTGAGATGGAAGAACAATTGCCCCTTATTAGATCCTGTTTGTTTGATTTATGAGCTTTTTGAGACTTTATTTATCCTTGTTCTGAATTTTGTTTGGCTTTGCCTTTGTTATTAAGATAGGAATTGGTTGTGAAAAGTGAAAAAAAAGTTCATATATAAGCAATTGTTTCCAAGTTCAAGGAATCTTCAGTTGCCATGTTTAATCTTTGGGGTAATTCTCAACAAGATCAACAAAGCAACGAGGTTTATGGTGAATCCAAGGTAAGTTGTTATTGTTTGGTGATGTTATTATGTTACGGTGTCAGACTCTTCTAAATTGAGCAATTTATGGTATAACAAAACACAAGTTTGTTAAAATAACAATCCTTAATTTTCTCACTTTAGATGAGCCGAATTCTATGTTATGTTATTATTTATTACTACCTGTTAGGTTGCATCATGGTTCTGATTCTGAATATTGAAATTGTGCAACCAGATTACAGAGCTCAAGGTTGCAATTGGACCCTTAACAGGACATAGTTTTAAGTACTGCACTGATGCTTGTTTGAAGAGATATCTTGAAGCTCGAAATTGGAATGTCGACAAGTCGAAGAAGATGTTGGAAGACACACTCAAGTGGAGATCAGCCTATAAGCCCGAGGAAATTCGTTGGGTAAGTTATTGGAAAAAACACAAGTCACACATTAAGAACAGATAAGACCTGAAAAGAGTTTATAAAGAGTGATACTTCTCACTTTACAACTCGTTTTGTACACCCGATTTATTTTCAATACTAAAACCTAATATAAGTTGTGTGTTAGGTCTTACTTTGATGATTTTGGTGCATAAATATTGTCTAAATTACTTTAAGGTAATGTTACTGATCAAGATAAGGTTGCAAGCTGGTTTTGTATAGATTAATTAGGTCCAATATAAAAACCTGATATAATTTGTGTTTGGTCTCATTTTTTATGATCTTGGTACATAAATAGTCTGAAATACTTTAAGGTGATGTAAATGATCAGGATGAGGTCGAAATTGAAGGGGAGACTGGCAAAGTTTATAGAGCAGGTTTCCATGACAGACAAGGAAGGACTGTTCTTATTTTGAGACCTGGAATGCAGGTATCATGGTTTTGCCATATTTGGTTTCACTATATTTGAGTTTATCTACCGACATAAGCATTTACGTGATTGTTTGAGAGAGTTTATGAAAACAGGTTATGAGATGTTCATAAGCCGCTTTTCAGCTTATTTCTATAAGCTCTCTAAAATAGTTTATGAAAAAAGCTTACAACTTATATGAAAAGCGCCATATCTATAATTTCCTAGAAATTGAATGTTTGATTTGATGTGTTGCAGAACACTTCTTCAATGGAGAATCAGATAAAGCATCTTGTGTATCTTTTGGAAAATGCTATGCTTAACCTTCCACCAGGTCAAGAACAAATGGCTTGGTTGATAGACTTCACTGGTTGGTCATTGACCAACAATGTGCCCCTCAAATCAGCCAGAGAAACCATCAGCATTCTACAGAATCACTATCCTGAGAGGCTTGGCATAGCATTTCTTTATAACCCTCCTCGAATTTTTGAAGCTTTTTGGAAGGTTTGTTTTCTTTGCTCTCCATTTATTAAATTTCAAATCAGAATTCCCTGCAATCAGGAAATCACGCCTTTGACGCAGCCGCGTGATTTGGACCGTCGAATCAAAGATTAGACACTCCACGTTTCAACTTTGATAAATCCGGTCCGAAACAGAAAGTCAGGACATGAGCCATACAATCGTGATTCAATGGTTCAGATCGGTAATTGCATAATTTCGTGAATGAAGATAATACAAATCTTTAAATTTCACCTATTGAATCATAACAAAAAAGTACTACAGTCGTTTTGCAATTGGAGATCATAACTCCGTGTTCACATCTCGTGTGTTCTAACATTACCCATAACTAGAAATATAATATTGATTCCATTGCATTTAGTATCAAAATTAAAAGGTGCACTTATTTTCTATGCAGATAGTGAAGTATTTCTTGGACAACAAGACATTTCAGAAGGTGAAATTTGTGTACCCCAAGAATAAAGATAGTGTGGAACTCATGAGGTCTTACTTTGATGAAGAAAATCTTCCTAGTGAACTAGGTGGAAAAAGCATATTGAACTATAACCATGAAGAGTTCTCCAAATTAATGGCTCAAGATGATTTGAAATGTGCTGATTTTTGGGGTTCTGATGAAAAGATCTCAAACCTCAGGCATTGTGCAGCAGAGGTAGCTCCAGAACCAGTTTGCAATGAAACTCCAGCTACCTGAGGCACTTAACCTTGTTTTTTACTTAGTGAAGATATATGTATAAGTAGTAATTATTATCATAATAAAGCAATTAGTTCAAGATTTTGCTAAATTAGGACTAAGGAGATTTTTATGATACATTGATCCTTTGTTTACAACATTATTATTCCATCATGATATTAGTAACAGTACACTTGTTACTTTGCTAGCTGATTAGCTCAAGCTGAGGGACTTCTGAAAATATGGCAATAGAAATATTAATGATTATATAAGTAATTGACTATATAACCAAGTGATTGGGATAAAAAAATGTTTATTGAACTTTAGTCAAGAATGAATCGATTAGAAGTACCAGACTTTACTTACTTTTCGATTAAATTCTGAATCACCAAAGTCCCCTTTTCTTAGGATACGAATCCAATGACAGTAATTGAACTTTTATACTTTTCTTTTTCTTAGGATTTAGACAAAAATATATTGACTATATAAACAACCACAACGTTTGTCTTTTATATTGTGCATACGAATCCAATGACAGTAGTTGAACTTTTATACCGTCCTTCGAAACATCTCTTTAAAAGCTTAGGAAGGAAACAAAGAGATTGTGAACTAAACAAGGGAACTAGCATATTTTCAACCGAAAATATGTAGTTGTCTTTGAACTTATAGCATATATTTGAACTTATAGCATATACATTCCAACTTACAAAAAGGAGTTGTATATTATTAAAAAACAAAACAAAACAAAGGGGCTATATTATTATATGAACCTCCTCTTGAAATTACGAGTAGTTGTTTGGTAAGAACGAACCAAAAGACTAACACCTATACCAACTCCTACACAAATGCCAAGTCCAATTCCAACACCAACTCTTACTCCTGCATTGAACCATGATACCTCACCACCATCTTCACCTTCCATTATATATCCTGTTCTTTCCAAATACATCTTCTTCTCGTAATCCTCCTCTTCTTGTTTCAATCTTCTCTTGTACTCAGCTACCTATAAACCAAAACAAAGCAAGAAAAATGTTATTGAACTGTTTTCATAAACCATATTCAAAGAATTTATTGTATAATTTGAAAGCAGTTTCTAACTATGTCATAAATTTTTTTCATAAGCAATCAAAAATACCAATACAAATATTTATATCAGTAAATAAACTCAAATAGCATGATCATAAGTCAATCTTTGTGCACCCTTAAGCATATGGAAATTTTAATAGTAGAACAAATTAAGTCAAAGTAACATGGTGCACAATAATGCTTTTGATGATTAAGGGATTAAGGCATAAACACTTCTAAGTAAATACTGTAGAAAAGATTAAAACCATAAATGAAAAATCAACCTCTAAATACATATAGTACTTATTATCAATTCATTTATACCTTAATAGAGAGAGTAAATAGAAGACCTGAATTCTCTACCATTACAGAGTCTATTCGATTTTTTCTCTAAATCTAACAATCTTCACCGTTGCAGCACCATATAATAACCAAAAAAGATCCAATTTCTAGACACTACATACTGAGAATTTCCCCACTACCAAAACTTGTCCTTTAATGAGACAGGTTAGAAATTGTCTACAAGAGACATTGGAGGGTACAAAACAGAAAGAAAAAAAAAAGTTAAATTAGTAGTTCCCAATAAATAATAAAAGAGATGTGTATTGTGATTTGTGCCTGCCCATGTTACATTGACACTTCTAGGATAGGATTTTATTCAATAGATGGGACCAATTTATAAAGATAAAGGTACTCAAATAATTAGGGACCATAACTTAAATACACAATTTGTATTTGATATTAGACATATCTAGCAAAAACATAAGTTTAGCCTTAGAACATCAAATTTATAGAAAAATTTGGTATTATTAAGTGAATATGACACATTTTAGTCCAAATTCAAACACTGTCATTTATGATGAGTTTGGTTCTGCGTTTGCTAAATACTGCAGCAAGTCTAGAGGCTTTTTCACCATGAATTTGAGAAGCTAGTAACTTTACATGTAGACGTGGTTTTTCTAACGCAAAACCAAACACACTATTATTCATAAATTATAAAACATTCATATAAACTCTGGACACAATACTGACATATATTAGTTTCTTGTTGATGTCCAACAACAATACATATCAAACACTAAACACATCTTCAATCTAAAGTGTCATTACTGTATAAGTCCTAACATTATTATCCATAAAATTTGCATAGTCATACAAATAAGCATATCCCATCATGATTATGAAAATTATAATAACCCTAATAGACCAAATTGAAAATTCAGCTTAATTAATTAAAATTAAAAGCTAACTATGCATTTTTACCTGTAAATCAAGTCCATGATGATGAGACACAGTTGTTTCATATTCAGGAATAACATCCAACATCCCTTTCCTATTATTCTTCTTCCTGCAATTAACCTGAACTGTCCTACTCAAGATTATAGGTTTTCCTAAGAAACAACCAGCAACATAAACCTCAATTTCACTGTTCTGTCTCATTTCACTCTCACAAATCATACTCCATTTCTTCTTCTCATTACACATCTCAAGAACACAAGACAGAAAACATTGTTCTTTATCACAAACCTCAAATTTCATGCTACCATTCAAACGTATACTATCTGTATTAACAAAAGTGATTTCTTCACAATTCTTATCAACTCTATCTTTTCTTAGAATTGAAGAATCACCATCACTGTTCATGTTGCTTCTAACACCATTAATTTCCAAAAGTGTATCAGGACTTAGAGGAATATGATGAAGAAATAGAAATTCAGGTGTTGATTCATTCACATGAATTCCACTAAATCTTACATAAAAAACTCTTACATCAAACCAAGGTAATAATGAAAATGATAATTTGATGCATGATTCATCATATGGTGATGAATATTTTATTATTTGAAGAGTTTCATAAGATCCTTCCATCTTCATATTCAAATTAATCTATCAAATAGTGAAATTCTTTGTGATATAGATCCATCAAAGTCTACATCAATTTTTTTTTTTTTGCAATCAAAATCTGTTACATAATCAATAAAATACTTGATATTCTTAGATAATTGAAAGCAATAAAAAAAAATTGTTACAACCTCAAAACACAATTAACAAGAAAATAAAATAAAAAAAGACATATAGTATTAGGGAATTTAAAGGGGAGAAAAGAAGGAAGAAAGAAAGAGAACTTGAGTGAAGGTGGAAATGATAAAAATGGAAATTTATTGTATTATTTTTTTTTAATTTTATGATTATAATGAAAAGGGAATGAGAGATTGAAGAAAAATGTATCAAACTAAACTAAAGAGCATGTATACAATTGCACCATCTCGTTTGTTTTATTAAGATCGGACAGTTTAAATTAAAAAATAAATATTAATTTTTTAAAATATAAACTTTAATTTTAAAATCTCAATCATCCTATCATAATCAAATAGTGATAATCGCATAAATCTTATATGTACACCACTCAAGTCCAAGTCAAAGCCAAATATGTGTGTTTATTTGAAAAGGATGGATCACCACAAACAAATTTAAATTCCTATTTCTTCGGAAATAAACTCTAACCATGAAAAAAAAAACTTTTCATGCACACTCTTTTCCTTGATTATGATGTTTTCTCTATCCTTTACCACAACCAAGCATGTTTATGCAATCAAAATCTAAAATTAAGGTACCTTTCATATCTTTGTCCAGATAATATTATGCACCAATTTTTCGTTACTATACATCTAATTTAAATCCTGCCACGTGGTCGTGTCAAGTCCGCAGCAATATTAATTAATACATTTGATAATGGGTGCATTTGTTTTAGATTTTTTTACGAAAAAATCTATTTTTTTAAACCAGAAATCATGTAGGGTTTGAAGGGTGTTTGTTTAAAAATCATTTTGTTAAAAAAATCATTTTTTTGGCTAAAAATGAAAAGATAAAAATAATAGCTTCTCAAATTCGTTAATGCTATAGATGAAAGAGAAAGATGTCAAAAATTTTAAAAACACTGAACTTAAGCCACTGATGAGAGAAAATGATGTAATTACCCTAACCTTTTTGAAAAATCCAAAATTACCCTCGATCTCACGCACTAAATTGTGACAGTTTTTCTCCTTACACAAGGCTCTCATATAGGTTTTTCATCAAGTAAATTTTCTTCTCCTTTTTCAATTTTTCCACGTAGTTTTTTTATTGTTTCTATTTCTTTTATTTTAATCATTTTATTTTTACATCATTCATATATTGATACTATTTTTTTTTGCTTTTTTGTGTTTATTTATTGCTTTTTGATGAGTTCTTAAGGTACATTAATCAATTTTAAAATGTGTATAAGAAATGGATTAAACTTATAAATTTTGTACGGTATTTTAAAAGTCATGTCCTTTATGGTAATTTTGTAGTTTAAAAAATCACTTTTATAAAATTGTATACAAACAGATTAAAAATCATTTTTTTAAAAAAATTATTTTTATGATAGTAAACAAATGGAAATAAAAAAATCATTTTTAGACAAATCTCTACAAAATAATCTCTAAATTTTTTAAACTAAAAATCATTTTTATTTAAACTCAAACAAATGCACCCAATATAATAAAAAAATATATATACTTGTAGGATCATTTATAGGATCCAAAATTAGAAGGCATCTTTTATTAATTTTCTTTTGGTTTTCTTTAATAAAGCTAGTTTTATTTTTAATTTAAAAATAAATTTAAATACTATGTGAATATAAAATAATAAACTTAATAATCTTATGTGTCGATTTTACAAAAACTGTCCCATTATAATTATTATCATAATATTATTTTTGAAAATATTTGTATCAATTTTTATTCGACGAAATATGATTGAACATCTATGTAAGATTTTTTTTATTGCATTGTAATTGAACATTATTTAGAAAAATAATGTTATAATAAAAATAAAACTACTTCAAGATAATTAGATTAGATTTCATATATTGGAGGTGTAATTCAGAAATGGGGGTTTGACCAGAAAATTCATCTTATTATCCGATAATATATACAAAGAAATTGCATTTACGTGTCACGTGGTCTAAAAGCAAAGTTATGTTAACAAATGAATGTTTTAAATAACGATGACTTTCTGTTAATTAATTAATTTTTAATAAATGGATTAATATTTAAATCATAATTAGATTGAATAATATCTATATCGAGATGATGTATTTTGGTTCTATCCATTACTAAGTGACGTGCTTGGAAAATCATCACATGTATTTGATTAAATATTTTGTTATTAAAGAAAATCATTTATGTCTTATTAAATAATTTAGGTTGTCCATATAGACAATGGTTGTTGTTTTTGAAAGGGACCAAAGTTTTTTAAATGTAAATGAAGACCAAACCTTAGCCCAAGAAATGCCAACTTTGGTCATTTCAAAAATAAAATTAAAAATACAACCCAATCAATTTTGTTATTGTATGTATAACATTTATTTCAATACACCAAAATAGTCTTACTCTTAAGTTGTGTTAGAATTTATTTGTGGATTTCTAACACATTATTTGAGAATCAGAATTAGACTATAAGTAATTTATAATCAACTTTCATACTCCTCAACTCACCAGAATGATGTGAGATTTTTGTGTTTTTCTTTAGTAAAAATATATGATATATAACTATCAAATAAAGAACAAATGTTAAATATATTTATATTTAAATTTATAATTTTTAAAAGATATTTAATCATATTATTCTCAAACTCTCTTTTTTGATTGCATATAATTTGTTCATCCAATTTGAATTTCAAAATTGAAATTCAACATTCATCTTTTTGACGCTTAATTTTTTAGTTTAATTTTGGTTGTAATTTTATCAATATATTTTTTGAATGAGACCAAATCTATAATTGACTTGAAATTTTCCTTCATTGAATTTATCCCTTTTTGATCAACATATTCATTGAATTTATCCCTTTTTGATCAACTATGTTGTACCTTTTGAGATCTATGGTAGAAACATCACATTTTTTTATGGTTGTTAGGTGGTTCTTCACCTACATCTTTATTCTCCTTCTTGTGATGAAACTTCTTCAAAACACAAGCATCTCCATGATCTTATTTTCATTATCATTCATTTTTCTCTTCTTTATCAGTAATATGCTCATTCTTCATCATGATAAAGCAAAATTAAATTTTGCCTTTCATTTGAACTATGATCACTTCGTTGTTGTTCCTCTTGGTCTTCATGTTGACCCTCGACAATGTTAACATCTCTTTGTTGTTGGTGGTGAGCCTGGCATATTATCTCCATATGTCTTAATTAACCACACTTGTACCCTTTTGAGTCGAGTCTCCACCAACATCTATTTTGTAGGTAATTTGTTTTCTTGCAATAAAGACATGGTGGAAAAGATTGAGGATTTTTGTTTTGGTTTTCCTTTTTATAATATTGTACTAGTCCATTTTTCTTGTTTTTTTCACCATTGTTGCTCTTGCTTTTGGCTAAATATATGTCTTCCACAATTTTTTTTTTGTCTCATAAGTCTTCTTGGTTTTAGTGCCTCCAATGCATGCAACACTTATGCCAAAGTGGTCTTACACGGATCATTTGTATTCTTCAAAGGAGATATGGAAACTTTTTATCTTTCATGTATTACCACAAAAAAAATTTAAAATTCTAGAATCAAGAGTTTTAGTATTAGTAGTTGTACTTTATTAGCAATATCTAATAATTTATCTAAGTATTACTTTATTATCTCATCTTTATTTATTTTTTATAACTCGAACTCTCTCATTAAATTCGACATTTGTTTTTATTGTTTTAAGAATCATAATTCGAATGAAGATAGTTTGTGAGACACTAACAAACAAACATGACTTTGCGTTCTTGATTTTTTGTTTCTTTATAAATTTTTATAAGAGCCATTATGAGATTTTCAAATTGCGAAAAAACATTGGAATTATCTTCTACTACTTCCTAGAGATCTAGAGCACTTACATGTACCTCTATTATCATTGCTCAATGATTATATAGAGTTACATTGTAATTCAAAAACACTTTATATCCCTAAAATAAGGTTTACACTTTGACTTTTAATTCTTTTATTTGTTTGGAGAAATCAATTGCTAAAATTCAAACTACTACATCTTTCAAAGTGTGTTATGTTCAAATTAGTCCAAAATCCTCCCACTAAATTGAATACTTGCCAAATTACCCGTAAGAGCCCAAATTGAAATGAGGTCCAATAACGAGAAATAACTACTCAAAATCCATAAACATGATGGGCACAAATTTGAGAGAAGGAATGCAAGAAGGCATAAAGACATTAATATAAAAGAAAAGGAAGAAGTACACACATAAACATATTTTCCTACAAAAATACAATGTTTTTGCTCTAAAGATGTGTATTTTCGAACAAAACTACGTGTTTTTGAAAAATATAAGTTAGTTATAAGTAGTTCTAAAAAAAATTAAAAATGAGCATTAGTTATGTGGGAACAAACCATTGTGCACTTAATATGACACTTTAGTACACTTAACAATTCTACATAAAAAAGTAAAATAATTTTATTAATATAATTCAATTTAAAGGAGACTTTTGTTAATTTTTAAATTTAGGATTTTAAATTGTCTTACCTTCATAATTTTGAGTCTCAATCAGATAGGTTATTTATTTTAAATCTTTAATTTGATTATAAAATTAATGTGTTAGATTATCGTTAAAGTTCTTCATATCTCTCAAATGTAAGTGACGCACATCACAAAATTTGACTATAAAAAAAACGTAATATAAAGCTTCACGTTAAATGCTCAATTAGAATGGCACATGAGAAAATGTCAAAATCAAACATGGATTAGTGTCGTATACAAATTTGATCCCTTAAACAAAGAATTTAATTCATATACATTATTAATGTAAAGACTTTTTATACTATTAATTAATCGCAATCGTTAGATTGCTAAATATGTTTAACTTTTACTATAATTATCTATAAAACTATGCTCATAAACAATTATGATAAACTGACAGTATAAAACTTTTACATTTTAGTGTAATATTTTAAAAAATAAATTTTTTTAACGATTTTACATATACACGTAAATAATTAATGTGATGTTTTCATGGACAACCATTAAACTCCTAAACAAATCACATTTTTGTGAAGTGAATATTCCAATTGACTTAATGTGCAAAATTAGAACAGTCACATATTAGCTACATAGTATATAAGTCAGATCATAAAACATAAGAGAGCAAATTCAGTGTCTTGTTCTATTTAGTGATAAGATAAATTAGTACAATTTTTAGCCACATAAGCTGCACTCTTTCTTTTTAAATGTCATTTTATAAGATTTTTTTGTTTCTTGTTCAAAATAGTATTATCTACTCCCTCTTTTTTGGGTTCTATATTCTACCCATAAAAACATTAAAAAAAATGATTTTATATTATTTTTTAAAATACTTTTATAAATATATCATCATAATTGAACACATTCAACAATATACAAAAGATAAACATGTTAAATGAAGTTAAAAAGTCAATTAAATAATAAATACATATTAAAAATTACATTTTTTTTTCTCTTAAATAAGACTAAAATAATCTTAAAAAAATCTTAATTAGAACTGAATGTAGTATAGTTTTGACAAAATTAAAATTATTTATTTATTGCAGAAAAATGCTACAAATTGTCAACAATATTATATAAAAAACAAAAAAAATTATAGAAAATAACAAAATTTATTAACTTTTTAAATAAATAACCCTTAAAACGATACTTTCTCCATAACAAAATATAAGTAAAAATGTTACACTATAAAAATTACATAAATTAGGATCAAATATGTAAGTTTTCTTTATATTTTGTTAAATGGTAACAAAACAATTGCCCACAGATTTAGGAATACCATCATAATCATTTTGGTTGCATAAAAAAAAATATCATAATCATTTTGGCATTTTCTATATTCTTGAGTTTATGAATTGTATGTAACTATGTATGTCGACCTCAACAATTTCCAGGGCATAAAGCTCGTGTCTCATTCCATTCTTTTCTCCCCACACCTCATCGAAGTAGGTTTCTCATAATCCCACTATTCAACATTAGTACACTTCCTGTAAGAAAATGTACCAGCAAGACTTTATGGATAGTAATTAGAGGTGGGAATATGTATTTTAAAAGGCAGTATGATATACGATTAAATTTTGTAGATTTAAATATGGTCTACGATATGTGATATGTTTTTTTTTCTTAGTCTATCTTTTCTAAAAGTTTGATATAATCTTAAACTTAAAAATTTATTCCACGTTAAAACATTCAAATAGTATATTTTACATTTTTTTAAATAGATTAAACTAAGTCTTTATATATAAGAAAATCTAATAAAATAATAAACTAATAAAATTATACTATTTTTTACTTAATAAATACTAAGTTACAAAATAATATATATAGGTCAACCTATCATATCTAATAGATTTTTTTATAAGTTTGAGTCTAAATTATTTAAATGAATAAAGTTTAAAAAAAATATAAGTCTAATATTTTTATTAAACAGATTAAATAAGATTGTAAATAAATCAGATCATAACTTCTTTACAGAAAAACTAGTCTATTCTCACACTGAATAGTAATCCTTATAATTTGTATTAAAACAATTTTAAAAATATAGAATTGATCTTAATATATTTAGGTACTGTTATGTCGAATTGATTCTATTTCTATAAATAATTTTACAACACAATTCATTTAAAATTAATTTTAATCAGTAAATAATCAAACTAACTTAGATAGCACTTATAATTTGTGCTATTAAAGAGTTTTTGATGTGAATAACAAATCACATTAATTAATTGATAATTGATATAGTATATAGTAAAAGAAAAGGGCAAGTACCCACCCACTTGTGTGATGAGTGAGGAGGCAGAAACAAGACACACAAGTGGGTCAGACTGCAACACTGCAATTTGGGGTACTACAACACACCAAACCTGGCTAACTTACCTCTAGTAAAACATCACCTTTTTTTGTCCACAACCTTTCTTAACCATGGTTACCATCACTTTTTCCACTTTCTCACTATACCAATTTCCTTACCATAGTTTGTTATGATTATTCACCAGTCAAAGACAAAGTAAGGTTCTTGTCTTCTTGTCTCACACACACCTCTGTAGGAGTAGTTTGTACTTTGTACAATACTATACTCTCTTATAGCTTTGTTACTCTTTTATTTTTATTGTAATATTTTGCCCCCTTCATGTAATTGTGAAAAGAAAACAACATATACATTGGAATGCCACTATACCTAATCAATAGACAAAAAAAATAAGAAAGTGAAAGATGACTTAATGACTTTTTTAGTATTTATTAATTAATTGTTTTTTATTCCACTACTATATGTAGAGATGAGTAATAAATACAGACTCATCTTAACATATGTTTAAGTGTCCTTCTTAAAAAAAAAGTATAAATAGTATTATTTTTTTAAATCAAAATATTAAATGCATGAATTCTAAAATTGCATGTTCTTTTTGTTGATTATGTAAGAAGTGTCGTTGAAATATGTGTTAACATTTTCCATAAATATATAAGTTAAAATTGTCGTATAGTATTAATTTATTTTCTTATATTATCAACATTTTAAAATAATATCTAAAATTATAAAATGATAATCAAATTATTCTTTTTAAGAAATTGAGTGCATAATCTCTGACACATTTTTAATATATTATTTTTATATTTGAATCTTTAACAAATATACTAAAAATATAAGTTATTAATAATAATATTTGTCAATATTGTGTTGTAGTTACCAGTTAATTTTAAATTCATCCTCACTATTTTAATTTAATGTCATCTATGTCTTACAAATATTAATGAACGGACAATTTTGATTAAAACTTGATAATTTAAGATGACTTTGAAGTATCTATAATAATGTAAGAAATTAAATCCATCATTTTCTACAATTACTATTTTCTAGTATAAATTATCTATTTTTTTATATAAAAAAAAATTAGATGAGTTAGATTATAGAGATTCATGAAGGTTAGAATAGACCTCTAAGTTCGAAAAGTATTGATAGAAGTATTTACGAATCATTCACTAAAGAGATCTTCACATCGACAATAAAAATTGAACTTAGAATCTTGTAGATATGAATTAAATATTTATCAATTGAATCAATATTCGTTGACACGAATTTATATATTTATTTATAAAAGTTTAATTATTTGCATCTGAAAAATTTATATTGCTAATATATTACAATTATTCATAGATATAATTTTAAATATAATTATGATAAAAATAAAATACCATAAATAATTAAAATAATGTGAATAATTGATAATGTTCAAAACTTTACATTTACGAGTGAGTAAGAATTAAATAAGAAGGGTGTTTGCTTTTGTACCAGCGTTTCCAAAATATTGATTCTGGTCAAAGATATTGGTCTACTTGCTTTAAAAACTTATACTATTACAATATTAGAGAGAGAATTTTCTCTTACAAAGAAGAAATTCATCTGTTTTCTTCTTACCCCTTTTATCAAAATTATATTTTTTAGACAAGGGTTGTAAAAAAGATTTGATTTTGATGGGTTTTGTGTATAATGTTTTTGTCTAGAAGATAGAGAGATTGAAGAGGGTTATAATAATTATTTAGAAAAAAAAAAAGGGTTTATCTAATCTATCATTTATGGGTAAGAAGCCACAAAAAACAAAGGAAGTTTGGGCAGCAATAGCTGAAGCATCATCAACAATAGATGATGAAAATGAACAACAATCTCAACCACAACCTCAAACTACTCGAAAAAGAGGTAGACCTCGTAAGATTATTGTCAAAATGGAAACTTCAGAGGAAAAAACAGAACAACAACAAGTAGCTTCTATCAACAAAGAAGATGGAACAACAACACAATCATCATCAGAAGCATGCATGATGAGTTTGAAGGTTACAAATCAAGAGGGAGAAATTCAACTTCCAAGAAGCAGCAAAGCTAGGCGTAAAAGTATACCAAGAAAGAGTAGTCAATAATTAATATTTTTATTTTATATAATTATTGATGACTATTTCTTCTATTTTATTTTGTTTCATTTCCATTAAGAAATTATTGGTTCTAGCTTCCTTGATTTATCAACGTTTTTGGGTGATTGATAATATTTAAAATTATATTGCTATAAGTGTCAAAAGAAACTCTTTCTCTTCAAGTTATTATTATTATTATCTAGTTTTTTTTTTCTTTTGGTGTAAAAGTACTTTTAATTAATTGGTTTATTATCTAATCGTTATTGCACAAACCATGTATTATTATGTGATTCTATGAGTTCAATTCCATTACTTGTTTTTCTTTACTTTAACTAGATTGAATATTATCGATTGCTTGAAACTAAATTAGGATTGAACTTGAACTTATATACTAATATATTTGGTGTGTAAGATGTGAAGTTCTAGTGATTGAAACTATATATGCTCATATAAAAAAATTGTGCCTATGGATTGAGAAATTAGATCTACTATCTGAAATTTGATGTCATTCTCTCTATATGCTCAACTAGTCTATAGATATTTTACTAAATTAGACCATAATATAAACTAGGTATGGCAACAATTGCATGTTGTTTCTTGTAATGGACATGAAATGTTCAAAGTATGTTGTATTTTTTTATTATTAGCTATAAGACTAGTTGCATTGCATCAATGTTGTTGATTTGATTGGAAATTAAGGGAGATATTATGAAATGAATGAGCGAAATATAGAGTGGAATTATAGGAGGAAGAGAAGAGGAAGATTATAAATAAATAAATAAATAAAAAATAGGAGGAAGAGGAGAATAACAAAATGACATAGTAAAGTGAACCTAACAGTAACTGGTAAGGCTTACGTGCTTGCAGTGAATCTGAAATTTAGGGAGGGAATGGATTCACGTGTGTAATTTAGGGAAGGTAAAATCTCATATTTCACCATTTACACCATGCTTCTCTTTCTATTCATGTGAAAATAGTGTTACATGTTAGTAGTAGTATGTTTTTTTTATCAATTACTCCATGTTAGTATAATTATGTTATGCTAGTAGAATTTAAATAACAAACATTCTTGTCAAAAAAATTTGGGTGTCTTAGTTTAATCACTTCAATTACGCCTTGGGATATTTAATTCCATTCAGTAGCTTTAAGTCTAAATCTAAATTTGTAGTATGGTGGGTGTACGAGACTTGGTCCGTCTCACGAATTCATCTTGGTCCATAAATAATGGAATAGGTATGATTTAATTAAAAAAATAAGGACATAAAGATAAGGTAGAAAAAGGTCGAGTTCAGGGTTACCATTCAAGTTACTTGTCCTGTTCTAAATTATTTTAAAGATAAATAATTTTTTTTTGTTATTATTAAGTCACTCTCTTTAAAAAAAATTATTAATCGAATCATTAACTTAGTAATTTATAATTTGTAAAACAATATTATAATTTACTATTCTCTAAAAAAATTATTAATTGGATCACTTAGTAATTTATAATTTGTAAAACAATATTATAATTTACTATTCTTGTTTAATTGTTTTTTTAAAAAAAAATCAAGAATTATTATTTGGCATATCGACTTGAAATCAATCCAATTACATTTTTATTTTATCATATCTTTAATGAACCCGCAAATCATTGGATGATCGGATTAGGATGTAAAATTGAATCCGATCAAATATTAGGATCGAATAAGAGACACATCAAACTTGATATAACTCGTATTTTGTACGCATCTAATCATTACATTATTAGTTTAGTTTTCGAACACGCTAGATTCATTTCGGTGGACGACTTTACTTAACTTTTTAAAGCATGCCAGGAATTAATAATTTATGAGAATGTATATATTATAAGAAATAAGAAATTGATTAGATTTTTAGAAAAAATAAAAATTGAGTCAACTTGGCTTGAATTCAGTTTGGGCCATGGATTGATAATTTGATAGCATGTTTGGTCCCGTGTGTGATGACACCATAGCTGCGCAGTGGACCCCATAGCTTTGTACGATGCTATTCTGAAGACTTGGATTTCCAAACATAAGCTGTCTAGTGAAACAACTCAAGAAATGTGATTCATGTTTTCTCTTTCCCAACTAAATTTTTAGTACAAGTTTGATTTTACAATTAAATAAGTTTTCAATCCAGTAAAATTTTATTTTTTATTTTTTAAAAATGTATATTAAATTTATCGTTTTAAAAAATTCTAAATTTTATATATAAATTTCTTATAATGTCTTAAATATTAATAAAAAAGAAATCATTTAAAAATATAAAGAATAGACAATAGTTAGACTAAAAGCATAGATAAAAAATAAAAATATTTTTAAAATTAAAAGTTGATAAAAAAAATTATAAGAATTAAAAATAAAATTGTGAGATTTTATGAGATAAAAACTTATTTAACCCTTGATTTTATGCAAGTAAAATTGATTTTTGATGAACTATTTTTATAATTTTTTTAATTAAATATGAATTGAATGTAAAATAATTTATTATTTATATAAATTCATATAAAAATATCAAAAAAAAAATTAATTTGATGTTGAAAATAATTCACGGGTAAAAACTATAAATTTCAACTTCAAATTCAAATGAAAAGACATACTGCTTGGGTTCTAGACTTCTAGTGTTCCCCCCAAAAGCTGGAAATCTACACCATCGTCTCTGAATTACCTGCCTTCCTTTGGGTAGTATGATTATGTAATTACAAAATAAGCAATTTCTATTACCTTTTAGACACATTTATCATTTATTAGAATTTTTAGATAACACTAAAACAATCTTAGTGAAGACTTTATTGTGTAACTTAAATAAATTATGCATACATATTAGCAGCTAATCAAGTAACCTTGAAGATGAATCATGTGAGTCAGTTCTCAAACCGGACGATTTTATCATTGTTAAAACTTGTCCAAGTTAAAAGCATGTTGTCCTTAATTAAAGACATCGATAGAAGATGTGTTAAAATTGATAGGGACTACTAGGAAAAAATGCGAGAACATAGTGCCTCTGTGTGAAAGCGTGTTTACGGAAAAAGGGAAATATGGCTTCTTCTAAGTCTAACACCTGCTCACAGGGCAACGAGAAGTAATAATTCTTGCAACATCTTACAACAGGGATTCAGGGCAGGTAACAAAATTAGTGTCAAATCTGGCGGGAAAAAAAGGGTCAGCAGAAATCACATTCTAAAAATGAAGCTACACAAACACACTATTTGGATATGTAAGATCAAAATTGCTTTTAATTTTAAATATATAATTTACTAAAAAAAGTTATAACATGTTTGGATGTTTAAAATTTTGGGATATGTTAAATACTTTAATGTATTATTTACATGATCAAGTATAGTAATTAAAGAACTTCAAATATGTTCTTAATTGTGTTAATTGTGTTAAAATGACAAAATATAGTGATTTATCAATTTATTTTAGGTACCAATGAGGACTAGTACATGTATTAAGATTGCTATTTACACAGATACTAGTCGGAGTACAAGCATTTCTTCCAAATAGTGGGTAAGGAGCCTGGTACAATAGTACCTTGCCTAGACCCTCCCCATTGCAACCCCTAATTTTGACGTTACTATATATGATTGAGGGATTAAATTACTGTTACTTTGATGCCAACCCAACATTTCAAGCACTAAAATATTTATTAAGAAATATTGAAATTAAAGTGTGTGAGATATACAAAAAACAAATACTAAAATGTTTAAGACTAGGGTAAAAGTCGACAGCTTCATTGCGTCAATAACTAACGAAGGTAAGATGAAAAAAAGGAGTGAGTGCAATGTAATTAAGAGTTATACAGACTACAGAGTATTTGTTTGCTTGGCATTACGATTACCATTTTACCTTCCTCTCTTCAGAACCAAAATACTAACAAAATTACAGCAGAGCAATAATCTGCAATGCTATTGCAGCGAAAGCTCAAGCATATTATTCAAATATCAACTTCAAAAACAAATTGCAGCAAGACTAATATCTATATTCTGCAACTACAATAATTAAAATAACAAAACAAAATTCTCTCTTCAACTGCCTCAAATTGGTAAAACATTGGGGCTTAAATACATTGGAATGGTTTAACCTATGTCTAAAACATTGTATAGCAAAACTATCCTATTGAAATATGATGTATAACCTATTGAGTTACACATGAAAGAGAGAAGATAAAAGGGGAAATGGAGGTTGACTGCCCATGGCTCCCAAATTCCTAACCTGATTCTTTGCGACCGGACTTGTGATGTCTCTCCTTCCTATATCGCAATTGTCCTGGATCAAATCCACCTTCCTCAGCTCCATAGATTGCCCAGGATGGGGTGGCAGCCATGTAATCTTTACTGTCAAAAGTTCTTCCAGAAGCCACCTGTATTTAAATTGACAATAAACTTCATATACAAAAACAATCCAAATTCAGTCCGAAAGAATAGGACAAGGATTACCCACCAGGTCGTGAAATTTCTCATAATCTATCCATGTATACCACTGGCCATCAATTTTGAACTTCTTAGTTTTTGCTAAGAGGACACAGCACGAGTGAACATGCTCACAAGCAACTTCATACTCCCCTTGGCTTTTCAGAGACAGAGCCTCTGAGAATGCTTTCACATCGGCATGCCAAGGGACATTTTCCATTGTCAATTTTGATGTAGCTGTCCTGTGAAGAGATCATTGTCATTCAAAGATGGCTCTCAGAAACAAGAAACAAGAATTTAGCTGGACTAAAAGGAGTAGAGATAGAGGAAGAGGAGGAGACTTACGAGCCACAATATGTAACTCCCTTGATTTCAATAAAATCAGGTTCTCCTATACTAAAGAGCTTAAAATAAGCATCGACATCTTCAGTATTCCATCCTTTTACAAGGGTCAGGCGGTACACAGTACGCTGATGTTTTTCCTTAAGAGCAGTCAAGGAATCCTGGCACATATTTAATAGTTAAGAAAACACAGACAAGGTGGGTGATCACGAGGACAAAGTATCATCAAACAGTCAAATAATATCCAGGTGATTGTAAATGCCAGGGAAGTTATCCAAAGTTCAGATAGCAATCATGCAAGAAAAAGTGTCCATGATACATTTAACATGAACTAAACTCTTAGATATCAGAAAAATATATTTCTTTAAGCTGCTCCTTGGAGTAGTTACAATTCTTACATGATGTAATTCTACAAACAAGAGATATTTCTTGATTTTCACTGAGAATGAAAAGAGTACTCACAATAAATCGTTCCCAGAAATCCCCAAAGAGCGGTCTGTCGATTGCCTTTAAAGAGTCCTTTGTTCCGGCATCTACACTGACATATAACTGCAAGCAGTAAACAAGAGTATTAAGTTTGGCTTGCTTAACCGACGTGTTTTTAATTATGAAACACTGGAAGCTCCAAAACCTGTGTGATAGGCTTCAGCGACTTAATTTTCTCTGGAAATTGTGCATTTGTAACTAGAAAAGTGGAAATCCTCCTTTTGTGCAACTCATCCACAAGTGCATTTATCTCTGGATACATAATAGGTTCACCAACAAGAGATAGTGCACAATGCCGTGGTGTGAAGCCTTCAGTTAATCGCTCCAAGGTGACTCCTACAAAAAGAGTTAAATGAGTCGATTTTGAAACTAATCACATGATAACATGTGAAAGGGTTAATCCTCCCAGCATCAGTCAAAATGCATACATAACAGGGAGCTGGTGTCCGATTTTCTTTCTTTTTTTTTTTCTTAATAGAATTACATACAACATTGCAGTACACCACGGAAATCAATATTTCAAAATGGGTCATGCCATCACACAAATTCAAAGCCATTAGGAAGTGCCATGTCCAATGAAGACAGTGTTCATATAAGTATACAATATAATCACTAAATAAAATATTCAAATTATTTAAGGATTCTAGAATGGATAAGGGATGGTGCAGGTTGCATAATAAACTCGTAATGAAAAAAATTAAATTAAACAATATTTCCTTCAAATGGAAAAAGTTATATTCCCTTCTCTTTCCCTCCAAACTCCTTCACTCAACAAATCTCAGGTGCCCAATATTTTCAATGAGAATATCGTGACTGAAAGTGTGCCATGATATGATTGAGAGGTACTCTAGCTAATTCATTATAAACCTATGTAAGTCCGTCAACCTGACAATTTCATCATACTATTGAAATGATAACAGCAAAGAAAACATAAATTTACCAGGAACTCCTTTCATTTGTTTAATCATATTTGTATGCTGGTCTAATGCAGAATTTACGATCTCTATTGGATCGTCCATCTTCCACTGCCAACTTTTCGCTACTGGATTTGTGTGATGCCTCCAGCAGAAAACACATTTATTTGCGCATGCCAAGCTAGGAGTTGCCTCCATGCACCTGTTTCACTCATAAAAGTTGAAACAGTGAATATGACAGCTGTCGTATGATTGCCAACACATAAAGCAGTAGATAAATCAACTTTTAACAAGAACAAAAAATACTCCCAAACCCATAACCAGGATCAAAAGTTCAGATAATGTGCAAAGGCAATTATAACTCCAGCACATTCTCCTTCGGAAGCCACATCAAATAACAGCTCAAAGTAATTTTCAAACAAAGATACACCCTGTTTCTTTTCCCTTCCTGATTACTTTACAAACTTCTATTTATTTAATTTAAGTTCCCGCCAACAATTAAAAAGTGTCACACCATCGATGAATCGTATATTGACAAACTACTGAGCTCCATCTTAAGATTCATATGTCAGTGGCATAACCGCATAAATAAGGAAATGAATAACATGATCATATATGATAATAGAATTGTCAGCTAGCATGACACATAAACAAAGCTCATACCACATAAACCAAACCCTAACCAGACATGAACTTAAGTAAATAGTAGGAAGTCAAGTTACCATTACCTATGACTCTCGATTCCATAAAATGAATGCTTGTAGCAACCACCTCGACCTCGAAGCTGTGACTTGGTCCATCTACAAATCTTGACACCACTATGTGAACCAATAATCTTATACCCCTGCAAATCATTGATATTTATAAAAAATATCATATCTAATCTAACAAAATTCAATCGAGGCCAATAAGCAACCCACCACTAATTAATCAATATAAGAAATTGGGATCCAATAGATGCAATGCATATATGCATATACCTGCTTCACCAAATTTGCCCTAATCACAGGAGTCACCATTTCTTTCTTCCCATTCAACTTCCCATTAATCTCCTCCACCGTAGCCCCCGACTTCCTCGAAGGAGCTTTACCAGCAATGTCTTCAAGATCAACAATCTCTTCCTCCACCTCTTCCTCCAAATCAGACTCCTCTTCAGAACTCAAAACACCACATTCCTCATCCCCATTCTCCAAATCACCATTTTCATCATCATCACCACCATCGCCTTTCAACAATCCAACCACCTTCCCGCACCACCTATCAAAAACCTCATCCACTTCACCACCATCAACATCCCCTTCCCACATAGGAATCATCTCAGCAGCACCCAACGCCTTCATCCGTTTAACAATATCCTTACCAACAGCATTGAATGCTTCACCGTAACCTCGGCTACCAACGCCGAAAACAGCAAACCTACACCGCGAGAGCAGCAACGAACCAACTCTAAAATCTTCAGCGCTCTCTGCAAGCCAATCCGCGAAGAATCTATAAGCGGGAGAAGGTTTTCCGTCTTCCCAGGTTGAAGCAACGATGAGAATGAGCGTTTCCTTGGGAAGATCTTCGGGCTCGTAGCTTCTGCCATCGATGAGGTCAAATGCGACGTCGTTTAAAGCGAGGAAACGTTGGAGACGGTTAGCGAGTGATTTGGAAGTGCCAGTTTCTGAAATGAAGAGTATCTTAGGGAGAACGAGTTTAGGGTTAGGGTTTAGAGAGAGTTTTAGTTTGAGGTTTCTTAAATGGCGAGATTTGTAGAGACAATAAAAAGTTGTAGCGGAGAAGATAGCGAGGAGTGTGAGACGAGCAGGGACTGAAGAAAACGACGACATGGTAATACGTGATGATGATTTAGAAATGGTGGTGCGGTGAAGGGTGCGTCATGTGTGTTCGGTGGTGGTTAACGGCGTCGGAGGAGAAGAGTCAAAACACGAAGACTACTTACTCTCTGTGTGGTTTAATGGGCTTTTTAGTTTTTAAGTTGCAGGCCCCAAAAAAGATTAAGGCATGTGGTAAAAGTAAAATAAATTTACTGATTGATTAATAATCTTCAAATGAGTGCGTATGAGGTTTAATTACTTGTTTTGGTACGGATAAATTTGTTAATCAATCTTCAAATGAGTGTATCTAATATTTAATTCATTTGTTTTAGTGTAGTTAAATTTGTTAACCTTATTAGAGAGATTTCAGGGGCCTTTGATGATTAGATAAAATTATGTGATATGATTAATGTATTTTATCGAATTTTAATTTTGTGTTTGATGCATTTAAATGATGTGATATATTAATTATAAATAATACTTAGTGTTATATAAGGTTCTTGTACAAATTGCAAATGTCGGTTTTCTTTATTTTTAAAAATCAAACAAATTAAATTTTTGAAAAATAAAATAAAAAGTCGAACACTTTTATTTAGAGTCACTATTTTGTCTTGTCATTTAGTAAGAATAACATTCCAACCACAATTCAATGTTTCATGTGATCGTTGTATCTCTTTTTTATGTTGTTTTACTTTTTTTTTTTTTCGCCAGTCACGTACATATTTATGTTTCCTTTTTGTCAGCTTCAAATGTAGAGATTTTTATATTAAATTTCTTATATTTTCAATGTAACAACGGCGACTACTTCAACGACGATAGCAAATATGGAAGTGATATGCGATTGGCGGTGGTACTAGAATCACATGCAATGGTCGTTTTGACGGTAGAGATTTTGTTTAGCTTTTTATGTTCGGATTTAAAATGATTAAAACAAGCCTGTAATTGTGAGTTTGTATTTTGTAAGTCAAGCGTGTTTCAAGCCATTCACGTGTTTTACGCGAACAAATCTTCGTACGGTAGGTAGGTTTAGGTTGACCTATAATTATCATTAATCATTTTTTTTAATCTTATCATGCTTGGCTTTTGTATTACTTATCTTAAGTAGGTTTAGGTTGAATTGGAATTATCATGTTAGCACCAATATGCGTTGAGTCTAGTAGAATGGACTATACTCCTATAATGTGATGAACCAAAGTTCGAATTCTGGTCGAAAGAGGTATCTACATCTGGTGTCACCTCGAATATGATTACCTCAAATAGAGGAAACTTATGGGGAACAAAAATTATCGGGTTGACAACCTAATATTTGAAATGTCTTTTTTATTTTGCTTTAACTTCACTTTCCAACGTACACGACACCAACTTTTTCTTCACCGTCGTATTCAACCTTCCTCTGTCTTGCTATCTCGCTGTCGTTGCTTCCCAATCTTCGTCCTTCTCATTCATGTTCACTAACTACGACCTCTCATTATCATTTATTCTCAATTGTCATCTTATTCGTCAACAAATTGCAACCTCCCACCTCTACAATGTCAACATCGCCATTTCCATTTGCTTAATCTACAACATCGACCTTCTTTCTTCACAGAGGCATGTATTTATGTTTTCTTGTCTTTTCATTTTTGCCCTAATTCTCGTTTTAGATAATAAATTGATGAAACACGTCCCTTGTTTTTATTTTATTTGCGCAAGTGCATGTGTGGTGTTCATTTTCCTCTTAATCAAGTTTTCATATGCAAATACGCGTGTTGATGCCTTCCTTTGCAAATGCGGAGTGTTGATATTTTGTTGATTGTTTTTCTGCGTGCAACAAATCAAATTTTAAAATTTTAAGGAATTGAATGTACTAATTCCAATATTATATTTTCACTTTTAATGTCTTCTGAAAACTAAAATTCAAACAAAACCAACGCAAATGAGAATATCTATCAAACATAGCATAACATAATGCCCGTTAGCATTCAAATAAATCAAACATAACAATTTTAAAATACACTGAAAGATAAACACAAGTTCATTTTAAAACGTATACTGTGACCGACGTTTCGACAATTATGTGACAAACTTTGACGGAACATAAATCGCTGAGCGTATGACAAAGCTTTCAACGGGGTAGATCAAGAATCGATCTCAATCATTCTAATTCACTATCATGGTGGCTTGATTTTGCTATGCATGCAATGTTCTCAACTACGATTGTTATAAAAAATGAAAGTAAAAATTACTCCATCTCAAAACCCTTAAAAATGATTTTATTTATTTTATTTTGCTTTTTTTCTTTACAGTATTTTGAGTAAAATTTTACATGTAAGTTTATTTCCTTCCTCTCCCTATTTCGTCTTTTTTTTTTCTCTCCTAACAAACAACCAATAAATAAATGTTTCTATCATCTCAATCCAAATATTTCTCAATCATTTTAGATTTTCTCTTTTTATTTTAATTTATCCCTCAATCTCTCAATTTAATTTTAGATTTTCTCTCAATTTAATTTATTTAATTTTAACATTTTTTATATTAGACCACCGTGCATCTTATTTTATATCCCTTTATATCATATTCTCTTTTTGTTTCCTTCATCTTATTTTTCTGCATAAATCTCCTCAGCCTCCATCGCTTTCAACCCGCCGTTTGTCTCTTCAATCGTTCAAGGTTGCTAACTTGCACGGATCTTCCTCCGTCTCTTCTCCCCTGCACGGCGACTCCGTCACTTCTGCTCGGAGGCTCTGTCGATCACGCACGAAGGCTACGTCGCTCCCGTGTGACGTCTCTATTTCTATCTAACAAATCCCGAAAAATCATTCACTTGTCAGTACTCCACTACGGTTTCTAACGCGACACACTTCTCTGAGTTTATTTTGTTTCAATTCCATAATAAATTGTCGCATTCAGCTTCTTAATTTTTAAATTTGATATGTTCCATAAAACTTTAATTTTAGGGCACTTGTTAGCGTGATCCATAGTTTAATGATATACTTTCTTCTGTAGATTTTTTTGATGGACGTAGAGTGGTCTGAATCACGGTATGATGATAGAAATGATAGAGAGGATTCCCCTGTGAGGGAGCAATACGATGATGATAGCAGGCATAGGAGCAAGGATAGGAAGAAGAGCGATAAGGAGCACCGAAGTAAGAGGGCTTGTGAGGATGTAGAGAAGGATAGAGGTGGTGGAAGGGAACGTAAGAAGGAGGATAGGGATGAGCGTGAAAAGGATAGGGGTAAAGATGGTAGTAAGGCAAGGGAGAAAGATTATGATAGAGAGAAATATAGGGAGAAAGAGCGCGAGAGGGATAGAGATAAGAAGGATCGAGGTAAGGATAGAGACCGTGAGAAGGAAAGAGAGTTGGAGAAAGATAGCGATAGAGCGCGAGAGAAGGAAAGGGGAAAAGAGAAGACTAGAGATAGGGACAAGGCAAAGGAAAGGGAGCGAGAGAAACATAGAGATAGGGAAAGCTATAGAGATGGGGACCGGGATAAGGGGAAAGATAAAATTAGAGAGGAGAGGGAGACTGATCGAGGTAAAGAAAGGTCGAGGGATAGAGGAAGTAGAAAGGCTCACGAGGAAGAATATGATTTGGGTAATCTTGATGATAAAGTAGATTACCATGAAAAGAGAGATGAGGAGGTTGGCAAGCACACAAAGGCTTCAAAACTCAATCAAGATGATCAAGACAGTGAAACATCAGCACACTTGTCATCAAAAGAACTTGAAGAACGTATCTTGAAGTAAGTCATTTTTTTTTGTTACATCACTTCATATTTCTTTTGATTTTGTACTATGATCAAGTTTTATATCGTGGACTCTGCAATGTCAATTTGAAATATATGATTCATTACTTTATGCTTTAGTGTTATACTCATAATTATGTATTAATTGGTGAGTTCTTAGAACTTTGATGGCTTTTTTTGTAGAATTTAGGCAACATCAGTTCAAGTCATTATCGCTTATATGTTGTCTATAATTTGGGTTTAGGGCCTTACACAGTCCCAAAAAATTGACTTGTTAGGTGAGAACTGTCCGTGCCCAAGTCTTAATAGCACTATTTATGTCATATATCTAGGTAATGTGGGTCACAAACAGAGCACCATGAAGGCGTTGGAGGTTGCAATGAAGGCAGGCCAAAGTTGCCGCGATAAAGCGTTGTAGTCTATAGTAGTGGCGATGTGGTGTACTGGCCCCTAGGCAGTAAGCGAAACCCCATTTTGTTGCAGTTTTGCGTAGCGGCTGCAGCACCACCAATAGTGGCCAAATAGTGGTAGCTATAGTGAAAGCTCCTGTAAAATTCTTGATGTTTTGGACGTTTTGGTCATTTCACCCTAAAATAGCCATTTTACCTCAACTTATAGCCATTCCCTATTTTTTTTTTGTCATTTCACCCCAAAATTCTGAATGACAACAAAATAGAGCCCTCCTGTCTTCTCATTTCTGCTCCTCCGAAACGGTTTCATCTCCCCTCGTGCAGCTTTCTGTCAGACTTTTCTGCGACTCTTCGACAGTCCTTTGTGACTTAGAGATCATACTGCTACCCACTATACCGCTAAAGCGTTTTTGTGGTCCGTCGTTATCCACCATTGACTACATAAGAGTATAAAATCTAACATGCAATATAATAAACTAAATATTAATAGTAAACTAAATAATAATGACAAGGAACGAAATAAAGCCTAATATATAATAATATAGGCAAAAATAGACCTATGGTCCTTTAAGTGTAGTCTAGTTTCCGCTTAGGTCCTTTAAGTTTCTTTTTTCTCGATTTGGTCCTTTAAGTTACATTATGTTTGCACCGTTAGTCTTTCATCTCATTTTCAACAATGATTGGTGCAATTGAAAGCTTATAATCATTAAAAATTCTACCAAATGCTGCAACAATATGTCCCTCATACTAATCCTTCAAAAAACATTTATCAAACCTTATAAATGATTTTTATTTGTTGGTTTTCTCTACAAACATTTAGACACATGTATAGCCTTAAAAACATGGTAATAAATGTCTATCCCCATAATCAATGTCATTAACATCTTTCACTTGAAAAGGTGCTTGGACAATCTATTTATTGCGATGTTTTGATTAGATCTTAACATTTCACGATAGTAATTCAAGAAAAAAATTCAAACTTAAAGGACTACATGCATAATTCAATATATAACTTAAAGGTTAATGGTGCAAACTGAATGTAACTTAAAGGGCCAAATTGGGGCAAAAGAAAGTTAAAGGACCTAAGTGGGAAATAGACTAAACTTAAAAGACTAAAAGCGTATTTTTGCCATTAATATAATAAACCAGATAATAATATTAATAAAAATTCAATATATCAGTCATCCTCATCCCACTTTCCACTATCCTGCCATAACGATTTTGGGGTTGGCTGTTATCCAGGAGATAACACTGCCCAATGCTCACTTAGCCATCCAGCTTTCATAATTATTTTTGAAAAAAAGCAGAATCTCTTGGCACTGTCTTGGTGGCAACCGGCAACATTTAGCATTTTATTCATTACTTCTGTTTTTGTTGTATTTGAATTATATGTACTGTGTCAGTATCTTGTGAATTTTGATACATAGTAGGTTGTCAAGGGACTTATGGTTTAACGTGGTTTTAAGATTTTATCGGATTAGTGGTAGAACGTAATTGGATTGAAGGCTCACTGAGTATATGTGTGGGTGAATAGAGTTTCAAACCCATGGCATACTTCTAAGGAGTAAGTTAATAATGGTTTGGTGGATGCTGTGAATGGCTCCTGCAAGAGTAGGATTTTGCTTCGATGGGTTTCAGGGCCAGTACAAGGAAGGAACAATTAGTCAGGATTTTGATGGGATGAATTTTTTATTAAGGTTGTTGAAGAAATGGAATCTGGTTGATAGATAAACAGAAAAAAATGGATAAAAGCTGAGAAGATGGAAGGGAAACCTTAATTTTACACTTAGCCAGGATCTCTTAGGACAAAAAACGAGTACAATCAAAGACCAGGAAAGATGAGATAATACTAAGACTATTACTGAAAATTAAAAAAAAATTGATTGAGTAAGTAAAAATAAATGTGGATCAGCCAGATGAGATCTATGCAATGACAATCAGCCTTGTCAGTAACCATTTTTTCTAATAATTTTCATTGATAACTTACTCTTGCTTCTAAGAAAAGCACTTTAATTGCCTTCTTTTCTAGATTTCATGCTTTTTTCTAATAAAAAGATCACATGTTAACTAATTATTTTTTTCTTTAAAGAAGTGCAAACATACAGGCCCTCCAAAGAAAGTACACCCATTTCCAGCTTAACACCCCCTCCAAATAAAAGGGGCAACGAGGGGAACACATCCCTCTCCCCTACCATCCTTAAATCTTCCAAACAGGTGTTCGGGTCACTTTTACCCTCTTCAGTTCCCTCCTCCTTTATATCTCCCATCCAGATGCTCTTTAGATAAATTAGATCTAGGTTTTTTATGCTTGAATTTCTATTATCAACTTGTTAATTTATTTTGGTCATCTATGTTCTGAAACATTACATGTTTACGTTTATGAAATCCTTTCTTTTGTGACAATATTCTCTTAATTTATACTTTTGGATAGGATGAAAGAAACAAGGACAAAGAAACAATCTGAAGCTGCTTCTGAGATCTCATCATGGGTTATTAAAAGTCGTAAGCTTGAAAAGGAAAGAGTATTGCAGCTGTCAAAGATTTTTGAGGAGCAGGTTTTTTACTTATCTCGTTCCTTTAATATGTTGTGATGTTGTGTAATATTGTGTTTTGCATTTTAGTATTGTCATCAATAAGATGTTATCTAAATTTTTTTAGGACAACATCGCAGTAGAAGGAAGTGACGATGAGGATACATCCCATCACACTGGTACATTTCTTTCTCTGTTTCTTTATCTTGTAAAGTTCTGTATTATGAATTTATGAAGCCTCAAGGTTTGAGCCTTCTATTTATACAATTATTATTAAGAGCTGGTTCTCTCGAGTGGGACAACTGTCTTAACAAACTGAGGGTTATACTTGCAAACAGAGAAGGCGACAGCTGTCTTAGAGTTAGTGGATCTTTATTTGGTTGAACAATATAATTTTATTGAAAAATCGAAAATCACAAAAAAAAAAATGACCAGTCCTGACCTGGTTTTACTACTGGTGTTTTATTGGTTTTCACTGGCTCTGGACCTGTTTGACTGGGTCTTTATCACCGGCTCCGCAGCAGGCCAGTTTTTTGGTTAAACCGACTGAACCCTTAACCATTTTCCAGCTCAGCAGGTCAAATTGGTCTGTTGGATTTTCAAAACGATGATTTTAATACCCAGTCTGATATACTTTGCCAATGCTGCATAGATACTGACGTTATAGCTTAAAACACTAAACTTTATCCAACGGCCCAGTGCCTAGTGACATTTTAGTTATTTCTTTGGAGGTTAAGAATCTGTTTAATTGTTGTTATTCTGATTGGCAAGCTAAATATACTTGTGTGCTGAATATCTTACAGATCACTTGGCGGGGGTGAAAGTTCTTCATGGGCTTGACAAAGTTGCAGAAGGTGGTACTGTAGTTCTGACTATCAGAGATCAGCCTATACTCGCTGACGGTGATCTTAATGAAGGTATAACTGTGTGATGCATTTCTTATATTATTCTGGTTTCAATTCTGAGTTGTTGTGCATTATTGTGTAAAAAAATTTGTTTTTCTCACATGGCAGACGTTGATATGCTTGAGAATGTGGAAATTGGAGAACAAAAGCGCCGTGATGAGGCTTATAAAGCTGCAAAAAAGAAAACCGGCGTATACGACGATAAGTAAGAGGATCATTACTATCTCGCCCATTTATAAATGAAATAATAAAAATAGAAGAAACTTAAATGAAGTAGATTGAAATCGTTAATCTGATGAAGCCTGCCTATCAATTTCAGGTTCAATGATGACCCCTCCACGGAAAAGAAAATACTTCCAAAATATGATGATCCGGCTACTGAAGAGGTCTCCTGCTCTCTGTTTCTTCTTACATTCCAAAAGCAAAAAAATGTTGAGCAAGGTAGTTTTTGTGAATGCTTATACTCATGAGTTTTTTGTTCAGGGTTTAACGTTGGATGAAAGAGGAAGATTCTCGGGTGAAGCTGAAAAGAAACTTGAAGAGGTCAGGATTTGCTTTTTTATTTTTTTATTTTTTTTTTATATGAAATACTTTTCAAGAAAGTAAGGATGGAGCTTCAATTTTTCTACGGTTTTGAAATTTCCATGGTTGTGAGTTTTCCTTGATTAACAATTTGATCCATATAGTTGGTTCATGAGCTTTCTGCGATCAGAATATTATTGTCTATGACTTCCTATCTCTGATTGTTTTCCTACTATTTTTTCCTCTTGGAATTGTTTCTTAGAATTTTATTGAATGCGCTACTGAATATGATCCTGTTTTGACTCTTTTATTGTTTGGCTGAGGGTTATCTTCTTCTTCTTCTTCTTCTTCTATTAACAGCTTCGTAAAAGGTTAACTGGTGTTTCCACAAATAACTTTGAAGACCTAACTTCATCAGGAAAGGTGTCATCAGATTACTATTCTCATGAAGAAATGCTTCAATTTAAGAAGCCCAAGAAGAAGAAGTCCTTGCGAAAGAAAGATAAGCTGGATATTAATGCCCTTGAAGCTGAAGCTATCTCTTCAGGATTGGGTGTTGGTGACCTTGGTTCTCGGAAAGATGCAAATAGGCAAGCCATCAAAGATGAACAAGAAAGATTGGAGGCTGAAATGAGAAATAATGCTTACCAATCTGCTTATGCTAAAGCTGATGAAGCCTCCAAATTACTTCGGCTAGAACAATCGCTGGATGTTAAAACAGGGGAAGATGAAACTCCAGTTTTTGTAGATGATGATGAGGATCTTCGTAAATCCTTAGAGAAAGCAAGGCGATTAGCTCTTAAGAAACAGGAGGAAAAAGGAATGTCTGGCCCTCAAGCTATTGCTTTACTTGCCACCAAAAATCATAGTAATGAGACTGTTGATGATCAAAATTCTACAGCTGGAGAGTCGAGAGAAAACAAGGTGGTCTTCACAGAGATGGAAGAATTTGTCTGGGGTCTTCACATTGATGAAGGTAAACTTTTATTTGATTATTTGTGTTTTCTTTAATTTAATATAATGAAGTTCATACTATCTTGATGTTATGAAGTGTGGCTGTTCTGACTAAATGTAAAAGTGAATCATTTTTTTTACAATATTCCTGTGTAAGCTAGCAGGTAAAAGTTGTATGTTTTCACAAGGATTGGCTCATTATTTGTTGTTATCTGGTTGTTGAAATTCGGTTGTTTCCTCTGGCAATGTTCGGTTTAATCTTTACTTCCCATGTGTTCTTATTGACATCTATGTCAACAGTGCAACATATATTTGAATGTTGTGTAATCTTTCTGTGTTATTTCAGTTGAATATTGTAGATGTTCGGACATAGAAATAATGTTTCGCCAGCTTGTTAGAACTGTTGATGTAGAGAAGGTAAAGCTGATAACAAGGTATAACTTTGGTGTGTTGCTTTTCTATTTTTCAGAAGCACGTAAGCCAGAAGGTGAAGATGTTTTCATGCATGATGATGAAGAGGCAAATGTTCCTGTTGAGGAAAAGAAAGATGAGGCTGGTGGGTGGACTGAAGTTAAAGAAACTCATGAAGACGAACAACCCAACTCAGAAGACAAAGAGGATATAGTTCCGGATGAAACTATACATGAAGTTGCTGTAGGGAAAGGGCTGTCAGGTGCATTGAAACTGCTTAAAGATCGAGGAACTCTTAAAGAAAGCATTGAATGGGGTGGCAGAAACATGGATAAGAAGAAAAGTAAATTGGTTGGCATTGTAGACGATGAAGGAAAGGAAGCACAATATAAAAAGGAGATTCGCATTGAGAGGACAGATGAATTTGGGAGAATTGTAAGTCTTCCATGTTTGTTTACCTCATTGTTTTGTCATATTCAGTTCTTACTATCGCACTAAGTTTATATTATTTATTTAATTTATGATTGCTGCATTGACATTTTTTCCTTACGAAAGACCATTCGGAGACAAGCTCGGTGTAAAATGCAAATACAGGGGAGAAATGATGATGTTTATGACTTTTAAATCTCCTCAGATAAAGGGGTACTGACTTTGATTCTAAACTGCCAAGGAATGAACTTGTTATAGAGCACCGAAACTCAATTGAATTAGTTGGTTTTTTGGACAATTTACTTAGCAGGCGGCATGCACGGGAGAATGAAAGGGAGATAGAAAGAGAGTTGGAGGCAAGAAACAAAACTAACAAAAATGAAACAGTGTTAGTAGTCTATGGAGAGAAGAAATTATAGTCTGTTTGATCACTTCCTCTTCGCTGCAGCTCAACAGTTCAAGTTGTTGTTGTGCGGCTAGGAGGTTGTGGGTTCGAGTCTTTATTAGCCTCTTGCAAATGCAAGGTAAGGCTACATACAATAGATTCATAAGGGTAAAACTTTATCCTAGACCCTGCCATTGCGAGAGGCTTGTAGCACTAAGATACCCTCATTGCTTTCACTTTCCTCACTAAACTTGTTTGTAAACAAAGTAACTTAGGCGTGAAGGCGTGAAGACATTTACATTATTTTTGCATGAGCTTAGCTTAATTATTATGCTTTATGGGTCATATCTTGTTTTATTCTAATAGCACAACAAATGTGACTTCTGTTGTGGTTTGGAATATGGGAACACCACACCTTTAGGTCTGAAGATTTGGTTTGCATGGTTTTTTATATTGATGCGTTCATGGGTTTGGGGGCTTTATGATTATAATATTAAATGGTACTGTATCTTGAAATTGGTACTTGCCTCAAATGCATTTTTAATCAATGTCATTATCATTCATTTCCAATTTCCAGTTTTCAAATTATAGTGGAACGTTACTTATCCTTGATTACCTTTCTTTTGTTGCTTCCAGTTGACTCCTAAGGAAGCCTTTCGGATTATTTCTCATAAGTTCCATGGTAAAGGACCTGGCAAAATGAAGCAGGAAAAGCGTATGAAGCAATTTCATGAAGAATTGAAGATGAAGCAAATGAAGAGTTCAGATACACCATCCATGTCTGTGGAGAGAATGAGGGAAGCTCAAGCTCGTATGAAGACGCCCTACCTTGTTCTTAGTGGTCATGTTAAACCAGGGTAGGTTTTTAATTTCACAAACTTACAATTCTTGAAGTTATGATAGAAATATATAAATGCTTACATTTGATGCTATGAGATACTAGGATTAATACTTCATTATGTGATTTTCTGATAAAAGTTGGGGCTGTAATGAGGGCATGCCTTTTAAATTAAAGACTATTTCCTATCCTCCTTAAAGCATTGTACTATCTTTCCATCCATGTCAACATTTTGGACTAATGAATCTTGATTCTTAATATCTATTACTTATGACACCATATAGTGATCCATATCTTGGTCTATTTCTTTTCAAATCTTATTGTTCCCTTTCCTACGCTCTGCACTTCTTCTCATAAGTTTGTAGGGTTGTTTTATGAAAAATGTTGTCTGAGAGTTTTTTTATTGGGATTCCTAGATTAAATCAGTTTGCATCCCCCAAAAATTAATGCCTATCAGTGCGATGTTGTGTTCAAATCTGAATACTACAACAGCCACCACCAAGTCTTTTTCCAGTCGGTGAAGTCAACTACAGTACAAACCATACAATGTTATAATGCTTTATCATGTATTAAGTTTCAAGATAGATCATTTACCTTTTAAATTTGAATTTCTTTTAATTGTTTAGCTGATAGTTTTTCTAGGTCTCTTTAGTTTTTACCTCCTCATCAACGCTTCTACTTCTCTACACATAGACAAACTAACTTCAATGAGACATTACTTCTTTTCTCCATAGGAACTGTCCAGACATTCTCTCTTAAGATTGTATATCGATTCCTGTCTTGTCTCATATAGACTCATCCATTACAACATTCTCATTTTTGCAACATTAAGCATAGTTTTACGGTGGCTTTTATTTAACTGTCCAATATTATGTCCTTGATAGAACACCAATTGAGTTTGGTGTTTAGTTTGTTTTTATTAGGATCAGACACAGATGCTGTATAGAAAGTCAGAGACTACAGCAAGAATGCTGTTACAGAAAGTTAAAATTACAGCTAAGATGCTGTATTGGGAATGCCCTAATTGCAACGCAATTGTTTTATGCATAATTTAAAATACATAACTGCCTATGGAGCTGAATAAATCTCCTAATCTAATTGCTACCTAACTGAATAATAAACTTACCTTTCTGCATAACTGTCACTTTGTAGACTTGCGGTAAAATTTTCCTTTAAATATGTGTAATACTTTCTATCACAAATGACTCCCTAAGTATTTGTCTGTTTCATCCACCTTAGTTGAATCCTAGGGTTGACATCTGCCTTTATCTTCCCTTCATTTTGAAAAGCATAATGTAACTTGTCTTTTATTTTGGTGTTAGCCACAAGAATTTTATGTTGGTTATTTTATAAATTTTTTTACCATATTGTTCAATATACTGTGTTTTGCAAGTTTTTGGCAGTCTAAAGAATAATAATTAAATAAACCTTTTAAGCTTATCCTCTCTCATTTCCTTGTTTTTAGTTTATATGCTGATGTATGTGGTTGTTCTTTTATTGGCAGACAAACTAGTGACCCAAAAAGTGGTTTTGCTACAGTGGAGAAGGATCTTCCTGGAGGCTTGACACCCATGCTCGGTGATCGGAAGGTAATTTGGACAGCCTTTGAAAAGAAGGAGTGCTTTATGATGTTTTTCTTTCAAACATGTGTGCGGCCACTAGTCTTTGAACTGAATTCCCCTCTCACCCTCTGTTTTCTCCTCTAGTGTATAACATGCCCATTTTTAGTGTAGTGGTCAACGTATTACTCAACACCGACAATATTAACTTTAAATTTCGTTGTTTTAAAGACATAGCGAAGGAGAATCTTCCATAAAGAAATGTTGAATATAATAAATATTTACCTTGGTCTTATGCTATTTAATATAAAATAATATATGCTTACATTCTTTTATGACATTGTTAAGAACATGTTTTATGGTTTCAGGTTGAGCACTTTCTGGGAATCAAGAGGAAAGCTGAACAGTCAAGCTCAGATACCCCAAAAAAGACGAAATCTTGATTCCTTGCTCTTGTAATTGATTGAATTTCAAGCTAATATCCTTGTAAGGTTTCAAGCTGATAGCTAGAAATTTTAATGACTAGCCGTCTGACACATCCAGTAGTGATAAAATGTTCCTGCAATTTCTTGCAGTCCGGAATTCAAGATTCTTTTGTACAACAAGTAGAGTAAATTTTCAATGTATTATTGCGGAAAAGAAATTGGTTTTTGGTAGTGGCTTCATTGTTTTTTACAATCCTAGAACTTCATAAGAAATTATTTGGTATTCATTTGAGTTGAAAGAGTATTTCGTGATTATGAAAATATTGGATGAAATCCCTGCATTATGGATAGTGCTGTAACTGGTAAATGCATTATACTAGTATTTATTTCCCTACCTTCGTTCATATGTCTCAGTTTCTCTCTTCCTCCTTGTACTCCTAACTAACTGGTCCGATACAGTCAACCAGTGAGAACAGACACGGTTGAGCTGCTAGCCACCCATGCAGACTGATTTTTATATAAAAATTATTTTACCTTTTCCAATTTTAACTAGTTAGTTTTCTAATTTTTTGAGGTCTAAGGTTTTGTATTTTTATTTTCTGAACGCTAGATCAATTAAGATTTACCATTTGAGTGTTCTTGGATTAATTAAGATTTAATATGATATATTTAGATAATGTAGAAGTTAAATAAAAACAATTCATTAATAAAAATTTGTTATTTTTTGTGATTGTTATGTACAAAAGTCATATATCTCATGTCTCATGTAATCATTTTTTTTTTCCCTCACATTTCCTCCAATGAAGATAATTGGCTAAATTGCATCCGTGGTCCCTTAACTTAATTTTAGTTAACGTTTTAGTCCTCTATCTTTTTTCTTTCCTGATTTGATCCTTTATTTTAATTTTAAGTGACAATTTGATCTTTTGTGTTTTAAAATGTCAACAATGTTATCCTTTTTTTTTTTTGTAAAAAATCATCAAAAATTCAAACAAAACTCATAAAATTAATTATTATCCTCAATATAATGCAAATTTCATCAAATTCATAACTTAAATCTTTAAATAAACTCATATTTTCATCTCTAACAACATCAAATAAAGAATAAAGGACCAAATTGGAAAAAAGAAGAAGATAAAGGACTAAAACGTTAACTGAAATTAAATTAAGGGACTACAGATGCAATTTAGCCAAGATAATTCTATTTAATATATGTAAGACACTAAATATGAATACCTTTTTTAGTAGAGATTTAAATTCAAATTAACTACGTAACGAGAGTCTAGTCTTTTCGGCTAGACCAAACCTCCGTTTGTTCATGTCATCATATTTGTTCTAGCTTTTGTGGTATGACAAAAAATGTAAGCATAAATACATTTTTTAAATAAACAAAAATACATCAATTATGTAATAAATTTAGAACACCAATATATATTACCTCTTAGGTTGTAGTAATTGTTAGGTTAATTGTATCTTGTCAACTTCAAAAAATCTAATGGTTCAAACTATTCCACAACTATTATTTAAATGTTGATTTTGATTGTTGTTAAAATCCCAATGTTCTATTTCTTCATCCAATAAAATATCAACCATAAATTAATTGTTACAAACTTCATTTTCCTTTGATATATTAAATTGATTAAAATCAACAATTGATTCGTGTGTATTAGTTGAAGGAAAAAATATAATGGTAATTCAATCAATGATACAAAAAATTGCATAAAATAGAGGATTTAAGGCCTCCACAAAGTTTTTTGTGCACATATGATACCCTCCTTTTCCTGGTAGAAAGTCATTCTGATCTCCCACTGCATACTTCTCAATATTTCCTCCAATGCATTTAGGATTTCGACTTTGTCGCGTATGATTGTAAACCCTCCTGGACGTAAGATTCTGTCCATCTCAACAACAATGGACACAGGTTGCTTGCACCTGCAAAATAATTGTTTCAACCACATTTGGAAGAGCTAATTTACAACTTACTAAGACTTATGTTATGACATAAACGTTTATGTAAGTGTTTGAGATGATAGATTATGAAAATAGCCTAAGACCATGTTCATAAGTTGTTTTCATCTTATTTCAATTTTCAATGTAACTTAGGAAAATAATTTACAACTTTTACAAACATGGAACATAAATGTGATCACAACACTTGGAGGTTTTAGCAATCAGCATGTACATATTAATTCTAACCTCAACATAATCTACAATGGTCATGGAAGAAAAACAAGAGAAAGATAAGTACAATAATGTGCATAAAATTTAACCTATACCTGTTTTTGAGACGCGAGAACAAATGATCAGCATGTAAAAGGTCATATGTTCTTGGGTAAGTTCCAAAAGACTCGCACCAATCGTGATAGACGCCAAAAAGACCGCGTTCAAAGATTATGGGAAGTGTATCTGGCGCATGAACAGGGACTACATTCATCACCCAAACCTTCTGGTTAGATAGAGCTGCAGCCAATCTGTATTCCCATAGGAGAGTTATTATTAATTTTAACTTCATTCGTGATTCTAACATGATGTCGGAAAATCATGCAATGAATAAAATTACATGTTAATAACAAAGTGGTGGGGCTCAAGCGGTTAATGAGCTTTAGTGAAGATCGAATTGATCAGGAGTACTTGAGTTCAAACCCTGGTTGAATGTATAGTCCTTGTCCAGTCTTTACTTACCTTTTGACCGAACTCTAGATTACCAAAGTCCTTTTTCATTGGGAACTGGAGGGTTAAGACAAAAAAATGACATGTATAATGTATATTTAATGATGTATCAAAGAAAAGTGCAGTTCACTCATTGATGCAACAAAATTATCCATGATATCTACAAGCTCTAAGGCTTTCAAATTGAGTATAAAATCAAGCAGATTTGTTGGCATACCCTCCATAGATGGATTTCATGTCCAATACATTCCTGATAGTTGTCCAGTTAATGCCCATTCCGTTGAGATATGACTTGTTAACAATGGCATTCCAATGGTTGGTGTCCGCGATCAATTTCTCTTTATTGTTCATCCAGTCGGGATAAGATTCGAGCCTCTTCGGCCATTCCTCGGGCCACTCTGCCCCATGTTGTTCAATTCCAATTGGAATGGTGTGTAAACAAGTCTTAATTGGAACATGCCTATTCAAAGAATGATATAAAATAACCTTAACCTAATTAGAAACAAGTCTTCCTTATGTATAAAAGAATACATAGACGATCAATTTTGCAAAATAATGTTTCAGCAGTAATATACCAGACTGCATCAGGATTTTCATTTTCTTTGCAAAGCGGTGGGATCTTCTTCCTTCTCAATTCGTATATGTCGTTTCCTTCAGGCTTTTGATATATTCTTACTCCAACTTCGCCAACGTCATCACTTTTATGTGCCAGAACATTCCAACAAATAGACGCCGTCAGCGCAGTCATGGCTGGAAAGGAGAAGAAATGTTACTGTTCTTTGTTTGCATTTCATTTTTCATGCAATGATGCAAAGCAAGGTTCAATGAGTTCACTTTTAATACAAAACTGAGACCAACCTTCTTCCTCTTCAATACCGTCATGTTTAGTTGACATAATAAAGTATCCACCGGGTCTTAGAATCCGATTCATCTCCAGTAGAAGCTTACCCCCTGAAAAAGGAAAGACAGGTTAATGTTATATTTATACCTATACCTATATATAATAAGGGGATACCAAGTTTTGGTGTAGCCACGTTTGTTTAATTTCACCATTTATTAAAACTATTTGATTTACAATTTTGTTCTTCTTTACCCAATCAAATTTATTGTAATTTCCATGATTTTTATAGATAAAAGTGATCAGGCACGTTAGTGTCCATCTACACGCCAATAATAATAAAATAAATAGTATTTGTGAAGAAAATTTTATATTAAAAATAGTAAAATTAAAGGCAAGTGCACAAACCATTGGAATGCCAAGGTATGCTGCAACGCGCACAATGTATAGCATCAAAAACTTGACTTGGAAAGGGAAGCCTCCTTCTAGCAAAAGGGCTAACCACTGCTGGGAAGCCGCGTTCAAGTGCCACCTGAGCTATGTCTACTAGGTCATCTTTCAAGCCAAGCGACAAAGTTAAAACATCCTTATCAAGGAGAGCAGCTGCGAAGCTTGAATCTGTACATCCAATGTCTAGGACAACACGAATATTTTTACCCCACTCAATGTCTGGTACCATCTATAATTTTCAGAACAAATTTCAAGATGTTTCCAAAGATGACAGCAGTAAATAATGACAACGAAAAACTATTCTTTTGAGTTGAAAGTCATAATTTTGACTAATACGAACAAACATCAGCATCACTGTCACAATACAATTGCAGAATATATGAAAGAAATATATCAATGTCTCATGAACCGCAAACAGTTGTGGTAAATAAACAAGCAAATCATAAACAAGTCAATCCTAGAAGTCACAATGCCGAGATACATTTTCATCTTGTCATATTCAATAAATGCATCAATTTTGTTTGTCAACAACACTCATGCTCAAGAGGTACTAACTAACCAGCCATAATAATAGAAAACTTACATCTTCAATTTTGTTTGCTAACAACAATTATGCTTATGAGGAACCAACAAACAAGTATCATCCTAATAGAAAGCTCACCTCTTCAATGGACTCAAGATAGTGATGAATCCCTCCCAAAAATTCAGACTGGTTTTGTGGAAAAGTAAGATATTCTCCAGAATCCACCAACCAGCTATGCTTTTTTATATATGCGGCTAGTTTCGGGTGTGCAACATTCTTATACAATATCTGCACTGACGCCAAATGTTACCGTGAGATAACAAAGAAGCAGCAAAACAATCCAACATTTAAAGCTAATCTAGATAAACCTCTTAATTGAACACTTATGGAAAAATTAATATCAAAAGAATCTTGCAATAACTACAAGTTTTTTAAACAAAAGCTTCTCAAAAAAATTAGCTTTTGTATATCAGTTATTGCATAACCTCTCTCTAACTTCTCCATAGGCTGTTTGAATTGGCTTGTTTGAGCTTATCTACTAGCATAAGCACTCATAAAGCTGTTTGGAAAAGCTTCTAGAATCGCTTATTTCCATAAGATATGCAGAATAGCTTATATGAAAACAACTTAACTTTATCTTATCTTTTGTTATAGAAATAGCCTATACACATAATCACTTATATCATAAATACTAATGCTATAAGTGCTTAATTAAACTGCTTGTCCAAACAGGGCCTAAATACTCTAAGCTTCTAAGAATCATTTCACAAGACAACAATCATAAACTCACAAGCTCTCATAATCAATAACCTAATCCAAACTAGACCTTAAACTTTCATACTTTTCATTCATATACCTTCAATTTGCTCTGAGGCCATGGCACAGGGGTCTCATACCCATCGAAGGGAAGAGGAACCATACACATGAGGGATGCCCTTGGACAACTCCTCTCCGTATGCCGGTAACCCTGCACCTTTCCACCACCAACTTCAATATCAATGCAAGGAATATAGTTATGCTTGCTTCTAGTACTACACAATTTCCACCTATAGTTAACATTTGGATCAAACAAAGGTCCTTTCACTTTTCCCTTGCTTGTTGTTTTCTTCAACTCTTCATCAATGTTTCCATCTTCCAACCTCTCAGAATCCCCATCCACAGATTCAACTGAATCATCAGTACCCAAATCCACATCAGCTTCACTCTCATGATGATCCAATTCCAATTGTTCTTTATCCTCCAAATCCAATTCCTTTTCACCATCTTTTTCTTCTTTCACCAATGACCCTTGATTCACATTCTCTTTATTATTAATATTATTATCATTATCTTCCTTCTTATGCACGTTTTTCTTCTCACGCGCCACTTCTTTCTTATGTGGGCGCGTGACAGAATGAGAATGAGAATCAGAAGAAGAAGACCCATTAACCCTTTTGTTGTCAGTGTGATGAAATTTGTGATCTTTTGAAACAACTTGACGATTTAGTGAATTGGGTGTTTTTTGTTTTTGAGAAATAATGGAATTGGAAGAAGAAGAAGAAATGGGTTGTGAAATGTCTTCAAAACTTTCTCTTTGAAAAGAAACAGAGGAAGAAGATGAAGAAGAAAAGACAGTCCAAACAAAGATAAAGCAGAGACCTAAAATGGTTACAGCTGTCATCTTTATCCATAACCCAGTTGGGCGTTTCGGTTGGCGAGTTATGATAGCCATATCAAACTCACTGAGTCAGTGACTGTTTGAGTTTTAATGTAAACTCGTGAGATTCAGTATTATCTGAATCTGAAGTGAAACAAGAAAAAATGTAAAGAATAAGATAATTTGAGTTGAATTGGAGAAATGTCTAATTCGTAATGATGGAATGAGAAAATAAAATAATAAATGAATTGAGAAGGAGACAAGTTGGTTGGAGTGTTGTGGTTTGGTGTTCCTCGGAAGTTTTTGAGGATGGGTGCAGAGACAGCAGTAGATATGTAGTCACCTCTTTCAACTCTAGTAAACTAAACTCCACTAGTAATCAATGTTTCCTCCTAAATTGGTTTAAATTTTTTGCACAAATAATAACAAATTGCATTCATAATTAATACTTTAGTTTTTGACATTAAATGTAGATTCTTTTTTTGGATTTAATATATTCTGGGAGTTTATCTCTTCCGAAAAATTCAACCTCTTGTTGATGTTATAAGCTTTTGTTATTAATCATCTCAAAAACAACTTAGTAATTTTTTATGTGAATTTATGAACTAGATTAAATGAATTTCAAATATAATTTCAACAACTCTAATATATTTAAATCAAATTTGCTCTTATTTAATTATTTTTCTAAAAATTATTTATAATTTATGTTCTTGTGATTATTACATTCAAAATTTATTAAGAATTACAACAAATTTGTTAATATTTTTTATTTCAAAAGAATTACTTTTGAATGTTTTTTTTCCAACTTTTTTAAAAAAATAAAAAAATAATATAAAACTGCTTAAATAAAAAACTGTTTTTAATAGTTTATAAAGAAAATCATTTTTCATAACTGAATTTTAAAAAATAATTGATTTTCTTTGTATTAGACAAAAGCCAAATAGCTTCCGTTTTTTTTTTTTTATTTTTAAATTATTTAATATCAAAAGTACTTTTTTATAATCGATAAAAAAACGAATTTTTAGTTTATTGAAAACATTTAAAAAAATTTAAATTTTAATTTAGTTCAATTTAAATTATTATCAAATATATAAATATTTATAAATATAAACGAATAATTTGAAATAAAAAAAGACGAATTGAGTATCAAATCATCATTTTTGGTAGTATATTTGTGGAAGGATGAACAAACACAAAAACTGATAGCTTTAGAAGAGCGAGCAACCTTGTATTTATAACTGTCAAAATGAAGATATGGCCCAACTTTATATCTCGACACACAAGAAATGTTATTGTTTATTATATTTATTCAAAATATATATATAAAAAACACTGCTCCACGCACCTTCGTTCACTAGCTCCCCAACTCAACACTCTATAGCTTGTTTATTTTCATTTTTTCCACCAACAACAAGTTTCACGCTCCCTTCTAAATTAACAAAAAACAACTAAATGCAAATGCATTGCATTGGTAAGTTATTTTAATTTGCAACAATGCGTTTGTCTACTAGTAGCATTCCAGTCCCAACCTCTCTTTCTTCTCCTCAATATTTAATATTCGCTTTGCATCATTATAAATCCAAACCGTTTCATTTCGTTTCATTCTCTCTCCGTAACCGTTTCTCTCCTCCTCTTTCCTTTGCTTCTCGATTCTTCTCCGATGCTCACTCTTCGCGCTTTCTCCCCTTCCCGCCGCCGTCTTACTCCGCCTCCGCAGGTTCGCTTTTTCCCTCTTCTCTTCTCTTCATTTCATTATTATTCCTAGTTGTGTTGATCGATTAACCAAGTCAACCAGTGATTTCATTGTAGTGTTATACTTAGGGCTCTTTGAAATTTGATTTGACTTATTTAATTAAGATTATGCACTTCTGAGACACTTTAGAAGTACTTATGGATTTTCAGAAGCTATATTTCACCATTTGTTATAGAAATAGCTTATGCATAAGCACTTAAGGTATAAAAGTATAAGCTGTTATAGTCTATGAAGTTTATGACACGTCGGCACATGTAATAATATGAGAAAATAAATTATTTGAATATAATCAATATGTCGGTGTTGTGTTGGTGTCTGACACTAACACATGTCGGACATCAAAACACACCTTTGATCATAAGTGTCGGGGCTAGAGATGTTATGGTGCTTATGGTATAAGAGTATCAACACTTAATTGTTTATAGGAACATTGCCTCATTTAGAGTGAAATATAGAGGGAACATTACCTAATAAAAACTTATTAGGAGATTAATTTGATTGAGAATTTTATTTTTCCGGTGTTTGTTGGAACATAGCTTTTGAAAATCATGTGAATCTGAAGATAGCCTTATGTCTTATAGTCTTTCACGTTTTGTTCTAGCTTCTTCTAGAAAGCGATTGTATTGTTAGTGATGTTTTTTCCTTTAATATTAATTATTGGTTTTTTCCTTTTTTTTCTGTTAGATCAAATATATGCCTCCTGTTAATGTGAGAACAATGCAATAGTGTTTGCTTCCATGATTAATTAAGAATGTGGGATTGTATGTTGGGTTTTTGTAACATCACTAGATGGAGCTGAGACCTTTTTGTCTCTTTTATCATGTTTGCATGATTTACACATTGCAGTATTATAACAATTGAGAACCACAAATTCATCCCTACTCGGTCTAAATGTAGTACAATGGGGGATATATGTATGCATATTGCTATACAGATTTTGGACAGATATACTCTTGTCCAGTCATTTGTGCTGAAACTTATGTAGAAAGTTAAGGAACTTGATATATAGTTACTGTGAAGTATAGTCTAACGCTTTGCTTTCATTAATGTGGTTGTCGTTATATGTACCAAAGTCATTCCTAATTATTACTGGAATGTAGTAATTCTTTGGTGATTTCAGTCTTTGATAAAATCTATCAGGAAATAGTCGATTGCATGCTCAATTTTCAACGGACGAGAACCATATTGATTCACGTGATGAAAGTTCTGGCAGCAATAGTGCCGAACAGCTGCGAGAATGGATAGCATCTCCTGACTACGGACCTAAACCTGATATAGGAAAGCGGGTTTTCTGTAACCGGCCATTGAATATGAAGAACATTGTTGCTGTGGGATTTGACATGGATTATACTTTGGCACAATACATGCCTGAAACTTTTGAATCCCTTGCTTATCAACACACAGTTGAAAAGCTGGTTTATGATTTGAAATACCCCAGTGAGGTTTGTCTAGTTTATCTTGTACTGATTCTTACCATGTTTAATTTTTTTATTCTACTTTTTCTTGTACCAATGATGATAGAAAATGTTTTGTATTTTTTGTTTTCTTACTCATATTTTATTCACTTTGAAGTATTCTTTAACTATTACAACAACCAAAGTATTTTCCACTACTTGGGGTTGGCTACATTAATTAAGTCATGAATCATGTTTAAGGACAAACCATTTAAATATAAATATTTCTTAATGATTGGACCTATATTTTTCTTTGGTCTCCCTTTGTCTCTAATTGTTAAACTATCCTCCCTAGCATCGGTTAGATGGGTCTTCTCCGTATATATGGTCAATTACCTAAGACAAGACTCTACTATATTTTCTCAAATGTACGCAGTTAGGATATAGATGTTTCTTGGGTTCCTAACATACACCACCCAAACTTTCTCTCTTACATTTTCATTTTGAATCCTATCTTTTCTTGAGTGACCACTCATCCTTCATATCTTTTCTACAGTAGATGATGCCTTAACTTTCTCTCTAATCCTATCTTGTCTTGTGTGACCATATATCCATCATAACATTTGTATCTCTGCAGCATTGACTTTCGTGTTGGCTCTTTACTGTCTAACATTCAATCCCATGCACTAGAAGACAAAAGCGTTTTCCCATTTCATCCACCTTGCCATATTTTGCTATGGTCCTTTGTGTGGGATTGATAAAATAGCTCTGAATTAAAATAGATAACCCGGTCCTAATCAGAAAATCCTAATTAACATAAATTTAAAAATATAAATAAATCAAATCAATAATTCAAATCGTAATCTTCATTCTCTGGTCCTAAGTCCTGTATCATACTCTTCAACTGTAAAGGATTTAATTTATTAGCATTTTATTTGTTAGTACGAATATGAATATTAGATTGTGTAGTATTTTGGCTAAAAGAATCTATTTTTTCTGCAGTTACTGAGTTGGTCATTTGATCCAAATTACATGGTTAGAGGTTTAATTCTTGACAAAAAGAGAGGCAACATCTTGAAGGTTAAGATCAAGCAAATGTTTTATGCCCCTCCCTTTTTACCAGGGAAAGAAATATATAAGGAAATTGCGTGGATTCTTTTTTAATATTTTTTGTTGTTGTATTGATTGTTTTATCACTTCATGTATTTAGATGGATTGCCACAAATATGTGAAAGTAGCTTATCATGGATTTAAAGAGCTATCAAAAGAAGATAAAGTTGAGACCTACGGGAATACTTTAGTATGTGACCCTTTTGACGGGCCAGACTATGCTCTAATTGATACACTCTTTTCACTTGCCGAAGCCTACTTGTTTGCACAGCTGGTTGATTTTAAGGACAGAAATCCTGGAAAGATTCCAATGTCTGTTGAGTAAGTTCAATTATTGCTTCCATGGGTCTTGATTTAGCAAGTTTATTCACCTGCATTTTTCAAGATCAATTGCATGCTAGAATATGCAAAATCTTCATATCATGTCATGGAAGAGAGGAAAATAGAGATAATTTTTGTATTGATCAAATGAGAAAGATGATTACAATAGTAGGTATAATGAAACTTATATACTCAAATTAGAACACCGAATTTCTAACTAGAGTAACTAACTTGTAACTAACACCTAACTAAAGTAACTAACTTGTAACTAAGACCAAGGTATTTGGTAGTTTTATTCCTTTGAAATGGAATGCAGTCTTGGTTCGTGTCTCGTAAAGTATTTTTTAGTCATCGTTCATAATAATATATTACTTCCCAAGAAGAAGCAGGCAGTATTTGTCAACATTTTCAGCATCTTTATAAGGCATTAAAAGGTTATGGTTGCTTGCTGCTAAACCCGTTTATGCAAAAGTACAGTACAATAAATAGCTGGTGAATATCGGACAGGTTAAATAAATGTATAGTGGGCAGTAGCCATAACATTTTTCTTTTCAAATGTTGGAAAATCAGAGACGGTGTGAAATAGAAATGAACTGTATTTAACACTTTGTTTTTCATGATCTACCCTTCCAGTTATGCTTGTCTCTACAAAGATGTTCGAAATGCGGTAGATTTGTGCCACCGAGATGGAACATTGAAGCAAAAGGTTGCAACAGATCCCAGAAGGTATAGACGTAACATCACTAGTTACATAGTGTTTGGTTGAGGAGAAATGGAAGGGGGAAATTATTTTAAATATTTATTGTTTGGTTTATTTATTTGGAGGGGAGAGAAGATGGGTCATAAAATAGTACAAGGATGTAAAAGTAAATTAGTATTTTTCCATCCTCCATTAACCACCTCCCCCCTCCCCCTCTTCTCCTGTGAACCAAAAATGATAGTGTTATGTAAAATATCATACTTAGAGACCACTTTCTCTGATAGTGTTATATAAAATATCATTCTGAATCCCTAATGGAATTGCTGACTTGGTTGTTTTTGTTTTAAAATTTGAAATATTAGGTATATCAATGAAGACACTTCAATAGTTCCCATGCTTAAAATGCTTAGAGATTCTGGACGAGCTACATTTTTGGTGACAAACAGGTCATGTGAATTCTCTATATAAGAACAAGATGAAAAGTTGTTGATTAAGTAGTCTAACCTTATTTTTATTAATTTCATAATATTGTTTATTAAACAGTTTAGCATTATTTTTATTTGAAAAAATATCGTTATGTCTCTAAAATTAAGAAATTCTTATATCTATTGTTATTTAATATTTTAATGTTTAAATTTTAGAACTCAATAGGTTATCATACATTTTATAAAATCATTCATGGGCCTTTATTGACATGTTTTTCGAACAGTTGGTTCATGACATTCTAAACCTCTGTGCCTTCTAAATTTAAAATTAAATTTCAGCACCAAGTATTGCATGCTTCAAGTCTAAAAGTAGAAAGTAAAGTTATAAAACACCTGTTTCTTCACCCAATAGTATAAGCTTGCTTTTGTGAAAGACAACTCATGTTAAAAAAATTACCATTGAGAAGTTTTTTACCATTAAGAAAATATAAATACACTTGTACTATGTTTCTGTCTCTACCAACAGTTAACTATTATTCTGAAGACTCATCTCTATTTTACAGTTTATGGGACTATACAAACGTTGTCATGAATTTTCTCTGTGGATCCAGTGGGGTAAATGTCACTACCAATTCTGACTGGCTTCAATACTTTAATGTTGTCATCACTGGCAGGTTATGTTCTTCTTTGAGCATCTGCAGCTAGCTTTTTTTTTTTGTTTTGAACACTCTGGTTAAAGTAAATTTTCATTTAACATTATTAAATTAGGCCCATAGGAGTTATGTTGAAAAACTATCACAAGTAACTAGGAGCCCTTGCAATCATTTAGTTGGGTCCTTGGTTTGTTTGGTGAATGGCTTTTGCAATTTCTTTTATCACAAATCACAAAATATGTTTATATTGTATCAATTAGTTTATGTATGTGCTAATTCATTAGAAACATCAAAACATATTTTTGTTGCAATTTGATTGTGCTCGTGTTAGAAATTTAATTTATTGGGGTAGAATGCTGTAAATTTACTTATAGATTTCCTTACTAACCTTACAACTGATACAGTGCAAAGCCAAGCTTTTTTCTTGAGGGAAATCATGCTAACCTGTTTGAGGTTGAGCCTGAGAGTGGAAAGTTACTTAATACAGATAATGGCTCTCCTATGCCTCAGGTCAGCACAATAGCATATCAAATCATTGTATTCATTTCTTTGATAATCTTATTTTGAAATTTATCTTCTTTCTTTTTGTCTTGTTAAAGGTGGGTGATATCTCATTAGGGTTATTGAAGAAAGATAAGGAACACGCTCGTAAGGTTTTCCAGGTATATTAATCACTGTCTTATGTAAATTGAAATTCATTTTGTAGGTTTACAGAACTCAAGTTTGAGATAAAAATTATATAATACTCAAGCCGATAAATTTGATACCTAATTTTTTTTATTACTGTATATGGTTATTGCATTTTAGGGAGGCAGCGTGAATCACTTACATAATCTACTTTCAATAGAATCAAGTTCACAGGTAACAACTTTCTTTTATGAAAATATATATTGGTAGAATAAACAAATGGCGGATTTTATTTATTTACTGTGATTTTGTTTTTGGTTAGAAGGGTTTATTATTTATGTAGAAAAATGCCAGTTGTCGTTCTAGAATTCAAACATATTGACATTTATTGAAGTGTTCTGTAAAACTCGTAACACTTGTAGGTTCTATATGTCGGGGATCATATTTATGGAGATATACTACGCAGCAAAAAGGTTCTTGGTATATTATATGAATCCTTATCACTTTTCTATTAGATGGATAGGCTTTTTCATCATTGTTTAACTTATTGGAAAAAATCCAAGTCTCACATTGGAAATAGACAAGGGCTGAAAAGAGTTTATAAAGAGAGGTATCCCCACCTTATAAGCCGGTTTTGTAAGGATGAGTTAGACTTGTATAGGAGGAGAGAAATATATATAACTGGAAAGTAATTTAAAGGTAAGGCATCAATGGAAGTTCCAATAAAGGAGTCTAAGCTATGTTTATTTTTGCATGAAAACCCAAATTTCAATTCATTTAAAAGCATGCATTTTGTTTATTATTCTATGTGACTTGAATTTGATTATGGCTCAGTGTTCATGAGCAGGTTGGAGAACAATGTTAGTGATCCCAGAGCTTGAGAGGGAGGTTCAACTCCTTTGGGAATTGAGGGATTATCGCAAGGTGCTTACTGATTTTATTATCTCTGGTTTTTGTTGATAAAATAAAGCCTGGGAAACGAAATGATAGACTGTATAAGTTAATTCATGCAAAAAAATTATCACAGGTGCTTCTAACATTTTTAATGAAGTGCGCTTTTGCATTCTTGTTATTTTCAATGGCACCATGTGACAAGCTAATACACATTTGGGTCATCAGATTTTTACGTGATTAACCTTGTGTGCAGGATCTTCAATTTTTGAGGAGCAAGGGTGATTGCATTGCAGATAAAATGCATCAGTTGAATCGATCTCTCAAGTTAGTCTAACTTTGGGCCTTATTAGTCATGTCTTATTTCTGATTGCAATCTTAGACAGTGGTCTATACTTTTTCAGATTAGAGAATCCAGATGATGGTACCAAGCAGAAATTAAGTTCAAAACTTGAGGAATTGGAGGTTAGGTCTTCTAGGTTCATCCTTGTTTTTCATGTTATACATAGAAGTCCAAGTATGAGCATTTGTGTTTAAGTAGCTATTTCTTTTATCAGCTTGAAAGAGAGATAGTGCGATTGAGTCATCAAGAAGCTCTAAGAAAATTACACCAAAAGGTAGAAAACCTGTAGCCTTGTACTAGTATCTCTAGTTATTGTTCTACTAGTCTAGTACACTTACATTATATTCAATTTATTTTGTACACGAGATTATAATTGTTTAAAAATAAACCATTGTAGTTTCACGAGCCATGGGGCCAGCTGATGAAGACTGGTTATCAGAACTCTCGCTTTGCTCATCAGGTAAAGTTAATCGCTCCCTCCCTGATGTTCTACAACATTAATATTGGTGTATATTTCACATTTCACACTTGTATACAATAGCAACTATATTGTTAAATCACAATGGCTATTAGGGCGTACTCTAAGTCTAACATTGTCAAATAGCATACCAACTATTGCCAAGTTATGCCTCAATTTAATACCAATGCGCAATGTTTAAAGCACATGATGGTAGTTATATGCAGATTAAGTATAACATATGTTTCCCATTTTCAAATGCATTAAAATGAATGGCTATTTTTTCCTGTCAAAATCATAATTATAAAATTGACCTCACCAATGCACTTGTGTAATGTGCATAATGCAGGTTGAGAGATTTGCCTGCCTTTATACAAGCCGAGTATCTAATTTGGGCTTGTTATCTTCAAACAAGTACTATAGACCCAGTGAAGATTTTATGCAACATGAATTTGGCATTTTGGAAAGCTGAACTCTGCTACTGTATGCTTTATACCCCCTCCCCTGGATTTTTTTTGGAAGCATATAGCAATTACTTGGTTTTATCATTGCAGTGTTCAGGTTGTACATTAATTTTAACGCAGGGTTGTATTTATTTCCTCCCTCTGTTTTATAGTACTTCTAATAGGGAAAGCAATGAGCAAAGGACGGCACGGGTAATAATTTCTTGCCAGTTAAAATCCACCCAATTTTCATTGATTTTCATCTTGTATTGACATGAATATCTATTAAAATATGGAAAAATTTAAAGCGGGTTTGATGGAAACACATAATGCGATATAAAGGGACAGTTTGAAAACAACTTAGTTTAGAATAACTTGTGCAATATAAAGGGACAGTTTGTAAACAAAATAAAGTACTTACAATTATACCAACATGATCCATGTAAAAAATTGCACTCTATATATGAGCAAATTTTCTTACTAAAATTGAAACAATCTGGTTAATATGATATAGCAAAAAAAAAGGTTAGAAAACCCATGGCAGGAGCCTGGAGAGGTTAAGCTTACAACCTTAAACTAGGCCTATTGGCAATGCAAACTTTTTTTATATTTTATTGTTACGAGAATGTTTTGAAATTTGAAGGTTATCCTATTGTATACTTCGGGCATATGCAAGGAAATTTTAAGACCCCAAAAAAGTCAGATATTATGTATCTTAATTTACACTCAAATAAACTACGGGAATTCACGAATCTTAATTTACTATGTACGGAAATTTAATTTTATGTGACCTCAATTCATATAAATAATCTATTTAAGTGTAATTAGAAAGAAAAAAAACCGAGGGAGTATTTTAAAAATCGCGTGTACACAAACACATCATGAATTCATAACGTTAGGTGGAGCACCTGTAGTGATCCATGACTACTAACTAGTACTGAATAACTTCCTAACCAATGTAGTACAAGGCAATGATCCACCAAAACAAAGTTAGCAAATGCTTTGTGAAAACATACAATCATTTTTTGTTTCTTTTTCCTCGAGCACTTTCTAACCAATGTAGTACAAGGCAATGATACACCAAAAACTAAGTTAGAGCACTTACCACATTGCATGCCTTGAATCTGATGAAGACTTCTATTGCTAATTAAGCCAAAATATTGGATGGCCTGATAAACTTATAATCTTATAGCATCGGATAAAGTGGTTGGGAAATGATAGTTGGTAAGCTAGCTTATTTAATTTGAAGTATTTGTTAAAATTAACAGTTAAATTAGTTATAAGTATTAAATAATATAAAAAATATATTTTTAATTAATCCTCCCTCTGGTCACAAATATAAGCAAAAGTCAAAATGCATTTAGTTTAAATTTTGGATTAAATACATCTTGATTTTTGTTTATATTTGTGACCGGAGAGAGTATTTAAAAAAATTCAATTAAGATAATGAGGGTGAAAAAAAAATAAAACGCTATAAATTCAATAACTACTTCAAATAACTTATGAAAAACCGTTAAAAATTTAGGAAAAAACATTATAAACTCGTGAGAAATACAGTTACCAAATACGGATATAGTTACCAAAGAGGACTATTAGTTTAAGATTGTTTTTTGGACTTCACAAATAGACCCTTAGATACATACTTACCTGCCTACAAATAAAATTCTATTCGAAATACAGTTTTTCTCCCTTTCCAATTCCTCACAAAATGAAAGCCCTCTTATTGTTTTTTTTTTTTTACAATCTTTCACACATTCATCAACTTACAAACAAAGGTGCGTGTGCTTTAAACAAATAGGGTGAATGAGTAAAATTATTGAATTTTACCGGAGCTCTTTAGGTACCAAAATCTGAAGGCGTACTGCTTAATCAGCTTTAGAAGGCAAACACTGTCATTAACTGTAGCAGCATGGTTTTTAATTACTTCAACTTGGTGGTGATGGACCGTTATGGATTCAACCTAGGTAATGAGGTTGATATTCCAATAACGAGCACTTGCTATGGAGCAAGTAATAATTATCAAGAAAAGAGGTAAAACCTCTCCAATAAAAGAATAACCAAGTCCATTTCCTAAGTGTTTCATCTTGTCTCTCCATTCTCCATGTCTTGCATTTCCAATGGTTCAGGGAAAATCTCATTGGATGACCTTTTATTGGAAGATGAGTGATCATTGCCACCACTACCATGAGACCCTACTTTTCCTGCTTGTTTAATGCCACTAGAGCACTCCTTACTTGTATGTGTTGTGGTTGCAGCACTGTCTGATGAGCTGTGTCTCCAGCTACCAAAGAATGCTGTGCTCCAAGATCTATTAGATGAAGTTGTTCTCAACTTTGCTGAGCTAAAACTTTCTTCTCTGAGAATCTTCAATGGATTTTCAAGTGCTTTGAGGACATGTTTCATTGGAGGACGTTTGGAAGGCTTAGGATTCAGGCATGACTTGGCCACAATTGCCATAACCCATACCTCTTCCAATAGATCCTCATCCACTATCAAAGATGGGTCAACAATCTTACTCAACCGTTCTTTATCGAATATGCTGATGTAACGCAAGGTTTGCTCTAACCAATCTTTTGTGGTAGCATCTTCTGATTCGCTGATGTCAATATTACCGGTCACAAGTTCGATTAAAATCTTCCCAAAACAGTAAACATCATAGGCACATGTCACAGTTGATTTACCTGTTTATTACCACATACACAAAAAATGAATCAGACACGGATGATTTCTACAATGCCAAATATTTATGCAAGTGTGCATGTTTTTTCTCAGTGCTATCACATGTACTACTGCATCTTAAATTTCTTCCATCAAACAAATAGATACATGGTTCAACAATAGGATAAACACTAGCCACAAATGGGTAAAACAGTTTACTCACCAGAATTGCCTTGATTAGAAGATCTGCAAAATCACAAGGAAAAAAAAAAGGTTACAACCTTCTATTAATATAAGAGTTTAACTTTAAATTAATTAGGTCAAAAGTCAAGGATGAGATGACTCTATTATACAAATAGCCACCAGAAAAATAGAATTAACTAGTATACTGGCCCTAAGAAAGACAATTAATTGATCTACCAAATCATTCTAGCTTGTAGGTACCATCCAACCATTTTCAAGCCAGTATGTTAAAACCATTTAAGGCTTCAATACGTTTATATATCCTCGCTGCATTTCTTCTCTTATTTTTCATTTCATTCATTATAAAACCGTTGTGCTTTATTACATTTGTCATTGTTAATTAATTCAAAACTTACATTGGCTTGCTGAAAACTCTTGAGATGACACTCTGATGAAGATCTCCTTGGGCAGTAACCTCACTCAAACTTCCAAGTCGCACTTCAAATTTATCATCAAGAAGTATACTACTAGCTCGGACATCTCTTCAAAAATAAAAAAATAAAATATCAGTAACTTGCAGACCAGAGTATTTTCATTTATGTCTGATATATTATTCAATTTAAAATTTCTATTTGTAGCATAAAAATATCCACTCTGATATCATGAAGGCACCATGCTGATTTTTTTGCGAAACTAGCATGTTTTTGACAACATTTAAATTCAATTATGTTATGCTAATTAATTCAACTAAATGAAACAATAATAGTTTTGTGATCGTGGTGAGAGAATCATAATAAGCAAGATTGCATTTTGTATTACCTGTGAACAAGGGGTGGGCTGCAATTGTGTAGATAAGCTAGTCCTTCAGCAGCTCCTATTGCAATTTTCAATCTTGTGATCCAATCCAGGGACTGCGATTTACCATCTGGACCACTCACTCTGTGCAAGGAAGTAGCCAAATCTCCATTTGGCATATACTTGTAAACTACACATTTATCTTTCTTATTGTCCATGCTTTGTCCCAGGATTGGGACCAATCTTGCATGTGAAACTCTGCTTAATAATCCCAATTCTATGATGTAAGATTCTCTCTTAAATAAACTTAAATCTACCCTTTTGACAACCACAGTTGCTCCATTTTCCAACACTCCCCAGAAAAAGTCTCCAGAATGACCATGTTTTATTAAGTTTACTTCATCAAAATTGCCAGTTAAATGGAGGATTTGTTCAAAAGTAAATGTTTCTCCCACGGCAGTTACAACGACAGGATCTTTAGGTGTAGAACTTTCCCCTTCTGGAACAGGCCCCTCATTAGTGGTCCCTCTTTCAATTTCTAAACCTTTACTTTTATGACATTGTTTTAGAACCAATATGAGGACCAAAACCAGTAACACAATAAAGCCAAGGCCACCAAATATACCTGCCAGTATGAATATCAATCGTTTGTTTTTCCTGGACTTGGGTTCTTGAAAAGCTAAATTTTTCTGTTCATAAAACAGTCTACACTCTTCCAAATCCCTCTGGTTTGAAATTATCTGTAGGCAATTTCTAGCCAGATTAACATTACTGAAAGCACCGCCATCGTCTTGCACATGACCTTCTAAATAATTACCAGACAAATCAATCATTTTAAACTTGTTCATCAAACCATTCACAGGTCCATAAAAGAAATTGTTTGATAGATTGAATATGCCACCATTATTAGAGCTAATATTTAAACCAGACAATTTAGGCAGTGGACCAGTGAGATTGTTGCCTGAAACATCAAAAAAGTGCAAGCTTGGCATTGACCACAAACCATCACGAAGAGAACCACCAATGGAATTTCTACTCAAAATCATAACTTTAAGAGCAGAAAGTCTAGAAGAAAACAAACTATCCGGCAACGACCCGGAAAGAGAATTCATACTAAGATTAAGCTCAACCAATTTTGAAAGATTACCAAGCTGAGAAGGAACCAAAGCAGTGAATGCATTATTAGAAAGGTCCAAATTTTGGAGATTTGAAAGGGTACCCAATTCAGGTGGAATAGACCCAGATAAGTAATTATTTGAAAGATCAAGACTTGTAAGGTTACCAAGCTTAGAGAAAGAATCAGGAATTGATCCTGAAAGCAAATTCCCAGAGAGATCAAGAATAAAAAGACTAGATAACAACCCCAAATTTGAAGGAACTCTACCAGTAAGATTATTCCCTGAAAGAAACAAAACCTTCAAACTACTCAAACCCCCAAGTGAACCAGGAATCTCACCACTTATTGAACAAGACCTTAAATCAAGTACTTGTAGTGCACCAAGTTTCTCACCAAACCACTCAGGAATAGACCCAATAAGCATGAACCCAGAAGCATTGAAAGACTTCAACAGTGTGAAGTTTGCAAGAGAATCCACTTCAAAATCCGGGTTAAGTCGACCAGACCAAGTCCTCTTCAACCCGGATACATTGATACCAACAACTCGACCGTTCTGGCATTCAACACCTGTCCAGTTCCGACACGGATCGGTTTTTTTAGGCCACTCTTTTCCCCTTATCCCCATTGATAAACGAAGCTCCAATAACGCAAACCATTCAGTTCTTGAACTCAAACTCATTGTTAAATCAACTAACAAAAACAACATCACCATAACAACACTCACTGTTATTCCTCGCTTCATTTTCATTTCCATCTCTTACAAACTTCACTTCACCTTTCTCTTTGTAATCTCAGTTTCATCTGCATGTAACACTATAACAAATTTAGCATATAACCCAGAAAAAAAAATTGATTTTTTTTTAATCATATAAAAAACAGTACCTTTAAATCTTCAATGATGACAAGTTGTTAAACTTCACTTGGTGTTGCACTGTTGTCTCATGCGAACTCTGACTCAAGTCTATAAGAAGGAACCATTAACGTTGTAAATTAAAGGAATCTCTTATGTCTCTGTTGTTTATGTTTTTTTGTTTGTATGAGTAGTGTTCAAGAAACACAACCATTAAGGTTTAAAGGTTTAAGGTTAGTGTTTGTAATATAAGGATGTGGGTGTGACAAGAAAATCCTGTTGTTTTGGAATTGAAGTAGAAAATTTGTGACCAAAAAACATTAAATGGATTTGAAGAGAATTGGTGGGAATGTGGAATGCATTAATGAAGGGAAGAGAGTGGTACTGTTATGCCCCAACTGCCACAACTTTCACTTTCAAAACTCACCGGAGGTGTTATTAATGCAGATTGGAATTGGGAGGTGGTGAAGATTCAAAGATTTTAAGATTGAAAAATAGTGTTGTTTACTTATTTGGTTTTGTTTAAGTGTTGTTTTCTGTGAAGAAATTGGGTGGTACTGTTGGCCGTTGAATCTTGTGTGTTTATTTATTATGTAAAGGGGGTTGTAAACATGAATCATATGCAAACAAACAAAAAACAAGAAGAAAAAAATTTGATTGAAGTAGAAATTTCCTGGAATTAGAGTGGCTTTTCAGATTTGATTTTTCTTTTTATTTTTATTTTTGTGAAGATATATAATGAGAGGGTGTTATGATGCATGATGAATTGATGAATCAATCACTATGGAGCTGTGACAATATCCACTTGTGTCTTCACACGTAGAAAATTCAAAGGAGAAATCAATTTTAAGATGTTAGTGTTAGGCACTCATGCTTTCATACGTAGCAAAGTCACAAAATGCCACAAATAGTTTGGTCCAAAATGCTACTAGTATTTAGTTTTTATGTAGGAAAATATATATTTGTGTGAATTTGACTATAAAGCATTTCGTCTATTGATTGCCAAGTTGATAGATACTTGCTTGATTAATATGTATAAAGTATAAACCGAGTAATTATCGTGATATGATATAAGGAAAAAATAATTGTTGCATTTCTTTAGATGTTTTTGTATGATTTTTAATATAAAACACATTTTTTGTAATTAAAACATATTTTGAAAAAATTATAATTTTGATAAAATTATGATTGATTAAATTAAAAACTATACAAAAAATATCTAAAGTAATAAACATAAATTTTATCCTAATAATATTTGGTCCTATTCTTCTCTAAAAAAATATAGTATTCCATTGACATCAACCCTCGTAATTTTGTCAAAAAAAAAGAATCAATCCTCATAATTATTTTAATTTTTAAGACTAGAAATTATGATTAAGGTTCCCACTATTATTACACACGTTTTCCTACCTCTTCCTAGCTATAGTTTTTTTTTAAGTCAACACCTTCCTACAATTGTATAGTATTTTAATGTAAAATCGTTTTTTTTTTTTTTATCTATAAATGAGATGATATAATTAACATTTATGAAATTATGAGTTTAAAATCGAGACATCATGTCTAACCTAACAATGTTCGTCAGTTAAATTAAATTTTAGGTACATGCAAAACTGCATTCTAAAGTTAACAAAATAAATACATTATTTAAATTAGTTAAGTTTTTGCTCCTACAAAATATCTCACCTAAATGTAATCTAATCTATATCTATTTATATTTTTCTTTACAAAAACGAATAACTAGCTAAAAAATAACATAATTTAACCTTTTTTTTTGTGACCTCTAATTAATACGAGTTGGTTATTTTGTTTATCTTCTGTTTTTTTCATTTTTGAACAAGCTTATTTTTACTTAATTAATTTTATAAGAAATTACTCTATTGTTGTTTTGTTTTAAACAAAAGCAATTAATTTTTTGAGTCATTTAAACTTGGTTCAGACTACTGTTATAATTTCAAACCTAACAATCTACAAGCCAAATATATATATAAAAATAGAGAACAATACAAGACATAAACCAAAATATAAGAATTTAATTCATTTAAAGTGAGAAATTAGCAAAGTGAACAAAACAATGATTAATGGTATAGTTATTTATAATTGATTATACATGTGCATATAATGTCAACCATTAATTTGTTTTCCAACGGTTGATATTACTTATTCTATTCTTTGAAGTGTGTTGTTCATTTTAGAAGAGTCTAATCTAAAATCCATGATCATTAAGAAAAATGATAATGAAATATTTCTAAAAAAACTCCTCAGTAAAAAAATAGGGTGATTTAGTTACTATAAAAAATATGTAGCAAAATACCAAAAGTGACTGATCTATTTGTGTAGGTGTTGCTTTCTTTAAAGACGTGGAATAAAAAAAAGAAATGCATTTTTGTAGTTTGCACAATAAAATTATTTCATTAGTTTATTAATTTCAAGGGACACGATTTGTGTTTTTTAATTAAAAACTATTAAAGGCAAAGATTATGATAACCTTTATTAGCCGCAATTTCAATTGCTAAAATGGTTGCTATTAACTCAACATAGAGGCACTCTGGAGATGGAAGAGTGTTGAATGTCAAGGTTGATGAACAAAGTCGAGTCATTAGTCAAAGACCATAGATGTGAAGAGATGTGGAAGTCAAGATTAATAAAAATAAAGATCATGAAAATAAAGAGATGTGAAAATTAAAATTGATGAATAAAATTAAATACTTAGTAAAGTTAGAATCTTAAATAATCTTTTATAATGTTAAACCAACAATTTAAGAATCAATGAAATATCTAATTTGTACTCCATATGTGATAATAGTGTAAAATAATTTTTTTCGTCAAATCTAATCATTTAATATTTGTGTATGTATTTTAATATTATGATATATTAAAATAGTGAGATTAGTACAAATAAATTAAGCTCTAAATTATTATGTGATGTATCACCCCTTCAAACACCTCGATCTCTTATCCCTTATCACAAAAATATTAGAAAGTGAGGTAGAGACAAGACTCCCAAATGCCGTGTGCTATTTTTGGGTTTGTTGTGTGTACGAATAGTTTCATGTGTTTTTTTTAGTTAGTTAAATTCAACTGTTTTTCAATAGTATAATAATACTAGTAGAATAATGTTTTTTGTTTGGAATAGATAGTATATAGAATATGGATTTTTTGCTGGTCGGCTACAAAGTGTGTGTGGTCTTGGAAGTGAAAGTGATTTTGGAAAAGAAAATAAAAAGATGTATTTGACTCAGTCTAATTGCAATGCCATTTGACTTGGTCCTTGGTGCAATTTTGTAACACATGGGCCCAATTCTGTTGCATTCACTAGTCTCATGTCCACTTATTAGAAATGAAGATATGTCAACTAGTTTGATAAATATTGATATTGTTAAATTAGATATTATCTTTTAAGTTGAATTATTGTGTGTGAGTTTTTTCTATGGTATTTATCATCTCGTTTAAAAAAAGAGAGAAAAAGTGATTATTATAAGTCTTTTTATTACACTTACTTGTATAGGAGTACATTTGATCAATATAGTGTAAAATATACTAATATTTTCTTTTTCTTTTTTTATTAAAATAACTAACATTAAAAATGTTTTCACATCCACTAATATTAACATTAATTGTATTTCTAGTAAAAGTAAAATAATACAAATATATCTTAATTTGTAACTTTTTCTTATATTAGACCAAAATTTTCTTACATAAGAGACTCAAGGTAGTATTATAGAAAATTAAAAGCTACGAAGTTTAAACTAGGTGTGAAAATAAATGCTCTTAATTGCTATAAAAAAAATAAATATGAAGAAATATAAAAAGTAAAATAAGAAGCTTTAAAGCAAGAGTGGAAGTGAATGAAATTATTAATGGGGCCAAGTTTTCCTCCTTCAATTATTTTAATGTGCAAAGGCACTTTTCTTGTTTCGTGTGCTGTTCAAAAATTTAAACTTTAGACGCCACCATTAGTTTGGCTTTACATACACGTATATTATCTACTTCTCTATCAATATTAATAATCAAAGTTGTCATAAAAAAATTAATAATCAAAATTTAATTTATCTTCTTTTATGTTTTCCCCCTTTAATATCTCCACTAGTCCACTCTATTCAAGCACGAGTACGTCCAAGGTAACGACGATAAACTTTTAGTCCTAAAATATCATTCTATTTCATACTTTTCTTTCAAGTATATAAAACAATATATACTTGTTTTTTAAGTATATAAATTAATAAATAATCTCTTAAATATTAAAAAATTATAGTAGTCCCCAAAATACATACAAATGTATTTGTTAATTTGTCACATCTAATATATAGAAGGACTAAGGAGAGAAATTCTCATTTACCTTAGAGATTATAGGTAAGTAGAATTCAACTTTATGATTTGTCTCATCTCTGTTATATTTGGTTCTCCACAAAGAATTGAGTTTATTCGGATCTACAAATGAGTTAGAGTTTAAATAGTTGATCTGATTAAAAATTTGAAACAAATTAGAGGTAATCCCTTACTCACCCTTTCACCTTTAATTGTTAATTCTATTATATTTTATGAGAGAGTTAGCTCTAGTACGATGGTAATAAGATTTTTATATATAAAATATTGAATATAAATTTTATGTAAGGTTAACTAGAAATTAGTCTATGAAAACCTAACTGCCCTATTTTTTCCCCCCTGTTTTCTTCTTCTTCATTGATTGAAGATCGAGGTGGTTAAGAGTTAGTTTTAAGTTTGAAATCATTCATCTAAATTATTTTTTCTATTTACTTTTATCTAAATTAATTTTTATTTCGTGATTTCGTCGTTTTAGAGTGACGTTGTTTAATTCATCGTTTTGATTATTAGCAACCATAAAACATAAAAAGCAGAGCTGAGAAAAAACCCAATATCAAATTTATGTTATTAGCCCAACTAGCATGGTTCTACCATAGCCCATCAACTTAATGCTGACAAAAAACCTCTCATAAAAAATATATGGCCCAATTCAACCAAACCAAAAAAATAGGTTTCTACCATGCACCCCCACACCTTAAACTCCCACCTCCACATCCTACTTGAAATTACATTTTTGCCCTTTTTTACTAAGGGTAAAACACTCAAAAAAATTTAGCATTCATTTTTTCACCCCCTCTTTCGAAACTTTATAGAAATTATCCCATCATTCGAAAGTTTATAAATTTTGGAAATATAAAAAGTAAGTAATTTTTCATAATTTCAAATTTTTCATAATTTCGAAACAATTATTTTTGAAATTTTCGAACCTTTAGAACAACATTAAAGTTTCAAAATAAGTTTTTTTTTTTTTTTTCAGATTTTCGAAAGTTTTCATCAATACGAAACTTTCGAAATGTTAATTTTCAGATTTTTTCAAAACTTTCGAAACATTGAAATGTTCGAAACAGTAAATCTTTGAAACTTTCAAAATAAAAAAATGGAAAGTTTGTTAATTAAAAAAATAGAAAGTTTACATAAATGGAAAAATTTATAAATGGAAAGTTTATATAAATGAAAAATATATAAATGGAAAGTTTATGTAAATAGAAAGTTTATATCAAGAATTAAAAACGCTCAGATATAGGCCAAACCTTTAGTAAATTGTTAATTTTGAAAGTTTCTAAGAGTTCTAAAGTTTTGAAATTTTTGCGAATGTTCCATTTCGAAAATTTCAAAATCCTCGTAAGTTTGAAAAATTTGGAAATTTTCATTTCGAAAATTTCTAAATGTTCGAAAGTTTGAAACTTTCATTTCGAAATTTTCTAAAATGTTCGAAAGTTTCAACAATATCTGGAAAATTTTCATTTCGAAAATTTCAAAAAGTTCGAAAGTTTCAACAATTTTTGAAAATTTCATTTCGAACGTTTCATAACTTCGAAAGTTGAACAATCTGGAAAATTTTTATTTCGATAATTTCAAAAAGTTCGAAAGTTTCAACAATTTTTGGAAAAACTTCATTTTGAAGATTTCATAACTTCGAAAGTTTGAACAATTTAAAAAATTTTCATTTCAAAACATTCGAAATAGAAAAGTAAATATCATTCAAAATAATAAAAAAAAAGACAAAAATATAATTTTATGTGAGATGGAGGGGGTGGGAGGTTAAGGTGTGGGGGTGCATGGCATAAACTTTTTATTTCCAAAAAAGGGAACCTTGCATTTGGATTTTTTTTATCACAAGTCAGAACCTACTTGCACGTAATTAAACCATTCCAATGTTCCATAATATCCGTTGTTGGTTTTATAAAAAACAATAATGTAAGATATTTTTCCCAAAATTTGTTAGTATCTTGATTTATTTTCTTCGTATATGAATAATAATAGATACATTCTCAATTTCCTCGATGAAAAAACATATTTTAAAGAAAATGTGATATATATATATATATCCTTCAGTAAAAGATAAAATGATAAATGTACAGATTTGAGTTTGATTGATTGTGGAAATCCACATTTTTTTTATTAGAAGAGATAACATTTACTATCATAGTTAATTAGCAAGAAACATATGTTATCGTATGCATGACACGTCGTTAATATTTTACATGTGTTTTATGTAGATTTTAAATAAATATATTATTTTATTTATTAATAATAAATATTTATTTAATATTTTTTATATTTATTAATATCAAAGAATTTTTCTATACTTTTTTAATATTTATTAAATAAATATTTGTTACGTGTTTTTTTATGTTTTTATATTGATCATTGACAGTATTTTTTTGTATTAGAGAAAAATATTTATTAAATATTTTGCTTGTATTTATCAATGACAAAGATATGTATGTATTTTTTTTTTAATATTTATCACTTATAAATATTTGTCTCGTATTTTTTTATGTATTAGTGGCAAATACTTGTACTATAATTTTTATATTT
>JBBPBQ010020324.1:50107597-50131436 GCA_037974755.1 Cicer yamashitae | reverse complement strand
TTTTAATAAAAACTAATTTTGTAAGGACTAAAACAAAAGAATGAGGATCAAAAACAAAATAAAAATATTTATAAGGACAAAAATCAAACAAAAAAATTTACAGAAACTAAAATAAAAAAAAATACTTACGTGCAATGACCAATCATATATTTGAGTCATATTAATATTACTAAAAAAAAAGAAACAAAATATGTATTAGTATGTGTGAAAATAAATGAAAGCATAAATAATATAAATAATGTGAATACTTGATTAAATAATGAAGTAAAAAAATTAGAAAATTACCAACAACTTTTATATATGGATTCGGCTATTTTTTACTCCAATAATAAAACCAATTATGAAATCAAAACTAAATAGCCCTTGCTTCTATATTTTCTCATATAATTCTCCTTCCAATCAACTTCAACTCCCTCTTTTTACTAAAAAAGCTTCAAATTCTTCTCTTGTGTAGGCAAGGTATTTAAATTGAAGCATCTTTCTTTGTCATCTTGAATTATTCAAATGCTGAAAACATAAAAGAAGAATATTATTTTTGTACATTTTAAATTTTTATATATTTATTCAATACATTATTTTATCTTTATTTCTATTGCATTACCAATATATATATATATATTCCTTTTTATTTTCTCTCTCAAATGTAGGGTGAGAGAAATGTATAAAAATCTCACAACCAGTATATTTGATTTTTAATAACCGTTCCCTTATTTCCAACCTATGCCTATGCTACATTCACTTTTTTAATTACATTCCATTTTTCCCCTATAGTTGTTACTGTTCCATTCAAGAAGTATGTAAATGAAGTAGGGGTGTCTGATATGAACCTATAAAAAATATCCAAGGATAACTATTTTTAGTAAAAAAAATGAATTTCATAATAATAAAAAATAGAAAATAAATATAATATTTTATTGATGAAGTTCACCTTTATGCCGAAACCATATTAGACAATCTCTTAAAAGGAGCATATTTTAGTTACAATAACAGAAATCATTAACGATAATTAAAAATAGATAATCTGTCTCTGAAAATAATTAAAAAGAGATGATTTTGTTCATAAATAATTTATTCATCTAAATTATTTTAATCAAGTCAATGACTAAATTCTCTCTTTATAATTGTTACTGGGGATTAAATTGCCGATATCTAATTATTATTATGACTTAATTGTCTCTTTTATAATGGCAACTCAAATAAAAATTAAATTGTTCTAATTTATTTTTCTATCGACTAAAAATTATTTTTATTTTTCATAAAAATTAAAAATTATTTTTTATCATAAATTAAATTAGAACTTAATTTTTTATTGAAGACTAAAATGAGTCTCACTCAAAATATACCATAGTAGAACTTCAAAAGTAGCAAGTTTCTGGAGTAAAAAAAAAAAATAGTAGATTTCTTTTGTCAAAAATAAATTAGTGCTGCATAAAATAAATAAATTAAAGTAGTGGCTTTGTAATGTAGGTAACAATCTTTGCCTTCAATATTCGTGTTGTTTCGTGAGGAATGTATTTGCACTATATAGCACTTCTGGTAGGATAAATATATGAATAATCTCCTTCTTATTATGTTCTATCCTTTCATTTTCAAGAAAAAGTGTAGAATAAAAGAATAAAAGTTGAAATGGAGGAATAATGTATCAAAAAATTTCAACATTGTTCTTGTAAAAAAGAGCCACAAAAATAGATAATAAAATGGTCTTGTCAAATAGCCTAATTAAGGGGTATTGATGAGTACTACACCAAGTTTTATAATTGTTGACCGCAATTCATTTCACCATTTTAGCTCTAGAATAGAATCACGTCAACTTCATTATTTATCGGTAAATACTAAGTAGTTTTGTATGCATGTAATTGCAACGGGGTAGGTTCGTCTCCCTCTTCTTTTATGATGGAGTTTAAAATTTTCTACTCGCACCCACATTTATTTATATATAAAAAATAATAAATTTTAAACTCATGTTTATTATAATTAATATAATAAAATTAAAAAATATTAAAAAAGAATTTCTATAAAGAGAATTATAATTTTTAATATTTAAAAAATATTAAATATATTGAATATGTACGTATATATAAAATTTAAAAATGACAATAATATTGCTAACGGAGCGAATTCGATTACATGATGAATATTAACACTTCTAACTCGTTTCCACCCATAAACTTTAATTTCGAAAAAAACCTGTTTTTGCACTCGCACTCAATTAAAGTAAATTTTTTCTACTTAAATCAAGACGACTTTAAATGAATACTTATATGTGTAGGTTGTGTTACCATCTCTATGCATGAGATGAGACCCTATGGTCAAACATAATTGTCCATACAAAAAATAATACATGAATATATTTTATCTCGTTGTATCTAATAATTTATTTTCCTTTTCCTTCTACTTTGCTGAATATGAGATGAGCTAACATTTCCCCTCTTTTATTATAAAATATATGCAAACAAACTTTTTTTATTACTATTTTGTATCACTTTGGTTGTCTAAAAAATAGTTATATATCTTTATTTCTTTACTAAACATAAGACATAACCTCAAGTTATATAATAACTCAAAAAAAATTAAAACAAATTATTTAAATAAAAGTTTAATTGTCATGCACTGATATTAGTCCATTATAGTCATTCACAGATATGACTTTAGAAATAGTTATAATAAAAGTCAAGCATTTCTAATGATTTAATGATTATGATTGATTAATAGTATAAAAATTCTTTATATTAATAATGTATATAAAATAAATCATTTAAACAGGTAAATATAGATATAATATTTTGTGAGTTTAATTATTATACAATTATATTAATATTAAAAAGTTTTACATAACATTTTAATTTTAATTATATTTGACCATGTTAATATTTATATAAATACCTTAAGAAGTAACATATAAAAGAGTGATCTACGATCTCTTATATGTGATTAAGGATCTATTTGTTATAATATTATTTATAAAAAAAAAGTTAATTATTTTTAAAAAAATTATGTGTTGGTTATTAATTTAAAAAAAAATTAAAAAAAATATAAAAATTATTTAAAATGAGATGGTGTTTTTAATAGCAGTTTTAAAAAAAATCACTTTTTATAATTAATTTATTTTAAAAAAATTATTTTCATTATGAAAAATAAACAAAACATCTTCTACTTTTATTAAAATTCTTGAAAAAATGATTTACAATTTTGAATTATTGAATATTAAAATATGATTTTTTTTTCGATGGTAACAAACGGATCCTAAATAATTGCACAAAACTTTTTTCTATTTTCAGTCTATAATTTTCAAATTCATATTTTTAATCTTTATCGGCTGCATAACTCAAAAAGGGAAGAAAAAAAAAACAGCTTATCAACATTTAAAAAAGAAGTTATTCCCCAATAATTCTATGGAAAAGAAAAATTACTAAACAGTGCAAAAACTCAGAATCCTTATCATCCTGGTTTATCTTGCCACCATAACCAATCACCTTAGATACTTGTTTTGTTCTTTATCCCAATTTCTTTGAAAGTAGTGAATGGTCTATTAATGGTGAGGTCCATGTCACAAATTGAACAGGTTTATTCGAGGGTGTCTTTGTATTAATCTGGATTATATATGCTTTTGCTTTACAACTCCAAATATTGTTTCTATTAACAAATAAGGGAAGGAGATAAATACACATATAGACTCTATTTAGTAAAAAGTAGTTATCATGGATAAATTAGCTGATACCAAGTAAACTAACTAGAAAAAAGAAATTCAAGATTTTAAGAAGAAAATATAATACGCTGTACTATAAACTCTGACCCTATTTGAAGTATAGTATCTCAAAAAATAGTTATTCATACGAGTATATTGAGTATAAACTACAAGTTTGGCAATTAAAAAACTAAGTAATAAACTTTATAATTTATTCTTTATTTTTTATTATATCTTTATTAGTTTATTACAATTTTTTAAGCATGTTTGATTTCACTTTTGATAAAATCAATTCCGATATTGTTAGATTGAATGTCTTGTCACGGATTCGAACCTGAGACTTCACAGTTGTGTGAGTTAATTATGGTGAAATTTATTTTTTTTAAGATAAAAAATAAATAAAAATCAATTCAAGAGGTGTATAATTAATTTTCGCATATTTGAATGTTATCGAGTACAATTGATTTTAACTCCAAAATTGATTTTAACCCGAAGTTAAAATTTATTTTTTAGTCCAAATATAATTTTTACTGTGAAATTTATTGTTCAACTCAGTTTTACTTAAATATATTCAAATATAAATTATTTTAAATTCAATTTAATTTTAATTAAAAATAATTTTACTCACACCAAACACACACTTGCACTTTTAAAGTAGACCAAATCAATTTAGAAGGTGTACAATTGATTTTGATATGGTCGGGTGCTATTGAGCATAATTGATTCTAGCTTAAGATATCATTTGTACCTTCTGAATACAAACATGATTTTTACACTAAAAGTTAATGATCAACTCACATTTGCCTTGAGATATCTAAACATAAATCACTCTACATTCAATTCACTTTTAACTAAAATTTATTTTACAAAATCAATTCATTCAAAATCAATTTTAGTCACCGTAATGTATGTGTATGTTTGATTTTACTTTTGTATGTTTCAAAATTGATTTCATAGAATTGATTGAAATATTTAAATGAATATTGATTTTGTCTTCGTAATTAATCCTAACATCAAACTATGATTCATGGATTTTAACTTAAAACATAATAATTTTTAGATTTAAATTTATCATTAAATTTAATTTTATATATATAAATATATTTAAATATAAATTATTTTACATTCAATTTAATTTTAATTAAAATAAAATAAATATATTTCTAATAGTGCAGTAAAAAATATATTCGAACACCAAATGTGACAAATTAATCTTGCATATTGAAATAGTCACAAATGTCCAAAAATACATGATCACTTGTACAGACTAATAAATGGCTGCAACAGTAACTTGACATTTTCTTGGAAAGCAAGAAGGATGGAAACACCTAAAAGATAAAAAGGCACTTCAATTCTGTTTTTTATGTATGATCCATTCACAGCCCTATATTGATGTGGCAGCTCTATATTGATGTGGGTGGGAGTAACAACATACAAAATAAAATATTTTAAAAATATATTTTAATTTTAAATTATTAAGTATATAAACTACTATTTTTTACATATTTTATATTTAATTTATTAATATAAGACTTAATCATTCACACTTGAATTTAATAGAGACAGTAATAAAATTGCATTCCATGATATCTTCTCCCCGTGAGCGTTTGAATGTACAAACACATAATGATCTGGATCCTTCTTTTGTCTTCTATAACATTAAAAAATGTTACCTCCCCATCAGCACTACATATGAAACAAAAATTCGTGATGATGATTTTTTTCACTCTTCAAATATCTTCTTTATTCTTCAAAATACATGTTTTTGTATTGAATTATTATCATTTAAATTTCTTTTTAATTATTAAAAATTGTAAATATATATGATCATTAATTCACTTTTTTTTGTGTGTAGTGAATCTATGGTATAGAGGTTAAAAACATTCTATTTGTTAATTAAACTTCGATATATATAACTCCCAAAAGCTGTTACCTCTAATCAGTTCAGTGTTCAATGTCGATGATTAACTAGCTATGCTATGCTTTTGTTTTGTTTTGTTTTTTATTTTTATTTTTTTTGTTAATTCTTGATAGTCCAAAGAAGACATGCATGTGAAAAAGAAAGAATGAGTGAAATTTACAAGATGCATTAACATTCTCGGTTTAGGGAAAGTCGGCTAGAATAATGAAGTACTCTATTAATAAAAGAAATATTCTTAAGTACAGCATTTCTTAAAGTTCAAGCATTAAACATTTAAACTAATTCAATGCAAACTTGTATAAATGGTAAATTAATTACCTAAAAAGTTTTAATATTTTATTTTCAATAGCTTGTCTCACTATTATTATATGTTCAGAAAATATTAGTTATATCCTAAATTCTTACACACTATTAATCTATATAAAATTGACATTTCATATCGAACACTAATACAATGTCTCACATGGGTTAATATCAAACACCAATATATTTAACTAAATTCAATTATTTTTTAAAATAATTTAAAATTATTATTAGTGTATGTCTTAATGTCTATATTCGGAAATGTATATCTGCTTAAAATTTTCATGAGTGTTAGTTACATCTAATTACTTAAATTGGATTTATGTAACCTACGAGAATTTAATTTACTACGCCGTGAACTAAGATAAAACTATAGAAACTTGTTATCCCTCCACTAGTATATAAAGGGTAGCAATGACAACCACCTAATTGACACATTCTCAACAATAAACACTAAATTGTCATACATATCAATATCTTAAAACTATTTACTCTAACATATTGTTGTTTACCTCAATGGCTTCAAGTTCATCTTGGACAACAAAACAGAACAAAAGATTTGAGAATGCTTTGGCCATCTATGACAAGGACACACCGGATCGTTGGCAGAAGCTAGCTAGAGCTGTTGGAGGGAAAACGGTGGAAGAAGTGAAAAGGCATTATGAGATTCTAGTTGAAGATTTGAAGCATATTGAGGAAGGTCTTGTCCCCCTACCTAAATATAGAAATGCTTCAACTATAGGAAGTAGCATTAAAAGTTACTCTTATATAGATGAAGAACAAAGGTAAATTTTTATTCTTTAATACTTTAATTCTTTTTTCTTGCATATTATTCAACTAGACACTATTAGATAAAATTAAATTAGTGACGAACTGTTTCATTTACTCACAAGCTGTGATACAACAATTTCACACACCATTAGTGACCATAAACTTATTATTTTATATGTGATTTTAGTTTTTTTTTTTGTAGTTTTTTTTTCTTGTTGTTTAGATATGGAGAAGATTTTTATCGTGGCTGTGGCCTAAGTCTTATAATATTATTAAAACTGCTAACAAAAATATTATAAGGACTAAAATTCAAAAATAATGTTTATAGAGATTAAAAATAAAATTTTAATATTTTATAGAAATTTAAAATATATTTAATTCTTAATTCTTGTATTTATATTGCAGGTTGAAGGTTCTAAGCCTTCAGTGAAGTATCGACAGAAGCAGAAAATGAGAAATATTCGTGTATCATAACAATTAAGTTAATTTAATGAAGACCAAAATGCATGCATATAAGACCAAAAATCTAATGTTTTTTGGCTTGGTTCTTTTTACTTTTTATATATGTCTATTATCAGTGTATCGGTGATGTGTAACATTATAAATGTGTAAATCAATTATCTCAAGGACATGTGAACAACTTGGTCATCATGATATGGTAAAGCATGGCCATTGACTATATATTTCTGATTTTAACTTCTCTTTTTTGATGAATATAATGATAGTGACTTTAACTTGCAATATGTTTACTTATTAAAAAAAAAGATGCAACATGCTTATTTGCTAAAAGATAATGGATTTTGACCTTGTAAAGGTACTAAAATTCAAATTTGATAGTTTAAATTAAATTTAAAATAAAAGAATGATATTCTAATTCGAAAAAAGCAGTTGTTTGACCGATACTAAATTTATTATCACGAATTTGAAGTTGGAAATTTTATATTTTTGTGTTTGTTATAAAGTTACGTTATTTATTCTTAAATATAAAATATTGCAAGAATAAAACAACTATCCACTTTCTTGTGATTTTATCTAAAGGAAGGAGGTGAGAAAAAAATTCCATAAAAATCGAAATAAAATTGATGCCACTAATCATATAACCATTTCTTTCAAAAAATTACTAAAAATATAATAAATTTTAATCAAACTGAATTTTTAGAAATTACCTGAAAATATAACTCCCAAAATTATTTCATATGAATAAATTTTTCAATCTTAAAACAAACGTCCTGTCTTTATGGAAAACGTCCTCAAGGAATTAGAAAAGTGGCTTAAATGTTTCTTTAAGCCATCAAATTCTTTTCATTTACACGAGATTAAGGGACAATTGCCAGCGTTTGTTTAGTTTCTTTTTACTATTTTTTTTTTTAATTCTTTTTGGTTCTAAGTTTTATATTTTTCTAATCCACTTTATTTTAGGATCTTCAAGCGAGATAATTGTGCACAATTTTATCCTATCTATTTTTTATTTTTTAGTTACACTCTTAAAATATTCACTCTTATCTAAATAATTTATGTGAATTAAATTCACCGATTAATATAGATAGATTTAATTGAAAAAATACGTAGATTTAGTTCATTTATAAAAAATTGATCTTCTAAAATAAAATATAATTAAAAATAATAGACAAAAAAATTAATATATTTACATTAAATTATAAATTAAATAGATTAAAATTTTAATTAGCAATTTTAATTTTATTTCATTCTAGATAAAATACAACATTTTTTATTATCGTAAAAAAAAAATAGTACTATAATTAATTTGACGCTATCTCTGGAGTCAGTGGAGCAATGTGTGAGCGGGTATTTTAGGAGTGTAACTTTTAAAAAATATATATATATTTTTTTATTTTCATTATTATAAGTTTATTTTCGAAAGCAAACAAAGCATAGGTGTTGGTGTGGAGAAGGAAAGAAAGAAGAGTGACAGTACATTCATAACAGCATCATCACTAGAGTTGAATTTGAATTTGAATTTGAATTGAGAGCTGAGCTCACAATGGAAGCCGGAACTTCTTCTTACAAGGTAATACTAATAACGTTACTTTCTTTCAATCTATTCTAGGGTTTCCACTTTCCATCATTCTCACTAATTACTCTCTCTTTTTCCAGATTATATTGGGTTCTTCTTCCGTTGCACGCCGCAAGATTTTATCCGAAATGGGACACCAATTCACAATAATGGTGTGCATTGCATTTTTTATCATCGAAATTCCTCCACATATTTTATTTTCATTATTTATAGCTCTCATCTATTATTGTTTTTTGTAGACTGCAGATATTGATGAGAAGTCCATCCGAAAGGAAACTCCAGAAGACTTAGTTCTGGCTCTAGCCGAAGCCAAGGTTTGTGTTTTATTATTATTATTATTCTGTAAATAATTTTACTCATATTGCTTAATTTGATTATGAATGGTGGTTTATTATATATAGCTATGATAAAATGACACAGACTGACATGTAGATACCGATAATAATTTAAGAAAGTAAAATTGATCAAGTCTGTAAAACCTAGCTCAACTGGCAATGTCGACATTGTTAGTTGGACAAATGTAATCAAATGTATTTGGTGTTGTGTCGGTCGGACATATGATACACCTTTAATTTAAAGTGTCAGTGGTGCACTGATACATAGAACTTTATTTTATGCTAACATTTCAATTATTAAACCACGGAACTGTGTAAGCTGTTTTTTAATTGCAGAGGAACATGCAAAGAAAGCATAGTGCTAGTGTTGTATGTGATCAGATATTAAATAACATATTTTTTGTTGTAATTCTACTAGTGAGTAGAGATAGCATTACAGTTAATCCACGTGCTTTGGTGTTTTCCCTGTCTTGTTTCCCTTTGTTCTTAATGGAAGGGTGTGTTTATGGATCAATTGTCCTCTGATTTTGGATGTGAATTGTTGCGTCAGGCCAATGCCATTATATCCAAACTTCAAACTACTGGTAATCAAGAGAGGGTTGATGAACCGACGCTTTTAATTGCTGCTGACACAGTATGTCATGTTTTCTTTTCTTGGCATTGTTGCCCCTTAGTTAAGTTGTGCTGGTTAGTAGGTTGGTTGTCACAAGGGCCATTTATTATTTGAGGATATACAGATTCTCTTTTAGACGATGTAGTGTACTCCATTTTGAAGTTGAACATTACAGATCTGGCTTCTTTGGCCACTTTTAAGAAGAATTGAAGAGATACGAGCCTTTTCAAAGTACAGACCATTGACCAAATTATGTCTTGGGTAACCTTACTATAAACACTTTGGATTTTATCTTCTACCTTTTTCATTTTCATGCATATATCTGAGGGAACTACGAAATATCAAGATAAGATACTTAAGTTGTCATCTTCCAAACATCTTGAATGAATATTGCATGGTTATATTGAGAATTGAGTGCAAAAATTAAAGAAATGTTTGTATTATTGGATACCTACCTGCTCATTATAAAATAATTGAAGAGCAAGACCTACATATTAAGTTCTTCAGTTTCAAGTTGCTCATAGTTTTGACTGTTGCATCAGTGGTGTTTTCCCTTATTTTTTTCTCTCCTGAAACAGATCCTCGATGATGTCATGTTATTAATTTATCCATGGTTTATAATTTGATATTGTTCTTTTATAGTAGTGCAGCTAATACTCTGATACTTACTCTCTCTGCTCCTAATTTTTTTTGCTTAGGCAGAAGCCATCTTACAAAAGCTCCCTGTCGGCGACTACTTAAAGCATGCTGAGCCAACTTTACTAATAACTTGTGACCAAGTATACATCATGTTCTTCTGATTTTTTTCCTAGTTTGCCATTGAACGTCTTCTTTTGCATAAGCAACAACATTTTTGAGAAATTTATCTGTTGAAAGAAAATTCAGAAAAAGTTCAGTAGAGCTTCCACTAAAATTGTAATTGTTCACTTGTTTCCTAACAGTCTCTTTCCTTCTCTCTTTCTCTTGTTTCTTGTGGTTGCTAGTAGTGAAGTTTTGTCCTTGTGGACTGTAATTGTCTTGTTGATTAATAACCTAAATATGCCCAGTATTTTAAAAAATTGATTCTTGGTGTTAAGGGAGGCCTAGATGACTTCCATTCTTAATGCCTAAACTCGCATGCTTGCATGCTAGCTATCCTCGTAAGTAAATGGCCTTATGGTGACAACCAAGATCAGTTTGTAGCAGAAATATTAATTTTTTTGTCAACATTTGCTTTTGGCTTACATTCATTTCCAAATGATTTGGAGGTGGTGGTCTATGAAGGTGTGATTAGGGAAAAGCCATCCAGCAAGCAAGAAGCTCGGCAATTCTTGAAAGGTCTGCTTAATGTTTTATGTCAATCATTTATCATCTAAAAGCAATTTCATTTCTCTTCTTTAGTGGTTATGCTGTGAAGTGTGAACTTTGACCTACCTCCTATATTCACGCCTAAAAATCTTTGCACAATTTCAGATTATTCGGGAAGGAAAGCAGCAACTGTGGGGTCTGTATTAGTTACAAATCTCAAAACAGGATTCAGAAAAGGAGAATCAGATCGTGTGGAGGTACTATTTGCTCATATTTTAGAATATATCTGATTTTTAAACATAAATAAAGATTCCCTACTCTTGTGATAAAATGATGATGTCAGAATTGGTTGTAACTTTTGTTATTTCAATGGAAAGATATATCCATGTGAAAATAACTTGTTGCAAATGATCCTTTGTTGGGATGGAAGCTGAGTTTTTACCTCTCGTACTTGTATCACCTACATGACATTTTGAATGAATGCATCTGGAGCTATGCTGTTCACCTTGTTCCATTCTTTGGGATAATTACTTGCAAGTGATATCCAACCCCCAAGTAATTGTCTACTGAATTTTCCTTCAACTTCCCTATTTATTTAATAACCGTCTAATAACATAATTGTTGTTTAATAATATAATAATTGTTGCCTAATAACATAATAGCCTCCTAACTGGTTCAGACCATTCACTTTGAACCTCTAGGTTGCCTCTCATAATGTTTACTAATAAGAGGTCTAACACGGTACAAATTGTGCACATTAGACGATTCACTTATTCATCAGTCAAAACAATTACTACCTCTTATAGGATATGTTTCCCACTGATTCCTCTGTCCATTGCAATTTTGAAACCATCTATGAATACTCTTGATTACTTTTATCTTTTCTCACGATACTAATGAGAGGAACTTACTTAATTCAAAGTTCAAACTGTGGGCTTGTGGAACTTCATTTTTCTTTTCTTGGGATAGGGATGTTCATGGGCCACCTATAATATAAGTGTGCAGTGTTCTCTCTGATCTCTCTCACCTTTGGAAAAATTGCACACAATAAAGTTAGAAGATAGGAGGAACACATAGAACTCACCACAAAGTAAATAATAGAAGACACAAGAATTTACGAGGTTTGACACCTTTTGCCTACATCCACGAAAATACTTCAACAAAATGTTTACTATGTCAACAAGATTACTAGCTATGTAGAAACTTGAAAACCCACTCCAAGTTGTGCATCACCTTAGTACCTTACAAACCGAGTACCCCACTCAAGATCTATTGAGAATGTTAAACCTCACTCACAAGCAACAGTACACGTGATCATTTTTCTTGGACTTGGATACTTAAACTGTTCACAAAACTCCCTTTATGTAGTGGAAGGGAAGTGGCTCCTTCTAAAACGGATAATGCATGTCAATTTTTCAACTTTTTAAACGTAGTGAGTATCAGCTTATTTCATCTTTTAAATAGTCCTTTGAACAATGCTTTTGAAATTGGGAGCTACTAACTCCTTTTTAATTTTGGAATTTTCAATTCAAATACGCATACATCTGTTATGGAAATTGATTTCATCTTGTGATGTTTAACAGATCTATTTCAATGAAATGCCTGATGAAATCATTGAGAAGCTGGTACGTGTTGCTTCATTTAATTGATTATTTCATGGTGGTTTCTTGAACAGGCAGTGTTTACAATGTGAACTCTTCAGTTGCTGAGTTAAGTAGTTGAAATGCTTTTTATCCCTGTCTTCTTGTTTAGGTTGATGAGGGAATTACTCTCAATGTTGCTGGAGGGCTGATTATAGAGCATCCTTTAATATTTCCATATGTCAGAGAAGTGGTTAGTCGACTCCTCTCTCATAATCGCAAATGTCAGTGCATCTTAATTATAGACATAGGAGGGGGCAGGTTGCCTTGACCTTGGACTGCATTCTCTGTCTAAACCCTGATGGTTTTGTTTATCGATGTTGCCATCCAATAACTAGTCTAATTAATCCATGAAATGGCAGTTTTCTGTTGTTCACCACTTAGAATTATTATTACTTTAAAAAATATATTATATATATAATTGGCTAAAGTTTAGCTGGCTAGAGATGGTAGTTGGAGCAAAAGCGTACAAAACTGATTTAGAAATCTATAGACCATGGTTAGTTTAGCTTGGGGTTTCTTTACCACTCAAACTGAACCAAAGCCATTTTTCATTTCTGATAATATGGGGAAGTTTGCATGTTGATTATCCTCAAATCATAGTAAAACTTCTGTGTATTCCTAAATTAATAGCAAGTTGTTGGTTGGTGTCAATATGCTGATGGCCTGCACAAGTTTAGTGCATGTGATGTTGTTAGCTGCTTTCTTGCGGGTATAAAAATAAGATTGCTCGCATTTTACTTCCTAGTTCCAGAAAACAGTTGATAATTTTTATGTGGTTGTATATTTACAGGTAGGCACAACTGATAGTGTGATGGGGCTTCCCAAAGATCTGACTGAAAAACTCTTGAAGGAAGTCCTGTAGTTTGAGCTATTGATCGACCTTGTGGGACTGCTAAGTAATGGCTTAAGTTGTGATCTTTGCTATCTACATCTACATTTATCTTAGACTCAATGCTGTCTCTTCTTGCAACAGATATGTTTCTGCTGTGATGTACTGAGGCAGTTATGTCTGAATTTTTTGTTGGCTGTTCTATTTAAGTTGATGTATAATGTATTTGTCTTTATTTTTTATTGGAGTATTAAAATAAGGCTATACTATGACTATTCTTTTTTATTTTTTGAGAAATGTATTATGACTATTCATTGGTTGGAAATGCTATTATTATACTGAAATTGAGGAAAGCATGGATGATATTCTATAGTTTTTTCTCCTTTGACACTTATGTCTGCGAAATATAGGTGGTTGGTGAGCTATGTCATCAACTGTGCAATGCATGACTGATATATATATATCGAAAATCCAAGAATAGTTTATGTATGGATAATTCCATAGTCAAATGACGGCATATTGATGATTTCATGTTCCATTTTAATAATTCTCCCACTTGAAATACCTGAACTAGTTTTTGCGCATCAGAACGTGGACAGATTATGAAGATAAACGTGAGTGCAATATTTTTTTTATACAAACAATTATTTATTTTTAATAAAATAATGTCGCAAATGAAAAACCGCGGTGCATTTATTAATGCGACAATGATATTTGTAATGTTGGATACTCTAGATTTTTCAATACTTATTCATCATCTCTATTTCAATTACATCATTAATATATCACATGTATGTCATTATTCTATTTATTTCTTTCTCTCTTGAAGTATTAATGTAGATATATGAGTATTTAAAAATAATTTTTTATATCAATGTGGAATTTGGATTGTGCGCGGTCACACTATTTCAATCCTTCGATCAAGATTGGATGTTCAAATTTTAAGATTAAAATTTTTGTTTTAAAAATTAAAATAGTATGTCTTAAAATTGGAATTGTCTGATCCTAGTCTTGGCCTACTTATCTTTATATCGATTAAAAATATTGATTTATCATTTCACTAAATTAGCGGTTTCTTTTTTTGTTAATTTTTGTACCATTTGATTTGAGTAAACAATTTCTTCTTGCTAGAACTTTTTGTCCTTATATCATTCTATCCATGGGTTTCCAATTCTAGATTTTTTTTATAAGTATTTTATTAGAGATTATTATATTTGAGAAGGAGATTGGTTAGGAGTAGAAATGATATTACATAATACTTTTTCACGTGTTACAACTCGCACTATTAGAATAGGCTTCTAAGTACCAACATTATTCCTTGTCAAAAAAAACACCTACATTATTCCCATCTTAGTGATATTAAATTCTAATCCCTTAAACAATGTTTAAAATTCGAGCATTTATGATAAAAAAATATATAAGGAATAATTTTTTTACTAAAGGTTAAATTGATTAATTAGATTCTTAAATATAAATTAATTATCAACAAAATCAATGAAATTATACCAATAATATAGTTAAAAAAATTACTTGTTAAGCATTCCAATTCTAGATTTTGACTTGTAGGGATCCATTGTTTTCTTTGACAATTGAATATATATGCCTTATCAATTTTTTTGATTAGAAAAGTAAATTTTCCTCCCTTTCAATTTCTCTCTCGCTCTCTCCATTTCCCGCTTCCAATAATAAATTTGAATTAAACCGCGCTTTTTCCAATTTCATATTTGCATTTCCAAATATGCCGATCACCACCACCGCAACGATAGATCAAAACGCCGCCGCCGCCGCCGCTGCTCAGATCCCTCACCGTCAATATCTCCCAGGTTTCCTCCACAACGTGAAACTCAAGTACCTAAAATTAGGTTACCATTACTTAATTTCAAATCTCTTAACCCTAAGTTTAATCCCGTTAATCATAATCACGTTAATCCAAATCTCCCAAACTAAAAACCTCAATCACCAATCGCTTTATCATCATCTCCAATACAACTACAATTTCCTCACTATTCTCGCATTCTTTTGTTTCATAATCTTCGCTCTCACGCTCTACCAATTCACGCTGCCACGCGCCGTTTACCTCATCGATTTCTCGTGGTTCCGTCCCGCCGATAATCTCAAAGCTCCTTTCCACCGTTTCATCGAACATTCTCTTCTCACCGGCGATTTCGACAATTCCTCCTTAGATTTTCAGCGCAAGATTCTCCTTCGTTCCGGTCTCGGCGACGAAACCTACGTTCCCGAAGCAATGCATTACATCCCTCCCCGTCCTTCGATCTCCGCCGCGAGATCTGAAGCTGAATCCGTTATGTTTGGTGCATTGGATAATCTTTTCATTAACACTAACCTAAATCCTAAAGAAATTGGAATTCTTGTTGTGAATTGTAGTTTGTTTAACCCTACACCTTCACTTTCTTCCATGATTGTTAATAAATACAAATTGAGAAGTAACATTAGGAGTTTCAATTTAGGTGGAATGGGTTGTAGTGCTGGTGTTATAGCCATTGATCTTGCAAGAGATTTATTGAGGGTTCATTGGAATAATACTTATGCTGTTGTTGTTAGCACTGAGAATATTACTCAAAATTGGTACTTTTGGAATAATAAATCAATGCTTATTCCCAATTGTTTGTTTAGAGTTGGTTGTTCTGCTTTGTTGCTGTCTAATAAGTCTGTTGATAAAAAGAGGGCTAAGTATAAACTTGTTCACATTGTGAGGATGCATTGCGGTGCGGACGATAAGGCTTTTCGATGTGTTTATCAGGAACAGGATGATGCAGGGAAAATTGGCATTTCATTGTCTAAAGATTTGATGGGAATTGCTAGTTTAGCACTTAAAACTAACATCACGAGACTTGGTCCTCTTGTGCTTCCGGTTACCGAGCAGCTTCTGTTTTTTGCTACTTTGATTTTGAGGAAGTTTTTTAAAGATGATGCGAAGCCTTATATACCGGATTTTAAGCTCGCGTTCGATCATTTCTGTATACATGCTGGTGGAAGGGCTGTGATTGATGAATTAGAGAAGAATCTTCAATTGTTTCCTGTCCATGTGGAGGCTTCTAGGATGACGCTTCATCGGTTCGGGAACACTTCGTCTAGCTCTATTTGGTATGAGTTGGCTTATATTGAAGCTAAAGGAAGGATAAAGAAGGGTGGCAAGGTTTGGCAGATTGCATTTGGAAGTGGTTTTAAGTGTAATAGTGCTGTATGGGAGGCGCTTTGTGATGTGAGGCCTTCTCCAAATGAACCTTGGGAAGATTGCATTGATAAGTATCCTGTGGAAATACTCACATAGCTTGGTTACCATATTGGATAGAAACTTAGAATTGGATTCTCTCTATAATGTTGTTGTCTTGTTCAATGTACCACTGACACTTCAGATTGAATGTGTATCTGGTGTCCTACACGGGTCAGTGTTGGACACCAATACTACACCATGTGCGATTACATGTGTAAATGTCGTGTTTGATGTCCTTATCTGTGTCACTGCTTCATAGGTTGTAGTCTTGTAGATATCTTCATACTGTAAATTCAGTAGCTCAGTTTGTGTTTAGTGTCAAATTTTAGGTGTCTAGAGCAAAATACAATATGGGGAATTCCTGACTTTTCTTCTCCCGTAAATTCTCATTAGGATTTTTCCTCTTTTTTTCTTGCAGCTGTAGAACATCGTGTTTCTCTTACTGAATAATGTGTTGGTGCATTATAGTCTTCTGTACATTTCTTGCTGACTTGCTTTGGAAATCTTGTGCTTCCTTTCAAGATCTTTCCCATTATTAAATTGTGTAGTGCTTGTTAGTAAATGTTTTGGGGTATAAATGATTTTGCGGTACTACTTGTATGCCAATGAAACTATGAACAACAGTTCTGCGGGAAAGAGCTTAATTAGAAAACAAATTAGGATTAATTGAATGTGAGCTAGCTGAGATTTATTGGTAGTGTAGTTTACATTTACATGACATATCTCTGTGACCGCATTCTCATTTCAGGTTATGTTGCAACCACAAGAGGTAACCAGTGCCATACAGCTACATGTTATGGCTCACAAGAGCGATTAAAGGTTCTTTTTTTATTTTTTTATTTGCTTTTAAATATAAATACACTATAATTAAACATGCTTATTCTGTATATGATCGATCCTCATGCTACTTGAACTGAAACCGCTACTATAATTGAAATTTACAATAACATGTTAAATATTGTGTTCAGTTTAGGAAGGTGATGTGTAGTCAAATTGTATTGAGTGGTTGTTATTTTTAATTTAGTAATTATTAAAAGTGGTAGTTTATGTTTGTGGTGTTTTAGGATAGTTATTAGAAAAATTAGTTTCATGAATTGGAAAAAGAAAACTGCACATTCAGTTTTAGGTTCGTTTGTTTTTATTTCTTACTAGCATATGCATATTATATAAAGAAGAATATGAAACTCCTTTCAATATTAAGTAACATTGTTCTTTTCCATTATTGTCTCTTTGTTCTTTGTCTATTTTTCTTGTTTAATTAACAACATAACCGCTCTCTTCCATTTATATCTTTATAATCAATTGACTCACAACAAAAATGCAAGTGGGCTTGATAAAAAATAACCATATTTATTTGATATTCATATATAACAAACCAAAAAACATAAAAACATAGGAAGCATCATCTGAAAAACTGTTGGATTTCTTCAAGAGTTTTCCCCTTTGTCTCAGGGACCCAAATGGCAACAAATCCTACTGTCAAAGCACATACTACTGTATATATGGTGAAGGCTCCTGATAACAATAAAGGAAGCTTCTAATTAGCAACAAATAACAAAGATATTTTTTTGAAGAAAATAAAACAGGCTAGCAATGCACACAAACCTGCAGAGCTCCAACCCAAGAGCAAATTTGCTGTCAATGTAACCAACCAAGAAAAGAACCAATTGGCAAGTGTCGCAAAACTTCCAGCAAGGCTTTTGATGTTAATTGGAAGAATCTGTTATGCAAAATAAATTCAACACACATCAACTATCACTTCAAATGCAATCAATCAATGCTCCATTTTAGACATATTGAGTTCAATAATCGCACACATACATTAAAAATAAATTTATACAAACGTCCAATTACAATCCATGGCATATCATTATAGAAGGATATATGGTACCTCAGACATTATAATCCATGGCATAGCTCCCATTCCCAAAGAGAATGCAATAACCATGACCTGAAAGAAATTGAAAGTTTATAATAGAATAGTTAGGGAAACAATCATTCAAAAACCTTATTTGCATAATGAATTTGCATTTGTATTTACATACCACAACTCCAGCCACCGATAAGAAGCTTAATGTCCCATATAAAGAAGAATTTGGTGATACATAATCCTGAGAGAAAATTCAACAGAAAATATATTTATTATCCATCTAAAAAACCAAAAATATAAAGAACATGTGGCAAAAAAATTCAGATAGGCTTTGATACTAATTTTTGAACATTTATGCATGCATGCAAGTAATGTACAATTGATGTATGATGTTTATATATAATATAAACACTAAAAAATATTATTTATTACCTTCAAGTAGAATGAGACTGAAACAACCAAAAGACTCAAAGTCATTGCAGATGAAGAGACCTGCAATGTGAGATTTTGATTAATCTCTTTCTAACCCTCCAAACAAATAGTAACATGAAATTAAACATGATAGAAAAAGTTCAGACTCACAAGAAGTAGAAGTCGGCGACCAGATTTGTCTGCCAACCACAAAGTTAAAGTGGTAGCAAGAACCTGGATGACATGTTAATATTGTCAGATTATGGTTTGAGAATAATGGACAGAAATAATGGTAACATTACAAGTTTAGTTTCTTTTCAGTTGAACCTGAACAGCACCAACTCCAAATGTAGCAACGCCACTCGAACTAATTCCTGTTTAATGTGTTGAAATGATGAGAATAAAGCATAATTTATCAACCTGCTTTTAGTAAATTTCAAATAATCTATTCACTAATTCTAACACATGGTTAAGGACACTAAAAATGGTAGTGAGTTCATATAAACTTCTTAAGAAGCACTTGGGGAAAAAATCATTAGAAGAATCTTAAGGACTATGGAGTTTTCTAAAGAGTAGCTTCTAGTATAAGTTGAAATTTGATGATGAATCTAAATTTTTTCAGAAGCTCCCTCTTTTAGTTTCTGAACAAACATTTATAAGCTTATAAGGACTTCTCTGTAAGTGAAGAATCTTAAAAAGCTAATCCAAATTGGGCTTATTGAAAATCATACAAAACATGATTGTATCAACTTTAGTCAAAATGTTTAATAATTATTTCTCTAATATTGCTCCTAGTACATGACTTGAGAATATTTATAAGATATCAGTACATCATACCAGCATTTTTGAAGATGGTACTGGAATAAAAAAGAACACCATTAATTCCAGAAAGCTGTTGCAAAACAAGCAGTCCAATTCCAATCTACATTATATGGGTCAGAGTTAGTATAAGCTGGTTAGGCTCTAATGGTATGCAACCAATGCTTCTAGAAAAATAAGTTACCATTAAAGGAAGCCAATATCTTCTTTGCTTGAGTTCTGTGAATCGAACGGTAGATCTTCTGTTTGACGATGCAACAGCGGTCTGAATGAAATGACACTCATAGATACACATTAAATTGCAATAAAAATTTAGACATCATGAAATATGACTATATAAGGGACATGCAATGAGAAAAGTTTTTGAAAAAAAAGAATGTTAATTATCACCTTAATTTCATTGACTTCGGCAGAAATATCAGTCTCGAAACCTCTAAGCACTTGCAAGGAATTTTCAAATTCTTCTGTCATTCCCATTTTTGCCTGTAATCAGCAAATCAAATTAACTTTTCATCACATTTTTACATATTCAATGACAATTGAGGCTTGATAATACTGATTCACAAAGCTTACTAGCCATCTTGGAGACTCAGGAATGAAGAATAGACCAGGTATCAATATTGTACAAGGTAAAATTCCTGCAAGAGTAGATCACAAAAGTTGCTTAGTGTAAATTTTCTAACATGACATTTAAGTCAACTTTATGTAGTAATGCTGGAAAATCAACATGTGTTCTCTCCAAATTTAGTTTTAAGACATTTGATAGTTACCAACCAGAAACATGAATCCATCTATTTGAAAGTAGGTATTAATTTACTAATTCAATGAATATAGCTGTATAAACTATTACCTAAAATTGCAAGGAATCTCCATTCAACAAAAAGTCCTAGCAGATAAGCCAGCATAATTCCAATGGTGACAGAAAGCTATGCAGAAAACAAAAAGATAAAATAAATGTCACTAATTTATTAGTATCTAGCATCAAAATACAGGTTTAATACTAATTAATCTTAGTGGTATCAAAATCAACCAACCTGGTTAACTGAAACCAAAGTTCCCCTCAAGTTTTGAGGTGCTATCTCTGCTATATATACTGGCACCTATATTAATTTGAAAACAAAACAATTATATCTTCTCGCATAACTTAATCACACACTAACAAAAGTCAACATTTTGAAACTGAAAATATTTTGATGCACTGTCGTTGTAAAACTTTTTATACTGTCAGTCAATCGCAAACTATCATTTGTATGAAAGTTAAATTAGATATGATGAAAATAAAACTTTTTTAACGATCAAACTGATATGATTGAGTGACATTGTAAAAAAACAAAAATATTGTTTATGCAAATAAATTAGATCCTTTTAGATTACCGTGTAAGATATTATTCCAACGCCAAACCCTTCCAACAACCTTCCCATATAGAGAAAAGAAGTATCCTGAAAGATGCAAAACATGTTAAGAAGACCAAAATCAGGATAATAAGAACTTCAACTATATTGAGGAAAAATTAAAATGATTCAAACTCACATTTGCAAAAGAGATGAACAACCAACCAATAATATTAGGAATGGATGCAATCATCAAAGACTGCAATTTTAGACAATAAATATTGTAAGTAAATGAAAAACAAAAAGCCAAATAATATACAATTCAATACATGAAAAGATAAAAAGGGGTTACCCCTTTGCGCCCTATATACTCAGCAATCTGACCACTAGCTATTGCTCCAACCATGGCACCAACATTGGACAAAGAACCAAACAAAGAGAACTAGCCAATAAAAACAAAAACAAAACAAATGAGGATATGAAAAAAATAAGATCATGACAATGAGGATGTGTGATTTATGTTCAGATGTTTTTGCTCTAAAAATAAAAAGTTTTATATAAAATAAACTACTTAGTACAAAATTTTATTTTTATCACTTCAAGTCAAACCATTATTTAGAGTCAAAATTAATTTTATATCTTATTAACATTCAAACATAATGTATTTACCACTTCTCATATATGATCATAATTTACATACCTCAGAAACTGAGAGGCCAAGATCAGTAATGATAGCTGATTGTGTAGGTGATGTATACCCTGCCTGCAAGAAATGATCATTAATAATAATAATAATAATAATAATAATAATAATAATAATAATAATAATAATAATAATAATAATAATAATAATATAGCTTTGTTTTAATGAATTTTGCAAAAATGATGAGAAAGAAAAGAGAGAAAAAAGTAAAAAAATTAAATTTAATGTCATACCGTAAAACCAAACTGAATAGGACCCAAAGCAACAATGAGAACACAAGCAATGACAGAAATTGAAGAGTCACGAATGGTTTGAGTTGACCCAAACAAACTTGTCTGTCTATCACTAATACGATACCAACTTCCTGTGTGTAGAAATGGCTTCTTCAGATCCCTTCCTTCTTCATTTTCTTTCCTCAAACTCATTTTTAATTGCTATCTACACCTACCCTTTTCTTCTATCTATGAAAATTTATTAACACAAACAAGACAATAGCTATGGAGAGAGGTTTTTGTGCGTATGTTTGACTTTAATATCATATATCATATGTTTCAAGAAAATCACGTTTGATAGCTAGAGAGATTACAGCTATTGCTTAATTGTAAAAGACACACGAAATAGCATTACAATCTAGCTATATATAAATAGATATATTACTTAACGTGGCTACATGCATTATTAGTTCATCCTTATCCATTTTTTGATAATCCACATATATAGAGCAATTCCTTAAATGAATATACATTCATTATAAATAGAAATCACAGTTAAAAAGTTGATTTATTATTATATTTGAATTTTTTGATTCGTTGTATTTAGAACTTAAGTTGTTCTATGAACGTTTAAACTAAATTGTTAATTAGATATATCATTATTTTAATTATAATTTTTGTTTATATTTTATTAGAGATTAATATATTAAAGACTAATATATAATATGATGAGGAGGATTTTGCTTTTAAAGGTATGTTAGAAGAGTAATAATAAATGCAATTAACCAATATTGACCTCTTTTTTTTTTTGTTAATCGATATTGACTTTGAATGCCATTTGAATGAACCTTTCCATTTTGAATATTTTAAACTCTTATTAGCTTTTTTGAGGTAAACTTTTGTTAGTTAACAGTAATTGAAAAATGCCTGCACTAATATATCCTTAATCGTTTTTTAACCATTTAAGGTCATGTATTTCTTTCTCTCTAAGTATATCATTTGATAAAATGTGTCCTTAATTATTTTATCTTAAATATATGCTACTAATTTGTTTTAGAAGATAAATATCGATAGATACATTTAAGAGTTTAATTCACATGCACGGTTACAAAATAAAAAGTTTGGAATTGTGAACACATAAAGAACTATTCATGAAAATAATTTTAAAAAAAATTGCAGTAAAAATTAAACATCTCTAATAATTTAACGGTTGCGATTGACTGATAATATAAACTCTTTGACACTGTAAAAATTTTTACAATGTCCATATATAAATTAAATTCATACATCTATACATATACAACAATTTAGTAATGATAATCATACAAATATATATATTTCAGTGACCATTTTTCTTAGTATATATAGAGAGAGAGTTTAAAGGTAATGTCCGTGTAAAATTGTTTTAATCTTCCTCCAAAATTGTTTTATATCTTCGTCCAAGGGCGAATGATAGCTACCCCATTTTTAATAAGATTATATATTTTTATATTTTGTTGTTTCATTTTTTAATAAAGTGGTATGTTTTTTATATTTAACCACTCTATTATTTGTTAAAAATTAGAAGAAACAAGACAATTAAAAAATACTTGATTGATATATTTATTGTCTTATTTCGACTCTTTTAATCTTTACAATAATTACAAATAGAGTTTTGTCAGCAATAAAAATCGTAAAAATAGTAAATAAAATGGATGATGTATTTCTTATAAGTCTATTTTGTTCCTTTATATTTAGCTCCTTATAAAATTATGGTTAGTTTGTCGTCCAATTATAATTATTCAATATATCATGTCATACTAACAATGCATCTCCTTTAAATCAATATATATAAA
>JBBPBQ010020324.1:50032758-50098041 GCA_037974755.1 Cicer yamashitae | reverse complement strand
AAATCACTGAATCAGACTATATATTAATCAATAAATCATCAAATTATTTTCATTATAAAATAAATCAAGACTTTTTTGAGATGTTTTCTTTAATTTTTAGTGGTCACAGTGTTTTCTATTAGTAATTTTAATTCCTTAAAATCAAAATAAATAGAAGTTTTATGTTGCACCAAAAAATTGAGGTTTTGAACTTTAAAAATTTAATTTAACGGTAAAAAGACAAATTCTTTTAATTTAACGGTAAAAAAGACAATTATTCTGAATTTGTTCACATATTCGTTCTTTTTATGTAAACAACTTTAAATTTATAAATCAAAGTATTTTATTTAATGAATAAATTAATGTGAGTTTTTAATAAAAAAATATATTTAAACAAAATATTAATTATAATATACCACCGTAATTAGTAATTAGACAGTAGATGACTTAGATGCAACATTCCTCTCTCTAAAAATAACCATATAAGACGCACACAAATTAATTATGTGTCTCATTTATTATTATTGTAGAAATTATGTCTTTTTTTTACGGAATTATTGTTCCTTTGTTAATTATGCCATTACTTTATTGTTTATCTCCCTCATCCACTAGATATATCTAATTAAGGATCCATATATTTAGTTGAGAGATTGTTGTAGAAACATCTGATGGAGAAGATCCAGATTCGTTGCATATGCTTGTCAATGGGAATAATTTGTTGTATTTCACACATTGTTATTTTAATTATAAAGTAAGCGTTTAAAAAAAGATTGGACATAATCATTTACTGTAAAATTATTTATTGGCTTAATCTACATGACACTAATTAAGTATACACATATATAACACATTAATGTATAACTAAATCAACAAATGTTTATCTCATGCTTTAGGTGATGCTGCATTGGGTGCAGGTGATGGTGCCCTTAAAGGTGCAGGTGATGGTGCCCTTAAAGGTGCATTGGTTGATGCTTTTAAGGGTGCAAATTTTCGTGCTACATTTGTTGGTGACAATACAGGAGGATCAATAGGTGCATTTGTTGGTGTCAATTCAGGTGCTTCAATTGGAGCAAAATTTGGTGATTCTGTTGGTGAATTCTCTGGTGACTCCACTTCTTCCTCTTCATCATCAGGTAAATCTGCTGGTGCTTCTACTGGTGCTTGATTTCCTCTGTTTGTTTCCTCACTGATTTTTTTTATAACAACAATCACATTTAGCTTCTCATAAATTGAATACTTTCAAAAAATCAGATGAAAGATCAACTTTGGCCTCTCCTATTTTTTAGACCATGATGATACAACCAGTACTTAAAGAAGATTGGTGTCCTATTCATGATGTCACTGCTAAAGGAGAACCTATCTATACTGACAAGATAGATGGCCATTTTATTTGGGATGTAGATGCCAGTAAGTGCAACCCAGGATGTGACTCTTCGATGGATGATATTGACATTATTAATTTTTTGTCCTTTTATTTTTATTTTATTACTGGAGCATTTTGATGTTTATTTATAATTTTCTTTTGAGCATAATGAAGTACACCGTAAGTGTGTCACCTAAATGCTTGTAATACATTAAAACAATATTGAAAGTGTTGTCAAAATGTATCATGACATTTTTTAAAAAAACTTTTTGATCGGTTGTGCTTTTAAATACCATCCAAATCCTTTGCAATCAATTTCTCTTTTAATATAAGGGTCTGAAATTTGAATATTCTATATCAGTTGTATGGTGTAATAGCTGTAGGAACTATTAGATTAAAGAGAGAATCTAACGAACTTTACGTTAGTAAATATACCGTGAAATTAATACAAGAGATCTATACAAAAGAGTTTTAAATCGAATACAGATGATTCATTTTGCGAAATTACTAAAAAAGAACGGTTCACTCGATGTTACCTGTCTGCTTCTTCAATCCATCCAACCAAGGAATTAGGCCCATCACCCAAAGCTTCCACAGCAACTTGTTCAATAGCTTCATCTTCCAAAACACTTTGAGCTTCATTCAATGTTTCTTGAGGTATACCAGATTGTTTGGCTTGGTCTATTAAACTTTGCCATGCATCTTCTTCACACAAAACTGAATAGTGTGACAACACCACCAATGTAAATACCAAATAAAATGATATCTCTGTCGACATTTTTTCCTTCCTTAGAATTAATTAATAATTAATCTTATATTGTTGAAGAAACACACATTAACAATTGTATTGTGATAGTTTGGAATAGTATGAAGTGCAAATTTCTTTGGTTGAAATTTCTTTGTTATAATTATATACTGCGAAGTGAGGTATAATTGGTTTCACGGTTAAATTTAAAATGGGGTTCACACAAGTGTTAAGTAGTTTTTGGTTATATTACATAAAAAGTTTGCTATATTTGGACAATTTTATGAATTTTATTCCTAATGTTAGAACACTCGACTTGTCAGCATCAACCATCTAACAATGTTTGCCCTTCATTCGCGGCTTTGCTAATTACATAGCTACTAAGTGTAAGTGGTGGTACACCATCACTAATTAAGATTTATTTTTTTTAAGAAAATTAATATTTATTTTTAGTGTTAAAGAGTGAACAACAATAATCTTCATAAGTGTAAAATCCTAACCATTCGATCTGTTATATGGTATTATATAATTTTTTAATTAATAATAATTATTTAATTATTTGATGTCGTGGTATATTATTATTGGATGATAGTGTAAAAAAAATTTAAATATATTCTTGATAAATTTTACGTTTTTAGATAGATTGAATTAAATATTTACTAAAAATATAATTTTATTAATTCAAACATATGATTTCTTTTTTGAAGTTGATTACTTTTAAAATGAATAGTGTGTAAAAACGAGAGATATTAATTTGTTATGATTTTAGGCAACGTACTAATCTTAATATAAAATGTTTAGTTCGGTTGTGGTGGCGCCATAACTTTTTTCACAAATAATTCATATAAAACGCGCGCAGTGTGCAGAACAGAGAGAGTGTTTGTTTTCTTCTGTAGCGCCGGTAACATTCTTCAGTTCACCATGACGGACGGCCATCTCTTCAACAATATTACCCTCGGCGGCCGCGGCGGCACTGTAACTCTCTCTCTCTCTCTCTAGAATCTTCCATTTTTCACTTTTCTCCTTCTCGGCGCTCTTTCCTTAAACCTTCTTTTCATTCCTCTTTTTTTCAACCCTAATTGCTCCTTTCAATCTTCTCTCACCTCTTCATTTCACTTCATATAGAAACTTTCGCTATTTTCTTCACTTTTCAAAATCATAAACCCCCACCCTTAACTAGGGTTTTCCTCTATTTTATTTTATATTTTTGATGATTTTTTTTTCTCTCCTTTTATTATTAAGCTCTAGTTGTTATTATTTTCGTGTAGAATATCATATATTTATTTTGTAAGTATGATGATAATTTTGCTTGTAGTGGCTAGTGTGGGAAATTTGGTTCCTATGCTCGAAACCCTAGGGCAGTGATTTTTGTTTGAAAAAAATGGGAAGGTAGAAAGTATATACTGACGAAAAACAAAGTTAACCATGACTGAAGATGAGATAATTCATTTTCAGCTGGATCATATTTTTGGATATACCACATTCACCAAGCATGTTCAACAGTGCAAAGTGTGTGGTTTTTGGTCCAAATTTTATAGCTTCCAGCCTCAAACCTAGTTAACCAAAAATTTAGTGAGTGATTTCATTTGGTGTTATTATGTGCAATTTATTTAAATATACATCTACTGTCTAGTAAGTGTTACATTGCCTGTTATATGTCATGCCAAGGTTTTATCAATTTCATTGCGATTTTTATTTTAAAAATAGCAGTTGTTATCTATGACATTCATGTTCATATTATTGGGGTTGCAGAATCCGGGGCAGATAAAAATATATTCTGGAGGGATTTTATGGAAGAGGCAGGGGGGTGGTAAATCAATTGATGTTGATAAGTCTGACATAATGGGCGTAACATGGATGAAGGTTCCGAGAACTAATCAACTTGGTGTTGAGATCAAAGATGGGTTGTACTACAAATTCACTGGTTTCCGTGATCAGGTAGCTCTCTGCCCTCCTGAATTTGCACTTACACATGTTTGGTGGACAGAAGAATTCAATTATCTGTTTTGGTTTGTTATTTTTGTTACTTTGGTTAGCTCTTTGATTGATCTAAAATTTGATGATTTAGACTTGATTGCCATCAAATGCTGTTTCTTGTGTTGATATTTTTATTCTTATTTTGCAGGATGTTGTAAGCTTGACCAATTTTTTCCAAAACACCTTCGGAGTAACCGTTGAGGAGAAGCAGCTTTCTGTTACTGGGCGTAATTGGGGAGAAGTTGATCTAAATGGTTGGTGATCTTTACACGAATTGACTTTTGTATTTTAACTGATATTTCTCATACATCTCTCTTTGTCATCCTTACCTGCTATACTCTGATAAAGTTTATGTGTTTGGGGAAAATAATGTTTTGACATCATTAAAATGGCGGAGCATCATGAAGACATGCTAAGTACTATTTCAAGCAAGGGGCAACGGTTTACTATTTTCAAAGGAATTTAGTTGAACCCATTTAGTTTGTATTTGTAGTGCACTACATTTGTAAAGTGCACCGTAATTTCCTTATAAAAAGAAAGGCCAGGAACTTATGTGCTGTTGCCTTTTTTTTCTTACCCAATTTGAAGTTGGTTCTTTTTTTAAGGTGCATGTCTAAAATGAATCTAAGCACCACTTCCTCCAATCTGGTAGTTACATCAAGTGCAATTAAGAGTCAAAAGTTGCTTTTATACGGCTATACTACTAGTGGATGTCATTATGCTTCTATTTTCATTTCAGGAAATATGCTGGCTTTCATGGTTGGTTCAAAGCAAGCTTTTGAGGTGTCTTTAGCGGATGTCTCTCAAACACAACTTCAAGGGAAAAATGATGTGATCTTGGAGTTTCATGTGGATGACACAACTGGAGCAAATGAGGTATATCTTTATAGTCTTGTAATTTTTGAAGGGTTCATACAGTTCAGAGCAACTTGCAGCTGGTTACAGGAAAACCTTTCTCATCCAAACTGGGGCTTGATTAGTATTGTAGGCTGCAGTTAATATGTTCATTTTGGAAGTGCGTTTTTTATGGTCTAATATTGTTTATGATACAATCTCAGAAAGATTCGTTGATGGAGATGAGTTTCCACGTACCAAGTTCCAACACCCAATTTGTTGGTGATGAAAATCGCCCCCCTGCTCAGGTGAGATTGTTTGTGACTTTAATAAATATCTTGTCATAAGAAATTCTAGGTAACTGACATTTGAATAATCTTTTTGGTATAAGGTTTTCCGTGATAAAATTATGTCTATGGCCGATGTTGGTGCTGGAGGAGAAGACGCTGTTGTTACATTCGAGGGTATTGCAATCCTTACACCAAGGTAATCTCTTCAATTGTACTTGCACAACATGTACCATTCAACTACTTTTAGCTTCCTATCAGTATGTTGTATGCTTCTGTTGCATTACACCCCTTTCAAGAAATAACTTAATCTCTATTAATATAAATTTTCTTTATTGTGCAGAGGACGATACAGTGTTGAGTTACACCTATCATTCTTGCATCTTCAAGGACAGGCTAACGATTTCAAAATCCAGTATAGCAGCGTGGTTCGCCTATTTTTACTTCCTAAGGTTTATTTCCTAATCCTTTGCTTTAATATCACTGATACTTATGCCTTAAAATTGATGCTTTTCTCTTGATTTGTTAAGTATACTGACAACTTCTCATGTGTGCTGGCTGTATGTATTTGAAGTCTAATCAACCACATACATTCGTTATTATTAGTCTTGATCCCCCTATTCGGAAAGGACAGACTTTGTACCCTCATATTGTGATGCAGGTAATTGTTTACTTCATTGGTTTGTGGTTTACCAATTTACTTGATACATGTTTTGCTTGCTTCTGAACCTAACAGTGTATGCCCCTTTCTGTATAGTTTGAAACTGATTATGTGGTTGAAAGTGAATTGGCAATACATGAAGATCTTTATAACTCTAAGTACAAAGACAAGTTAGAGCTGTCTTACAAGGTATTGAATAAACTGTTGATAATTAGTTTATTGATATTTAACCCGAGATACTGCTACTCAAAGGTTGCTTGGGGAATGAAAAAGATCATATTTTAGTTTATCGGTTGGTGTGAGAATTTGGTAACTTTGGGTTATGCAATCATGCGATACAATAGCTGATACATTTCATTCACAACTCAATATTCAGGGGCTTATCCACGAAGTGTTCACCACAATATTACGTGGTTTGTCTGGAGCCAAAGTTACTAAGCCTGGAAAATTTAGGAGTTGTCAAGATGGATATGCAGTGAAATCATCATTGAAAGCTGAAGATGGAATTTTGTATCCCCTCGAGAAGAGCTTCTTCTTTCTACCTAAACCTCCCACTCTTATTCTTCATGAAGAGGTAAATTCCAGTTGTAATTATTGATTATCAGATATTAGTTACTGGTTGACGTGCACCGACAATACTTACTAATTAGAGGTTTTGATGGTTTCATCATTTCCTACTAGATTGACTATGTGGAATTTGAACGACATGCGGCTGGTGGTTCAAACATGCATTATTTTGACCTTCTTATCAGACTAAAATCTGAGCAAGAGCATCTCTTCCGTAATATTCAGAGAAATGAATACCACAATTTGTATGGTTTTATCAGGTAAATAATATCTAATTGCCAAAATTTACTACAACTAATTGTCTGTTACACAAGCAATTCACTTTTGGCCTGCGCACGCAGTTCAAAGGGATTGAAAATCATGAACTTAGGTGATGCCCAACCAACTGTTGGTGTGGCTAAGGTTCTTGAGAACGATGATGATGAAACTGTCGATCCACATCTCGAGCGCATTAGAAATGAAGCTGGTGGAGATGAAAGTGACGAGGAGGTGCTTAATCTGTTCTTGATATTGTTTTTATCCTCTTCTTTAGATCAAGAGTAGCTTTTGGTATATTTATGTTCTAATTTAAGTGATTGAGGTAGCACTATTTGTTTATATCCCACAACATCTGAATATATCTGGGACATGAACATGAAAATACATAAATGAGCTTTGAAGTTTACTGTTACATACATACATTTCAGTTTGCATTCTTAAACTTGCATGCCTGTTATGCAGGCAACCTTTCTCTTTTTTATTTATCTTTTCCTTTCAGTTTGTTATGCCCTCTGTATTGCTTACTGTTGTGGTTATGTGCATTTGTTCTGTACTTCTATGCATGTCATGTAAACATGTCTTATGGGGGGCTGCATGTAGCAGGATTTCCCTTAAGAATTTGTTTGCTTCTGTATATATTACTATTAATTGGGGGCTAATGTGTATAGGATGAAGATTTTGTTCTCGACAAGGACGATGAAGGTTCTCCTACTGATGATTCTGGGGCAGATGAATCTGATGCTAGCCAAAGTGGTGGGGAGACAGAGGCAAGTGATTTTATTTTATTTGCTTTTATTATCTTGATATTCCTCACCTATACTCTTTAAATCTTTGGCGTCGCTCACACCTTAACGATGGCCAATTTTCAGAAGCCTGCCAAGAAGGAACCAAAGAAGGATCTGCCTTCTAAGGCATCTACTTCTAAGAAGAAATCAAAAGATGCCGATGAAGATGGAGTGAAGAAGAAACAGAAGAAGAAAAAGGACCCAAATGCACCTAAGAGGGCACTGTCTGGTTTCATGTTCTTTTCTCAAATGGAAAGAGAGGTGCGTTTTATGTTGTACATATTAGTGACGTGGTTTTGGATTCGGTTGTGTGGGTTGTGAGTAGGGCTTGGGAGTACTCATCGCTTCCCTTCTGCAAAGCTACTATACCTTTTTGTTTGGGGTTTCAATTGGTTTGTAATCCTAATTTTGCTCTCCGATATTTTGGGGGAGAAAGTCAAGTTTCTCTGGTTGGATTTGTAAAGAATACCTATACAATTCCAGGTTATAGTCTTATAGATAATATGAGATCATCTGACAAACCTATAATTAATGGAAGTGAGCCCCAGAAGGTCCCAAACCAATGTTAATGGGCTCAATATCTGAAGTCAATATAGCCAAATATGACATTTAGCAAAATTGTTTATAGCTAGCTATATTGGATTTCAGAAATTACAATAGCTATTTTTTAATGACAGAATTTAAAGAAAACTAATCCTGGAATTTCATTTACGGATGTGGGAAGAGTACTTGGAGAGAAATGGAAAAAGATGTCAGGTACGGCTTGTTGCCAGTTATTTTATTTCACTAAACACTGAGCTAAGCCTATTTCATTTGTGTTGTAACTAATTTTTATGTTTCTTTCTATGTCCAATACACAGCGGAGGAGAAGGAACCATACGAGGCAAAAGCCCAAGCGGATAAAAAACGTTACAAGGATGAGCTTAGTGGCTACAAGAATCCTCAACCCATGAACATTGATTCAGGAAATGAATCTGACAGTGCCTAAGGTGCCTTAATATCGATAGTAATCCTGACTGACTGCTTGATTGCAGTTTTATGGATACTGTCATGACAACTAATATAAGTCATGCTTTGTGAGATTTCTAAATGGCAATGACATCTCATATGGTAATGGTAAATCAACACAATTTTATGCTGTTTGGGATGGCCTAATAACTTGTCAAGTTCACTGGAACGGTTCTATGCCCCGGGGTTCCAACGGCTGCTTGTTTACATGGCTTGGGGAAGGTGGAAGAAGGATGAGGTTTATGTATAATTAGATTAGATATCTAAATTTTGTAATTCAGTCTGCTAACATACTGGCTACATAACTCTTATCAAGTTTCCGACCGATTTAAATAGTAGTTAATTTTTGTTCCAAAATTTGCTTAAGCTGCTACATTCAGATTTCTTTTGATTCATTTCATATTTGCAGTTTGAATCATGATTAGGGTTATGCACCCGTTTAAATCTGATTGCTAAAACAAAAAACTGTTCTATGTTTTGAAAATTACTAGTCTTGAAATTATCTGTTAGGACTGGTTAATGCACAATTGAAATGGGAGAATTGAATTCTTTATTGAATTTAAACATAATGGGAGTTTACAATTCTGTTTGAGCAGAATTGATAAACTGTTACAAGAATATCCACTCCAAGAATTTGAGAGCTTGGTCTCTCCCTTCCTAATAACCACTCAGAAATTTCCTGCCTTCCTTTTTCTAATTTCCTACTTTTATTTGCTCCATAACTGCTCTAGAGCCGCAGTTATTGGCTGATTTACAATTTAAATTGACACAATAACTGCTTAAATAAAAATAACTGCAATATAAATTCAGTTTCCACTTAAAATTCTAACTTTTGACCCTCCTCTTATAATATTTAGTTATAAGAGGCCTAACAATACTCCCTCCCAAAAGTGTCACCTTGTCCTCAAGGTGAAAAGAAGGGAATTGCTCCATAATGGTCTCAACAGGTTCCCATGTTGCTTCAAAATCTGGTAGGCCCTTCCACTGAATCAACACTTCTGCTATGCCACTGGGAGCGTTGCGGACATCTTGTACAGCAGCTGGAGTAACTTGCAATTCTAGTTCCTCTGAGAGCATATGTGGCAAAGGTTGAGGGGTAGCTGAAGAAGAGATGGCCTTCTTAAGGAGGGACACATGAAACACTGGATGTATCTTACTCTCTGGTGGAAGAGCTAACTCAAAAGCAACTGCTCCAATCTGCTTTGAAATCTGATATGGTCCATAAAAACGAGGACTTAATTTTTCATTTCTCTTCTTAGCCAAGGACCGCAATCTGTAGGGCTGTAATTTCAAATAAACCCAATCTCCAACCCCTAGTGAAATAGGATGCCTGGACTGATCAGCGTACTTTTTCATCTGAGTCTGAGCTGTGACCAAATTGCTTTTTAGATCATGCAACATTTGGTCCCTATCTTGTGTCATGATGTTAACTTCTTCAACAACCGAAGGAATAGTAGTCCCTTTTAGGAGATGAGGTGGGTCTCGACCATATAGTACCTTAAAGGGGTTAATTTTAGAGAGTTGTGATAATTGGTATTAAACCAAAATTCTGCCCAGCTTAGCCACTTTGGCCATTGTTTGGGCTTAGTGCCTGTGAGGCATCTCAAGTATGTTTCCAAACACCTATTGACTACTTCGGTTTGTCCATCTGTTTGAGGATGGTAAGCAGAGCTAAATTTGAGTTTCGTACTCGCCATTTTGAACAACTTCGACCAAAAATGGCTCAGGAAAATCTTATCTCTGTCAGACACAATTGTAGAGGGGAAGCCATGTAACTTTACTACCTCGTGAAGGAAAATTTCAGCAACATCTTTTGCAGTGAAAGGATGGCTAAGTGCTAGAAAATGAGCATATTTAGTCAATCTGTCCACCACTACGAGAATGACATTTTTACCTTGAACCTTAGGTAATCCTTCAATGAAATCCATAGATATATCAGCCCAAACCTGATTGGGTATAGATAGTGGTTGAAGAAGGCCTGCAGGAGACAAAACTTGATACTTGTTCAGTTGACACACCTCACAATTGGCCACATGCTGCTGGATATCTTTTCTCATGCCCTCCCAATACACAACCTCAGAAATTCTTTTATAGGTTCTGAAAAAGCCAGAATGTCCCCCCACTGCTGAGTTGTGAAATTCTTGTAGCAAAGTGGGAATCCTAGAAGATCCTTTTGGTAGCACTAATCTCCCCTTGTAGAGCAATTTTTTATTTTGAAATGTATAGCCTGGATGAGCAATATGATCTTGGATTAGATCATGTATCAATTTTGTAACTTAGGACCTCGATAAGTTTCTAACTCCCAATCTTCCACCTCTTCAAAGTGAACTGAAGACAAAGCTGCAAATGTCATATTTCTAGAAAGTGCATCAGCCACACCATTTTCTTTTCCAGGCCTATAATGGATTTCAAAGTCTAGTCCCAGGAGTTTTGAAGTCCACCTGAAATATTCTTCACCCATTACTCGTTATTCTGTTAGAAATTTTAGGCTTTTCTGATCGGTGATGATGACGAAATGCCTTCATAGCAGGTAATGTCGCCACTTTTGAACATCCATTACAATAGCCATCAACTCTCTTTCATAAACTGACTTAGATTGTGCTCTATCTGATAATGTTTGGCTAAGAAAAGCCACTGGTCTCCCCTCCTACAATAAAACTGCACCCAATCTCTTGTTAGATGCATCAGTTTCTAAGGTAAAGGTTTTAGAGAAATCTGGAACAATGAGTGTTGGTAATTCTGCCACCAATCTCTTGAGTTGTTCCAAGGCAGCTTGGGCTTCACTATTCCATTGGAAGTTGTCTTTCTTCAAAATTTGGGTCAAGGGCCTAGCTATCTTGCCATAATCTCTAACAAATCTTCGATAATACCCTGTCAGCCCCAAAAATCCTCTTAAGGCCTTGATGTCTTTGGGTGTTGGCCAATCTAACATAGCTTCAATCTTCTTTGGATCTGCTGCAACTCCACCTGCTGAGATGATATGACCCAAATACTCTAATTGAGTCTGCCCAAAAGTGCATTTTTTCTTGTTGGCAAATAATTGATTCTCTTTCAACAAAGCTAGGACAACCCTTAAATGTCTTTGGTGCTCTTGTTCATCTGTACTGTAAACCAAGATGTCATCGAAGAAAACCAACACAAACTTTCTCAAGTACGGCCTTAACACTTCATTCATAAGGGATTGAAAAGTTGAAGGGGCATTCGTAAGTCCAAGAGGCATGACAATAAACTCATAATGCCCTTCATGAGTTCTAAAAGCTGTTTTTGGAATATCTGCTTCCCGTATCCTAATTTGATGATACCCTGATTTCAGGTCCAGTTTTGAAAAGATCACTGCGCCTCCCAATTCATCAAGCAGCTCGTCAATAATAGGAATAGGGAACTTATCTGGTATGATTATCTTATTCAAAGCCCTGTAATCTACACAAAAGCGCCACCCGCCATCTTTTTTTTTCACTAAAATGATTGGGCTAGAATAGGGGCTCACACTTGGTCTAATTATACCAAAATTCAACATATCTTCTACTAATCTTTCTATTTCATTTTTTTTGATAGTGAGGGTACCTATAAGGCCGTATATTGGGAATATTGGCACCTTCCTTCAAGATAATAGCATGGTCTTGCCTTCTAGTAGGGGGTAGCCCTTGAGGTTCTTGAAAAACATCACCATATTCTTCTAAAATAGCTGCTGTCCATTATGGATTTTCATCTGGAACTGCAGTTTCGGCTTGTAGTTGATGGTATTCCACTAAGAATCCTTGGCCTTGATCATTTAACGCTTTCAAAAGGGACTTTAGAGATGCTACAACTCTATTTAAATCGGGGTCCCCTTTCAAAGTGTGATAACCATTTCCAATAGGAATTCTAAGTGTCAACTCACGGAAATTGGCCCTAATTTCTCCCAGGCCAGCCAACCATTCCATCCCCAACACTACATCTACTCCTCCAAGATCAAAGACATAAAAATCTTGTTGCACTTTGAGTCCTTGCATCACCAATTCTAATTGAGGACACACTCCTTCACAATCAAGTTTTCTCCCATCTCCTACTTCCACCGTGTATATAGAGGTTGCAAACATTTGCAAATTATGTTCCTTCACAAAAGTGGCTGAAATGAAATTATGTGAAGCTCCACAATCTACAAGGACCATAACAGGTTCCTTGCCAATCATTCCCCATAACTTAATGGTTTTCTTCGAAGTGAGACCAGCAATGCTACACATAGACAATTTGAGGTCTTTCAATTCTCCCTCCACTTCCACTAGATTCGGTTCCTGCAATTCACATATCTCATCTTCCTCACCCAAAACCAGCACGTGCAACTGCTTGTTAACACACACATGGCCTAGACTAAACCTCTCATCACAGCGAAAACATAATCCCTTCCGTGATTTATCTTGCATTTCAGCCTCGGTTAACCTTCTGAATCCTCTGCCTATGAAAGTTCCAGGAGGCTTTGCAACACTTCCTTCCCCTGAAGAACTTCCAACTCCGGACATTGTAGTTTGCGTTTGTGGCTTTACCCCGGGCTCCCATGTCACCGTTCTAGTATTATTGTAAGTTCTCATTGGTTTACCCCCAAAACTCGCGGAATTGCTCCCCTTGGTGATTAAATTGTTCTTCTTATCAACTCTTTGAGCAAAGTCCATTAATTCCGCAAAAGTCTTCACTGGGTGTAACTTTAATTCTGCTCTTATCACTTCCTTAAGTCCATTCAAAAAGATTCCTTTCAAATATGCTGGTTCTGCACATTTAAGTGGGCCTGCGTACAATTCAAACTTTTCTCGATACTCTTCTACTGACCCTGTTTGTTTGAGACTTAGTAACAATTCAAAAGGGCTTTCAACCATAAATGGTTGGAAACGCTTAATCACAGCGGCAAGAAAATCGTCCCAAGTAGGATGTTGAGCAGAAAATTCCCACCATTGGTACCATGTCAAAGCCTTTCCCTCCATAGCCACCATTACCGCTTGCAACTTCTCTGCCCCAGACATTCCTTTCAGATCAAAGTATCTCTCCACCCTAGTCGTCCATCCATACGCATCTTCACCATCAAAGACGGGTATTTCTAATTTCCTCCACCTTTCGACCCTGTTTCGCGAGTCTAAGGAATTTTCTGGCCTCTCTCCATACAACACAGCGCGACTCCCATCGCTGGAATCATCTTCCTGCCTCGCGTGAATTAACCTGACAGCATCAGCCAAGTCATTCAATTGGCGCCTGGTTTCCACCCGCTCCACCCTCTCTTGTTCCATATGTTTTTCCCACGTTTCACGCAAAGCCAGCAACCCTTCAAACCCTCGTTCCAGAACTTCCATACGTGCTTCCATACTGCGTGCTTCCATATTGCGCGTAAACACCATGAATTTCTCCTAGATTTACACTACTCTAATACCAGTGTTAGGACTGGTTAGTGCACAATTGAAATGGGGGAACTGAATTCTTTATTGAATTTAAACAGAATGGGAGTTTACAATTCTGTTTGGGCAGAATTGATAAATTGTTACAAGAATATCCACTCCAAGAATTTGAGAGCTTAGTCTCTCCCTTCCTAATAACCACTCAGAAATTTCCTGCCTTCCTTTTTCTAATTTTCTCCTTTTATTTGCTCCATAACTGCTCTAGAGCAGCAGTTACTGGCTGATTTACAATTTAAATTGACACAATAACTGCCTAAATAAAAATAACTGCAATATAAATTCAGTTCCCACTTAAAATTCTAACTTTTGACCCTCCTCTTATAATATTTAGTTATAAGAGGCCTAACATTATCATCTTTTTAATTAATATAGGTGGTCCATCCTATTTTGACATGATTCAAACAATGGAACATAATACCATTCTATCATATACTCCTTCATTCAATTCCTACCACCAATCGAAACAAAGTCTAAGGCTCTCTCTGAATATTTTAAAATGGACAAAGTCTAAGGCTCTCTTTGGATATTTTAAAATGGACGAATGAAGAAGAATGAAATAGAGTTTTTATTCTATTGTTTGAGAATTTTATAATAGAATGAGATAAAATCTCTATTTCATTATTTGAAAAGTTGATGGAATAAAATGAATTATAATTTTTTTTCTTTCATTTTTACTCTCGTTCAAAAATCACTATTTTGTAGAATTAAAACATATTATGTTCATTATAATAATTAAAATTTTATAGATTAAGTAAATTCTCTCAAAGGAGAGGAATCTTTATCCTACATTTGTGCATGCTGCTACCATTATCTATTATCCTTTGACTTGTTTTTCTATAATAGATACTATATATATTCATATATAAATGTTATATTAATCGAGAATATTACAATTTAAAATTATTAAAATAAAAAAAATGAAATTATGAATAAATTCACATCTAGTTAAATAGTGTAAAACAGCAAAATGTTTATATTTGCACTTGGTCGAAACAAAAAACAACGTAATAAGACGGAAAACAAAACGTCGCACCAAAATAATGAACAAACATAATGTTACACAAAGATGAAAAAAAAAACGAAAACCTTCATCTTGATTGATATTATGTTTTTTTATAATGTAAAATTTACTAGAATTGGTCCAAATTGGATTACACATTTTATATGTTGTTCAGCTCAGAATGCCTCCAAATTGGTCCTTTAACGATTTAGTCATTTATCTTTTTTTTTTTTTTTTTTTTTTTTTTTTTTCGATTTGGTCCTTTATGTTTTTAAATAATTTCAGCGTTACCCTTTAAGTGGGATTTTATTAAGAAATAGTTAAAAAAATCACTCATTCGTGTTCAGATAAAGTTATCCTTTATGTTTTGGAAATATTTAAGAAAAATATTCAAAGTTTATTCTAAATTTGGTAGTAGGATTGATTCGTTAAAACTGAAGTTATGGGTATTTATACTCCATAAACATCACTTCAGATCAGTGACAATCATTCCTAGAGGTTTGATGAACATATACGATGATCTAGACGAGGGATTTTTTAACTTTTTTTTAACGGAACCCCACTTAAAGGGTAACGCTGAAATTATTTAAAAACATAAAGGACCAAATCGGAAAAAAAAAAAAGAAGATAAAGGACTAAATCGTTAACCGAAATTAAGTTATGTTCATGGCAGCCACCGGTTGTTTGCGTGTGAACCGAACACTTTTTTTCTTTTGAATAATCGTTGTCAGTTGTCACTTTAATTCAACCAATTATATTTGTTATTAGTGTTTTCTTTTTTGTTTTATTTTCCAACGCATGTACCTTTTGATTGAGAAAATTTCAAAAGAATTTTTTTTTCTTATCCATGGCTGGACTGGACCGGTCTTTGCGTTAAACTCGCTTTTTAAATTAGAGGGGCCTATTAGAAATATTATTTTATTTCGTATTATTTTATTATTTTAAATTATCAATGAAAGGTCAATTAGCTTTTTCCACTAAATTTAAATTTTTATTAGCACAATACTTAATCAAATTTGATTTATCTTCTGATCCAAATTATGAATTATTAAACTCCCTTTCCCATGTAAAGCTGAATGTGAAAAAAAAAAAAACTAAAAAAACGATAAATATAAATATCGTTAAGTGATAAAAACCGAGACCTCACTGTAAAACGGTCGCATATTAATTAAAAAGTGAAACCAGAAGAAGCAACAAAGAAAAACAGTACTAAGCGACACACTGTTCTGTTTCTCTTAAAACGCGTGAACGTATGCATCAACAAATATATATATATATATATATATATATATATATATATATATAATTATCTTAATATTAAAATCTAAGATGGATTGATTAATTCGTATAAAAAAACATAACGAAAAGATTAATATCGCATCAAATATAATAAAATTTATTGTCATTGTATGACGTATAAAAAGAATAAAGAACTAATACAAAAAGTGATTTAACAGTTGTAATTGACGGTCAATATAAAAATTATTTAAACTAACAATATATATAAATTAAATCTAATTTATATATATGTTAAATTAATGTATTTTATATATCAATTTAGTGCTCTCAATCAACTTAAAATCGAAACACTTAAATAATTTTTACTTCAAAAATATCATATGCAATTCATTTATTATTTTTTTTAAAAGCAATTTATTAATAACAACTATTTAAAGGACAAAATGCACCAATAATAGTGTAGTACCTCAATTTCATTTTAATTTTATTGTCCGATTTAACTTCATTTGTTTTTCATTCATTTCATTTTACTTTCATTTTATTTAACTTTATTTTGTTTAATTTCATTTTATTTTCACTTTATTTTATTGTTTTTCATTCATTTTATTTTTCATTCATTTATATTTTACTTTTATTTTATTTTCCTATTTTTCCTCTTGCCAGATTTTTTCACCACTGCACATTTCCATTTCATTTTATATAATATAAAAATCTCACAGCTCTGCCACCACACACGTTACACGACCTGTTACGTTTTCTTTTTCATGGAACAGAACAACGCTTTTTCATGGAACAGGCTTTCTTCCTGGAGCTTTTTTCTTAGAAACAAGACACTCTTTTTCTTAACACAGCTTTCAAAATTACATACATGCTCAAAACCAGTCTCTTGCTTAATCTGAGTTATTTTTTTAGCCTAATAAAATAATTATTTTTAAAATCTGTGTACTCATTGAAAAGATGAAAACCACTTTTTTCCTTAATTATACATTGCTTAAAATTTGTTAAAAAAACATTACAAAATCCAGTTAAATTTGGTTGTAAAACAATACAAAATCCAGAGCTTAAATTTATCTATTGATTAGAAGCATTCAACATTTTTTTACTTATAAATTGAGACCAAAAAAATGAAAGGGGAGGAATTTTTGGAGATCGGAGGCAAAAAAATATCAAGCCAGAAGAGTAGTAAAATTGTTGGAATTGCTGAGAATCTACACCCATACAAAAACAATCAAACAGAAACAAAACAAATAAAAACCTCATCAAAATACAAACAATAACATGAAAAAGTTTATGGTATTCCTTTTAATGGGCCTACTTATCTTTTATTGTTTTTTTGTTCTGTTGATTTGTTTTTTTTTTTTTATCATTATATATAAAAAATTAGTTTTTGGAGTTTAGGATCATTTAGTTTATAAGCTTTATACCTTAGCATTTTTTTATTTTATCTTTTATTTTTATTTTTCTTAAAAATAAGTCTTACTTTTATATTTTGAAATTTAATAAATATTAAAACTGCTGAAAACAAAAATAAAAATTTTCTGTCTGATTAATTAGATGCGACATCTTTTAATCTTTGAGTTGTTAAGATACTAGTTGTATACTTAATAATTCTAAAACTCGTTTCATAAGTAAATTAATTTAATCTTATTTATTTAAAAATTTGATTAATTAGATGCGACATCTTTTAATCTTTGAGTTGTTAAGACACCAGTTATACTACTTGACATTTTTAAAGCTTAGTATTAAAACCGAAAATGATAAAATATTTTCAAAATGATTAAATTAGATGTGACATCTTTTTACTCCTTAAATTTTGATACACAAGTTGTATTACTTGATAATTTTAAAACTTAACATTTAAAATAAAAAATGATAAAAATCTTCTTAAAAGGATTAAATTAGATGTGACATCTTTTTACTCCTTAAACTTTTCGAGACACGGGTTGTACGACTAGATAGTCTTAAAGCTTGCATTTTAAATTATTATTTAAATCAAACCAATTCTTTCTTTTCAAAACTTTTTATCAACAACAAAACACAATTTCTTTAAAAAACAATCAACACATCCGCATTTTCTACCCAAGAACTACGTAGCTTTGATTTCTCCATCGCACCGGGAGATACGTAGGAGCAAGATCGCACTCTTGTCAAGCATAATAACAAAAAAAACTATTTTTCTCTCTATATTTTAAATGTACTTTTATCATTAGATTATTTTCGTAAAAATATTATATTTGCATTTTAAAAAGGAGAAATAAATATATTTGAGTTAATATTAATTTTGCACAATTAATTATAGGTAACCGTTTTTTAACGGATGTCGTAGGGTGCTAATACCTTCCCTACGCATAATCGACTCACAAGCTCAAAATTTGGTTTTAAAGACCATTTTTTATTTTATTTTTATTTTTAAGGGTTTTCCAATATTTTCCCTATTTTAAAATAAACTTTGGTGGCGACTCCATTGAATTCGAGAAACGCTCGAAATTTTAGGCCGCTACAAATAGAATCAAACAACCATCCATAGTCCAACAACATCGGCTTAGTAATCACCATAATTCACTTCCAAAACCAAAAATACCATACAAAACACACCACCAACACATCAAAGTAAGAGTATACAAATGATGAGTTAAGACTTCGGTCCTTGATGTGATCAAATTTGATGAAGTAGTAGTTCAATAAATAAAGAACAATATAAAAATAAGATTTATTTAGTCCCAATATAAATCACTAAATAGCAATACATATTTTTAAGAAAAAGAAAAAAAATAAACAAGTAAAGTTAATCTATTAAAAATTAACTTAGTTGAATAATATGATTAAAAAGTTAATCATTAAATGTACATAAATATTTTATTGTGGAAAAGATTAATTTTGTTGAGTTATAAAGTCATGATATTAATAAAGTTTGAGTATAATTGATTGCAATATATTTTGAACACAACATAAATTCTTGAAATGCATAAATGAAGTGGTAGAAAGTAGCCACTTCAAATATACAATTATAACTGCGAGTCTGAAAAAATTAATGAAGTAAAATTATCTTTTTACAGTGTGTATTGCGAGTGAAAATCATAAAATTAATGACTAAAAATTAATATCACATGTCCTCAAAATCTTTAGGGACAGGACGTGTAACTGAAGAGTGAACTTGATCTCTACTTTAAATTAATTTCTATCTTATCATTCATTTATATCTATTATTTTAGGTTAGGTGAGACCTAACTTAAAGATGAGTTAATGGTTTGTAACCTGTTTTTATATACATTCCACAAAATAGTTCTAATAAAATAAATAATAATATTTTTGTTCTAAATAGTTTACGGTTCAAACTCATGCTCTAGAATAAAAAATGTGTTTGCAACTACTATTTGAGATTAATATTTACAAGACGAATAATTATTATTTATTTCTATTTTTATTCTTATTTTTTCCCCAACACGCATAAGGCAAATGACGAAACTAGATGACGACATATTAATGATGAAGTATTTTTTTTTCCTATGACTTTTTTCACTCTCGTTTCCTCCAACTTTCCTACCCATCATAAAAAATAATTAAAGTTTTGCATATTTAACAACTATATATCTCCACGAACTTTGGACTCAACCATTTTAATTTCTTTCAGCAAAATAGCAACAATAAAAATGGAATTCTCAACATGCGTCGATACTTCACTCAATCTTAACTTTAATGTTCCTTCTATACACAAGGTTTGTATATACTTATATAGTTAGTTAGAAAAAATTGAATTAACTACAAAAATTAATGATGAAAAAAAAATTAAAATACACCTTCTATTTCGTTACATAGAGTTCTAGATATTTTAAAATTGGATTCCAATTTCATTTTCTTTTTGTCTTTAACTTTTGGTCGTTAATTCAATTTTTTCTAATAGTATATACATATAATATATTTTGTGAGCAGGATGAAGTTTTGGTTGAAGAGTTGCATCGTCTCAATTGTGAGAACAAGAGGCTGAATGAAACATTGACTAACATGTGTGAGAATTATGAAGCTATGCAAAAACATTTGAGCCAATTGATGAACCAAAATTTTGAACATCAAACACAAGAATCAAGAAAGAGAAAATTTGAGAGTGAAAGTTGCATCAATGTTCTTGGTATTAAAGGCAATAATATTAATAATGAGTGTAGCACTGTTACTGATGATGAATCATTAATCAAAAGGCCCTGTAGAGATATCTCTTCACCTAAGGCTTACAAGGTTCTTGTCAAGACAGAAGCATCTAATAATAGCTTAGTAAGTTTCTTATGATTTTGATTTATAAATTTTACTTTCTCAACAACTATTTTCAATAGTTGTGTGTAGTTTTGTATCTACTCCATCTATAACGAAATATAAACAAAAATAATCGTTGCAGATGGAATATATTATAGTTAAGTAAATTGTGGAGTTTAATCGTTAGTACAATTTTTATTTTTGGGTATAAAGTATGTGATGGATGGATATCAATGGAGGAAATATGGTCAAAAGGTTACTAAAGATAATCCATCTCCTAGAGCTTACTTTAGGTGCTCCCAAGCTCCAAGCTGCCCAATTAAAAAGAAGGTAATAATTCAAAATTCAACTCGCAAACAAAAAAATTCCAGTTGATTTGAGAAAATAATTTTTTTATTTCACTTGCAATTTTAAAATTGTCTCATGTTTTCACTTTATTTTTTGTTTTTAAAGATTTGTAATTAATGGTTCTGACGGTGTGATATTAAATTAACCGTTGAAATTTTATATAGCGATTAATTGGGTTATTTTTGGATCTGAAAATAAGAAATAAAAATGTAAAACATTTTCTTAAGCCAAACAATTGTTAAGATTTTGGCATTCATGATTTTATTAAAGAAAACAATATAAAATTTTAATCTCTTTTGTGATGACCCAATATCAATTAGGTACAAAGAAGTTTAGAAGACCCTACTATACTAGTTGCAACATATGAAGGAGAACACAATCATGGTCATAAAAAATCTGAAATGTCATTGGTGTCAAGTCAAAGTGAAGAATCCCCTGTAGTTTCAGTTCATGTTTCTTCACCTAAACCAATTATTCAAAAGACATGTCCAACCATTAAGCATGACTTGGTTGATAGTGTTCCAAAGTCATCTATGCAACATTTTTTGGTTCAACAAATGGCTAATTCTTTGACAAAGGATCCCAATTTCACTGCAGCACTTGCCACTGCTATTTCAGGAAGAATTCTAGGACCAGACTTCTAAGGCCAAATTGTGAATTGACATGCATTAATGCACTGAGTATAAATTATGTTGTTTTGTTTGATTTTTGTGAGAGGCTGCAGTGTCAAAAACTTGTAATTAAGGATGTATATAAAAATATTAAAATTAAAAAAAAGTATGTTGAAATTCTGTTCCTTTTGGGGTTGAAGCCCTGATTAATTTTTGGTTTGAAATAAAGTTGTGCAACTGTATCTTTTTTAAAAGCTACTTATAAGCTATAACTCCACCTATATTTCTAAAAAATCATACTCTTGTCCGAAAATATTGCAATAGTAAGTTTTTCTACGATAAATTATGTATTTTGATAGATGTCAATATTAGATTTATTTAGTTAGATGGTGCGTTAGTTTTTTTGTCTTTGTTGATTATCATTTCTCAATATTTATAATAAATGTCTTGAATTCAAAAATTCATATGAAATTTATATTTTATCATACATAACTTTAGTTGCATGATAGGATTATACTTTAGTTGCATGATAGGATTATACTTTAGTTGCATGATAGGATTATTGTTGATCTATTTTGAAATGCATTAAAAATCATTTCTAAGTGATTTTTAAACTTTGTAAATCAACTCACATGTTTATAAATCGATTTATAGAGGTTGTGAACTCATTCTTGATGTTTCAAATCTTGTGAATTGACTTACACATGGTGTGAATCGACTTACACAGTGTCATGAGGTTTTTTAAATTGATATTGTGAATCGACTTACATTGTTCTAGGATGAAATCCTGGATTTTCAAGATTTGTGTGAAACAATTCACACGATCTACAGTTAGTTTTTGACAGTTAGGATGCATTGGTCCAACTAACTCATGTTCGTTTTAAATACTAATCTGAAACTTCATTTTTGGCAAAAATACTTTCATGTATTCGTCAATTATCATGCATTAAAAAGCATAATCTAGATTAAACACTTTTTCTAATTCAAGTCTTATTTGTGAGTAAATTTTTAGTGAGATATCTCTTGTTGGGGTGATTATTCTAGAAATAGGTGATCGAAAGTATATTGATTGACGTCGCGTTGAAGGAATGAAGGAGTTTCTTTAGGGTCTAGAATGAGATTTACTCTAGGTGCTATCTTGCAAGTTTTGAAGGGTTGTCTTTATCTTGCATATAGTGGTTCAGATTTGTCTTGAAGGGTGTTTCAAGAGTGGTTCAAAGTGCTTATAGAAGAATAGATTGGGCTAAAAGTCTTGTAACGACATATATTGAATATGTTGTATTTGATCTAAAATGAAGTAACTCTCATTCTTTGAATGTGGACTATATATACTATATGCGAGAACAAAGTAGAGAGACCAATATAAAGACTAGTGTGTATTTTTTTCTTATCCATAACTCTTTAGTTTATGTGTTTACATTCATTAGTATTTTTGCATCTTGGTGATTGGTGGCACAAAATTTTGTTTTCTAGTTTTTGAATGATGTAAAGATTAGTAAGACTGAAAATTTTGTTTTGAGACAATTTCATTATTTGCTTAATTGAGTTAGAAAAATTGTTTTTGAACTCATTTAACAAGTGTGAATTGTTTCCATTATTGAATGTTCTATTCACTTTGATTGCATATCATTAGTGCAATCTTTAAGCAATTCTAACTTGCTTCATATTTGATTAAATCAATATAAATTTACTAGATACGATCAACTTGTTTTTCTTGTGTAAATTGCATTTTCTATTTGGAACAATTAGTTGCAATACCAAATTGTTTTTAAAAAGTGGGCTTCCATTTGAATAAGAATTCTATTACATCACGTTTCACTAATTTATGTTGTGTGGTCGAAAAAATCTCTAAAAAAATTGGGACTCTATTCATCCTTCCTTCTAGAGTCCATAGGTTATATCGACTAACAAGTACCATCAAGAGCTTGGTCTCTTATTGTTACGAGTTAAACGACATTAATAGTTATCGAAATGACTAATAATGTGATTCTGAAACCTAAGGGAGTGTACATATTGGAAAGAGTTATCTAATCCATGTCATTTCTTATGAGTTGGACGTTTGGAATGCAATAGAAAAAAGACCATTTGTTCCCAAAATAGTCTATGATGGTGTTGCAATTAATAAATCATAAATGGATTGAATGAATTTAGACAAAAATATCATTATGCCCGCTTTTAGACATGTGAAAAATTATAGAGTTTATCATTAAAAACTGTCCAAGAAATATGGGATATAGAGATCACACACGAGGGTCGAACGAGCTAGAATTAATACGCTTACACAAAAGTATGAATTGTAGACATGTGGAAAATTATAGAGTTTATCATTATAAAACTGTCCAAGAAATATGGAATATAGAGATCACACACGAGGGTCGAACGAGCTAGAATTAATACGCTTACACAAAAGTATGAATTGTTTCGTATAAAGCAATGGAAAACTATTGCTGACTTGCAAAAACGGTCCACGTGTGTTGTGAATCACTTGGCTGCACTTAAAAAAACTTTTTCTAATGAAGAATTAACCAATAAAATTATGAGATGTCGTAGTAGCGAGTGACATCGAAAGGTAATGATATATCGTTGAGTCACAAAACTTAGCCACAATGACCACAACCACGTTATTTAGTAAGTTGATAGAACATGAACTAGAGCTCAATCAATTAAGCACACATGCATAAAGTGAAAGAGCAAAAGAAGAAGAGTGTCGTCTTATTAGACTCATCCTCAAGGTCAAAGAAAAATGATAGTTTCGCAAATTGCGAATGTGAATTGCAAATAAAAAATGATGACTCTAATGACCAAAATATAATTTAATTTATGTACTTTTTAAATAAAATTATTTATGCTTTTTTATAAATGCAACGGGTAGAATTGATACTAGTCCTAGCTAGGTGTGAGTTAGTAACGTGTAAAGATTGTATTATATACTTTCTCGGAGAGTAACTTTAAGTGAATATTTAAATAAATATAAAAATAATAAATTGTCAATTAATTAGAGATATGTCAAAAAAATCATTTTTATATTTAATAAAAAAATATTAAAGAAATTCTAAGAAAAACTGATTTTAAATCTTCGTATATTTTCGTTATTTTTATTTTTTCACTGTTCAACATTTTCCAACTTTAAAATTCAAAGAACAATAATTTCTCAAATGTAAACAAAGACTTCTTTTAGAATCTTTACTTGTTTGCTCCGCCATGGAATATCACCATATTCCCTCCCACCCACTTCACATATAAATAAAAGTGCATAAAAAAATTTGACGAATTTAATGTAAATTTTAATTAAATATATTTAGCAAATAAGTATGTTTAATTACAACTGAAACAATTTAATGATACAAATAGTGTATATTTAACGATGGAGATGTAGTGTGAGTAAAAACATGACATAGCAGCTACTTTTTCGATTTGATTTCTTTGATAGATTCTTATTTTTTTATTTTATATAGATGATTTAAGGTTAATTTTTTATATAAAATCACATCTCTAAATCATTTTTTATTATCTTTTATTTAAATAAGTGATTTTTACACTTATTTAATTTATCTTTTGTGTTTTTTCGTAATTTTGTCGTTTCAGTGTGATGTTGTGTTTGTCCATCGTCTTGGTGCGGCGTTTTGTTTTTCCGTCATATTGCAGTATTTTTTAGTTCAGATTAACATATCAAATGATTTTGTCGTCATAAACATTACAACTATGAAGTAGGGATATTTCAGACACCTCAGTTTTATCATATTTGTCGGTTATTTGTAAACATTTTACCATTATGTGCTATAAATCTAGACGGTGTAAGTTTTTTCACAAATTCATTCTTTTCAATTTTAACTATTTTAAATTGTAATATTTTTAATCGATATAATTTTTATCAATTTGAATAAATATCGTGTTTTAATAAAAAAGAAATGCAATAATTAAGGGATAATCAACCGCAAATTAAATGTGATCCAATAGAGTGGCAACTTCAACTTTGTCACAAAGCATTGGGTTTTTCTTGTCTTGTTCACAATTTAAGACAATTCAATGGATATGTCCCCTCATAGTCTAGATACGTGAAATTCAACTCCTCACACGAGATATTCCATGACATTGACATCGTCGGGAGAGCATTTTATTTGTTTTTTATGTACTCACGCATCATTCATATAAATTATTACAATAAACTCTTAAAAAATATCTCAAAATAAATAACTCATTTAATTTTTACTTATACTATTAGTTACCACTATTACCTTTACAACATTTGTTAAAAGAAATAAAAATTTTAAATAAAATCCTAGAAATTGTGCATTTTATTCTTTGAAATTGTAGAAATTAGCAACACCCTTACTATGAATTCACTATCTTCCACACTAATATGGTATTTAATAAGAGTAATTTAATAAAAATAATATTCTCACTTTTTATTTATTATATATTTGTTTTAATATATGTAAATAATCGAATGAGTCATTTATTGTAGATGAAATTATTTTCTAACAAAGAGAATTCTAATATGAATTACGGTCCATAAAAAACGTTCAAAATTTTAACAACCATTGACGTCGTCTTTTAAAAGTAAATATTAATTATCATCTTTATTTTCATGAACTATATATTGATTCGATAAAAATAAGAAGAATAATATATATATATATATATATATATATATATATATATATATATATATATATATATATATCTTGTATCAAATCGATGTTTATCACATGTCACCGTCTTATCCATAAAGATAAAAAAAATTATAAATTATTACTTTTAAAAGATAACGTCGACTATCATTAATTTTTTTAATGATATTTAAATATCAATTCACGATAGACCACTTATAAAAACAGTCGATAAAATAACTCACATTTCTAATGATAATAAAACAAAGACTTGTTGGGAGTTCCCATAAACACGTTGGGCACATTCTGGTGGAAAATCAAAAAGAAAATCTCTTTCCAAACGGAAAGAAAGTTTAGCCAAGCTTATGTCATGAGGATGATATCATACTACCTTACGTTATAAGATTTCCCTCAAAAACAGACCAGAAAAGCATAAACTATCGGCACATCGTGACATTTTTCAAATTAAAGCAAATATTATATAATATTATTTGTTATATACATCCCATCACTGGATTTTTCTAACATGTGAATTTGAATTGAACAATTTACTACGAACTACTAGTAATAAGAAAGGCCTTACACACGTGATGGATAAAAGAATTATATATTTATTTTTAACTCTTCAACCACCCCATTCAATTACATTCTAAATTTTATATAAATAAGGGCCCTCCATCATTTGTTATTTTTATTAGCTTATAACCCTTATGCGTAACCAAGATAACAAGAGAAATTCGTTTCATTTGTGATTGAAATTTGTTCAACTTCAAATAGCTATTCCATTCTATTATTATATATAATGGATGAAAAGGTAACTAACTTGGTTCTTATTATTTACTTTTTGTTTCCGACTCGATCATGTTTTTTTTTTTTTAATATATCATGGTTTTCTATACCCCTAACTTATTGCATATGAATAAATTCTCGGTGCCCTTTATTTTATTTTTATTTTTGTGCCCTTATTTTTTATTTTAATATGTAATTCTTGATATTTAAGAGTCATATACATATTGAAAAATGAAACTCCTAGTGAACGTCTTTTAACTTTTTCTTAGGAAAATATACTTAGGCAGCTATTTAATTCTAAAAGTTCATATAATAATTTAAATTTATTTGTTAAGGTGAAAACTCTTCAATTAGAGTTACAACATGTGAGAGAGGAGAACAATACTCTAAGATTCATGGTTGAAGTTATGAATATCAAGTGCACAAAGCTTGAGTCCCATCTTCAAGAGATCAACAAGGAAGAACAAAAAGGGATAAGTTCAAATCAAATTGGGTTAGTACCTAACCTTGATACAAGCAAAAGAGCAAGACTAGAGTTTCCCACAACAAAAAAGCCATTACAAGTCTTTGTCAAAACCCACCCTAATGATGATAGTTTGGTATGCCCCATCATCACTAATTTGTTGTTTATTAAATTTATTAAAAATTAGAAAACCGGTAAGTAAAAAAATGATATTTACTTAAAGTGAGACATTAATTGTCATTTTATAATTGTTATGGAGAAAATCTGAATTATATTACTTGAAGTTACAATGTCAAATTTATATCACTAAATTGATTTTTTCATGAATAAATCAAATTTATTAATTGATCTAAAACTATAGCAAAATTAGATAAATTCACTTCAGTAAATAGATAAATTAGTAATCTTAATTATTGATAAGAAAATCGATTACTTGTTGATATTTTAATACATTCATGATTTTTTTACATATGCTTGTAACATGAACTATTAACTTTTTATCCACGATTGAAATTATTTATTTTATCCTCTAAAATAAATTGTTGACTTTAAAAGACTCAAATTTTAGAATTAGTTTGTTTATACAAATATTACTTTGTGAATATAGATAATACAAGATGGATATCAATGGAGGAAGTATGGGCAAAAGGTAACCAAAGACAATGCTTCTCCTAGAGCTTACTTCAGGTGCTCCATAGCTCCTAGTTGCCCCGCAAAAAAGAAGGTATATACTATATATAAACATATCCTAAATTCATTTAGTTCTTTTTTCTATTTTTTAGCAATAAAGATTATTTTTAAGTAATTATGATGATTCAATGAAGAATAATAAGTTTTTTGTTAGTGGTTAGTAATTAATTAAGAGATGAGAAAAATATTAATGTCTAAGATCGAACTCTAAACTTCCTGCATCAAATTTCTTTAATGTCTCAGTATTTACTATTGGACTACACATTTGGAGACATAAGTTAACAATACATGTATATTTATGTGTGTTGGGATGGCCTAAGCAATAATGGAATTGTTAGATTTAACAGTCTCACAATTGTTGCATTGTGCAACTATTGTAGGTTAAAGGTTATTAGCTGATTGTTGGTAAAATATATAGATCAAACTCTACAAATTGACTTAAGATAACATAATAGGGAATTAATATAGAAATATCAATGATTTTACTTCTACAATCACAAGTCTACTATTATAAGCTAAGTGTATAGATTATAATAGGTAAAAAAATTGTAGCTAAATGTGAATGATCTAGTTATAATTGAAATCGTGATACTCCTATATAAACCTTTCTTTATTTACAAAAAGAATAAAATTTAGGTCAAATTGCTTAGATTAAAAACACTTAAAAATATATGGTTTCAAATTTTTCTTTGGTGTTTTCAAGAATGATTCTATGAAAAAAGTAGTGGTTTAAAGAGACTCAAACCTTACTTCAATTACTCATTTTAGGTACAAAAATGCATACATGATAGGTCTATCATTGTTGCAACTTATGATGGAGAACACAACCATGTTGCTCCTCATGAGTCATTAAGACCATCATCTTCATCCACACCTAAAGTTCCACCATCAATAGCTAATAATAAGTCACCTCTACCAACACTAAATGACACAGAAGTCATTAACAATGACTTTGTTGTTTCTGATAATTGGACTCAATCATCTACTGAAATTTGTGAGGATATCATGCAAAAGTGTGGCTATGGAAGGCATATCAAAATTAAAGAATATGCAAGTTCCTTAATCAAAGATCCTGACTTCACTGCAGCATTAGCTGAAGCAGTTGTGCAAACCATTACCGGTCAACATGAGCGACAAGGTCTAAATCTCAATTTGAATCTTTCAGAAGAATGAAATGAATGCTTCTCATTCTCATGCTCAAAACCAAAATATAAGTGTAAAAAGATTTATTCAAGTACTTGGATAGCAGCAAAATATGGCTAATGAAGATAAATTTTAGTTTAGTAATATGGTAGGTTGGTAACACTGAAAGTGAGGAAATTTTATTTAGTTTGTACTCCATATGTTAGCATTTCATCTTACTTTCTTTGCTTTTTAATATTGTTTGATCACATTTTTTTGTCTTAAACCCTCTATCGCTGGGGGAAAAGAATTCTAATAATACAAAATTCGATTGAGGTAAGTAAAGTCTCACCTAAGATTACTTCAGTTAGGGTTCGAACACGGATATTCCCGGTTGACTCAACCTTAACTAAAGTTCATCAACCGCTTGAGTCGAATCACGTGGTTAATATTGTTTGATCATTTCATTACATGGTGCAAAGAGAATGAAGGAAAAATAAAAAATAAATAAATAAAGCAATTGTTAAATGAGAAATGTCTAACAAAAAAATGACTCAGTAAAATGTATAACTTGTATACTAACCAATACCTTGATATTTACAAAGCATTTGTCTTAGTTAGTGCATACAGCATAAGGGCAGTAACTGAAAATTCTCAGCATTGGTGCCTCTAAGTGCTCTCAGTTAAAATAAAAGTTAAATGCTACTCTACCTTATAGGTAAAAAAACACCATTGTGACTATGTGGTTGTATAGATCTAACAATACTCCCTCCATAACAAGATACAATATAAGCTAAAAAATACACCTATCTGAATCAGATATGTGTATTTTTTTTATTTTTTTTTTATATTTTGTTACGAAGGGAGTAAGTCATAAAATGAGGTTTTAGAATGCTTACTGCTTAAAAATGAATATAATCCTCGGCGACGCGAACATTCATTTCTTGCAATATATAACTTGAGTCCTATGGTGGTGATCATCAATGTCAATGCTACCAACAACAAAATTGTTTGTTTTCTTCATCCAACCAGATAGCAAGTTTATCACTGTTGAACATCTTTTCATTAGCTTGAGGCTCTTTGTAAAAAAAATATGATTATTGAATATCTCCACTCTTGATGGTCCTCATCATGTGTTCAGATTCATTTCTAGCAGTTAGCTTCAACTTTTCATTTTCTGCTGCTTCCTTCACTGCTTTCTTTTTTTCATATTCAATCTGCTTGTAATTTTCTTCGTGTGCTCGGATGAACATCCTCACAAAATTGAGAAGAGTAGATACAACTATAGAGTGTGGGAAAAATAAGAAAACCACAAAGGTTTCTATGGTGAGTCTTAATTTGAAACAATGCTTTTCTTTACATCATAATTGCCATTTTCATCTTGTTCCACAACCAATTCCAAAACAATTTATTTAACAAAAGAAAACACCAGACGAGGTGGAATAGATAAATGATAATATAAACTGATAACAAATAGATATTTACCTTGTTCAAATGAGCAACGTGCGGGGTCTTCTCCGAAGTATAGCGCCAATGCATCTGCATTTCTACCCTGATGCATCCAGATTCAGAATTTCAGACACATCTCATCATATCTTGAATTAGACCTTTAAAAACAAAACTATGCTACAGAGGAAAGAACCAAATCATACCACATTGGCATAAAGCTGAGCTAAAGACCTCACTTCAGCTTCAGCATCACTAAGAAATTCTTTCAGAATCTGAACATTACCAAGTGAAAAAATTATTTTAAGGTAATGCTATTCACTTATATATTAAGCATATTAATATTAAGCATAGAAAGATTGACATTGATTGTTGCGGCTTGTGTAGCCTAAGCCAAGCTTCCATATTCATATATTGATCCAAATGCATTAGAATTTAGAAGTTTAGTCTGATTGAAGCATTTAGAACTGATATAGATTGTACCTGGCAGAATGTTTCTGACACAGGTCCATCATTCTCCGATGCAGACAATTCTTGAATTACTTTCTCCAGTCCTTTACTAATAGCTTGCATTTCCTCTGCCAAATATTTCAATTGTACCTGTATGGAATGGAATACTTGCTTGTAACTCGGCATGCACATACATCCAAATGAGAATAAAATGGAACCATCCGATATAACAGCTGAATAAACAAAGATACCTTGGTTGAAGCCTCTAAATTGACCAGGTCTTTGGGGAAATCTAAAAGTTCCGGAAGCTTTTCAGCAAGAACCTATCATCATAAAAACGATTACTGTATGACTTATTTCACAGGAAGGTGACATGCCGAAATATAATCTCTTAACTGGAAACAGTTGGACTGGACATAATTCATTGATCAACTTTCATGGTTTCATACGCACAATGAGCGATAATGAGTGTTTACCTTACAAAGATAATGCATGAGGGTCATTTTGTTGTTTCGGGCTCGTGTATCAGTGAGTTTAAGAAGACTATCCAATCGGAACCCAACAGCAGAACCTACAGTAATCACATACATTACCAGCTAGTAAGAAAGCAATTTAGACTAATGCAGTGCTGCTTTCCAATAAAATATTAATCATCGAAAGACCAAACAAAAATCGAACACTAACTACATAATGCACATAAATCATGAGTCATGACTTAGACTAGCTGAAACGTTCATACTAGATTTCCAAAAAAAGTATAGTGCGTGTATATAAAGAGAAAGAATGCTTTGGAATGATGAAACAAAAAATGCTAAAGCTTCAATTCACCTCTTGCAGTTCCGTGGTTCAAAGCATTACCGAGAGAAAGAATGGTCTGCATGATTCTTTTCAATTTGACTGAATTCCTTATCTGATACACATAACAACGAAATATGAAGAGAAAAGGATGTTGACTTAGGAAATAGAATATTTAAAAGAAATATATAAATGACTTACCTCTTCAGATGCAGAATTTACAATATTCAAGTCCCTTCTGAGCTCTATAACCTACATATATAGCAAAAAGTGCACCGCAAAAGCTAAATTTCTAAAGGCGGGAAAACATAATTATTTAATAACCAAAAGTATTGCTCAGTTGTCCTCTGACCTGTGAACTGAATTGCATCTTAAAACAGAAAACTCTTAGCTTGCTTTCCACTCGCGGAACTTTCATTAATTCTAAGAAAAACTATCACATAATGAAAAAAAAAAAAGCAAATGAAAATGAAAGAGTTAAAATGACCAGCCACATAAACAAAAGAAGTTTCTCTAAGAAGGGAAAAAAGAGTAAAATGTGGTAAAAATCCATTCACCTGTTCACACTTCCCCAAGTTTTCTTTGTCTCCTGTATAGGCCTGCATATAAAGAGTGATTATGGCTTAAGCATATATTGTTGCTAAGTTATCGATGCTTCCCTCACGACACAAAGTTCTGGTCAACATGAAAAAGAGGTTTGATACCTTGAGTTGGTCGGTTTCTTCTTTAGTTGGACAGAACTTTATGAGGTTCTCAACCTGATCAACGTATAACACAGAATCGTCCAATGCGAGAACAGCACCCTGAAAGACAATAGTATAAAGCATGCGAGAAAATATTTGTTAATCGGCATGTTTCCATTATGAATGGACTTATCATTTAAGAAGGTTTAAATAGTGATTGAGAATGAACCGTTCATTATGATCGGACTCTGGGACAGAAACTCAAATAAAAAATTGTTCATATTATTTACTTGTAAACAAATACCACCAGGAATAACTCACCATTAAATCAGGCAATGGGATTTTGACTTTCGTAAGCATAATTTCACAGTTATACGCCCGCCTGAGTTCAATCTGCAAGATGACATGAATATTATATCAAGAGCTCAAAATCTATAAATCCTGACAAGAAATTAACTAAGAGATTTAGGCCTAAATAAAATCAATTCACTAGCTAAAAAGAAAATGAACTATCATCTAATTCCTAGGGTTGAAAAAACTACGTACATTTGTGTAGTTGAGAAAAGGCAGTGAACAAAATGATGGAGTAAAATGGAATGTAGTTATTTAAAAATGTCAACTTCTACAAAAATTATTTTGAAAATTAAAACCTTAGAATAATGAGTTTATCTTTAGCACATTAGAGGACCTTTTTTTACCCTTGAAGACCAAAAAATCAAGATGAAATTGGGCTGGACAGGTATTAATGAAATTCAAACGAAAAACGTACTAATTGAACTTTGTCAGGTTTTTGCCCCGAACGGCGATTTGATTTTCCTCCTTTTTCATGACTAGTTGGAGTAGCTGCAGAGAAAAGTCTCTCAAGTTCTGACATGTCAAACTCTGGAGCCCTAACACCGAAAAGTTAAAATAAGAGGGTAAGTAAAACTCATATAAGCTCATATTAATTAAAATTCAGAAAAGTCTTAACACACAATTCATACCTACAAGTTTCATCAAGTTTTTGTGTCTCAGCCCACAAGCTACCTTGCATGGCCCTTGTTAACTTTAACCAATGGTAAGGTTTAAGGTTGCTCCTTTTAGTCTGAGTTTTTGAATTAGCTCGCAGCATTCCACGTCCCTTTGCACCGAATGCACCCGAAGGTGGTCCAGGAATTGGAGGAGGCAAAGTTCCGGGTGGTCCAGGAATTGGAGGTACATTATGAGACTGTGGTGCGGCAGTGCCGGATTTTAATAATCCATTGGCAGAAGGAGAAGGAGGTGGAGGTACAGGTGGAACATTTGCTGAGCTTTTAGAAAGAGAATTTTGGTTTGCAAAAGCAGGAGGAGGTGGTGGTGGTGGGGCTAATGGTGTAGGAGTAGAACCACTAGATGTGGTGCCAGAGTGTCTTGGTGGTGGAGGTGGTGGAGGAGGACCGGACATAGCAGCAGAGTTGTTCACACTTCTTGGAGGAGGAAGAGGCGGAGGAGGTATTGAAGATGATGAGGTTTGTTGAGGTGGTGGTGGAGGTGGAGGTGGAGGTGGAGGTGGAGGTGGAGGTGGAGGTGGAGGTGGGGGTGGGGGAGGAGGACCTTTCAATGAATCTTTGACAGTGGAAAGGGATGTTTCAGGAACGAAAGAGCGTGGTGGAGGAGGGGGAGGAGGAGGAATAGCTAATGATATCTGATTTTTATCATGCATTGAATTAGACTCTTGTTGAGGAGGTGAAGGTGGAGGTGGAGGCGGAGGTGGAGCAGGAATAGGAACAAGGGGTTTGAAAGTCTTTTCGACAGCAGCAGGAGGATCAACTGAAGACTTTGAAGGCGAAGATGGAAGCAATGCCGGTGATGATGATGATGATGATGTATGAATACTTGTAGAACTAGGCTCTACAGACTTTGGCACCTTTGAGTCTGAAGCAGGAGATATCGACTCTGCATGATCGACTTCTTTGATATACATTGGTGTATGATCTTGCAACACAGATGTTATTCCGAGAGCCGATGGTGAACTTTGATATCTTGAGATACCTACAGGTGAACCTAGTAACAAGTTGGAATAAGGAGCCGAAGCAGATCGAATAGCTTGATGTATCCGGGGAGAAATTATTTTAGATTGGGTTGGCAGCTGAAGAGAAACCTGCAATTCTTGAGGGTCAATCTTCTTTTTAATTGGTTTTTCATCAATGGAAGATTCAAGTAAGGGACTACTTTGTTTCTCATGAACCTCAGATGTAGGACTTTTGATATCATTTTCTAACAACACCGTTGATTCTGATTTTCCGATCATTTTTTTCTTTGAACTGGCATCCATCGATGTTCGACTTGAGGGAATCAATTGTTCCTCCTGAGCCATAGATGGAGGACACTTGGTATCATTTTCCAACACTGATTTTGATTCTAATGATTTGACATCCTTTTCCTTTGACTCTAATTGCTCCATCGTCTGTTTCATCATATTTTCATGCATGGATGGTTCATCTGTAGAAATAGGAAACTTCGCATCATTTTCCACCGGCGCCTTTGATTCTAATGATTCAATCTTCATTTCAGGACTCTTGATGTTATTTTCTGGTGATGCCATAAAATCTAAAGGTTCTTTCTTCTTTTCCATAGTATCATCCTCAAATGAGGACACTGAAAAGTTCTCTTGACATGCCAAAGTTGAACTTCTTATATCAACTTCTGGCACAGTCTTCGATTCAGATTTAAATCTGCTATCGTGTTCCAACAGTGTCTCTGAGTCTAATGATTCAGTCTCCTTTTCTTTTGATCCTAAGAGTCCAATATCTTTCACAGAATTTGCATCAGTAGAAGATTCATTGAAGAGAATAGATTGTTTCTCCTGAACTACCGATGCAGGAAACATTGTGTCGTTTTCCAATACTGCCTTCGGTTCTAATGATTCAATATTCTTTTCCTCAGATTCCAATGATCCAGTCTTCTTTTCCATCAAATTTTCATCTACTGATGGTTCAATTAAGGGGATAGATTGTTCCACTTGAGCCATAGAAGTAGGAAATTCAGGATCATTTTCCAATGACTCTTTTGATTCTGATGAATCAGTCTCCTCTTTAGTAGAATCTGAGTCTTTTGACATATCGAATGAAGGAATCGGTTGGTTCGCTTGACCTAAACTTGCAGGAGTATTGATTTTCTCTTCTGACAATGCCTTTAATGGTTCAATCATTTTATCCATGGGAGCATCCTCAGATGATTTCAATGGAGACTCAGAAAGTTCCTCATGAACAGAATATTTCAGATTGCTTGTTTCGTTTAGTGTCTTCGAATCAAATATAAATCTTCCAGACAATGACTTATTTAGCAAGCAGGTTGGTGAAGCAGAAGCCCCGCTGTCCAACCTTTCGAGAAGGATATTTGATGCTGTGATCTGTTGGAGCATACTCGCTACATCTGTCTTCGAATCTAGCCACTCGACATGGCTGAAAATTTCCTTAACTTTAGCAAATGCTTCAACAGGTAGGCCTTCTTTCTCCTCGATATGAGGCATATCGATTGAAATAACAGAAGACGAAGCATCCATATCCGAGAAAAGAACCTTCAACCAGAAACACAACGTATACTTTATGAACATTAAGTTGGCATTATCTCTAACCATAGCTTATTAAAACATAGAGAGAAAGAGAGATACCTCTACTCTAAAATTTTTAGGGAAGTGATCTTTAGCATTCCATAACATGTCAATTTCATCGCGGTTAAGCATCAAAATATTTGACCTTATGAATGCTGTATTAAACATCACTCGGAACATCATATGTTCACGTTCCAAATCACTGTCCAAACTAATACACTCAAGTACAACATCGCCTTGAACATGACAGTGGATGTCAATCTTGACAAGTTCACAATCATCCTGTAACAAATATGAACCCAAAAATTAAATTGATTAAGGACATTGGGGAAAACAACAAATTCTTTATTCAAAAATCATGTGGAGGCAGAATCTAGATAAAGACACATGATGAAATAATGAAGCTACTTTTTGCTTCTAACCAAGTTCATCAATGTCAACTGCCAACCATGTTGATTTTTATCAATTGTATTTATGCAAATCATAAGAAGTCAACTACATCAATTAATACAAATATTTGCCGACTTTCAATGTCTTTACATACCATTTCTTTTCTATTAGATTATCACATGAATGAACTAATATATTGTCTTCTGGTTTGAATGCATGTATACACTAATTCATTAACGGAACTCCACAGCATCATTTATGGTTGAGAATCAAGATAATGAACCAAATAATTGAAGGAAGTGGAACATCTCGATATAAGTAGCAAGAACCAAATGGAAGGGCTTCATCATCATGACTCATGATCCAGCTTGAAAAGTAAAAAAGCGTATTAAATTTGAGTAAAAGGAATGAAGTACCACCTGCTTGTAGTGTCGAACAAGTTTGCTCCTTTTTGGAGTAGAAAAGAGAACTTTGGGAGTCCGATTTGCAGGAATAAAAGGATCTTGTCCATATATCCTAAATATAGGACGACAGCCACCCTCTCCATCCATATTAGGAATTTGTCTTATAATCACGCAGTCCAACGTAAGCGCCCTATCCAGAGGAGGCCATTCCGAACCAACGTTTCTCCTTGAAATGTATTGAAGATACCTCAATTGTGAAGGTAATGGATTCAACGGTGACATCAACTGCAAAAGTTCGCGAGGCGCTTGCTTATATATCATGTCTAGTGTTTTTTGCTCCCCTGTATACATTTTTCTATAAATCAAGAGTGAGGCCAGCATAAACGCTAAAACCGGCCACCCGCCTCGTTCGCAATGCATCAAGACGATGTTTTGATGACCAAGTTGAAGCCAATTTTCACCTGATCTCAAGAAATGATGGATCATCTCCATGGTAAGTAATGGACAACCTTCGTACTGTCTAGGATAATCCATCACAGTCATATCATAGTCGCACAAAATGTTTGATATATGGCTCTGGTTTTCTCCTTCCCTCATGTTGAACACCATAAATGAAGCATCGGGGAAGTGCTCGCCAATTTGCCTAATTATTCCTCCTATATACACTTTATATTCGTCTTCGTCCATAACATCCGTGGTAAAGCAGTAATCAAAGACTACAAATGAAACAACAAAATAATCACAGTCAAATACATATGAAGTACAAAAAATCCTTGAGATAATGAAATGTATCAAGTAATACGCGTGCCAAACATGTGAAACAAACAAAAAAGTAGCAATTGTCTAAAATCAAAAGCCCCAAATACTAAGAGATTTCGGGTGTGTTTGGATTTTGACGAAACCACAGTGTCGTTGTGCAGCCAAGTAGAAGCTCCGATTTGTAGCTTCAATGAAATAACGGTGAAAAGACATTGGAATGCAAGATCGACAAAGTCAACATAGATCCAAAAACACACTATAAAGTCATGAAGCAAACATAACACAAGTCTTAAGTTTTCTTTCAATCACTACTAGTCCCTTTCAATCATCATCAATGAACAATATTTCATCATAATTTCCTAATACTAACTCCACAAAGAAATTTTTTTATTAATCTATTTTAAAATTAATTAGCTCTGTGCTTCATAAAAACTCTCTTCTTCCCAATAATTTTACCTTCAATTCTCCAACAAATAAAAAGCTAAGTATGTCATAAATAGAAAAAACATCCATTCGAGTTAATGAGCTCAAGTGGTTAATGAGCTCAGTTAAGGTCAAATTTTTCGAGAGAACACGAGTTTGAATTCTAACTGGAACAATCCTTAGTCAGGTTTCACTTACCTCTTGGCCAAAATATCAACAGCCGGTTGAACAACTAGCATTTAGATTTTAGAAAATAATAAAAATTACACATTGCAAAGTGAAAATACAAACATAATAAAAAAGTATACAACTCCCATTATTCACTCTAAATCTACAAAATAAGCCAAACATAAAACAACCCAACAACACAAAAAGCCTAAAGATACAAACTCTACACTGAAAATAAGCCAAAATTGTTCAAATCAACAAAAAAAGAGACAATAGAAAAACGTACCATAAACCCTTTCAGTAATTTCAAGAAGGCCATCAGGGGGCTTCTTATAGAAGAACTTACGAAACAATGCCATTGTCTAGAAGATCTCAAGACCTAATTGAACACACATTGGAGATTATTGAGATCCCAGAAACCCCACCAAATGGGAATTGCAATGATGATTGAAGAGAGTGTGTGTTTTCAGGTATCAGAGACATAGATTTTTGCTGTGTGCTTAAGAAACACTTTGTTGTATCTTCACATGCACACTTTTTTATCTATCTACAAAAAAGGGGGGAAAAACTTAGCTTTCAATCAAAAAAGACAAAAAGAGTTACATGAGAGTGGTTGTAATGTGGTTGTTGTTGTTGGAAAAAAAAACAATTTGGATCCGAGGTTTCTCTAACTAACCCAATCTGTGTCTCTATGTCTGTATCTTTCTTAATCTTTTTGTTTTGTTGAGGATAAATTAAAACACGTTGGTTTATTTGGCGATGATGATGATGTTTTTCTCTAGCTTAACGAAAAGGACACAAGCCATTCCTCGTTTAAAAATAAAAATAGTAGAAAAAAATTAATATATTTAATTAAAAATTAATATTATTATTAATTTTTTTTTTTTTATTTATCTTTTATTATAGAGTAATATTCTATAAGATGGTACTAAGTTACGGTCTTTTGAGTGGTGATTTGATTTCCATTTTAAATATAATATTTTTATATATTAAAATTTAATATATTTTGTTAAAGTTAAATATGTCCTTATAAAAAACATTCATATTCTCTGCAAAATTTTCCATATGGATTTATTTATGGTTTTTCCATTTAGGTTAATTGTATTTTGACTAATAGATTAACATTATTTAAGATGACATTCCTGAAATTAATAAATTTATGTTTGTTTATTTTTTTTATTTTTTTTTCAAAAATATATTTAATATTTTCTTTTTTTATTTTTGAAAAATTAGGATTTAGATATTTAAATTTCTAAATTAAATTCATCCTATACTTTATTAAAAAAAAAAAAAAAAAAAAACTATCTTCTTCTTAGAGGTGTACGCGGATTAGGTTCGGCCGATTTTGACAAAATCTGATACCCGAACTGATCGATTATCTTTGGGTTGGATTGAGTTCTAAATCCGTATTTTTTTCATTTAACCCGAACCGAATCGATCCGATCAAGATCGGGTTAGGTTGAGTTGGTGGATTATACATAAATAGTAAAAGGTTTCTACCACCCACCCCCTCAGATGTACCTGTCACCCCTCCAAGACACAGGAAAAGACAATTTTACCCTTTTAACCAAATATAAAACCTTTGACTTTTTCTACCTCCCACTTTTTCACCCCCACAGCTTCGAAAATTTAGTCAAATCCCAGCAATTTCTAATCTTTCAAACTTCCGAAACGCAATATGAAATTTTTGAAATAAGATAAATTCAGGAATTTCGAAACTTTCGAACAATCTGAATGAATGAAGCAAATTGTCCATCAGCAAATCGTCGTAGACTTTCCAAAATTGGAAATTTTCAAAATTTTTCAAATTTGGAAACTTACGAAACTTTCCAAATTTTCGAAATGTAATCCTTATTTCGAAACTTTGGTTTTTAAAAATTTCGAAAAATTGCTTATTTCGAAACTTTGAAACTTTCGATAATATCAAAGTTTTATATTTGGTTAAAAGTGTAAAATTGTCCTTTCATGTGTCTTGGGGGTGGCACGTATAGCAGAAGGGTGGCTAGTAGAAAACTCAAATAGTAACCTGTTTTTTTTTATTTTATAGGAGAAACATAAGTAACAACAATAACAATTTAATTGAATGAAAACATATTTAATAATTGAATGTCTCAAAAACCATAAAATTTCAATCACATCATTCACCACATTTTAGTTTACTAAGCTACCACAATATTTTAATAGTAGTTCTTTGTTTGTTTATTTTTAGAGTACTTACTATTTTCAAATAAAATACTAAAAAAAGTGTTTAATAGATTTAAATATAAACAAATTTAAACTAGATTTATCATATTTAATATTAATTTTTTAGAAATATTAATTGATTGATATTAAATACTATGATGAAATGTCTGTAAAATCTATAACAATTATTGATTAATATGATCATTATGTTTCATATTCGAATACACCGTAAATTTATTTATCATTTTATCTAAATAACAAAAGACTATAAAATATAACATTTAAATAAATAGTATTTAACTCAAATGAAGCTTTTTTCGCGACAATTTTTTTTGATAAAGTTTCTTTACAATCGTATTTTTATTTACCCAACATTTTATTACATAAAATTCAATTTATCATAAAAATCAATACACTTGATAATTTAAAAAAAAATGTATCTTGCTCGAATGACATAGATAATGTAGGGAAAAATACTCTACACACCTTTCTTTGATAAAAGAAAATTTATCTAAAATAGAAGAAGAAGGTGGACGGCGGCGCAGCTGCAGGAAGTTCTAGAACAGAAGAAGAAGAAGGCGTGCGACGGCGCGACCGTTGGAACAAAAGAAGAAGAAGAAGGTGGGCGGCGACACGACTTTAGGAAGTCTTTAACAGAAGAAGAAAGTTGCACAGATGTGGAAGAGAAAAAGAAGATGAATGGTGGCTGCTGGAAATCTGAAGGAGAAGAAAAATAATGAAACCCTATTAGGTTGTTGGACTATTGGGCTGACAAACAAATTTTTTATTTTTTTTTAAAAAAAAAAATATAACTAGCCATCGAGTCGAGTCAACCGGTTCAAATTGTTGAACTCATTACTTGAACCGAATATAAGCGGATTTCAACAGGTTAGGTCGAATCGGACCCGAAAGTGACCAGGTACGGGTAAAAATCGAGTTGAGTTGGATTAGGTGATCGGATTGGCGTATCGACCCGCACCCATGTACACCCCTACTTCTTCTTCAGTTTTTTTTTTCACTACTCTCCAGCTTCTTCTTCCTCGTCTCAAACTCTAAAGTGTTATTTTCTTCTTCACACAAAACTTGTGTTGCTTTTGTAGTCACTTCTTTAGTCCATTAAGATGTGAAGAAACAACACTAATTATAAACAATTATGATTCAAATTTTATAAAAATTAAATAATAAATTATATATGTATGTATATAGTAGGCTTAAATGTTGTTTTAATCCTCCTATTTTAATTAATCCGTAATTTTGATCCGTCTATTTCTAATTTCGCAATTTCGATTCTTCTATTTTAACTAATTCTTAATTTTGGTCCCTCTATTTTAAATTTCACAATTTTTATCATTCTATTTCTTAAAATTGAGACATTTTATCCTAGTTATAAATTTTATTATTAATTTTGATGATGTGGCTTGAATAATATGATTAAGTAGAAGTCATGTCGATATTTATTGTTTTTAAATTAAATAAAACATTTTAAATAATTTTTTTTCTTCTGAAACTTAAGTAAAAGATAAAAAATTAGAAATTACAATAACGAGAGGGGAACTAAAACTGCATTTAAGCCTGTATGGTATATATAAATAATATTCAGGGACCTAAGGGTTCAGGACCATGCCCACCCCTCCTTAGATTTGTCTTTATTTATTGGATTGCAGCGAAAAAATATGTTAATAGTTGAAAAAAATAATTGAGTTCTGAAAAATAGAAACTAAAAATGTCTCAATTTTAAGAAATAGAGGGACTAAAATTGCAAAATTAGAAATAAAGAAACCAAAATTATGAATCAGTTAAAATAGAGGGACCAAATTTGCGAAATTAGAAACGGAGGACCAAAATTACGGATTAATTAAAATAGATAACTAAAAGTGTATTTAAGCCTATATAGTATATATAAATAATATCTATGGACCGAAGGGTTCGGGACCATGCCCACCCCTCCTTAGATTTGTCTTTATTTATTGGATTGCAATGAAAAATTATGTTAATGGTTGAAAAAAATAACTGAGTTCGGAAAAATAAAAACTAAAAAAAAAATAAAAATTAAAGTTGACTCGACAAGACAATCCGTTTGATTGGTCAACTCATCTAGCTCTGTCATGTTGTAGATTAAGTGGAGTGAGCTTACTTGAGTGGTAGGGTCTAAAACCTCACCGATTAGTTCAATAGACTTAACTCATTTTATCACATATAATTTTTATATGCTGTTAGTTCATCACAATTATTCATATATGAAATAAGTAACTTTAATGATAGTTATAATAAAAATTAAATATTTTTAATTAATAATCTAACGATTGTAATTAGTTCAGAATATAAAAAAAATTACTTTAATAATCAACCAAAAGAAAAAGCAATCTTACATAAAAGAAACAATAATCCAACCAAAAAAGGGGACGATAAACATAAAAGTGTGTCAGTTGAGTGTACAGATTACATGATCATAATAACAAGCAAAAGGCAAGTAATATGATTGACACATCGAATGTAGTATACCAAAAGTGATAAATTAATTATGCACCTTAATCTGCGGTGCTTATAGTTGTTTACTACGCGATTCTCGCACCACAAATAGGTCATCGTAGAAGATAGCCTAATATTATTTTTCACACGAATTTGCACATTGCTTTGAATTTGAAAAGTTAATACTAAGGTATGGCATCTTTGTCAAGTTATAAATGTCAACGTCTAGAAGATAGGTATTGAATCCAAGAGAATATAAGTTTGATTTTTGTTGTCAACGTCTAGAAGATAGGTATTGAATCCAAGAGAATATAAGTTTGATTTTTGTTATTTTGGTTGCAGATAAATATAAATGTCTTTGTAAGTGTTCAGTGAACTTAATTTTTTTTATTTAATAAGTAAATGTTAGTAAATTAACAGTTATATTAGTCTTTTGATTTAGATTTAGGATGTTATTTTTAAATTTTATTTGATGTTTTTTAGTTCATCAATTAAATAGTAAGACGTTTTAAATAATCTTATTTTATATGAAATATATATTCTATTTTTATTATATTCTATAACAATATATTTAATTATTTTAGAAAATAATATAGATTAATATTCTTAAAATAGTTAAAGAATTAACAAACATATAATTTAACATAAAGTACAAAATTCAATATATTAATAATAGTAGTAATAAAAATTAAGCGAAATTTAATTCAAAAAATATTAGAAGAAATTGCTGTTACCATTTTTTAAAATTATTTTACTGTAACAAATTAGTTATTTATGTATTTTTTTTTTAAATTAATTGTTTAACTTTCATAATATTGACAAGTTCATATAATTAATTTTAAGCAAATTGATCTCGCAGCCCTTTAAGTTATTTTATCGTCACAAATTAGTGATTTATGTATTTTCCTGCTAATTGATCTTTTAATGTCATAAGGTTGACAGACTCTTAACAAGGATGTTGTAGTACTTAGATGATTTTCCAACTTAAACTTTTAGTGGAAAAAAGAATCAAATATTCATCCTAAATCTAAAATCCAGCAAACAAATCAATAGTGTACCTCTAACCAAACTATAGACCCTCAATACCTCAATTTGATTTTTTTTTTCACTATAAATCTAATTGAACAATTCATACCAGCTTCATAACACCCATATCATCACTTGATAAAAGGAGAGTTAACCCTTCTATAGAATTGGGTTATCCAAACAATTATGTGTATGCTATTTTAGGTCAAATTCTACAATTACACGTGGATAAATTCTACAATTACTTATTAAAATTTGTAATTATCATGTATAGTTTAATTTGCAATTTGAGTACTACTACCTCCGATCATAAATGTAAGAGATAATTGATAGTCAATAAAATATTAAACTAAATAGATTAATTTTTATTGACTCAAGTGTTTTTTATATTTAAGATCATATTTAACTTATCTACTATGCCCAAACTCGAAATTCATTACTTCCTTTGTCTCGAAATTTTTATTTTTTAAGATTTAAACACAAATATTAAGAAAAATGATTAACTTAGAAAAGTATATATATTCATTTAGCCTTAGTAAATTTAAGTAAAATATAACTCATTTGATTAATTTATTAAAGAGTACTAAGGAAAAACATGCTAGTTTTATTTTATTTTGGTTTCTTAAAACAACCAAAGTTTTGATTCTAAGATTAATATTTTTAAACTTTTTAAACTCAACAGATTTCTTACCACATCATCATATTCACACATTGATACCATATTCATGTGTATATAAAACACTAAGACACATCATCATCATCATAATCTTGTGACTGCGTGAGCTCCACAGTCATGTCAACATTTTTTTATAAATAAAGAAAATTTTATTAAAAAGAGTATAAGAAGTATTCATATCTATTAAAAAAAAATTTAGATAGAGCCAACTAAACAATCAAAGAGACAAATAAACCAATTTCTAACTGTGTACATATCACGATCTCCTCTATGCGCATCGAACCAATGCCAATAAGTCAACTTAATATTAAATTTGTCATCTCATCCTTAAATATTATATTATTTCTTAAATTCCATAAACACCGGGATGTAAGTCAAATTAAAACTCCACGTTACGGAACTTCCTTCCTTACAATATCATGTCAACATTTAACAACCGCCCATGTCATAATTTCAATTAATGTGTAGGTCATTTTTTTAAGAACGAAATTGACCACTCTAACCAATTGAATTAGAAATTGCTCAATCAATCAGTAGTTCAATTCCAATTAACTATATGTCTGTCAAAATTGAATCAAACTAAATTGAACCAATTCAACTGCGAACAGTTTCTTTTGTTCATTTTTTTCAAATTTTTCAATAAAAGCATGATCACGTTCGAACATGATAGCCGTAGAACTAGAAACGTTCGAACATTGAAAGACAAGTCTTTGTCTATTAGTTTTGACTTATAAAAAAGAATAATAGAGGAGCGGGTCCCATACATAACGGTTGGGAAATCTTAAGAGTTAAGAATGATGTTTAATGTGGGACCTACACGGTTGTCTTTGGGAAATAACAACCAACCAACCAAACAATTCTGCTTTTTTCCCACTCATCACGTTTCTGCCTCTTCTCCTTATTTCCAATTATTTTATTTACTATAAACATATAACCCTTTCTTTCTCTTTACCATTTATATTGCTCCAAAATCTCTCATCAAACCCCATCCATAATATTTCATTTAACATCACATTAATTAACTAAGGTATTTTTCTCTATTCCAACATTTGACTTTCTCCAATATACACAATCTTTTTCGGTTTATGATGTCAAATATGTTAGATACTCAGCGCTTAATTGACTCTACAATTTATTAATTACATTAATTTTATTCATATCTCATTCTACTATATAATGTCTATATCCTATTATCATTTTCATAATCATAATCTTGTGTCTTATTTTGTGTTTTTCAAATACCATGATGATGATGATTCGATTTCACTTTGTGATTCTTGTGTTGACAATTTCTACAGTCAAAAACAGAATGGCCACAGCAGAATACACGCTTAATTCAGTTAGAGAGAGTTTGGTTAGACAAGAAGATACAATTATTTTTGGTCTCATTGAAAGAGCCAAGTACCCTTCCAATTCTCTTACATATGATCAGAATTACCTTCAAATACCTGGTTTTTGTGGCTCGTTGGTTGATTTTGTTGTCAAGAACACTGAGGATGTTCAAGCTAAGGTTAATAATTATAATTTGTACTATTGCATTATCTCTTCTTGGTTTAGCTATTTTTCATGTCTTTTTTTGTTTTTGGTTTTTTAAGTTATTGTGTTATGATGGTTGTGTTGTGTTTTCTTTGTCACATTAATCAAGTGATTGTGAATGTATATATGTAACCCCTTAATGTGTCTTGTTTCAAATGAATTTGGTTGATTCTTAAGATTATAGGTGTATATGTGGATGTTAATTTAGCTAAATTGGTTTTTTGGTCTTAACTCTCCGGTTCTCAAGGTAAAGGGACCCTGATAGTTGAGTGGTAAGTAGAGTCTGACCAGTAATATTGGGCCTAATTGGTTTGAGAAACTATGTCATTGTTTTCCACTTATTCATTCTTCACAAAAATTGTGAAATTAGAAAACGTTTTCCCAAACCAAACAAATTATGAATATGTTAGCTGATAATTTCTATGTTACTAATTTAGCATCATAGGACTTGGGAGTTAAGACACGTTTTGAATGCAAATTTAGAACATTAAGGGCATGTTTGGATTAGTTTATTTGAATTCATATTTACTGACATAAGTACTTGTGAAACTATTTGAGAGAGCTTATGAAAACAACTCATGACATGTTCATAAGTTCTTCAGGATAGTTTATGAAAACAATTTATAGCTAATATCAAAACAGTTTGTTAGAAGCGCTTATCCAATCAGGGCCTAAGAGTCTCCAACAAAGCAATCCTAGTAGCATGCTAACTAACAATGATGTGGCTTATGCTGAGTCCTGATGTTTATGCTGTCATACCAACTTAGGCAGTTAATTGATGTTCATTTTGGATCTTAATTTTAAATTTTTGGGTAATTTTTCTTTCTCTATAAAAGAAAGATGGGGATGAAGGGATAAGTTGGTGTTTTAAGTGATTGCAGAATCCATAAATAGTTCTGACTGTTAGGTGTTGAGAATGACGGGTATTCTTGATAAGATGATACATTTGTACTACTCTTTCTTATGAGATGAAACTTATATAGAAATTTTACATGATTTAGGACCCTTTTGGATACACAACTTAATTAAGCGCTCATAGCATAAACCTTTATCATATAAGTGCTTATGTATAAGCTATTTCTAAAACAAAATATAAAATAAAGTCAAACTATTCTCAATAAGCTACAAACTGTTTTCATAAGCTATCCTAGAAAGTTTATGGAAATAAGTTGAAACAGCTTATGAACATGTCATAGTTCTCTCACACACTCTCACATGTGTTCATGTCATTAGATAAATTCAAATAAGTCAATCCTAAGAAACACTTAGTTTATGATTTTCTGCTTCTATTATTACTCATTGATCAAGTTTCTTCACCTAGGAATTTATGGACTTGAGTGGTTCTTATTTGCTAAGAATAATATTATAGCATTTGAAAGAAAATATTGTGTGTAAAATAATGTGTTATATTACAGGCTGGAAGATACAAAAATCCAGAAGAGAATCCCTTCTTTCCAGAAAATTTACTATCATCACTTGTGCCATCTTACCCCTTCACACAGGTAATTCATTCAAACTGATATGATTTTCCAATTTCCACAGCTCACACAACTTAGGATTAAAATGTTTTAAAATCAATTGCATCTATAGATTTTGCATCCTGGAGCCGCTTCAATTAACATAAACAAGTCCATATGGAAAATATACTTTCATGATTTGCTTCCGTTGTTGGTTGCTTCGGGCGATGATGGCAACTATGCGCAAACTGCAGCTAGTGATCTCTCATTGTTGCAGGTAAATTTTTCTGTGAAAGCTCGTTTAGGAGTATGCTTATTGTTGAATTTATACAGAGAATTCTATATGTAAAAAAAGCAACATTAAATATCATTTTTGTTTTCGTTCATGTATTTTGGTTCAAATCATAAGAGATTTCCTACATAAACTAGCCTTGGTTCTAAATTTTCATTCAATAAGATATTTGCAGGCCATCTCTAAAAGGATCCATTATGGAAAGTTTGTAGCTGAAGTGAAATTCAGGGAATCTCCTCAAGACTACGAGCCTTTAATTCACGCTAAGGTATAACTTGGTTGCAGATTACTAAGTGTTGGCAAATTTAGTTCCATCAAACAAGTTTTGATTAGGACTCCACCTATTTATTGCCTACCAATTTATGAAAAGAAAGATAGTCAAAAAGTAGTAAAAGTTTCACATTATAATGTCATAAAATTTTGACATTAGAGCATCCTTTTGCACTAAATGACAATTTAGTCCTTAGTGTTTATGCTACTTGGATTTCTAGCTAAAATGTGACATCATTGTTTTTGCAGGACAAAGAAGGGTTGATGAAATTGTTGACGTTTAAGAGCGTTGAAGAGATGGTGAAGAAGAGAGTTGAAAAGAAGGCAGTGTTATTTGGGCAGGAAATAAGCCTTAACAGCAATGATGACAAGAAGGGTAAAAACAAGTTTGATCCATCAGTGGCTTCTCAATTGTATGAGAAATGGGTGATACCTCTTACTAAGGAGGTTCAGGTTGAGTACCTATTGCGCCGTCTGGATTGAAGACAATATTTCACTGTAATTAGAAGGAAGGAAGAAACATATGATATCATTGTTCAAAAGCTTTATGTTGTCCTTAATTGCCAATTTATTGTAACCCATGATGATGATTTAGAAAATAATATTTGCAGCTTTGATATAATGAACGAGAGAGGGAGAATTTTAATAGACAGGGGAGGAATGTAATGAGATATCTTATTTGGTTTTAGAAGAAGGGAGAGAAAAAATTTCAATGGATGGGAAATGCTAACTAAAATTTCAATCAAGATTCTACAATTCACATTTTGATTTTATGAATAAAATTCAAAAATACAAAGTCATAATATGACCTGTTTTGATCTTAATCAAACTGTCAAAAAATCAATGACTGTGTGAATGGAGAGAATATCAATCCCTCCTAATGTAGACAATATCGGAGGAACAAAAACACATCCTTACAAATACAATAAGTTACAAATACAATAAGTTTATATTATGTCTAGTTCTTTGATCAACATCTTAAAGCACATGTTATCATGTGCAGTTAGAGATGACAACATAACCCGCACCCGTGGGTACCCACCTGAACCCGCTTGATTGAGGCGGAGAAAATCTGCTTTAATTGGATACGAGTGTGGATTTTCCCTGAAATTAAAATTCGGGGGCAGGGACGAGTTTGGGATTGTGATATCAACTCCACACCCGCACACGAACCCGTTGTAATTTTTAAATTTTATATTCATACACATATTGAATATACTTAATATTTTTTTTAAATATTAAAAATTATAATCTTATCTCTACAGAAAATATTTTTTTAATTTTATTATTATTATCTAATAAAAATTATTTTATTATATTAATTATAATAGATATGATTTTTAAATTTATAATTTTATATATATGAATGGGTGCGGGTGTAGGCAAGGAAACTCGAACCACGTTGCGGGCAGAGACGAGGACTAAATTTCACACCCGCTATAAAAAGGAGGCGGATGCTGTTTTTTCTTATTAGTCGGGTGCAGAGGTAGAGGAGACAAAATCCATTCCGCCCCGTTGTCATGCCTATGTGCGGTATTTAACACAAGACAAACATTACATCCTGAGAAATTGGAACGTGGATCACAAATAAAGTGTCATTAAAAGTGTGGGTTAGCCTCTTTTTAGTACTATAACTCAATTTAAGTGTAGAAAATAGACATTTGGCATAAAATTGATTGATTAATTAAATCTTGCAAATCAAACAATCACTATTGGTGTAATAATACAAACAAACAAAAAAAAAAGTAACCAATTGTAAATCTTCATTGAGGTCTATATTCTTCCTAATCTTGCATGGAGTATGATTCTCCTAATAAAAAACTTATCATAAAAGAAATAGATATAGTTGTGTCTTGACTAAACCCTTGATTCAATTTTCAAAAGATTATGGGATCATTAATTGGTTAGATATAGTTGTGTCTTAACTAAACCCTTGATTCAATTTTCATAAGATTATAGGATCATTAATTGGTTAGATTGATTCTCTACATATTTTTGTTTTCAAGATATTTTCTTATAAATAAAATTATCGCCAAATCAATCCTTTAAGAAATGGCCTAGCTTGCCACTTGTCATAAAATTATCTTAAATTACTAGACTTATTTATTATCTAAACAAAGCTCTTAAAGATTTAAACATCGTTAACATTGTATAGTCTCCATAAGGAATTTAGAGACTACAAAACATTTAATGGTTTGGTGAAGTTTGCTGGGTATTGTACGAAGGTAAATTTGAAATGTCAATTTTTTAAAAGTTTTTAGATATCTTTTTTAGTGAACGTAGTTTCATTCGAGCCATATGCTATACTTAACAATATCGAGTTGACGTTACATTGAACATAAGGAAAAAAATTAAGTGTAAATCATAATAAGTTTTTTTTTTTTTATCTTCGAAAAAATGATAAATTCTACCATAATTAACTCACACAACTGTGAAGTTTCGGGTACGACGTCCAATCTAACAATATCAATATTTGTCAGTTGGATTAGGGCTTAAAGACAAATCATGATAAGTTAAATGCATTCATTTTGATCAATTTCAAGCGGAAGTAATTTACTTGTTAAAAAAACATAGAACCATAAACTATTCATGATACAAATCAGAAATAGCTAACAAATTGACGCAGTGGCGAGTGAGCAAATTGGATAATCTACATTTTGAAGAAAGCCTGGGAATAATTTAAACCCCCTCCCCTCCTAAAATAAAAGTGCGACTTCTAAATTTTTCAGCTGTTACAACAAAGATATATGAAATACTGTGTTCAATGAAATTAGAAAATAGATTAGAACTTATTTGTCTTAATCTTGCTAGTGACAAGCATTGATGAGAGGGATGCCTGTTTCACATGTAAGGTTCTCGCAATGCCGTAGGCAGCACCAATTCAGGCTCAAGTTCGTCAAACGGTAAGAAATGTTGTTCAACCATGTCCTCTGATACTTCTTTTAAACTAGGTGGATCCCACTGCAAATTTGGGAATAAAACGCTTCAGATAATTCTTAAGAGAAAAAGTGGGAGTTACTGAATTCATAGATGTATAGATTCTTAGACAATAGATACCTTGGGTGTGAAATCTTTATCTACCATTCGTGCTCGAACCCCCTGCATAAACAACAAGTCAAGTGAAATCATAGAAACAAATTTAAGTTGTTTGTTATGGAAAATATGCAAAGAAAAATTATTACCTCAAAGAAGTCAGAGGAAACATGCTTGGAAATTCCCCGAACAGATATGCGGTACTCGCGTACAAGACACTGATCAAGAGTTTCAAATCTACCTTCACGTATCTAAATTCAGAAGCAGAGGTCAAGGAAGAAGAAGAAGAAGAAAAACATCTTGAATAGGAAATAAACAAACATTCAAGGGAGATGCACTCACAGATCTTAAAATAACTTTCAAACTCAATGGGGAGGCTTCTCTTATTTTCCTGAGAGTAGTCAAACACCATTGATCGCCAGTCTCAGCTACCTCTTTCTCCTGACAGAATAACATTTCATTTTGAAGGAAAGACAAACTATCAAAAAGTGAAGAAATTAAGCCCCAGATGATAGAAAACACAAACAATGCTCCAAATCTGCTTATTCATACAAAATCTGAAATGTTTAGTTCAGTAGTTCACGGTCTATTTTTTCTGTCTACTAAATTCGTTTCCTTTGATAAGGATATATGAAGATAAGGATATAAAGTAAGTAGCTTTTCACCACATAATCTCAGTATTGTATTAGACTGTCAATCAATACTAAGTGCTTTTCTTCTGCTAAAACCCAAAGTAAAGTCCACTGCCTATTCTTTTGTCAGTATTTTTTATGTTGGAGAGGTGTACTAAGTACTCCCTCTCAACTGGAGACTGATACATAGCTAAGGATTAGATATTTCCCATTTTGGATTATCTTATGATGATTTCAGGTAAGCTGCTACAGACAAGTTATGATATTCAGTAGAAAAACCGAAAAGTCACAACTTCTATAGATATACTACTCTAGAATGAAATATAAGTAAAAATAGTAACTGAAAAATTGATGTATCTTATCTTAAATTAAGACCAGATACATCAACTTTTTAGTTACCATTTTTTATTATATATCATTCCGGAGGGAGTACAAGCTTTGATTTTGATAACTTACAAATAGTTTTTAATAAAGTTTCTCACACAAAATACCTACTTTCATAAAAATTAGATGGTGGCAAAGATATATCAGGTCGGCAGTAGCAATCCAATAAATTAAAGATAGTCTCATAATTGCATTTCAATGCGGGTCAAGATATGAAATTTTTCTTCAGATGACAGATCATGTACAAATATAATGCTTACCAAAGCTTCAACAATTTCCTCCACTGTATCATGACAGAAACATTTATCTATGGTATCAATCCTGAGCAAAAATGAGAATAACAATCAGAAGCAGAAAATGATGGCAATTAGGCCAATTTATGAAACCAAATAACAGGGCTCTATCTTCCAATAGAAAAATGTGCAATGACTATGACATTTTTTTGAAATTTCTGTTGTTTCAGTTTTATCACAGCAACAAATTAGAAATAACATTTCAGATAGTAGATAACATTTTAAGAAAGTAGGATTCCCCAATGAGTTAAAACATAAAAACATAAGATTGTGATCCATAAGGATATAACAGAGCTATAATGAAACTATAACTTATAAAAGTCATGGACCAAAAGGAAACAATGGTGTTTTGATGCAACATTACTTGTGAAGGACACCACTTCGGTCGGGATAAACAAGATCAGCATATTGTGAAAGGGATTCCTCTACAATAGATGGATCGTCTGTGACCAGTTTACCAAGGCGTTCTTCAAGCATAGCCAACCTCTTCAGTGGAAGCCAAATCATGTAAGAAACTTTAAACTGACCAACACAAACAGTACAAAAACTAAAAGAGCAAAGAGAAGAAGTGAAAAACATACTGCATTTAGTGAATAATGTGTAGCAAGGCGGCAGGCAATCATTTCTACACCATCAAGCTTATCTCCTGTAAGGGCCAAATACTCCCCTGCATAGCACAATATAAAATAAATAACCTTGTGTGCATCATTTTCTGGTTTACAGTGGAAATAATAAGTGCACCAGTGAAAATAAAATACTTAAATCATGAATATCAACACTGCTTTTGCCAGTATATGATTGTATAGCTAAAAATATTCAATAGAAACCTTTTATGTTGAGGATCAAATGCCATTATGCTATGCAGAGGATTGGGAGAAGACCAGAAATCTAGTCTGGAGTTTGGATCATTTAAAGTTGTAGATTGGAGGACTGTTAATGTTTAGTTTGGCATTTGACATCAAGAGGAGACAAAAACTACAAGAATGTTTGCAAGGTTGTCAAACTCGATAGTCTATGTTAAATCCTGAAGTCTCCATAGAATTTTGGCTCATAAACTCATAAAAATTTACTTAGTACAAAATTTTCTTTGCAAGTTTTTCTTTTTCTTAGCAGGAGGCCAGCACTCAAGTAGCATGAAAAAATTTACATTACCTAAGTAGCCAGGTAGACGAGACAAAAGGTAAGAAGCTCCGGCATCAGGGTGGAAACCTATTTGAGCCTCTGGGTGAGAAAAAATCTGCGAAGTTTAAACAGAAAAATGTTTAGTTTTCTGAATTTACAAAACATGAATCTAAAAAATAACTGAAAGTTTCAATTGATCATAATTCAATGAGTATATGAAGAAGTCACATACAGTTTTATCAGTCACCACACGGAACATCCCTGGAAGAGAAATTCCAGATCCACAGCCCATTGTCCTTCCATCCAAAATAGAAACCTGCAAAAGTGCCCAATAGATCTTCATACAGGTTCTGAAAAAACTTTCATGGTAAACAAAAGCAGTAAAATCAAATAAAATATAAAAAAAATCGTAAAATAGAAGAGAAATTTGTTAGAATTCATTTCATTATGCGGCTACATAATTCTCAAAATAGAGTATAAACACAAACAAATGCTGATATGAATAAACTTACTAGCCTTATCGTCTTGCTAGTTGCTTTAAATTTTAAATACTAAAAATTGGATAAAAGTATTTTAAATTTCATCTTACTGAAAACTAATATATCTATTATAAGAGAATTTTGATTCAGACTCTTATCATCTACTCTTTTTTCCCTCTCATGTATGTCATATGATAATGCTATAGAAGCCAACTCTTGCGTATGGAGGTGCCATTAATCTACTGAAAATTCTCTCCAATCAGGTGAACATGGTTTGCTCATACAATTTTTCCACTGTTGAAAATATAATAGTTTCTCTGGGAAAATTATTCTGTAGACAAGGTGCAACATAGTTTTAGCTCTGACCAATAGAAGTGGTTGCAGATTTTGGACATCTTTATTCAGCAATAGTTAAATTAACTACCAGTTTCTATTTGTCCAATACACACTACATGAATAAATGAATATCTCATAAGGTTGGAAGGCAAAAATGAGAAGAAATTGTAGAAGGGAAATGATCCCAATCTACCCCAGAGCCAAGCTCCTCAGAGAAGGAGAAAACCTTTCTGCCTAACCATAAATGGTTCACGAAAATATTCTTCATAATCCCCCACAATTCACTCACCTTACTATTTATACTAATTAGGCATAACAACTTGCCAACTAAGCCTCCTACCCCACTCATTATTTACCCTATATTCTTACCACACTCTTTATCACATAATATCCCTTTTTTACTCATGACCTCTACTCGGGTCTCTATCAGGGTAACACTTGCTTACCCACTTCTTCAGGGCAAATGTAAGTGAAAGAATCCCCCCATTGAGAACAAATCAATATTTGGAGCCACAGTAGGCTATATAATACATACATCATGAATATTATCTTAAAGAAAACTACCTACTTAATCTGAATCAGAAATCACGTTTAGCATGATATGTAAATCTTATGATAAATAAGAGTAATACAGTATCATCTCAAACAAAAACCCTAGGCTATGATCCAATACTTACATGTGGTTTAAGATATGTCCCTTGAAGATATACAAATGAATATAATGTTTTGAAAAACTCTTTAGCTTCTTCAGCATGTCCTGTTCATAATAAACATAAAAACATCATAATTAGTGACTGCAAGAAACATCTGAAGTGGAAGGAGCACCATTCAACTAGTAAGAGATGAATGCAAAATTTGATCTGATGATGAAGCAAATGAAAATAAAAATGAAAACTGAACTAACAAATAATTAGAGTCCTACCTAGTAAAGACTGTTTTATCTGTAAACCATCTGATCATAATTCATAAATAATGTGTGAAAGTAAGAATATATTAAGCAATTTTTTATCTAAATAAGGGTCAGCCAAGTTATTACTGCATATGCAGCACACATGGGGTTGGAAGAACACTTCAGATAAAGTTTAGAAAGGATTTAGAAGGTTTAGTTCAAGACATGCCATTGGGAGAAAAGTTTTGTCTCAGAGGTGATCTAATGGACATGTGAGGAGGGAATATAGAGGATACAAGGGTTTTGCATAGTGTTATGATCTAAGTGGATCAAATGCAGTGGATAAAACTATTCTAAATGTTTAGCACTCAATTTCGCAATACCTCATTCAAAGAAGTGCACCCATATGTGGGATGAACTGACTAAAGAGACACCCAATGAATCAAGAGCTTTGGATCATAAGGTATTCTTGAGGTGTAACACAAGCATGCAACATAGATAATAGATTAATTAATTAATGTTAAATGGGAGTGTAATAAATTGTGGTCTTTGTAAAGGAAATGCTTAAAATTGAAATTAACATCGGGTAACTAAGAAAGATGCTAAGAAGGTAGTAAGCGAAGTGTAGAAAATAAGTCAACTACTGGGGTTATACCAATCGTTAGACACCAAGGTTACAAAAAGAAATATCAACAATCTAGCTATGGTCTAAATAAGATAATTATGGACTGAACCTGTGTTGTATCCTAATATGTAATTACAAATCCCCGTATTTATAGCTCTTAAGTATATAAAATATCCTCCACTGTGTAATTAACACGCATGGATTCTATCATATGTCTCTCCTTTCTTTCCTCTCAAGTACACAACCCAATACATAAAGCAAATTTTAGAAAAGGTACTAAATCAACCCTTGTTAGTTAAATTAGAAGATGAAATGTACAACTTAAAAAGACAATGCAACATGTTTTATCTAAAAAAATAGAAAAAAATAAATGATGACATTCACTTATAAAAGTTATTGGCATGAAATTGATGTATCTGCTTGAAAGATTGAGAGTAAAAACCATAATGTAATTGTTATTTGTTAATCAATAAAATTTTAAAATGCAACACACCTTCATTGAGCGAGTGATACAGCCTAACAACATCTGCACCAGAACAAAAAGCTTTGCCTCTACCCTTCAAAACATTCAAGCCAGAAACTCATACTCAAAAACAAAAATGAAAAATATGAATATTACAGAAATTATATCACTACATTACATAAAAAATTAAAAACTATATAACATCATTACATTCCTTAGTTCGGTGACAACTAATTGGCGTGAAAAACGACAGTAATATAATACCTTCATTAAAACAAAGCCAATGTCAGAGTTTTCTTCCCACGAATCATAAAGTCTCTTCAACCTAGCAACCTACGAAAATCCAAAACGACTTGGCGTTTAACTAAAACAAATGAACTCAAAACGCGCAACGAAACATGAAGGAATAGGAAAATGCCGTACCATTGAAGTAGTGAGCGCGTTCATAGAAGTTGGCCTGTTGAGAATTGCTGCACGTGATTTCGCTCTTCCTTCAACCAAAATCTAAAACCAAATAACAAAATCATGAAATGAATTGAAAATAAATTTCATAATATTAATAATAGTAGCAAAAACAATAATGATGATATGCGGGAGCATGAGAAAAGTGACCTGGTTTTGGGAATCATCGTCGTCATCGCGCTCAGCGTAATTTGGTTGAGCAGAGAAAGCGCGACGATGAGAACATAGCGTGCGAGATGAGTATGTATTTTGTGGAAGCAGAGCTTTGAATCTCTGCATCTTCGATTTTTCTATTTATGGTTTATAGTTTTATGAGTTTTTAGCTTGCAGAGAAGGTGTTTGATGTTTGGACTTTGGAGTGTGCTTCGAAATGAAGCTGGAGCTGAGAGTGTGTAACTGTGATGAGTGCGCGTCTTAACTCTCAAGTTGAAGAAATGGTTTCCATAGGAAGCAAATTGGGCCCGTAAGGGGTTAGAACGGACACTTCTGACTGCAGCCCAATCATTCTTACGACATACTTTTGGTGACCCCATATATACATTTTGCACCCGTTGGTTTTTTTATTTATACCTCTCTGACAGTGACACTCCTCCTATTTTGTATTTGGAAATCATAATTTCATAGCATATTTTTGGGATTCAATTTATCGCTTCATTTATCATATTTGTTTAGGGTTTAAAAAAGTAATAGCGTTTAATTTTTGCATTGTTATTGTAAAAAATTATACAACATCACAACTATCTATTAGTGTAATTTTTAAGTTATCATTGTTAAAATCAAATTTGTGTAATCTTTTAAGTTATCATTATTAAAATCATTATGAGATTCACCGTAATTCTTTGACAAATCCACCCCAAAAAATATGGATACTTTACCGTAAAATTCTATATCATATTCATTTCTGTTTCAGCATTAAGTTTATAGAATATACTAAACATAATCTTGGAATTCAATTTCCCAAAACCAAGATAAATCATTACTTGGACTTGTGACTTGACTTGGATTTAAATTCAGGCATTGAAAAAGTTTAGCATGGAATAAAATCTAAGGATCCCTACCCATTTCATGATTACTTGGGATTTAAGATCTTACACTAGCCAGAAAGAAATCACATACACAAGGCACAAAAATGTCACTACATGTTGTTTTCTCAATGCTAGTGAGACCATAATCATGATTAGTAATCATTACATGCATGCATGCATTGCAAACACAAGATTAAACATCCTACCACTTTACACTTCAAAGCAACTTCAATATTCTTCACCTCTTCCAAATAATTTTACATAATTCCCTAAGAGATAGAATATCGTCGGTGTCTTAACGATGAACCGGAAGATTTGATATCTCCGGCGACAACCGAAGTCAGGCTATTAGAACTCCCTGAAGTCTCCGAGCTCCTATTTTCTCCTTGTCCTTTACCAACATTCCATAACTTATCAAATATTCTTCTTGACCGAGACGGCAGCAACTGCACGCCACTTCTGCTGTTTTTGCTACTTTTCTTATTCAATTTCACACTCCTACGAAACTCGTCATCTTTAATCTTCAAGTGACTCATTTGGCCGTTGAGAGAATGGCAGCTTTTTCCTAAAGATCTCTCGCACTCATTGTCTCCATTCATCAGTGCACGCGGAGGATCGCGTAGACAGTTGGCAAATGCTCGGTTGCTGGCTGCGGCTCTAACCTGTTCAAAATACAGAAGCTGCACTACAACTCGAAGGGGAAGACGTTCGTTCTCTGCAGCGTGCGCTGACGCGTCCGCAGTCAGTTTCTTGACATCCATTAGACCGCAAATATTCTTCTTTTCAGATTTTGTCAAACTTGGGTGCTCCTGAAAATAATTAACACAAGTGAAAATTATGAAGAATCCCGATTCACTAGTGAATCTCAATTCATTCTAGTGAGTCATAGTCTAAACTTAGTGTAGTCAGCCGGTCAACTTAGTATTGCTAGCCACTTTTCTTATGTCATTATATTTATGACTTGAATCTTGAATTGGTAATGTATCTTACGATTCATAATAAGATTTTGATTCACGATTCGGTGAATAGATCTTTCAATCCATAATTTGAATCTCAATTTGATAACCATGGTAACAAAAAAATATAACAGAAAACAAAGAAATGAAAACAACTTCAAGGTAACAAAATCATACCTTCAAGTAGATGTCGATAGCTCGGTACAGTCCATCATGATTTGGCCTAGCAAACTCAGGAATTGACTGTGACAAATCAACAAAACTAGAGAGGCTGAGATTCGGATCATGTGCGATTTCGCCAAGATAACCATCCACCAACTTGCCAACATTCAATATCGCCCTATTCCCTAAAATAGATTCACCAAATACTTTATCTCTCTTGTCCACAACATCCATATCGCGGATTTTCTTTTCATTAGTCATGTACCGATTCAAAAGATCTTGCACCAAATCAATATCATAAATTGTAACCTGAGGAGACCTTGCTGGAATCAGTAAATCTTTGACGGAAGCTTCATACAATTTTAGGCTAATGCTTTTGATTAATTCTTCTCTGGATGATTCATCGGCTTCAACTAGTATGGCCACTTTCAATAGTTTCATCAAGAAACTACAAGAACAGCCGACACCGTTATCACACGGCAATAAACAAACAATTGTTTCTACCAGAGATTTGTTTCTCCTGGCATGAGCATCGGAAACCAATGCATCGACAGAATCAGGCAACCATCTTACTGCATAGGTTTTCAGTGCCTCACCAATCACAACACCATCCATTCTTCCCTTTGATTTAACAGTAATCATTACACGTTTATAAAGATCAATATCCAGCTCGCATATATCTTCAACCCACCAATCCTTCGGAACAGGCTCAATCTTCTCTTTCAATGATATCTTGTCCTCGGCAATTTTATCAGCTTGTGTTAATTTCCGGTTGTAAGTGTAAGACCAAGTGATGTTCATCGGGTCCACAGAAGTTTTAGAAGCTATGGAATCTATGCATCTCCCAATGATCTTTAGATCCTCGGACCATGGAAGAAGAGATTTAGCAGTTTGGAGAACAATGATAGAATCCTTCCAGCTACAAAAGATACTCGAAGTAAGAAACACATCAATTTTAAAAATCAAGTTTCCTCTATCAATATCCTCGGTCATCTCAAGGTACTCGGCTGCACATCGAGCAGCCACGACATTGTAAGCATTTAAAGTAACAGTCATTCCATAGCAGAACTTCGCACATATTTCAAAGGCCTTGGGACCACCGGGGAAATCATCCAAGAAAATTTCATCTGAATTATCTTCATTAGCCTTCGACACCAACTTCTGTAAGCGATTGCTCTTCAACAGTAAAGGGAACTGCAACACATGAAAAGTAAAAATCAATTAAAAAGAGGAAACAAAAAGTTTAGTAGAAAATAAGGGAGCTGGTCTAATTTTTCCACACAAAGGTGTTAATGTAATAATCACTAAATTAAATAATGTGGATTTTCTTATTTAATAACAAAACAAGGATGCTGAAAAAGTATATACCTTGTGAAGGTCAAACTTAACTTCACCAATAGTTATGATAATATCTGTAGCTAATTCAGATGATATGTACCTGCATAAATTGGAAATGAAATGTTAATTTATAAAGAAGGGCAAATTATTCAAGTAAAGATGGGAGATGATAGCCACACAATGTAAGCATGCAAATTTCATGTCACAGCAACACAAAGTTATTATGAAATAAGCAGCCAAAAGGAATAAAGATTCATGTTTTTCACTACACTCACAGATACATCACTACATGTGACAAAACTATTATGTTTATGTTTAGTATCATGGTGATTTTCCAAAAGCACGATGAGTCGCCGTGATTTTGTAAAAACTACAAGTTCTAGCTTCTGCAAAATCACACCGACTCACCGTAATTTTGATAAACCCATCATGATACCAAGCATGCACTCTTAGCTGCAACTAAATAGCTCCAAAGGAAAAACTTGATCACATGACAAAGAAAGAAGAAGTAACATCTTAAAAATATTATTTGACATAAGTTTAAATTACGGGATTAGTAAATCATGCAATTCTATTTGTCTCAAATATAAAGAAACCTCTATTTAAAAAGCAGAGAAAACAACACACTAACACCTCCCCCTCATCCCCCACTAAAATGACTAACTACAGACAAAACTAAAATAATAATTTAGAATTCAATACCTCTTAAGTGACGAGCTCACTCTAGAGTGTAAAGTGAATAATATCGATTATTAATGAATGATAAATCAATGATAGATATTACATGAACATGCATAACAAAGCATTGGTGTGTTCAAATATCAACTCTTGATTTTCTAACTATACTCATCACTTATACTTTAGAGGAGTCAAATCCAATATTTATTTAATATACACTGACCAAATGTGGTTCTTACTTCTCAGTTGAATACATGCATGTAGCACATGATTGATTTATAACAGGCTGAAAATCTACCAACCATAATATTTATAAAATAATCTATTCACAAGTGAATTCTATATACATACCAAAAGTTGATAGTGATAATCTAAGCACTCCAGTGGAAGTCACATGCTTAAAAGTTAAAACTAATGATACATACAGAAAAACATATAAAAGATAAATATAATAAAACCATTAATATTGTTCCAAAATAGACTTTGCAATCTGGCATGATTTAAAATGTTGAATAGCCCATACTCCATACTACTTACACACTATTTGGACCACAAAACTCATCAAGAAGAGTTTCACAATTTGAAGGGTGGACCACTTCCACCTCCAATTAAATCTCTCTCTCTCTATCCCTTTACAGTTACAAGCAATAATAGAATATTGAAACTATTTCAGTGCTTTTTTGCAGCCAATATGAAAAATGGGTTTCATTTGAAGGCATCCAAGAATGAATCTTTAACTACCAGGAACAAACACTAAATAACAAGTTGATTATTAAGTCTTAATTTTTATACATAGATAACATTTTTTTGCTTATATTTGGTTTCGGAGAAAAGAAAAATACTATTAAGTAACAGAAAAATAGTAACACAAATTTACTATTTAACTGTGAGAAAAGAAACACTAACAATGCAGTAAAAAAAATACATGAAATAGAAGAAGCAAACAACAACAGAGTTAGTTATTAGCAGAAAACAAGAAAGAAACAAAATAGAAGAAGAACAAACATCGAACCTGACAAATTTTCCATCAGATTGAAGTGCATCAGGCTTCGAACCTAACTTCATAAACTTCATTTTCCTTTTTTTCTTTCTCTCCTTCAAACCAAACAAAAACAAGAACAAAAAAAAATAGGCTTCCAAATATTTTTAAAAAAAAGTTCAGACAAAACGACAAGGTAGGTCCGCGTTTAATCTGAAGTAAGCCATTGGAAGAGAAGAAAGCGAGAGAGTAGTTGAAGGTGGTGTATTAGTAAGAAAGTTGAAGAAGAGAATGAAAAGTATTAAAAAAAAAAGAGAGAAAACGTGTAAGAGAATGGAAGGGAATGAATGCGGTAATTAATTTAGTGGGTGCATGGAGAAAGAGAAAGAGAAAGAGAGAGAGTGAGAGGGAAAGAAGAGAGAAATGGCGTCAGAAATGAATGAGAGAGAGAAATGGTCGCCGCCTTTATTCATGGTGATGGTGATGCGGAGAGTGAAGTTAGAAGATTATGGTTGGTTGAGGCGCAAATCTCAAGAGACTCTCTCTCTCTCTCTGATGTTTCTTTCTTCTATTCTGTATTCTGAGACAAACACACTTTCTCTGCGACGTGAATCATGATCGTTTTCTACCTCTGACGCCTTTGTCTCTCCAACCCTCTTTTCTTTTTATAACTATTTTTTAATTATCCAACCAAAATAAATCAACTACACACTCTCAAAGCATCTCTATGCAACTCAACTATAATACATACAACTATCTTACATTCACTTTTTTTTTTATGCAACAAAATCTGTATTTCATATTTAATTTAATGTCATACACAATAATAGGAGGCTCATGAAAATAATTAATCATTTTATTATTTTATTTACTAAAAGATATCTGAATAAGTTTTTTAATTTTCTAGTAATTTGAACTTCATACCTCACTAAGTCATCAATAACAGGGTTTCTATTCACGCAGTCATTAATATTAAGAATCGTAACATTTTTTTTCTTAGATTCATGTCAATACTTTATTATAAACTATCTCTTATTTGTACGAGGTGAATAACAATTTCTAAGTTTAGAGAATGAACTGAAATAAATTGTAGTTATATAAATATAAAACATACGTATATAGGTAAAAATAGAACATTTGCTCATATATGTAAGACATCTTTGATTAATACATAAAAAATAAAAATTCATGCTAATTTAGTCAATAATACACATTCTTTTTCCAAAACAACCTTTCAATTATTAAGATAAATAAGTAGTTGGTATTTTAATTCTTTATATTTAATTAAGGTTATTTTTGTGAAAAAATACTTAATTGCATATTTGATTTCCACATTTTCACTGGTTATTGAAATTTGCGCTCCTATTTTAACATTCTCAATTTTAGTTTTTCCCTTAAATTTTTTACTAAAAGGTAGCGATAATACTATAAGAAAACCCCTTAAAAATTCATTTTCAACTTCATAAATTATTCACTTTTGTAATAAAATTAATAACAGGTAAATAATTAATCTATATGAATGATTCAACTTCATGAATTAAAATGTGTCAACGTTGCCTTTTTTGCATCTAAAAATTTAAGGGAGAGGCCAAAATAGAAGAGAGAAAAACGGGGGAGCAATTCTAATAATATGTGAGAATAGGAGGATGAAAACTAAAGTTAAACCATAAATAATTAATATTTATTGTAATTTGAAGATAACTTATATAAAAGCACAGTTTTTTCTACAACAGGATATTACATATAGGGACAAACGTAATATACTACTAGCTAACAATTGTCCTATAAGCATCTTTTGTTGACCTTAAAAACCTTTTTGGTATATGTTTTAATGACAACAAACCTTATGAAATAAATTATTAAGTTTTATGAATGGTAATCTACTAATGATTGCACTTGAGTTTTATTTAAGGAACATAAATTGCATAAGTGAACAAGCAATAAGCCATTCACATCATCAAAGTGCATAAGTATCTATTCAATAATGAAAGAATCGCAAAAAGAATATATCATACATCAATCATTCAAGAGAATGATTATTACGTCTTCAAGATAGCATCTTCATGAAGAATGTGATCAAATACATTCATACAACAATCAATGATCACACCATGTTATAAATCAAAGTAAATCATGTCTTAACTAAATTGAAAAAACGAAGATAATTCTGGTTTATAAAAAAAACAGCAGTCTGAAAAATGAAGATCATTCTGGTTTATTAAAAACATAATTCTTGAAAAATGAAGATCATTCTAGTTTATGAATTATGAGTCACGAGCAAGGACAACTAGAGCAGCAAGGACATTGTTGCTGCACCTTTTTACATAAAGTACATCATGCTTCTAAGACAAATGATTGACACTAGACAACCACTAAATCATTCACCCACGTTTTCCATGCAACACAAAACCAATAACGTTCTGGTTTTACAAAAAAATATTTTGGTTATTCTCTTTTAAAGACAAAATTAAAACAGATCATTTTTCACAGTCCAAACCACAATTTAAAGAGTATCAAGACCGCTCAAATGGTGAAGCCCACAATTCGAGCTGAATGCCCGAAGGAAGAAAACAACCTCAAGATTGATCTCCAAATTGATGAGTTGTGAGCAAGGACGCAAGTACATTGTACTTACAATATTCTGCAAAAAGCTCTGCACAATTCTAATTTTAAAACAGTACCAACTAACATTTCACATCTCATTCACGTTTTCCATCAGACCCAAAAGCAAGAACGTTATTCGTTTGTCAAGAACGTTTTGGACAATAATATAAACATGTGTTTAATTGCTTCAAAATATATCTAACACTCGAGAAGTGTGTCCAACGACTATATTCAGTTTAAACTGAATATTCAAAGTCTTTTATCATCTATAAATTGAAGATCAATTGACAGATGAAGGCAAGAGTTCAATTTACAAATCTACCAACACTTGTTCAAGTAATAACAAGTCAAAAACTTTTTAAGAAAACTCCAGCTCTCTTCACTATATTTGTGGATCATCATTTACTGAGTTTATCTTTATTTATCTCAAACAAGTGTTGAGAAGTTTCAAGATCCCAAACACTTATATCATATACATCATTTGTAACCCAAGTCTATCTTTTATGTTAGATTGAGTATGTTTGTAAAAATTCTTTCAAGGTTGAAAGGTGATCGTAAAAATTCTTTATAGGTTGAAAGGTGATCGTAAAAATCCTTTATAGGTTGAAAGGTGAATATTGTAATTGATCAAAGTGTGATCGAGAGAAAATTTGTGAAGGAGAACATTTTAGTTATGAAGCACATAGTGAAAACTCACTAATTTGTTTTATTTACTTCTCACATATCCAGAATATTCTATTTCAACCAAGATTGATCTTGAATTAATTTAAATTAAGCACAAGAATCAAAATTTTAAAAGGGTCACAATTCAACCCCTCCCCCC
>JBBPBQ010020324.1:49974386-50032656 GCA_037974755.1 Cicer yamashitae | reverse complement strand
CCCCCCCCCCATTTCTTGTGATTGACATTGTTACTTCATCTTCGATGAGGTTTTTTAACCTAATAGGAAGCATTGCTTTTTAGGTACTTCCATATAAGATGAAATGAAACAGTGACTATTGAGAGAAAAGTGACTCTAGAAGCACTTTGTCTCCACTATTTGGGAAGTTCACTTAACAAAGTATATTATATACGCGAATGTTGTTGAAATGTAATTATATAAAATTATTAATGAGATTCATTTAATAAACTTTTTGAAGGGGTGAGTTGGAGGTATTCAGTACTTAAGTACTACTAATACTAAAAAATTATAAATAAGTTGTGTGTAACTATGCAACACACTTAGACACCTAAATAAAAATACACCATTGAGAATACTCTAAGAACACTTATTAAACAATTCATAAAATAGGTACGTATATCCTAGTTTTTCTAGTAATGCCGATGTTGTTAAGTTGAATATTTTTTGCAGTGATCCAGGTTCGAATCTTGATGTCTACTTTGCATGTGTGAATTTTTAGTGGTGTTTGTCACTTTGTCTACAAATAAAAATAAATAATAAATAAAAAGGCTTAAATGCACATTTAGTCTCTCTATTTTGTTCAAAATTAACTTTTAGTCCCTCTATTTTTAAAATCGATTTTTTAGTCTCCCTATTTTACAACTTGTGGAATTTGTGTTGGTCTCTCTCCATTTTTCATGATGTGGTATGCTCATTAATGATATGGTAGTGATACGGCACAACTAAACTGGATAAAATAGAATCATGTTCAATGTTCTTCTTTTTTTCTTCATAAATCTTTGTTTGCGTTGTTACTAATGAATGTGATCGTGAAATTTTATCAAATAAAAAATAAGAAAATGGATATTAATTAGTAACGTGAATTCAATTCAGTTATATCACATCGATGTTGCGTCGTAATTGAGAATACAATATCATAAAAATGGAGGTAGGACCAATAAAATTCCACAAGTTGTAAAGTAGAAAGACTAATAACCCGATTTTAGAAATATGAGACTAAAAATTAATTTTAAGCAAAATATGAGACTAAAATTGCATTTAAGTCAAAATAAAAAATTACAATGAAAAAAAAACTTTTAAAATATTAAATGTACAAGAAATTTGAGAATTTAAACTTTTAGGAATTACAAATTTTTATAAAACAAGCAAATTTTGAGTAAAAATATAAAACATGGAAAGTATGATTTTCTTTTTCATTTGTAAATTTTAGTTTATATCTCATTTTAGTAATCACAAAAGATATGGAACAAAAGTTAATCTAAAAGAACATAATTTTTAGTCCTTTGTAATTGAGAAAATTGAGACACATTACCAAAAAACCTATAATTAAATTGTCTTTTTTATGTGAATTGTTAAATGGACTACGTAGCATTAACGGTGTTAATGAAAGACAATTTGGCATTGTAACGAAAAGGAAGGGACAAGATAATCCCTAAGTTTTTAAAAGGAGAAGAAATCAAGAGAGAGAAGTTAAAATGATTTTTTTTAAAGAAATACAAGAGATATGTGAACATTCTCATACTAATGGCATTTAAATAACTTTCACTCCCACCTATGTCATGTTTTGAAATTCATGGGATAATTTTTATCATATTTAGAGGCAAAGTATGAAATAATTATATAATTCTGAGCATAGGGAAAATGAAGGAAGAAAATATAATTTCCTGGTTTAAAGATTTTAATTTTTTTCATAACTCAAATATAACAATTTACATAAAAAAAGATATTCATTCATTTAAACTAAAATAATACATTAATTAAAAGCAATACAATAACATGAAACGATAAATATCTACAAATTTGATAAAATTAAAATGATCGAAATATTTATATCTCTGAATTTACGATGTTGACCACGTTGAAGTCATTAATTGAATATTTTTGTACTATATTAAAGTAAATGTATAAATCTAAACAAAATAAACACTATAACGAAATGAGAAAATCAAACGTCGTATTTAGTTAACGAGATAAAAAAATAAATAAATAATTTATGTAATTTAAATTAAAAAATGGAAAGAAGAAAAACAATATTTTCAAAAAAAAATCATAAATAATTTATCTTCTATGTAAATAAGACAAAGGTAAATGCAAAATAGAGAGTTAAACCCAATTTTCTCAGAATATGTCTATTATAGAAAGTAAATATCAACGACTATTATCTTAAAAACACGTGGTCTGTTAGAGTTAGAAAGAGTGTCCAATGAGCATGTAACAATTCAAAATGGCAAAAGAAAAAAAAAAAATATATATATATATATATATATATATATATATATATTGTGAAAAATATTGGTTTTTTAAAAAAAGAAATTTAGGCTGCGGGAAGGTAGGTCACTTTAAAAAAAAGAATATCTTATAGAAATTTATATTTATCTCTTTTTAATTACATTAACAAAAAATTAATGCATATTTTTTATTTTATTTTTTATAATGAGTGTCACTTTAATAAAAAAAAATTATTGCAAAATTAATATTATTCACAATTTTTAATATAATTTTAATTATTTTTTCCTAAAACATCATTCATTAATTATTATATATACAACTTTCAAAGTATTATTATATTTTATATTATTAAATTTTTTAAAAAGAAATAAGAAATACATTTTTTTTTAGTAACCAACCTAAATTTTGTGTTTTTTGTGATACAAAATGAGACTTCGCTCATTCTTTTATTTCTCTAAATCTAAACTTTTAAAATATTTTTAATACAAAATACTATTCTTTTTATAAATTTTATTATATGTTACATTTTTGAATTATACGTCTGGTTTTACCAAAAAAAATATATGGCCAATAATATACATGTATATGATGTTATATTAGCGTGTGACTATTTTAAAAAAATATTATATATTTTTAATGCTCATAAAATTAAGGTGTTTCGAATATGCACTTTAAAATAATGTTTTTTCCATTTTTTTTATTAAAAAGGTGGGTATCTGGAGGGTATGATATTTATTTTACAAAAAAATCTTAAGGGTCTACAATTGAACTCTTTTTTAGAGGTCGAGGTCTATGTTAGTGTCATCAATACAACTACAATTTTCAAGTTTAATTTTAAAAAATAATTGATTTGCTCGGTCCTTATCATACCTTTTATAGTTACTATTTATATATTAAAAGCATGTCACCCAAAAAAGCATTTATTTTTTCTAAAAAGAAAATAAAGAAAAAATATTTAAAGATTAAACTTAAAAAAATATATTTTTATAATGATCAAAAACATTAATTTAGGTGAACTTGATCTCGAAGTTCATTAGAGTCAGTAGAAGTCTTGAGATTCGGAGATCATTTAGAATTCTCTGAATAAATTATTCACAACTAAAATTATTTTTCTATAACGAATATTATAATATATAATAGTTATTGTTTTTTTTATTAAAAATAAATTATATTAACTAAAACGAATGATAAGAATGGTAACTTCCAGCATTATACATCATAAATGAATCTAATAAAGAAAATGAAGGTAAAGTGTTTAAACAAAAAAAAAAGAAGCATTGTGACCAAGTTGAGCTAAGAAATGAGCACACCTAATTGTTTCTCTTGGAGAATAACTAATGGAGTATGTCATGTCCGCCTAATATAATATAGAGATAATCTTTTTGAGGATAATAAGCAAGCGAGTAATCTGAGTATATCCTTTATTGATCATGGAAATGAGGGTCATGAAGTCAGGTTAAAAATAATATTACCAATACTTTTATCACGAGTCAATAAAACACCACGATGAAAATCTCACATTCAGATGTCACTTTGCAATATAAACCACAGATAAATTTGCCATTATGGTTGCGAAGGAATCATGAGTATAGCCTTTATTGTTAATGGAAATGAGGGTCATGAAGTCAGTTTAAAAATAATATTATGAATACTTTTATCATGAGCCAATAAAACATCACGATGAAAATCTCACATTTCATAAAATAAGGAGCTACCGGATGTCACTCTGTAGTATAAATCACATACAAATTCCCCATTATGGTTGCGAAGGAATTTCTCATAAGTCGAGGAGCCATTAATATAGGTGTAAGGACAATCAACGTTCATCTTTGTAACCCCCCATATGAGGTTTAAACCATGTTTTTTTATTAGAGTTAATCAAGTTCTGCTTTAGAACATTACTCTTGATCTAAGAGATATGCATAAAGTTAGTTTGGTTAGAAATATAATGCCACATATCACTCCCAATTTTTGTACTTTGGGAGAAAACCAAAGAGTTTCGATCTTTCCATAACTCATTAACTGTCACACCATATAACATTTTCCATGTCCAATGAATATTTCTAATGTCACTAGCAGTAAGATTCCATTCAAGCCAAACATAATTACCAAAGCTAAAGAATTTAATATAAAATTCAGACTTAATAACTCAATTTTAAAGCAGTTGGACATCTTCACAATCTCTCACAACGTGCATAAGGCTCTCAGGTGCAAATAGACAACTTTAACAGAGGTTGTCTGAGGTCATACCTCTGCGACATATCTAAGCATTTGTAGGAGTTCTCTATGTGTCATCTTCCAAAGCGTCATCCTAAATCTGGCTAAGCCATGCCGATTCCAAACATCATTTAACAATATTATCAAGTCAACGTTGGTTTCATGATTTATGACGTTATTATAGACTGACTTGAGAGTAAATTAGTCGTTAGTGGATGACAATCATGTGAGGAAATTCAGATAAGCATCGGTTGGAGGCTTCAAGGATCGAATTTTCTCGCAAATTGATTCAAGCATAATTTGTTGTAGTTTACTCCAATTCCAGTCTATACCATTAATGTAGCTTTATTCAGGAAACTCATATTATCTAGGTTGAATGACTTTGAATATTGAGTCAGCAAACTTTCCATAGTCTCATATCCAACGATCCTTCCAAAATTTTGTAGAATGACCATCACAAATAACTCGTCATACATTACTTTTGGTATTAGACCATACTTTACAAATATCCCTTCAAATAATAACAACAATGTTGGATAAAAGGATGTTCATAATACCATAATTATACTAGGCTTGGACTAGTTGAATCCAAAATTTGTCTTTGTCTGTAATCAGTTACTAGACAATTTTGGTCATATATGTCTGATTGAGGAATTTGAGATTATTGAAGTCAAGTCCGCCTTCTTGCCTTGGCTTGCAAATTGTTCCCCAATATATCAAACGACATGCTCTTTGTCCAGTTGGACTACTCTAGATGAATTTGTGACATAATCTTCCAACTTTGTCACAAATAGAACTATGAGCTAACATTGTTTGCATCACATAAGCCAAAATGCTAGATAGAGATGATTGAGGATGAGTGACTCTACCTGTAGATGAAAGAAATTTAGTTTTCTAATTTGTGAGTTTAGATCTTAGTCTATATAAGATAAAGGAAAATGAGTCTTTTGAGACTCGTTGATGGATCAAATTAACACCAATATATGCTCCAATGTTTGTAGTTAGGCCAATCCTCATACTCTGACTTCAAAATAAGTCGTTTCTGTAGTTGACATTTTTTTTAGAGAAAAAAACCTTGTATTTCTGCATGTTGATCTTTTGGTCGTAACTGTGACAGAAGTCTACCAAAATAATTTTAATTAGCTAAAATTGTTCTATATTAGTCTTAGAAACCAAAAAAAATATCATAAGAAAAGAATATGTGTGAGAGGTAAGGTCACTGGTCTTTTGTAACCAAATCTTTAATTTTGTGACTCAATCTCCCCAAAGTCAGCACAAAGACAAGGGGATATAAGGTCCCCTTGTCTAAGTCCTCTAGAAGTGCCAAAAGGACTAGTTTGAGCACCATTTCAACTAATAGTCAAGTATTTAAGGCCATGACAATGATGGATAGTGTTATTTAGTATTAAGGGCAATTCTAACATGTCAAGGGATTTTATGATAAATTGTCATTCAAGTATATCATATGCTTTTTTGAGATCAAGTTTGAGAATCATGAAGCTTTTAGTACCATGTAGATAACATATGATATGGATAGTTTATTGAAGCACCAAAATGTTATCAGAAGTAGATCATCATAGGATAAAACTACTTTGATTATTGGATAGCACATGAGACATAATACTTATGAGAAATAATTTTATAGCCCAAATTACAAAGTGTTGTAAATTTAAGTTGATTAACTCGTAAATGTTCATCTACTTCAGGAATGAGAGTAATTAGGTGAATGAGATTTTGAAGTTCATTAGAGTCACAAAAAATGCTATAAAATGTGTTTTATAATAATAAAAAATTATTTAACTACTATAAAAAATAAATAATTAAATTTAGATGAATTAGATCTCGAAGTTCATTAGTGTTGGCAAAACCCTTTACGGTAAGAGATGATCTATGATACTCAAAATAAATTATTTTTTTAAAATTAAATATTATATTATAAAATAGTTATTAATTCCATATTTTAAAGTAGTGAAATAATAGAAAAAAATTGTAGAAATTAAAATTAAAATTGCCCATTTAAGAGTAAAATTAATATTTTGAATATTTTGAGCAACTTACAATAATTAAAATCAAAATTCACCGATTTGATTAGAAACTAAAAATGTGTTTATTAACTGTCGAAAAAAATTGATAAAAAAATAAATAATAAAAATGAAAATAAAAGGGTGAGTGTGTGGTGTTTGGCATAATGTGTGTACTGTAGAATTGCTGCTATAAGTATTGTATAGGGTGTAGGGGACTAGTGTGACAGAGTGGCTCAGAGGTTCTTTATTGTGCTTTTGTTCATGCGGAGAAAAACACGCCATTCTTTATTATGCTTCTACCTATTCTTAATTCTCTATTTTCTCCTCACACCTCATTTTTCTCTTTATCAGATGATGACGAAATAAATACTCAATAAGTAACAGGTCTTTTTTCCAGTCCAAGTAAACTCTTCTCAATAGAATAGAATATTAAAATAAAATTCACAACTCATAACATAGAACAAATTTTACTATTAAATAGTTTGTTTTATATCATATTTTCTCTTAGGATTTTTTTTTATATATTCTGTTTTTTTTTTTTACCAAATGCTCCACTCTCAAAATTATTTATTTAATTATCCTACTTGTTAGACTCAGTAGAAGATTGCTGACTCAGGATGCGATCAACTGAAATTCAAATTTTTTTAACCTAGTTGAAAGTCGTTGGCTAGGAGTGTGACCTCGCACTATGACCTTTTTTTCCGTTTTAATAATAATTATATCATTTTAATAATTGTTATTGATTATTTAATAAATTAAAAATAATTTAATTAATAAATAATAATAATTACTAATAATAATAAATAATACATTAATAAATAATAATTAATAATAGTAATTAATAATAAATAATAATAATAATTATCTTTATTATTATTAAAAATGATTATAATTAAAAATAATTAAAATTAAAAATAGTAAATTATATTATAAATTTCAAAGAAAATATATTAAAAAATATTATATTAATAACATAAAAAAAATACATTGAATTAACGAAAAAAGGTATATATTATTGATGTCCACCTAAATGACCTCCAATTCCACATACCCTCAATGTTAGTTGTAGGTGGATTAGAACCACTACCACCTACTTCCATATAATTTTGAGACTAAGGATTATACATGAAATCAAACACAACACAAGCGGACTCAAGAGTTGTGCACTGAGTTCCAAACAAATTATAGAAAAGTCCACTTTTTATCGGATAACCGATGGTTGATATTTCTAGCACCGACGGAACATAATACCGAGTCGGTGGTAGATCATAACATGGAACTTCTGTAGGGACATGTAGGTGAGGTGACGATAGATATGCTTGTGCTCTGTTTTGTTGTTGTGGGGTTGATTGGGAGGTCGACGGCACGGAAAGATATGACGGTGGTTGCAAACGGGGATCGCGGAGATATTGTCACAAGATCATAAGAAGCTCGATTATAACATGACACGTACAAGTGTAATGCAAGTTGTGAAAGTGGATCGTTCAATCAAAGTGAAGGTCATTATTGTTGAGATTCGGGATTTACACAACTACAGAGTTAGTTATGGCAATTGGGAAGATAATAATAATAATAATAATAATAATAATAATAATAATAATAATAATAATAATATTAATAATAATATTAATAATAATAATGATAATAATAATAATAACATTAATAATAATAACATTAAAAATAATAATGACAATAATAATTATTATTATTAGTATTTATTATTATTATTACTATTATTTATTAATGTACTATTTATCATTATTATTATTATTTATTAATTAAATTATTTTTAATTTATTAAATAAGTAATAACAATTATTAAAATAATATAATAATTATTAAAACGAGAAAAAAAAATGTCCTAGTGCGAGGTCGCACTCCCAGTCAGCGACCTCCAACTAGATTAAAAAAATTTGGGCTTCAGCTGATCGCTGGGCCAGTGATCTTCTACTGAGTCCAAAAAGTAGGACAATCAGATAAATAGTTTTGAGAGTGGGGTATTTTGGTGAAAAAAAAACAAAATATATAAAAAAAAATATTTTCTCCTTCCTACACTAATTGACCGACTTATATAAAAATATTTTAAAATAAATGACCATTCAAAAATACATTTTAATTTTTATAATACTAATATGATATACTATTAATCATTTTTAAGAGTGGATTTCTAATTGGTACATTATTATTTTATTTTAATTTTTTTTCTGTTTTATTACGAGCAATTTTTTTTTAAAAAAATCTAAATGTAAATTAAAAAATTATAAATACATCCAAATAGTAAAATAATATGCTACACATATAAATATATCTATTATGATAAATAGCGGACCAAAAAATATTGTTTATTGGAGATAAAAAAATATAGAATAAAGGCTCAAGTCATTCTTAATTAAGAAGAGTATGATAATTTAATTAGTCTTAGAAATTAAAAGAATAATAATTTATAATATTATAAATTTTAATAAAAAAGTGGGTAAAAATCTCTAATATTTTCACATAAAATATATCAAAAAATATTTTCACATAAAAAATATTTGATCATTTAATATAAAAGAAAGAAAAGTAAAATGTGTAAAAATGTAAGAAAAAATATAATTAGACGGAATATGAAGAAAACAAATAGAAAAAGAATGAGGGGACAACATCTAATTTTTATTATGAGAATAAAATGTTTAAAAAACAAAAATATACATTTCCTACTAAATAAATAAAATAAAGTTCTGGGGCAAGATCCCCTAATACCTAATGAATGGATAATATGATAGCTCAATAAATTTTTCGTAAATGATATTTTAATTACACAATAAAAATTTATTGAAAAGACTTCAAACATTTACATGAAATAATAATATTATTTTATTATTTTACTTAAAAATATCAAAATTCGTTTAGCGTAGTATATATAAAGTATAGAAAACAGAGTTAAAGATTTAATAAGTCAATAGAAATTACATTAAATATGTCTTAGACATTATAAATATTCACCTTTCATTTTTTATAAGAATCTAAACAAGTATATTAAAATTGATTATTTAGACCACAAAGTGTATAAAAAATAATCAAATATTAAATACAAATTAGCTTCAAACTAAAATCATACATAATAAACTAAAATTATACATAATACACATGAAATCAACTAAAAGAATTAGGAGCCTTCATTCTTAAACATCCTAATTGATTGTTTTGTAATTGGTTAAAATAATAGCAATATTATTAAATTTAGCTTTGATCTAAAACCAAGATGACAATTTAAGATGAATTTGAGCCATACTAGTACCGTGTTGCTTGAAAACACCGTGCATGATTGACATCAATGAAAATAAATATTTTTCGCAATTTATCTTTTAAATGTGATTTAAAGTTTAATACCTACCTTGTGAGTGCATAGCTCTTTCGTTATATCCAAATATTTTTATTTTTTTCATTATTTTTTATATATACACCAAATATATATATACAATTTTATATTATAATACAAAATAATATTTATTTTTATTAGTTAACACCAATCCTTGCTTCACATGAATTCGCTTAGGTTGACAATAAATTTTTTCATGCATGATACTTCTCGCGGTCCCTTAACTTTATTTCAAGTAACAATTCAATTATTTATCTATTTTTTTTTCTTTTTGATTTGATCTTTTATTTAATTTTAAGTAACAATTTGATCATTTATGTCTTGAAATATCAACAATTTTATCCTCTTTTTACAGGAAATTCAACAAATTTTTTAAACAAAACCCATAAAATTAATTATCATGTTCAACATAATGCAAAATTCATCAAATTCGTAACTCAAATAAACTCATGTTTTCATTATTTATTTGATGAATTTGATGTTGTTGGAGATGAAAATATGAGTTTATTTGAATATTTGAGTAATTAATTTGTTAAATATATGAATTTTCTTAAAATTGGTAATGAATTTTATAAGTTTTGTTTTAAGATTTTGATGAATTTTTTGAGTTTAATTATGTAAAAAAAAGATAACATTTTTGATATATAATATCAAACCGTTACTTAAAATTAAATAAATAATTAAATCGAAAAGAAAAAAAGTAAAATAATTAAATTATTAGTTGAAATTAAATTAAATAATCATAAAAAAATAATTTATAATATAAATTAAATGATCAAATAATTTAATTATTACATAAAAAAGAAAATAATCACAATCAAATAGCTTCGTCAATACTACTATCTTGTTTTAAAACAAGTGTTACCTAAAGTTTAAGTTTAATTTTAATATATATATATATATATATAGTATTAAGAATTAAACTCAATAAAATAGTCATTTCCTCAAATTAATTATTTGTGTGTGGTTTATACTGTTATAAAGTAAAATAATCAAAAAGGTCCCCTGAGAATGTGCTGAAAGACAGACCGCACATGGAATATGTATATATATTAGAATAAATAAAAGATTTCAACAATATATCTTAGTTTATTATATTTTTGTTAAATATCGAAAGAGTTAGGTTGTTTTCTCTTGAAAATATGTTTAAAATATTATGAAAATAATTTGAAACGTGGTAATTCATGTGATCATTATAGTAAATTATATTTGAAGAAATAACAATTATTATAGATGCTTTAACAATTAGATTAAAATTAAGTTTTATGATAAAATTGTTTTAAACTATTCTATTGTTTTTCTAATGTTTGTCTAAATTATAGAATAAGATTAATCATTTTTGTTATTATTGCATCTATTAAGATAAGTCTTTCAAAATTGAAATTGCTCAATTCTTATTTGCATTTACAATATTGCAAAATAAATTATTTAGTCTTACTTCGATTTTCAAAAAGAATTATTTTTTAAATAATTAGGACTATGAACAAATTATTAATGATTTTGAAGAAAAAAAACGCAATGAGGATTATCTTAAATATTAATAAGTGGATGAATATTGTTTCTAACGTTGAATGTTACTGCTAAATATTCAAATTGATAGATGTATGGATAATTAATTTTGCTATAACTTATTGTTATTTTGAATTGAAATGAATTTTAAATATATTTACGTAATTTGTAGCTTTTCTTTAATAATATTTTATTTCACTTCAAAATATTAAAGCAATTAATGACTAATTTTTCTGTTCATATTTTATGTTGAAAGTTATTTGCATTTGATAATCCTTATATTTTTGTCTTTATATATATATACACGAACTATATCTAATAAAAATATATTTTTTATGTGAGAATAAGATGAACAGTTATCGATAGTTAAATTATATTAAAATGGATGATTGAAATTAAAAAATTTATTTTAAAGAACACATAGATCTATTCCTAGTGTATGAATGCTCATTTCCCATTCATTCTTTCAAAGAATAGCGTGTTGTCGCTGAACATCATCATTCCACGAGAATGATAACACACATTTTTCAAACGTTGAGTTAACTGTTGTTGGAGAACGATAATTTTGACGATTCCAACACTTTTTCTTCTAAATTATAGTTTAGTATAGTTTAGTTTTTCTTTCTAGGTGTTTTTAGCCTTTGAATTGGGATTCAAGTTTAAGATTTAATAATGAGTATAGTGACGTTTGACTTGAATTGGAAAACCGAAGGCATATGTGCATAGATGAGTATTGTGATTCTATCTCTAATTCTCTGTATGTGTGTATTTGAAGCAAATAAGACAATTTGGCTCACAATTTTTTTTTAAGCCAATTTGAATAAGAGGTAAATGTTAGAAATTTAGGTTAAGCCATATATTGGATTATATTAATCGATTAATTTCGGAATTCTTAAAAATGTAAACTACTCTCTTTGAACCAATTTTGAATATACTAAAAAATTAAAGTAATATTTCTAGAGATGTGTTTGTGTTTGTGTTTGAAGTAAGTAGGTAAGCAACGAAATAGATCAATGAGTGACGAAGCTTTGTGAAATTTTGGAGAAGAAAAGAAATAGATGAAGAGGCGCGTGTGTATATGTATATTTACTTTTTTTTTTTTTTTTTAATTTGGGGTTTTAATCTAGTGTATATGTTAATCAAGATGTTGATTCATTTTCAAACTTAATATGTAAATAGATTTATGAGAGGATCGGAGAAGATGAAAGAATGAATGAAAATAAAAATTGATACACTAAGAAAAAATACATGTGTTATTCTAAATGAAACTTTTAATGTTAATAGTTTATTAAGATCCAATGGTCCACAAGTTTTCTTCTCATTCTCATATAAAAATAATAATCTCATTGTATATGTCTCTTTTATATATATATATATATATAATAAAAAATAGACCACATGATAAATAATTCACACAGACACCTAAATATCAATGACGATCTTGAAATTAATGTTTTAGAAGTAGTGTATATAGTAATAGAATGAGATACTTGGAAAAAAAATATTAAATTTACATTGAAATTTGAAATTACTTTTCATTTTAAAACGATTTTTTGTTGCCAAAGTAACACTGGTGTAATTTTAAATCAAATTATAACATGTGACCTAACCAACATGTTAAGGAACAAAAATTAGAAATATTCTCTTGAAAATTGTGAATTGAAATACTTTAAAAGTATGTTTTCCAACATAAAATTTATATTATTTTTTTATCTTTTAATAAGTGTCATAAAACACATGTGAGAAGGATCCAATTTTAACTAAATCTTAAGATCATTGAATGTTAGTTCAGTGATAAGGATTTAACATTATAATTTTAATGAACATTGTTCAAATCTTAATGGGGTAAACTATAAGAAAAATAATATATAAAGTATATGCCACAAAATAATATAGAATACATACTAAATGTCCACATTCCCTAATTAGAGTATCAAGTTCAAATTTGTATAAGACAATTGTAAAATCATTATTAGTATCACTTTAATTAATGCAAAATTAAACACATTCTTTGTGCAGCTTGTTTTTAGAAATAATAACTTTTAAAAGTTTTTATTGTTTGTTATAATTTGTAAATAAAAAACAGAATTTGAAAAAAAAGAAAACAATTACAAATAATTCCAAATAAGAATTTTGAATAACTTATCATAAAAATTATTTTTTATAATTAATTTATTTTAAAAATTGTTTTCATTGCAGTAAATAAATTCAAAATAATTTGTTTTTAAAAATATTTCTAATAAACAATTTTTAAATTAATTTTTTTTTAAAATCTGTAAGAAACCAATCCCTTGGCGTTCTTATAAAAAAAGAAAAGAAAAATCACGGGGTACATGTGTGATGCGAGTGGCGTCCACATGGGACCACAAAATCATCAAATCATAAGTTAGGTATATGGTGATACTATGGCTTCCTAAAAGTCTAACGCCATATTATATACCGTCCTACAAAGTTCCCCATAGCCAAAAGCATAACTTTTCTTTCTCTTTTGTAAACCATAATAACTTTTTTTTTTTGATAACATGTAAACCATAATAATTGATACTTATTATGTCATATAGTCGCATATTGGGTCATCTATGTGATTATGTCATATAAGAAACATATAAATAAATAAGAGAACAAAATATTACTAAACATTATTAAGTTACCTTTATTGATAATATATAATTTATTTATCATTATCATAAATGTATGTGAAAAATATTGTTTTAAAATTAATATAAATAATATTAATTGATGATATAATTAAAAAAAATGTATTTTATTTGTTTTATAATAATTGAGTCATTTAATTATTTAATACATAATAAAAAAATGTATAAATAAAAGAGAAAAATATCATCTTTACTAAATTATTTTTATAAAGTATTGATGCATTATAATATCATAAATGTATAATGAATGATGTTGTATTTAAAATAATGGAAATAATTTTAATTAAATAATACAATTAAAAAATTATACAAAATTAAAAAAATAATTTATTTTAAACAAACGGATTCCTTATTATAAGACAGATAAAATAATTAAAATAAAAAGAGAATTCATTTTACAATAAATATTTTATAAATAAGTCACTTAGTGGGACAACTTGAAGTTGAAAAGTGTTGTTAATTAAGTTAAAAACTTGAAAAAAGGTGGTTCACAACCACGTCCTTTTGTCTAATCATATGCACATGTGTGGGTTAGGAGAAATCATGGGGTGAGATTAGGCGTGGGAAAAAAGCCTATCACAAATAAATAATGGTGAGTTTGATTGAGTGTCCCAAATTTTGATAATGGTTGGGGTATGTGGATCGGTGGATATGTATTTTTTGGTTGGCAAATTGGCCATTTAAGGAGACCATGTGGCTCCCTTTATGCCCAAACCTTTGGATCTTGCTCCACCTATGCCTTCGGATTTATAATATGTTCCACGTTTTAGGTTGTATGTGCTGTTTCAGTTTACATCTGTAGATTCTATCCGTGTTTTGTGCTCTTTAAGGTTAACTTTGTACTTGTGCCACTAACACATTTCCATTAATCATATTTCTTCTTGTGATATTTCTTAATTTTTTCTGCAATCTAATAGTTTTACATTAAGGGGTTTTTGTTCCTCATTTATCTAAGTGCCAATTTGTTTCACATACGATCGATATTTCAACTTTGATATTTTTAAACTCCATTTGTTAACATTTATATTTGTACTGTTAATTTGAACTTAATTATGTGGTTTAGATGATGTTAGTTTATTGAATGTGTACAAATGTACAATTAGATGTTGTTATTGATTAAATACATCTAATTATAAATAATAATAATAATTTATTAAGTTAAAAAATTTCCTTCTCTTTTTCTACAATAGAGAATAATGACCCATGATATCATGATGTATAGGAACAAAAAAGAACATCATTGCATTTTGTAAATAGAAAAATACCATCATTACTTAATTACTATTTTTTCAAAGTTTCATAAATAGAATAATCATTGAATGTGTGTGTCTCAAATGTTATATAAATTTTTAAAATTTCACTTTAAAAATTATGTTTACAAATTAAATCAGAATATATTTTTAGCAAACAACGTATTTTCTTAACTGTCTATTTTTAGAGAATTAATAATTCATTTCAAATTATTTATATATATATATATATATATAGTTTAATTATTATACATCAATAGTGTAAAAAATTTACACCGTCAGCGCATCGTAATTTTTGATCTAGTTAAGATAAAAATAAAAAAAAATTAAATGATTCGATGACTGAAATTAATTGACAATATAAAAGACTTTTACAATGTTTTTATATATGTATCTTGGATTTCTGCATGTTGATCTTTTGGCCAGAACTGTGGGAGAAGTTTGTCAAAATAGATTTAATGAGCTGAATTTGTTATGTACTACTAGTCTTAGCAATCAAAAACATATCATCAACAAATAATATATGTGAGAGGTAGGGTTACCCACCCCAACCAAACTAAAGAGGTTGCCATTGGCCTTTTGTAACCGAATCTTTAATTTTTTCGCTCCCACATCTTGTTAGCATCTATTTCAATTTTAACAGTATACGCTCATATTAAACCACTGTTTGATAAAGACCATTGCAATTCTACTCATATTCTTTCAATCAACTTCAGATTTATCTTTGGGTTTAGAAGTGTCGCCACAATAGGATCATACAAATCTTTGTTGTATAACATGTCTTTCATGAGAGTCTTTCAAAATTTGTAATTAGAAGAATTGAGTTTAATCATATTAAAACTTTTATTTTTCTCTTCCATTTAAATGGAGAAACCAAACCAACTGAACTCTAGATACCACCCTATTGGAAAAGAAACCCAGAGATAACTATCTTAATAATGCGAAATATTTTCCTCCACTTATGAAGATAAATGACAAAAAAAATACAATTCCACGGAGCAACAACAATTGACAGAAAATTAAATATGAGACAAAAACACAATTTTTAATATGGAAAACTTTCCTCAAATTGAGAGAATTAAAACCTCGGGATTTAGTCCAGTAAAACCTTCCACTATAATAATTAATGGGTACACGAAAGTCTTTTTAGTAACATTATGAAACATCAACCAACAATAACCATCACCAAGGATTAGAAACCAAAAAAATAACAAACAACCTTCCATCACCAAATGGTGGAAACCAAACAAATAACAAACAACATTTCATCACCAAAGCGTGGAAACCAAATAAATAACAAACAACATTTCACACTAAAGTGAGTATTTCAAAGTAACTCAGAAGGTAAAACTACTAACAATGTATATTAAAAAAAAACAAACTCAATGGTAGAAATAACATACTAAAATTATATGTCAAACGGAACAAGTTTACTATACATCTATTGTCATCAGAAATCAATTTCTTCTTCTCCTCTCTGTTCTTGTCGTTACAGCTTTCTTCCTTTTTTTTTTGCACGACACTCTTCTTTTCCTTATTCTTACTTAGGGATTTCAAAATCCCCTTTTTTCTTTCTCATATGGACTTATCCCAAAATTAGTAGTAATAAATAATAATAATAATAATAATAATAATAATAATAATAATAATAATAATAATAATGGTGGATTCTACTTGGAGAGTGAGTCTATCCAACAATAATCATGTAAGAAAAAGAAGAGAAAACAAAAAATTTGCATAACATATAAAAAAGATGGACGAAAAACTTAAATTTAAAAATAAGAGAATTGAAAATTAAATTTAAATAAAATAGAGAAATCAAATGTGGATTTAAAAAAAAAATCTTAAAGCTTAGAGTAGTGTTGTTGAAATTTCGGTTTGTTAATTTCTCTAGTTATGTGAAGGTCCCTAAATTGGAAGGTTGATGGATTTGTTTATTCATTGCCACCCTTTTGTTGCGAGGTTTCATGCTGCATCTTAAAGAACTCTTATGGTTGTATGAACTTTTGTTGACATATCATGAATGTGAACTTTGTACAACAATATATGTACCTTACCAACTTAATTTCTTACATTATTGATGTTTGATTATTGCTTTAACATCTTGATTTCATATCTTACTAATATATCTTGATATTTGATTAATGTTATCTTGATTTCATCTTTCAAAATAACATTACTAATATATAACACTAAATTGTAATTGTACATACTGAGTCAAGATCATCTTTTCAACAATGTATGACTTATCAAATGATATGAACTCGATAAACCTGTGCAAATGTGTGGTCTATTACTAGTTTCAATTAAAATTTTATTCAATAAGGTATTGTAAAAAATAAAATAATAAAGGATCTATTTTTTAAACAAATTTGAGGGTGTGGTTGTTCAAATGTGAGGTGTTAGTAACAATACCATTATTTTTGGTGCAGAATGGTCGAAAGTCAGTGAGATAAACCAAGCCCAAACGTTATCTAATGGGCCAAGCATAGTCGGCTTGGGTTTCTAGAAACAAAATTGGAACATACGAACCAAAAAATAAACTAACCACGTTTGAAGACCCCAATATGAAATATTCTTTGGAAGGAAGATTTTCCAAGCACTTTCTACACGTAACACCTAGTTACATGGGTTTAACAATTAAGGTAATAACAATTTTTTTCATATTTATATAAGAAAATAAAATACTATAATAAATAATAAATTGTCCAAAAAAAATAATATTGTAAAATTCTTAACATAAAACCTTACAAAAAGTTCTTTAATATTTAAAAATATTCAAAATTGGACATTTAATAACTAATTCCGAAATAAAATATGATGTAGACATATGTCTACTTATTCTTAATTTACTAATCTAATATAAGGAAATTACTCTTCTCCGATGATGCAGAACTTCTCAGCCCTCGACGTCCTTGACGGTTACAATATCTGAAAAACAACACATTAATGAGATACTAAATCCTAGTAAATAATACACAATTTTAAAAACAAGCATATTCTCAACTGGCGCGGTAACCGAAAAAATCGTTCATGACACCCGCGTTCTTCCAAAAATATTATTTGGAAATATAAATAATATAAATAATATAAATAATTTTTCTATAATAACCAATTACTCCCAATAATTAATATAAACTCATCAACTTAAATTAACATTAATTCACATATATAATAATCAAATACACACATTTATTCTGCAGAAAATCAATCAATCAATTCAATAGCGTCTCATCGTTATATGGATATGTACTATTTCCGCGAAGTAAGTATTATCTTATCTTGTGGAACACCGACTCATTTAGTGTGGGGTACAAGACCCATCTGTATGGGTCGTTAAAACTCATCTCATGTAGAGTATAAGATCCATCTATATGGAGCATATAGCTCATCCGATTAATAACTATGGGGTACAAGACCTATCGATATGGAGCATAAGCTCATCTCGAACACATACAATAAAAATAATTAATTTTTTAACGATCATCTTCATAAAATAATATTTAGAATATAATATTTCATTTAAATATACAATAACAACAATAATTCAAGAACATATAATAAAATAATTTTTTAAAGAATACATATTCAAACAATCATAAAAAAAAAGGTAATTCAACAAACAAAATAGTAAATAAATCAATTCATAACTTAAGATTGTATTTCATAAAATCTCAATTTTAATAGAGCTAGATTTTCGACAAATATATTTTTATAAAAAAAACTACCATTCAAAATATTCAACTATTTTCCCATTCCAAAATAAATGTATCATGAAATGATTAAATGATGTAATTACTGACCTCTTAAGCGTTTTTTGATAAAAAAATTCTCTATATGTTAATGACTATTAACTGCTATTGCGACCGCAATACTTTTTCTAGTATTTATTTTAATATAGTTCTCTGAGTTTTTAATTTAGTATTTATCTATTTATATTTAAATATTTATAAGATAATTGACATATGTAGCCTACTTTTACACAATTAACTTGTTATCAGCTACACATATATAGCATGAGTAATTTATTTATTTCTCATTGTAAATTGCCAATTGAAGTGTCAATCGAGAGTTATTTTTCAGGGAACGTGGTTTCAGCAATTGGAGAATGTGGTTGCTGCAACTGAATCTTATAATTTCAACCACCTAATCGGGTAATTGGTTTTAATCAAAACAATATTACTTATATTTTGCAAATTCAACTTCATAGTACTAATTATATTTGTTTCATGTACCAATTAAAACATAGAAAAATGTACAGTTCATTCATTTGTTAAATAAAACAAACAACCAGAAACAAAGCTAAATATATCATATTATTAGGACGTTACACTATACACAAGAAAAAACAATTTTTGTGTTGTTTGCATGTTCATTTCTGGACAAATACACAAACTTTTTTCGATAGAAACATATATTTCCTAAATCATGTGTATTTTTTAGAGATATGAGGTGAATAAAACTACTCTCAAATGTATTATCCCAAAAAAAAAAAAAATGAAATAATTATTGTGTCTGAAACTTAAACGGGCACAAAGTTGCTGATCAATTGACGCTGGAAGAAAATGTTTTAGACAAAAAACACAACGAAGATGACAAAGAAAGAAAGAAAAAATTACAGTGTGGATTGAGGATAAATAATGATGCACTAACCGTAGCGGGTAATAGGTGGCCACTTTGTAACTGAGCTGGAACTTTGTCGGTGGTTTTGTTTTCTAAAATCTTGGATCAACTGCTTTGTTTTTTTCGTGCACTCATTTTCCATTTACTTGATAACAATTTCGGCACATATGGGTATTGCCGTTTTTGTATGGATAAAACTTATTTTTCTTATCTGCTTTTTTATAGTTATTAACATTTTTATATTTATTTAAGTTTTTATAACTATAAAAATTATTTTAAATTAATAATTATATAAAAAGTATTTAAATAAATGTTAGGCAATACTCTTCATTTTTTTTAGATTAAAAAGTAACCTAATATGCAATGGTTGTAAGTGGATTTTCTTCATTATTTGTTGTATATATTTGAGTTAGAGTCTTAATAAGATGTCAGAGCTAGAGTGTAATATTTATTGTTTAACTATTCATTTATTTATGTTAAATTACGATGAATTTGAAGATTTGACGAATGAATCTCAATGTAATTATCTAATTTTTGTTATTAATGTCAAATTTGACTATTACATAAATAGACACTAATATTAAAATAAATTTTGTATAAAAGAATCTATCATCAATATAAATTTGTTCAATGACATCTAAATTCATTCTAGAATTAAAGGAAATATGAGAAAATATAAAATTATAAAATATTTATATCATTTTTCATATGAAACTTCTTTTTTCTAAGAAGTAAGAAGTGACGATCCCACTTCAGAGATTTCAAAATCTCACCACAAGTCATCTATTTTTTTATATTAATTTTAATAAATCCATCCATTAAAAACAAAAACCATCCATTAAAACTACAATAGATAGTAAATACCAAATTAATTTGATTATCATCATAACATGTTTTTAAAAAGTATTAAATATTGTGATCACCTATTTGATTTATCACAAAAATCAATCTCAAAATTAAATACTGTTTAACCAATTGTGTGTGACACACTATATATTGCTACATTATTATTACTATATATTTTTTAGTCTATATTCTTAAATTCTTTTTTATAGATGTTATGATATTAAATATTATAAAAAAATCAAACATGGATTTTCATATTCAAATACAAAACTTAACATTCAATTTAATATTATTGATACTTTTCAGTTAAATTAAAATTTAATGACTTATATTCTTATTTGTATGGTTAATATTGATGCAGTATTTATTTATTTATTGAAAATTAATCTTGATCCGTGGAAACAGATCTGATTTAAAACCTTACGTACAAACCAAGAACCATTTTCCAAGTTACTTCCAAATTCCCCTTCCCTCTCTGTACCAAATGATGTAAAACAATTCTATAACTCAAAATTCCGATCGTACCCTCCCTTCGATAAGAAATGAGCAACGTGGCAGAATCACATAGCTAACCTGAGAGAATTTTAATCCTTGTTGTTCACTCTCTTATTATATCACTCACACAAAGTCACAAACAAACGAACATATAGAAAAGAGTTCGCTCACACAACACACAGATCTATCTATCTATTTTCCAAATTTTCGATCTCAAACGCCATGGCGTTTTCGAGATCCATTGCGTTCTCTGTAATTCTTCTTCTCTGTTTCATCAACGGTAATCTCTGTTTCTACCTCCCCGGTGTTGCACCACAGGATTTCCAAAAGGTTAGTTCCATTTCGATTTCGCTTTCGCTTTCGCTTTCATTCGCACATTTTTAGGTTTTCCGTTTTTGAATTTATCGTTTATTACGTCATTCGTGTTTAAGAAATGCTCGATCTGTTCGTTCAAATCTGAGATCTGTGATGGATGCGTAGTTTAGAAGTGATTGAAATTAGGATTTGATTTCATTGTATGCATTTTATTGGTGATGATTTGGAAAACATTGCGCTATAGTATTTATCTGTGTGCGATATGGTGATTTTTGTGCTGTGCGCTAGTGTCGTTGTCATTATTATTTTTGTTAATTTGACTTCGATCTGGTGTTAGTGAAGGAATTTAGTTACTTTGATGGTGCGAGTGTGACGGTTTTTGATGATTTGATTCGGTTTAGTTATTGTAGTGATGTGACGGTTTCTTGTCTGATTTTGCGGTTTGAAATGTTTAGATTTAAGCTCTTGTGATTAGAAATGTTTAGATTTTGGCTACGGATGCATGTGGTGTGAGGGTGTTGGAAATGTACTTGTAGGAGATTTGTACATTAGGAATATGAATCAATGTGTGTAATTTAATTTGTCGTGTCATCGCAGAGGTTTGATGACACTTGTGATATTCTAATTAGAGAAGTGATTTGAGTTTTGATGTATGAAATTATAAAGTTACAGGAAGAGAAAATTGATTATTCTATGGAATTTATTTTGTGTCTTGCTGTGTCATCAACATACGAAGAATTTTGCCATTTTTAGCCATGATTTGTGGCTTTTGCATCTTGTAAAAGATTTGCAGCAGCTGAATTATGGAAATCCGGATGCAACCTCATTGTTCCTTGACAGACGAGATTCTAGATTTTCCTTTGCCTAAAGACTATGGGGGAGCATTTTGGTAAAGTTAGATTTGAATGGAATTGACATTGCAAAATTGATTTGGTTATGATTGAGTTTAAAGTGAAATTTTATCATTTCAAGTTAAAACGAGGGTTTGATTGTTTGAAGGCAAATTCAAATTTGCTGGACAGTAACCAAAGACTTGTATTTTCACTAAAATAACGTTTGACACAAGGTAAAATAGTTTCTCAAAGTCTTCATTGTGAAGATAAGCACACTACAACGTACTTTGTTCATTCAATTCGTTGTTTTTCTGTTATATTTATTTTCTATCTGTATTCTACATTTGATAATCATACTTCCTTACATGGTCTCTACTACCCTGTATTCTCTGAGGTGATGTTAAACCACCTACCAATGCATGATGCACTGCGTACTTGCGTATAGTGTCCAATAAAGTTTTTGGCCCTTCATTTATCTATTTAGCTTCATTTCCTACCCTTATTCCTGATTTTCCTGTATTCAAATTTTAATTAGTAATGAATATTCAGAATTTTTACATAGATCTACTTCTAGACTGTCTATTCTAATATTATATGGTGCAGGGAGATATATTGCAAGTGAAAGTAAACAAATTAACTTCAACAAAGACCCAGCTTCCATACACATATTATTCACTTCCTTATTGTACCCCGGAAAAAATATTGGATAGTGCTGAAAATCTTGGAGAAGTGCTTCGTGGTGATCGCATTGAAAATTCTCGTTATGTGGTAAGTTTGACATGACATGTTAACACTTGGCTGGATAATTGTGTTGTGGTTATCAACTGATTTACTTTGCGACATATTTGCAGTTTAAAATGCGCGAACCACAAATGTGCAATATTGTGTGTAAGCTTAAACTTGATGCCAAAACTGCAAAAGCGTTCAAAGAGAAGATTGATGATGAGTATCGGGTGAACATGTATGGCTTGCCAGTTATTGTCCTATATCTTCGTGCCTGTTTTCTGCCACAATCTTAATATTGGGTATCTTACAGTAGCTCTACCTTCGATGTGCAGGATCCTAGATAACCTTCCTCTGGTTGTTCCCATAAAACGCATGGATCAGGAGTCCACTGTTTATCAGCTTGGTTTCCATGTTGGACTTAAAGGGCAATATAGTGGGGTATGCTCATCATTCTATAAATCAATGTCTATTGTTGTGAATGCCATATATTTTTTTAAGCTTACTGTCACTATGTTGAACTGTACAGAGCAAGGAGGAGAAACATTTTATACATAACCATTTGGCATTTACTGTCAAATATCACAGAGATTCGCTCACTGAATCTGCTAGAATTGTGGGCTTTGAGGTTAAGCCATTCAGGTCTGTAAGTGTGCTCGTTTTGTTCTATGAATCCATTCTGTCATACTGGTTGTGGTATGTGGGACTTGATGATTTTTGAAATCTGAATGTTGATTTACAGTGCTAAACACGAATATGAAGGGAAATGGGAGGAAAAGACTCGTTTAACAACCTGTGACCCTCATGCCAAACACACAGTTGTCAACTCCAATACTCCTCAAGAAGTTGAAGAGGGCAAGGAAATCATCTTCACATATGATGTTGATTTCCAGGTTAGATTATCTTAATAAATTGGTGCTTTTATTCTTGCTACTTTTGAGTGCCTATTGGCTTCCATGAGCCAAGTAGTTAAATGTAAGGTTTGTGCGGAGAAATTACTTCATCACTCAATAGATGAAATTCCGCCTGTATTAATCTTTAATTTATTTTTGTCTTCCTATAAATGAATTTCTGTTTTCTCCCTTGCATCCAAGTAGAGTCCTGTTTTTTTTTCCTCTTCCTCCTCCCGTTCTTACTATTATTTTGGTGAAAGGAGTTTATTTTGTATAACCATTTACGTTCGCCTACATTCAGGAGAGTGATGTGAAGTGGGCTTCAAGATGGGATGCGTATTTGCTGATGAATGATGACCAAATTCACTGGTTCTCAATTGTGAACTCATTGATGATTGTTCTCTTTCTCTCGGGCATGGTGGCAATGATAATGCTGCGTACACTTTATCGTGATATTTCGAAGTACAATGAGCTGGAGACCCAAGAAGAAGCACAAGAAGAGACTGGTTGGAAGCTTGTCCATGGTGATGTTTTCAGGCCGCCAAACAACTCAGATCTGCTGTGTGTTTATGTTGGAACTGGTGTTCAGTTTTTTGGGATGATACTAGTAACAATGCTCTTTGCTGTCCTCGGATTCCTTTCTCCTTCCAACAGAGGTGGGCTAATGACAGCCATGCTCTTGCTATGGGTTTTCATGGGGATTTTTGCTGGTTATGCATCAGCCCGATTATACAAAATGTTCAAAGGATCGGAGTGGAAGAAAATTTCCCTCAGGACTGCAGTCTTGTTCCCTGCAAGTGTCTCTGCCATTTTCTTTGTATTGAATGGTCTCATATGGGGACAAAAATCATCTGGAGCTGTGCCGTTTGGAACAATGTTTGCTCTGATCTTTTTATGGTTTGGAATCTCAGTTCCTCTTGTTTTTGTTGGTGGCTATGTTGGATTCAGGAAACCTGCAATCGAAAATCCTGTGAAGACAAACAAAATCCCAAGGCAGATCCCTGAACAGGCGTGGTACATGAACCCAGCCTTCTCAGTTCTGATAGGAGGAATACTCCCATTTGGAGCTGTTTTCATTGAGCTTTTCTTCATCCTCACCTCAATCTGGTTGAATCAGTTTTACTACATCTTCGGCTTCCTCTTTTTGGTCTTCGTCATCCTCATTATCACTTGCGCAGAAATTACCGTTGTGCTTTGCTACTTCCAGTTGTGCAGTGAGGATTACTTGTGGTGGTGGCGCTCTTACCTCACATCTGGATCTTCTGCACTGTACCTCTTTCTTTATGCAACATTTTACTTCTTCACCAAGCTTGAAATCACGAAGTTGGTATCTGCGATATTATACTTCGGTTACATGTTTATAGCCTCTTACGCCTTTTTTGTTGTAACCGGTACCATTGGATTTTACGCATGCTTTTGGTTCACAAGGCTCATTTACTCATCAGTTAAAATTGATTAGTCATACTCATAACAGTCAGCGGTCTGGGGTAATCTACTATACTTCCTAAAAGGATGAGGAAAATTTGTGTAAGGATTTTGAAATTCAGGCACTATCGTGTTCAGAATCAGATGTAACCTATTCTATACAATTTTGAATTGTGATGACACTGTTATTCTTTTATTTCAACAAATATGTTATACTTGCCCAAGTTGTCGAAGTATAGCTAAGGTACCCTGCAGTCTGTTTTCTGTGTTATTTCTGGTAGAATTACAAGTTGGCTACGTGTTAGATGATTTTTTAAGTCTTTTTCAATTGAAAATTGAAAAGAATATGTAATATGTCATTATGTTGAGATTTTTTGTTGTATAATGATTTAATATCTTTAAATCCCAAACAATGTGCCTTTTATTTGCAATAAAACATAGGATTATTGAATTTTCATTTTATAAACGTGAGGGCGGTTAACTCTCGAGTCTCGAGCTTTGATATTTTAGATCTCTTTCTTTTACCTTCTTTTTATTATTATTGAGATCGGTACTTCTTTTTTTTCTCCATCTTCTCAATTCTTCCGCGGGGCTCATGAGTGATATTTTTTCTCACATGGCAAATAAATGAAGGTGTTCACCTTAAATATTGAGCAAGCAACAAAAATATAATAGGTGATTTTATTTGTGTGATGCCTGCTCAAGAATTTTGTATTTGTTCTAGACTATTTCTAATATGGATTACGGACCACTTTCATAGGTGTTATATGCTGCATCTCATAAACGATGTACATTTTGCATGAAATCTACCTCTTTGACATATTTTGTGTCTGTGCTGTCGTATAGAAGCACCCACCACGGTCGGATGCATGCCATAGCATGAAGCAAGAACACCGATGTTGTGTTCATTAGGACTGTGGAGCGAGATCATTAATGGGAAAACACCAGTCTATGAATGCTTAGACATTCAATTGGCTCCTCGATGCAAAGTTCAATTGACAACCAAAACCTTCAAACTTGCTCGTTTTTATTGCTCTATTCTTTTGTGCCATTGAATCTTTCGCCATCCTTGCTTTCTTGACTCAGTTCAATCCCTCCATTTGTTGCTGCAATGATTTACTTTTTCGGGGTTGGGACTCAATGCCAACACACTCACGAGGCTACTTATCATAAACCGCATATTAATCAAAAAATTGAAAGCAATTATTGGTCAGTACTTCCTATTTTTATAGCAAACGTAAAAACTTCAATTTTTTTGTTTGTTTTTTTGTTTTTTTTTTTAGTTTTTGTTTTAAAAGAGATTATAAATACTACCATAATTAACTTCCACACTTACAAGATTTCAAATTCGAATCCGGAATAAAATATCTAATTTAACAATATTGACATTTGTAAATTAAATTATAATTTAAAGACGATAAAAACCTAATTAAATGAGTTGAAAATTAAAATCGTGTCTATTTCTCTTTTTCTTCTTGAAAGAAGGAAAATGATCTTTATTTGAATAAATAAATAAACACAATTAATTGTTTAAAATGTCCCTTTTCATATTTAATCATTTTTTAAATAATTTAAATTTTAGATTAGTTTACCGGTACCTAACTTTTTGCGAATTCTCATTTTTTCTTCTTCTATCTTTGCACTCGTGCCACATCTATCATAAACTCAACGGTCCAACTTTCTGTTGTCCCTTACCCAATCAATTTGGAAAACGAATCATTTATGAATTTCAATGGACAAAAACCATATGCAAACAAAGTCTCTAGTATAGAATTAATATTTAAACACGTAAGATATTGCTTGCCATAAAAAAAAGCTTAAAGTATATACCAAAACAGAACAAGAAACTTTAACTTTCCCGATCCTAATTATTAATCAACAAATCCACAACCATTTGTATATTCGGTCATTATAAAAATGTCGAAGAGATAAGACAAAGATCCTTATGTTAGAAAATAATTGTTGAGATTTCCAAATCAAATGTTTAACTAAAAGACAAGTAGTAGCATTTAAATATTATTTCTTATAGGTCCATGTTAGTAGTTAATTTGTTAGAAGAAATGATTTTGTTAATTCGCAATATCGTTTGAATTCTAAACTTTCTTCTTAGTACTCTTTCAACGTCTCATGTCTTATTCTATACTACTAAACTACACATTCAAAAAATAGTAGCTTTTAAATATGTTGGTCTAGTTGTAAGGATGATACTATACAAAACCAACACTCACTGAAATAAAGAGAAATTGAAAGAGAGAGAGAGAGAGAGAGAGATGGCAGGGAGGTATTGTTACAAGGACGTAATTCCATTCACTGCAATGGTTGCAATAGAGTGCACAAACGTTGGTGTCAGTGTTCTATTCAAATTAGCTACTCAAAAAGGGTTGAGTTACTATGTCTTCGTAGCTTATTCATTTGTTGTCTCCACTCTTGTTCTTCTTTTGCCTCTACCCTTCTTCTTCAAATGGTGACATCTTTTTACATATACATCAATTCATATTATAATCAATTTTTCATTTTTTTATTCATAAGTTAGATGTTTATATTAATTATGAAGGTCAAGAGAGCTTCCTCCTTTGAATGTGTCTCTAATCTTCAGAATTTTTCTCCTTGGAGTTATTGGGTAATACAAACAAAGCAAAATATACAAAAGTAAACTTAATTTTATTTTTATTAAGATTTAGAGATTTTGACCAATTGATAACATGTTTTTGATGAGTGAGGCAGAGTTGCAGCTCAGCTTTGTGGATATAAAGGACTTGAATACACTTCACCTACTCTTTCTTCTTCTCTTGGAAACCTTATACCTGCTTTTACATTCATCCTAGCTATCTTTTTCAGGTTCCTATCTCTCTTATTCTTATCTTTATTACCATGTTTGGATCCACATTCAAATCTACTTTTTCGCTTTCCAAAACAGTTTCACCATATAATCATAGAAGTTATGATTTGTAGAGTTAACATACTTATGAAATCACTTGCTTGAACAAATATGAAAATGTTTTAAATACTTACAATTCAATTTCAATAGTTCATCACAAAATGGAGTATGCATTAGTAAGTACAAACTAATTTTGGACCGACGTTCAATGATAAATTCAGTATTTTACGGTTAAAGTATGTTTACGTGGCAATATTATTTTATTGAATGTTTGTATAAAATTATTATTTTACATTTATTAAATTCATAATATATATGATGCTTTGTTAAACATGCATGAGATTCATTTGTTTAGCAATGGAATAATACTTGATTCATACAATTTGATGAACATTGTGAGGTTTTGTAACTAGTGAATTATTCCAGTTTTCCCAATAACTTTAGTAAATTTTATATATAAGTATGGATTCGGTATGTGAGAGAGCACCACCTCCTCCAATATATAAGTATGGATTCAAACAAATTAATAATCTAAGCTATGTTTGTTTGGAAGAGTTATTAAGGCCTACCTTATGAATTGCAAGCACTTGTTTAAGTGGTTCAAATTTTTTAAAAGTTATTATCAAAGTTGTATAAAAATAAAATTTATAAATCAAAATAGTTTATATCATATTCATAAATTATTGTCACACTTTTATAAGCTTTCTAATTCTAAAATAGAAATAGTTTATTTAAAGTTTATACAAAATTTGTTTCGTTATCTTTTTATATTTAGATCTTTGGTTTAATTTGAGTTGAGCTTAGTGGAACTCTTATAAAGGAGTATAATTCATTCACAAAATTCAAATCCAAAACCTTATGTAAGGAGAACCAAACTCCTTACTACTTAAATCATAATTTTCCATTTTCCACTATAAGTAGAAACACTTTACACATACATATATTCTATTTGTACAAATATACGACCACTCTCTTTACTTCTAAATGATAAAACATCTTTATTTCTAAATGACAAAACATTATACTCCATCTAGCTTTATATAAACAATTTTAAATCATTAAAAATTAATGTATAATTTAAATCAAATACATCAATTTTTATTGACAATAAAATATTTATATTTAAGGCTGGATAAAATATTTATTTATTTCTAAAAATGAACAAAAAATGATGAATGCATATAAGCACTTTAGATGATCAAGATATCCCTTATTCGAGTAGTAAGAGACTTTGACACTTTCAACAAATAGTGAGATTGAATCTCTTACTCAAAATCAAATTGAGAATAGAAAATTCACCTTATGTATCTAATAAATTTTAGGCTAAATACCATCCGTGGTCCCTTAACTTAATTTCAGTTAACGATTTAGTCATTTATTTATTTATTTTTTCCGATTTGGTTCTTTATGTTTTTAAATAATTTCAGCGTTACCCTTTAAGTGGGATTCCGTTAAGAAAAAGTTAAAAAATATCTCCTCCGTTTTCAAAAAAAGTTACCCTTTATGTTTTGAAAATATTTCAAAAAAATTCAAAGTTTGTTCTAAGTTTGGTAGTAGGATTGATTTGTTAAAACTGAAGCTATGTGGTATTTATACTCCATATACATCACTTTAGATTAGTGACAATCGTTCCTAGAGATTTGATGAACATATGCAATGATCTAGAGGAGGAATTTTGTAACTTTTTCTTAACGAAACTCCACTTAAAAGGTAACGCTGAAATTATTCAAAAAGATAAAGGACCAAATCGGAAAAAAAAAAAATAAAAGACTAAATTGTTAACCGAAATTAAGTTAAGGGACTACGGGTGATATTTAGCCTAAATTTTATGAAAGAGATCTGTCTTAATTGAGGGTTGCAATTACATCCATTTATTCATGATCCGTATAGTCCATCCTGTTGGAAAAAAACCAAAGATAATTAGAAATAACTATCTCAATAATGCGGAATATTTTTCTCCCACCACCAATAGCAATAATAATTGGCAGAAAATTAAATATGAGACAAACACAATTTTAACGTGGAAAACTTCTCTTCAAATTGAGAGAATAAAAACCACGGGACCTAGTCCAGTAAAAACTTCCACTATAATAATTAATGGGTACACCAGAGTCTTCCTAATAACAATAGGGAATATCAATCAACAACAACAACCTTATAACAACATTTCACTAAAGTGGGTATACCAAAGTAACTCTCTAAAAACTACTCAACTGTTACCACCACCGGAGCTGAATTCCTTTCCTTTTCTCTGGCTGTTGTGCCTGCGGTTACTATTGCTGTTTTGGTTGTTTGCCTTTTGCGTTAGAGATTTGAGATCCCTTTCATTCCTTTTATTTTCCTTTTCATGGGTCAAACCCTTCTTTTATTTTAATAATAATAATAATAATAATAATAATAATAATAATAATAATAATAATAATAATAATAAAATTGGTGGGTTCCACTTGGGGAGTGAGCCCACTCAACAAATCTCCCCCTCACGACTCAAGTGGGAAGGTACTGCTCAACCATGCCGACCTTCTTTCTACGGTATATCATCTTCGAAACAGGCAAGGTCTTTGTCATCATATCTGAGCCATTCTCATCAGTATGAATCTTTTCAATTGTAAATGACTTCATTTCCAATGCATCCCGTATCCAATGATACCGCACCTCAATATGCTTCGACTTTGCATGAAAAGTCAGATTCTTGCTAAGATGGATTGCGCTCTGACTGTCGCAGAATAACACAAACTTGTCTTGCTTGAGGCCTAACTCATGTAGGAATTTCTTCATCCACAACAGTTCTTTGGAAGCTTCAGTTGCTGCAATGTACTCAGCTTCAGTAGTGGATAAAGCAACACACTTTTGTAATCTTGATTGCCAAGACACAGCTCCCCCTGCAAACGTTGTCATATATCCAGAAGTAGATTTTCTAGAATCAAGATCACCTGCCATATCTGCATATGTGTAGCCATCCAACACAGGTTCACCACCTCCATAGCATAAACACACTTTGGAAGTGCCTCTGAGGTATCTGAGAATCCACTTCACTGCTTGCCACCGATCTTTACCGAGATTAGAGAGAAACCGACTAACAACTCCAACTGCATGAACAATATCTGGCCTTGTGCATACCATGGCATACATCAAACTACCAACTGCGGATGCATAAGGAACCTTCTTCATCTCTTCTTTGTCTTTCTCACTTGTAGGACATTGATCATAATTCAATTTAAAATGAGTAACAAGTGGAGTACTGACAGGTTTACAATTGCTCATGTTAAACCTCTCTAACACCTTCTCAATGTAATTGTGTTGAGACAACCACAATTTATTATTCTTCCTATCACGAGTAATTCTCATGCCTAGAATTTGCTTTGCAGGACCCAAGTCTTTCATTGCAAAAGACTTGTTCAAATCTTTCTTTAAAGATTGAATCTTTTTAGTGTCATAACCAACAATCAACATGTCATCTACATATAACAGGAGAATAATATAATCACCATCAGAGAATTTCTTGACAAACACACAATGGTCAGAAGTAGTTTTACCGTACCCATGTTTCTCCATGAAAGAATCAAATTTCTTGTACCATTGTCGGGGTGCTTGCTTGAGCCCATACAAACTTTTCTTCAATTTATACATAAGCTGCTCTTTACCTTTGACTTCGAAACCCTCTGGTTGCTCCATATAGATCTCTTCCTCCAAATCACTATGAAGGAACGCAGTTTTCACATCAAGTTGTTCAACTTCTAGGTTCAAGCTAGCTGCTAACCTAAACACAACTCGGATAGAGGACATCTTCACTACAGGTGAAAAAATTTCATCAAAGTCAATACCTTTTCTCTGATTAAAACCTTTCACAACCAATCTTGCTTTGTATCTTGGTTGAGAACTATTCTCTTCTGCCTTTATCTTGTATACACATTTGTTCTTGAGTGCTTTTCTGCCATTAGGCAACTTAACCAAATCAAATGTGTGATTCTCATGCAAGGAATTCATCTATTCTTGCATGGCCTTCAACCACTTTTCTTTATCAACATTTGTAATAGCTTCTTGATAGTAGTCTGGCTCTCCACTATCAGTGATCATCACATACTCGTGTGGAGGATATCTTTGAGAAGGCTGACGTTCTCTAGTAGATCTTCTCAACTCAAACTCGTCTGGTGGCTCAGCTGGTACCTGCTCATCTTGGTGAGGTACATGATCATCAGTTACATTCTCATCATCTACCTGTATATCTCCCCCATCAACAAAAGTTTATGCAGGGGGCTTAGGCGCAACATCAATGTAACTTCTGGAATTTGGTTTCTGTTTCTCAGCTTTATCAAAATCTTCAATAGTCTGGTCTTCAAGAAATATCACACCTCGACTTCTGATAATTTTCTTGTCAACCGAATCCCACAATCTATAACCAAATTCTTCATCACTATAACCGACGAATATACACTATTTGGATTTACTATCAAGTTTGGACCTCTCATATCTTGGAACGTGAACAAAACGTCTGCAGCCAAACACTTTCAAATGATGGTAAGAGACATTTTTCCCCGTCCACACTCTATTTGGAACATCACCATGAATTGGAATAGAGGGAGAAAGATTGATCAAATCCACTGCAGTTTTCATTGCTTCACCCCAAAAGGATTTCGATAATTTTGCATGAGAGAGCATACATCTGATTCTGTCATTAATCGTACGATTCATTCTCTCTACAACACCATTATGCTGAGGTGTCCTTGGAACTGTTTTCTCAAACCTGATTCCATGTTGTCTACAATACTCTTCAAACGGATCTCTGTATTCACCACCGTTATCTGATCGAACACATTTCAATTTCCTTCCCTTTTCTCTTTCAACACTTGCGTGAAAATGCTTGAAGACTCCAAGTACCTGGTCTTTAGATTTCAAAGGAAAGACCCACACTTTTCTAGAGTGGTCGTCAATAAAAGTAACAAAATACGATGCACCACCAAAAAATTTACTATCCATCATACAAACATCAATATGAACTAAATCAAGAATATTTTGCCTCTTATGAGGACCAATATTATGAAAAGAAACTCTATGTTGTTTCCCAGCAAAACAATGAGTGCAAGTTTTTAGAGACGTACCTTTCATAGGAAGAAAATTTTTCTTTGCAAGTATATTGAGTCCTTTCTCACTCAAGTGACCAAGGCGCATATGCCATAAATCAGAAGAGGAGTCTTCAATTGCATTCACTTCTTCCTTGCATAGCTTCGTAGAAATCCTATAGAGGGAAGTGGAACTTTGCTCATTTGCAACCACTAGGGACCCTTTGGTGATTTTACATATACCACCACCACCAAAGTAAGTTTGATAACCCTCAATATCCAAGGCTTTCACTGAAATCAAATTGAGACAAATATCAGGAACATGTATAACATTCTTCAACTGAAGCTTGCAACCAATCCCAGTTTCAACCCAAACATCTCCCATACCAATAATTTTACATACTCCTTCATCTCCCATTTTTACCATGCCAAAATCACCAACACTGTAAGATGATAAGAAATCACGCCTAGGAGTAACATGATATGAGTCACCCAAATCAATAATCCAAGTTGAATCCTGACATGCAAGGTTTATGGAATTATGATCACAAACAATGTAGACATTACTAACAGATGCAACTACTGTTGTATCTTTATCATTTTTCTTCTCTTTGTCTTCATCTCTTTCCCTTGATTGATCTCTCTTAAGGAACCTACAATTTCTTTTTATGTGACCTGCTTTGCCACAATGATAACATATTACTTCTTTTCTAGTCCTCGACTTGCTTCTTGACTTGCTACGACTTTCGGAGTTGTCGCGTCTATGGAAGTTTCTAGATTGACTTCTCCCCCGTGACTCTGTAACTAGTGCTTCTGACTTTGAGGAAGAACCAATCAAACCACGTTCCTTTCTTCGAGCTTCTTCATTCAACATACTCTCTTTAATTGTTGACATTTTCAGCTTTCCACTTGGAGTTGAATTGGTCAATGTCACAATAAGGATTTCCCAATTATCAGGCAAGGAACTCAACAATAATAACGCTTGCAATTCATCATCTAATTTAATTTCAGCGGTTGTCAACTGATTCACTGTATTCTGAAAAATACTCATATGCTCTGCCATTGAATCCCCATCTTTGTATTTCATATTCACCAACTTCCGAATCGAGAATGCTTTATTTTGCACATTCTTTCGTTCATACAACTCTTTTAATTTTTCCCACATCTTGGTAGAATCTATTTCAGTTTCAACATGTGGATATACACTCAAATCTAACCACTGTCTAATCAGCGCCACTGCCTTTCTATTCATCTTCTTCCAGTCAGTGTCAGATTTATCTGTGGGTTTAGTAGTGTCACCGTCAATAGGATCATGCAAATCTTTACTGTATAACATGTCTTCCAAAACGTGTAATTAGAAGAGTTGAGTTTAATCATATTCAGACCTTTATTTTTCTCCTCCATTTAAATGCACAAATCAAATCAATCTGGCTCTGATACCATTTTGTTGGGAAAAAACCAAAGATAATTAGAAATAACTATCTCAATAATGCGGAATATTTTTCTCCCTTGTGCAGATAAATGGCCAAATAGAAAATACAATTACAATAGCAATAATAATTGGCAGAAAATTAAATATGAGACAAACATAATTTTAACGTGGAAAACTTCCCTCAAATTGAGAGAATAAAATTCACGGGACCTAGTCCAGTAAAAACTTTCACTATAATAATTAATGGGTACACCAGAGTCTTTCTAATAACATTAGGGAATATCAATCAACAACTTTATAAGAACCTTCCACTAAAATGGGTATACCAAAGTAACTATCGTAGAAACTACTCAACTGTTAACACCACCGAAACTGAATTCCTTTCCTTTTCTTTGGCTGTCGTGCCTGCGGTTACGGTTGCTGATTTGGTTGTTTGCCTTTTGCGTTAGGGATTTGAGATCCCTTTCCTTCCTTTTATTTTCTTTTACATGAGTCAAGCCCATTAAAATATATATTCTTTTTTTTTTCTTTCTTTTATTTTAATAATAATAATAATAATACTACTAATAAAATTGGTGGATTTCACTTGGGAGAGTAAGCTCACCCAACACATCCAACTATAAATCAATTCCATCTATCAACTACATAATAAAAACTATTAATAAATTATATCAAATTCATCCGACAAAGGATACTTTGTAGATTCCTAAAATGAGTAAAACAAATTTATACAACAAATTAAAGGCATAATAATTGGCCTATCTTTTTTAAAGTAGAATAATTGACCTATCTTGCAATCACCGCACCTTATATTATTATACATTAAAGGCCTAATAATTTGGACGATAATGCAGAATACATCATTTTCAAATCCTCGTATTTAAGTTGACAAGCTCTAGATGTTAGATCCCACCAACAAAGATGACGTTTTCAATTATTCTCTAAGGACTACCTCATATATATATATATATATATATATATATATATATATATATATATATATATATATATATATATATATATATATATATATATCTTGATAAGGGAGTAAGTCTAATTAAATTAATTATATTTATACCTCCACCAGCAAATGATGACCCCACACAATAATGCATGTTTTCAAGTTGAAGCTCAAAATGATGAAATTGTGGATAAAAATTTTAAAAGTAAAATTGGGTGTAAAATTAAGAGTAGCATACATCAAATTGTGAGAGCAAAATTAAGTGCAAGAACGAGATGAAATTTTGAGATGAAAAATTGAGTGTAAAATGTTTGAATGATCATAAATGATAGGCATAATAATTTTCAAACTGTAAAAAGGTAACTAGGTTTGATTTTTGTGTGGAGATGTTCTAACGACATATGTTAATAAGACCTTTAAATTAATGATCCCACCAGCAAATAATGAATGAACCCACACAATGCACGTTTTCAATAATAAATAAATTCATAAAACATCACACATTTTCATTTTTTGTGTTTCACTATAGTTACTTGTTGTGTTTTCATTAATTTTTTTTAACATTATTGGTCATTGAATGAAGGATGGAGACTATAAATTTAAGATGCAAAAGTAGTAAAGCAAAAATATTGGGATCTACGGTATCAATATTAGGTGCACTCATAGTTGTTCTTTATAAGGGTCCAACAATCATACCTTCATCATCAACACAACCACCCCCTATTGTTAATTCTTCAATTGACTCAACATCACAATCAAATTGGGTTCTTGGTGGATCTCTACTTGTGATTCAATATATTTTTGTTCCAATTTGGTACATTATTCAGGTATATTGAAAAAACTGAAAAACTCTTAGACATTGTTTTAAATTACACTCTACAACTGCAATTGCATTGGTAATATTAGAGATTGTGAAATCTTCGCAACAAGATTACATTTACAATTTAAGCCACATGGGTCGCACTTATGTAGAATATAAATTTTGCAGCGTAACTTCCAATGTAATTTAAAATAATAATTTAAGGCAACATTGTGAATTTCCAAATATACCACTAACAAAAAATTTTGTTGATTGCAAACAGACGAATGTTATAAGAGAATATCCAGCAGAGGTTATTGTGGTCTTTTTATACAACGTATCCGGAGCACTAGTGTCTGTACCAATGTGTTTATTACTAGAATCAAACTTGAGTGCTTGGAAGATAAATCCTGATATTACATTGATCTCCATTTTATACTCGGTAAAGAAATTTACATAAAGAGTTATTATTTAGTTTATGAAATTTAATAAAGTTTCAAATTTTTTAAATATTTTTAAAATTTGGATTTTCTAAATTTTAAAAAGTTCCTCAGAGCATATTAATCCATTTTAAATAATTACTGAAACTAAATTAATCGGTTCAAAAGAACCAATATAGTCTAAGATTTTTAATTTCAATTTTTTATACAGAAAAATAGTTTTTGTTACAAATAAAGAATATAAAAATATTTTTAATTTTTCGTCTTTGTAATTTAATTTTTGATAGTTTTAGACAAGCCAAATTACTTGACATCTACAATTTTTGGACAAAATGGTGATTTACAATGAAAGAAATAGAGGTAACAAATTTATAACAGAAATTATCCACATTGGTGCAGGGATTGTTTTGCACAGGACTAAGTTGTCTTGTTCACACCTGGGGTCTCCATGTTAAAGGCCCTGTATATATATCACTCTTCAAACCTTTTTCAATTGCTATTGCTGCATCTTTTAGTGCTATATTCCTTGGTGATGCACTCTATTTTGGGACGTATGTATTTCATTCTCTTACTTTTTTTTTTTTCAATTAATCGTAACTATCATATTATTGAAAATATTTAATTTTAATCATTACTATTTATAAAATTATAATTATGATTAATTGTGATTTAACGATAATGTAAATCTTTTTATAATTGTATAAAAGTTTAACTCATTTTATTATGTGTATACACTTTTAGCATTTAAATTTCATTATTTGTGAAATATTGCAGTGTAGTTGGAGCAGTAATACTTTCGGTTGGGTTTTATGGTGTTATATGGGGGAAAGCCAAAGAAGAATCAAATAAAGAGTTTGAGATTTGTAGAGTTTCAGCTCTATCCAATAGTAAGACTCCTTTGTTGCAGTAATCCAATCCAATGTGATAGATATAGAGGAGGAATCACTCATGATGATTGTTGAAGATGTAGATATGATACTATATAGTTTTAGATGAAGATGACAGTTAAATCTCATTTCTTTGTTAGGCTTTCAACATTTTGTGCATCAATGACACTTTATGTTGATAGTGTTCAATACACAAAAAACAATTAAATATTAAGCCCATATTTGAATAACAAAGGCATCTCCAATTGTAAAATTGAACACTTTTTAATGAATCATATGGTATATATAACGTCGCATCGTGTTAAAAGTCTCACGTTGAAAATATATAGTATAAAAATAATTTTATAAATAGAAGACATCTTTCACTTTATAAGTTATTTTTATAAATGTTGAGTTAGATTCATTTAAAATTCTTAAATGGTATCAGAATTTATTCAAAAATCTGTTGAATTATGTTCTATCAGACTACCCTTATCAGACCACTCGAATCAAACTTTAAATATCTATTCATGGGCATGGTAGAGGTTATTGCCGGTCTTAAAATTTTGGGTACCTTGATGAATCAAAATTGAGGCACTCACAAGTGTTTGCATATCATTCTTTTTATATATTTTGTTGCAAACTTTAAAATAATATTTTGAATAAAAACCAAAACGATACTATACATTTAATCTATTTTGTGACATAGGAAATCACAAACAAAATTTTAATAATTTTAATTTAGACAAACATTTTGCTATTTCAATTTTATTTAGTAAGAAATCTAAAATAAATTATTCTAATTAAAATATCTTGCAATTTCAATTTTATTTAGTTTTTTTTTTTTGTATATATTGTACTAAATAAAAAACTTAAAATAAAAAAGACATCAAATTCTTTTGAATAAACAAGATAACTTCTATCTTATTTTTCTCCATTACACAGTAACAAATATAATATGATGATGTGAAATAAGTATCATTAAAACCATTGATAAAGTCATATCTCTTTTAGGACATTTTTTTATTAATTCATCTTGTAAGTAACTTCTAAGATTAGTCCATCTTCTTAAATCATAAATGTCTCATGAAATAGACTAACTAAGTTGTTTGTCATGAGTTCATTTTCATGAAGACCTATGTTATCAAAATATTTAGTTTTGTCATTATGGACATATTCATTTTCATTATTTCTAACAAAAATATCTTGTTCAATATTCCTATTTAGTTTTTTATGCTCTAAATTTTTCAGCTTCATAGTCTAATTTTTTGTCTATTGGATCCTCTTTTCTTTGTTATGTCACATGTATTGTTTCTTTCAAATTTCTAAATATTTGGGCTGGTTCAAATCCTAAAAGGTGTGAATCTTTGTAGTACCCCAATTTTGTCCGGCCATTTAAAAAAATTCAAAAAATAATACATCATAATAATGTGTTTATTTTTATATATTTACGATTACATTTTATTGTATTAAAATTTTTTCAAAATTAAACTCATAAATCTATTCCAATAATTGAGTTCACATTCTCATTGATGTTTTAACAAAATGTCTAATTTACATCATAAAAATAAATAAAAAGTAACAATAACTAAAAAATAAATAAAAATAATGTTTTTGATAGAAATAGTACAAATCTCCCTCCTCCACATTTTAGGCTTCCATGTTTCCATCCTTTTGAATCTTCACCATCTTTGCACTCCGTTAAAAAGTAGAAGTCTCATCTTCACTTGTCACTCCATAATTTATGCAAAGCAATAGAAAAGCCGGAACTCAATTTATCTCATGGACGCAACGATTCATCCTTGTAGCCTATAAATTGATAACCAAAATTTGGGTTCAAAGAGAGAGTTTTATTTTACTAAAAAATTAGAATAGAGGAAAAAGAGTTCTTCTTTACTTCTAAGATCAACAAAGAAAACCACCATCTTCTTAAAATGTAGAGAGTTAGAGAGAGCATGAGCCACACATCACCACCTTCATCATCCTTTGCAAATCCCTTAGGAAACCATCATCAAATCGACCTTCGCAAACCACTACCGCGAGCACTACCGTCAGAGCGTCCACACAGCCACCTCCGTCAACTTTGACCTCCAGCGAACCACCACCACGAGTACTACCGCCAGAGCTTCCACTCAGCCACCAACGTCAACTTCGACCCTCGACGAACCACCACCGTGGACAACTCCCCTTTCTTGGCCGTTTTTTGTGTGTATGTTCTCTCTCACTCTCTATCTCTTAATAATGAAACTCATTTATCTCTTTATGTGTTTGTTTACTTTTTTTTTATTTAAAAAAACATTCACAATAAATAAATATTAGATTAATTATTAGATGTGACATCTTTTAATCTTTGAGTTGTTAAGACACAAGTTGTACCACTTGATGGATTTAAAACTAAATTTTAAAACCGAAAATAATAAAAAAAATACTCTTAAAAGGAATAAATTAGATGTGACATCTTTTTACTCCTTAAGTTTTTAAGACACGAGTTGTACAACTTGATAGTCTTAAAACTCATTTTTTTTTAAAAAATAATTATTCAAATCAAACAAACTCTTTATTTCTTTTTTCCATCAAAACAACTTTTTTTTTTTTTTATCAACAACAAAACACAATTTCTTTAAAAACAATCAACACATCTGCATTTTCTACCCAAGAACTACATAGCTTTGATTTCTCCATTGCACCGGGAGATACGTAGGAGCAAGATCATACTCTTGTTAAGCATGTTAATAAAAAAAAATCTCTTTTTTATTTCCTCTCTTTTTTAAGCACACATTTATTTCAAAAAAAAAAAACAATTGATATTCATATTTAATAATAAGGAGAAATAAGTATATTTAAATTAATATTAATTTTGCACAATTAATTATAGGTAACCGTTTTTAACGGATGTCGTAGGGTGCTAATACCTTTCCTATGCATAATCGACTCCCGAACTCAAAATTTAGTTTCAAAGACCATTTTTTTTTATTGTACATTTTTATTGTTAAGGGTTTTCCAATATTTTCCTTGTTTTAAAATAAACTTTTGTGGCGACTCCATTGAATTTAAGAAACACTCGAAATTTTAGGTCGCGACAATCTTGATCTCTTATGATTGCATCTATGAAGCGACAATTATATTGTTGGAAGGGACATCGTCTTTTAATTGGAGATAAAGTTGTGTTTATTAATTCACCGTCTTATCCTTGTTGCCTTTTTATTAATTTTCTTTTTTAATTAAAAATCCCAAAAAAGATTATTTTGGAGCTTAAAAGATTCCAGCGGGGCATGGAGGTACATTCATTGATAAAATTGCTTGGATAAATTGGGACAAGGTATGCTTATCAAAGAAGGTGGTGGTTTGGAAGTGAAGGACATGAAGTTTTTTAATATTTCTTTATTGTAAATGGAAGCGATGTTGTTTGATAGATAAATGTAATTTATGATTTATTCTTTGTTTTGAGTTAGATTATTTCCTATACTCCTGTCAATTATTTTTACTACATAAAAAAATTAACGTAAATAAGGTCCAAACAAATTTTTTAGTTTAGAAATATTTCTTTTATAAATAGTTTTGAGATAATATTAAACTCATGTAACAGAGTGTGTGCTATAAAACAAACTTAAATTATATAGAGTCAAACAAGATTTCTTTTTTGGTGGGTAGATAAAATGTTAAAAAAACTCACACGAAAGTGTGAAATTTAGAGTTTAAATATGAAACACAATTAAATAAGACCTACATTTGTCAATTGAAAAATTAACAATTTTAATATAAATAAATATAAAACACAGTCAATTTAACAATTTCAACATTTTTCAATTGAACTATGTCTTATGGATAGAGTCAAACAAAACCGTTCATTATAAAAAAATTAAAGTTATTTTAGAAAACAATTTTTGAAATTTCCAAATCAAAAAAAGATTCCCAAATCAAATGATAAACTGAAAGACATTATTATATAATAGTAACATTTAAATAAGTTGATGTGTTAATTTAGCAAACATGTGACTTATACGCCAAAGAATATGAATTTAAATTCCACTTATCATGTGAGAACCCTTACATAATTTTTATATTTCTATAAAATTAATAAGTCTTAGAAGTTTGAACCATATGTTCTGAACTTGAATGAGTTGTGGATCTAAGTCACATAATTAAATTAGAGAGAGATGGGAGAGAGGCATTGTTACAAGGATGTGATTCCATTCATTGCAATGGTTGGAATAGAGTTCACAAACGTTGGTGTCAATGTTCTATTCAAAGCAGCAACTCAAAAGGGATTGAGTTACTTTGTTTTCATTGCTTATTCATTTGTTGTCTCCACTCTTGTTCTTCTTTTGCCTCTACCCTTCTTCTTCAAATGGTGACATCTTTTTACATATACATCAATTCATATTATAATCAATTTTTCATTTTTTTATTCATAAGTTAGATGTGTATATTTATGAAGGTCAAGAGAGCTTCCTCCTTTGAATGTGTCTCTAATCTTCAGAATTTTTCTCCTTGGAGTTATTGGGTAATAAAAACAAAGCAAAATATACAAAAGTAAAGTTAATTTTATTTATATTAAGATTTAGAGATTTTGACCAATTGATAACATGTTTTTGATGAGTGAGGCAGAGTTGCAGCTCAGCTTTGTGGATATAAAGGACTTGAATACACTTCACCTACTCTTTCTTCTTCTCTTGGAAACCTTATACCTGCTTTTACATTCATCCTAGCTATCTTTTTCAGGTTCCTATCTCTCTTATTCTTATCTTCAAAACTATTAAATTTTATTAATGCTTGAATACATAGGGATAAGTTTTAATTGCTTGCATCTCAATTATGTACATGTGAGAAAATAATGGTTAATGTAAATAAGTTTTACGGTGATTCTCAATGATAAACCAATCTCTTCAAACAATATTTTCTTTTTTGTAAGATATCAACACTAACTATCCTCCTCTTAGAATTAATATTATCGTCAACGATGCATTCCCCCATATGTTTAGTTATTTTATTTATTTTAAACTGTAATAAATAAATTATTTTAAATTATAATAACTATTTCATTTTAAATTATTTCCAGACATACTTAGTTTATTTATTTGAAATTATAATAAATAAATAAATTATAATCGACAAAATAGATTGTAGTTAAAATAATAAGAATAAAATTGACAGAAAAAATTATAAGCTATAACTACTTTAAGTAACTTATAAAAAATACTATAAACTATAAACTGAGAGTAAAATGGATGTTATATCAAACAAGTCTTATAACTTATAAACTATTACATTCATCTCTAAATATAAATTCTTTTGAAAAATTTTCTTATCCCTTTTTATAAGATCATCTTTAAAATTTCAACAATATTAATTATTTTTTATTAAGCTATTCCTAATTAATTTACATCATTTTCTACAAATAAAAATAAATATAATATTCACCTTAACTAATTATCTTTCTAAAAGATAAACTTATAAAGACGATATCAAATATACATTATTTTTAATATATTTTACAACTTTCTTAATTCAGATGATATTTTCAATGGAATCCTATATTTAAGGAGGATTGTTGTATAAGCTACTTAATTTCATTCGCCGAACTAAAGAGACTCTAATACTAATAGAAAAAGCTTAATTGTTGTAATCAATTTGAACTAAGTATATTATACATCAATTATTACATCGTTTTTTTTAATTCATTTTTATATATTTTGAAACGGATGAAATAAAATAACCGAATAAAAAAAATAAGTCTAATTGAATTAATTAAATTCTTGAACCCCAACAAATGTTGACGGCATGCAATGCATGTTTTCTATAATACCTTAAGAAAAACTACTCATTTCCACCACTATTATAAATAAATAAAAAGTCTCAAGTTGTGAGTTGCAAGGGAATTGTTCGGTCCTTATTGCTGAACTTTGAAGTATCTTGCAGCGCTCCATATGGCTCGGGATAAAGGCTATCTATCACTTTGTTGAATTGGAATGTGATTCAAGAGTATAGCTATTAATTTTACAAATCCACTAATTATTGGCTTCAGTCTAAATGTTGGAGGGATCAAAAAATTTTATAATTATAAAAGTCCAAACAAAAAAAGTCCCTAAAATTTTGTGGGTTTAGTGGGCCTATAGGCTCACTTTTTCAAAAATTTTGACAATTTTTTTTTAATATTTTTTCGAGAAAGAATTTCTTTCGATTTTTTCATCAATAAAAAAGTTTCAATTTTTTTCGAAATTTTTTTAATTCGAGAATTTCTTTTAATTTCTCACAAAATATTTTGAGAAAAATATGATTTAAAATTCTTTTAAGAAATATTTTTTTATAATTTTTTTCGATATTTTTTTGAGAAAAATAAATTTCGAAAATTTTTTAAGAAAAAAATCTCAAAATTAACAAAATATTGGGAGCCTATAAGCCCCTGAGCCCCATTTCTTAAGCCCAATAAAATAATGGGCCAGAGCTGTTTAAAAATCATTTTAATAAAGGGTCTAATATTAGGGGTTTAGTAAATATTTTTTTAAAGGGGAGTTTGGAGTTTGGAGTTTTTTTTTTGACACCTCTACTCAAGAGTAAAAGTTTTGCATATTTGCCAACGATATGAGATTGGACCACTAATGAGTCCCACATATATAAATAGGCAAATAAAGTGGTTGATTTATTTGCAGGTTACACAATTGAAGTTTCTTATGGATAATCATTTTTATTTCTCCTCTCTTTCAAATTGTGTTAATCTTTTGGTTGAATTATAGTTTTAGTCCCTTTATTTTTATTAAATCACGAAATTGATCTCTCTATTTAAAAAATTGATAATTTTAGTCTCTCCTTAAGATTTTTTACCTAAAAAATAGGAACGTGACATGTTTTTAAATAACGTATCATACAATACGATAATATAGAATGATTAATATCTATAAAATTGAAATAAAACAACGTAAAAACTTAACTTTCAACTTTAGAAAATTTTCATATTTGTAATTTAATTAATAACATATGAATAATTAATACATCTAGATGATTATATAATGAAATTGTATCTCATGTTATTTAAAATACGTCAAGTTGTTATTTATTAGTTCAAAAGTATGAGAGAGACCAAAATTGTTGACTTTTAAAATAAAATAAATCATTTTCGTGAATTAGTAAAAATAAAAAGATCAAAAATGCATTTAAACTTAATTTTTATGGTTGAATGTTGCCTATATTTTTTTAGTTGTATTTGTTTATAATTTGACATAACGGCCTCTATTTTATTAAAAAAAATTCTGAAATGATTGTCAATATTATTAATTAAAGTTAACTACTTTTAAATAATTTAAGTCTATAATATTTCTTATATATCTTTCATTTAATTCAAGGATATAAGTTTGAATTTACTAAGTACTTAAAAATTTATTCATGAAATAGATAAAAATAAATAATTTAATAATTAAAATATTAAATGCGTCTTATCTTTTCTCTCTTTCTCTTTCATAGATCCTCAAATACTAGAGAGATTCTAACTCTAAAGATATATAACAAACATTAAAAAGAAATATTTTAGTAAGTTTAATTTTACATGAAATCTAGAATATTGTATATATTTAACTATATTTCTTAATAAAGGTGAAAATATTTTTAGTGTGTTTATAAGATTGACAAGATTTGGAGTACACATTTTCATTTGTGTGTTTCACTATATTGGCTGTTGTGTTTTCTTATCATTTTAACATTATTGGTCATTGAATGAAGGATGGAGATTATAAATATAAGATGCAAAAGTAGTAAAGCAAAAATATTGGGATCTACGGTATCAATATTAGGTGCACTCATAGTTGTTCTTTATAAGGGTCCAACAATCATACCCTCATCATCAACACAACCACCCCCCTATTGTTAATTCTTCAATGGACCCAACATCACAATCAAATTGGGTTCTTGGTGGATCTCTACTTGTGATTCAATATATTTTTGTTCCAATCTGGTACATTATTCAGGTATATTAATTAATAAACTTAATGGAAAACTCTTAAGCAATGATTTGAGGCACACTGTGAAATTCCAATTATATTTTCAATTTCAAAAATATTTTTAATTTTTTGCCTTTGTAAACAAAATATTTTTAATTTTTTTTTTTTATAGTTTTAGACAAGCCGAGTTATTTAAAATAATTGTTAAATGACTATTAATAATACTTTTTTTTCTTCTTTTTTTTTTTTATTTAAAAAAATTACTTGACAATCTACAATTTTTGGACTAAATGATTGTTCACAAATATAGAAACACTAGCAACAATTTATAACTAAAATTTTCCACATTGATGCAGGGATTCTTTTGTTCAGGACTGGGTGTTCTGGTTCACACTTGGGGCCTCCATGTTAAAGGCCCTGTATATATATCACTCTTTAAGCCTTTATCAATAGCTATATATATCACTCTTTAAGCCTTTATCAATAGCTATTGCTGCATCTTTTAGTGTTATATTCCTTGGTGATGCACTCTATTTTGGGACGTACGTATTTCATTCTCTTTTAAAAAAAATTAATTGTTCTAGAAAATTGAAATATTTTCTTCATATATATAATTTTCTTCATATATATAATTTAATCAGAACTGCTGATTTGACTGTATGAACATTTGTACACCGATAATGTGTATAAATTAATTACATTTTATTGTATATATTTTATCTAGAATAAAATACAAACAAAAATGATATTAAAAAATTGATATATCAAATAAAAAATTAAGATTAAAACATTAATTTTTCATATAATTTTTTTATTTATATTTCATTTCCGAATAATATACTTTAGCATTTAAATTTCATTATTTGTGAAATATTGCAGTGTAGTTGGAGCAGCAATACTTTCGATTGGGTTTTATGGTGTTATATGGGGGAAAGCCAAAGAAGAATCGAATAAAGAGTTTGAGATTTGTAGAGTTTCACCTATATCCAATAGTAAGACTCCTTTGTTGCAGTAATCCAATCCAATGTGATAGATATAGAGGAGGAATCACTCATGATGATTGTTGAAGATGTAGATATGATACTATATAGTTTTAGATGAAGATGACAGTTAAATCTCATTTCTTTGTTAGGCTTTCAACATTTTGTGCATCAATGACACTTTATGTTGATAGTGTTCAACACACAAAAAACAACTAAATATTAAGCCCATATTTGAATAACAAAGGCATCTCCAATTGTAAAATTGAACACTTTTTAATGAATCATATCCTATATATAACGTCACATCGTGTTAAAATTCTCACGTTGAAAAAGATATAGTATAAAAATGATTTTATAAATAGAAGACATCTCTCACTTTATAAGTTATTTTTATAAATATTGAGTTAGATTCATTTAAAATTCTTAAATAGTATCAGAATTTATCCAAAAATCTATTGAACTATGTTCTATTAGACCACTCGAATCAGACTTTAAATATCTATTCATGGGCATGGTTGGGGTTATTGTCAGTCTCAAAATTTTGGGTACCCTGGTGAATCAAAATTGGGGCCCTCACAAGTGTTTGCATATCATTCTTTTTATATATTTTGTTGCAAAATCATTTATAATTCTTTCATAATAAAGGTTCTTTAAAATAATATTTTTAATAAAAACCAAAACGATACTAGATATTTAATCTATTTTGTGACATAGGAAATCACACACAAAATTTTAACAATTTTAATTTATAAAAACATCTTGCTATTTCAATTGTATTTAGTAAGAAATCTAACAAAAGAAATTATTCTAATTAAAATATCTTGCAATTTCAATTTTATTTAGTTTTTTTATTGTATATATTGTACTAAATAAAAAACTTTAATAAAAAAGACATCAAATTCTTTTGAATAAACAAGATAACTTCTATCTTATTTTTCTCTATTACACGCTAACAAAAAATAATATAATGATGTGAAATACCCATCAAAAGTATCGTTAAAACCATTGATAAAGACATATCTCTTTTATGACTTTTTTATTAATTCATCTTGTAAGTCACTTCTAAGATTAGTCCATGTTTTTAGATCATAAATGTCTCATGAATAAACTAACTAGATTGTTTATCATGAGTTCATTTTCATGAAGACCTATGTTATCAAAATATTTAGTTTTGTCATTATGGACATATTCATTTTCATTATTTCTAACCAAAATATCTTGTTCAATATTCCTATTTAGTTTTTTATGCTCTAAATTTTTCAGCTTCATAGTCTAATTTTTTTGTCTATTGGATCCTCTTTTCTTTGTTATGTCACATGTATTGTTCCTTTCAAATTTCCAAATATTTGGGCTGCTTCAAATCCTAAAAGGTGTGAATCTTGATCTCTTATGATTGCATCTATGAAGCAACAATTATATTGTTGGAAGGGACATCGTCTTTCAATTGGAGGTAAAATTGTGTTTATCAATTCACCGTCTTATCCTTGTTGCCTCTTTATTATTTTTCTTTCTTAATTAAAAATCCCAAAAAAACGATTATTTTGGAGCTTAAAAGAATTCAGCGAAGACTTTTGGGGCATGGAGGTACATTCATTGATAAAATTATTTGGATAAGTTGGGACAAAGTATGCTTATCAAAGAAGGTGGTGGTTTGGAAGTGAAGGACATGAAGTTTTTTAATATTTCTTTATTGTATCAATTATTTTTTTACCCTATAAAAAAATTAACATAAACAATGTCCAAACAAATTTTTTAGTTTAGAAATATTTTTTTTATAAATAGTTTAGAGATAATATTAAAACTCATGCGTGCTATAAACCCAACTTAAATTATACAGAGTCAAACAAGATTTCCTTTTTGGTGGGTAGATAAAATGTTAAACAAATTCACACGAAATTTGCAATTTCGAGTTTAAATATGAAACACAGGCAAACAAGACATACATTTGTCAATTGAAAAATTAACAATTTTAATATAAATAAATATGAAACACAGTCAATTTAACAATTTCAAAATTTTTCAATTGAACTATGTCTTACGGATAGAATCAAACAAGATCGATCATTATAAAAAAATTAAAGTTATTTTAGAAAACAATTTCTTAGATTTCCAAATCAAAGAAAGATTCCCAAATCAAATGATTATAAACTGAAAGACATTATATAATAGTAACATTTACATAAATTGATGCATTAATTTAGGAAACATGTGACTCATACGCCAAAGAATATGAATTTAAATTCCACTTCTAATGTGAGAACCCTTACATAATTTATATATTTCAATAAAATTAAAAACTCCTAGAAGTTTGAACCATAAGTTCTGAACTTGAATAAGTTGTGGATCTAAGTCACATAATTAAATTAGAGAGAGAGATGGGAGAGAGGCATTGTTACAAGGATGTGATTCCATTCATTGCAATGGTTGGAATAGAGTTCACAAACGTTGGTGTCAATGTTCTATTCAAAGCAGCAACTCAAAAGGGGTTGAGTTACTTTGTCTTTATTGCTTATTCATCTGTTGTTTCCACTCTTATTCTCCTTTTGCCAATGCCCTTCTTTGTCAAATGGTGATGTCTTTTTACACATTCATTAATTCATAGTATAATTCATTATTCTTCACAATTGTCTGAAATGGTTCCGGTCTAACGGTGGATCTCGCTATTTTTAGTAAATTTTAATAAAATATATTATATTTTTTCTCTAAATTTTCTTGTAATTATAAAATAATTTTTTACTAAAAATAATGAGTCCACTTTTAGATATATTTTTTTTTTTGGAAAGTCTATATTAGACACATCCTTATTCTTCTCTACCAATCCTTTTTTCATTTTTTTATTGATAAGTTAGATGTTTATATTTATGAAGGTCAAGAGAGCTTCCTCCTTTGAATGTGTCTCTAATCTTCAGAATTTTTCTTCTTGGAATTATTGGGTAATACAAAGCAACATATACAAAAGTGAACTTAATTTTTTTAAGATTTTGAGTTTTTGACCATTTGTTATTTTAAGATCTTGATGTTGCTAAATTTGACGAATTGGGTGAATGAGGCAGAGTTGCAGCTCAGCTTTGTGGATATAAAGGACTTGAATACACTTCACCTACTCTTTCTTCTTCTCTTGGAAACCTTGCACCTGCTTTTACATTCATCCTAGCTATCCTTTTCAGGTTACTATCTCTCTTACTCTTATCTTCAAAACTATTAAATCAATTGCTTGAATACATGGGATATGCTTTTTCTCGTAGTCGAAATGATAAATATCATAAAAAAACTCACATACATAATTGTGAAGTATTAAGTTTGAATGCGCGACATAATATCTAAATTTACAATTTTACCATTTATCAATTGAATAAAGATTTAAGACTATAAAAATATGTTTTAATTGCTTACAATTCAATTACAATTGATATATATATATATATATATATATAAAAGAAAATAGGATATACATAATGTAAACTAATTTTACGGAGCTAATTAAATTATCGTCAACCATATGAGTACTCATATATTTAACTAGTTTATTAATTTTAAACTATAATAATTAATAAATAACTTTAAAAAAAATTATTTTTACTTACTTATTTATTGATTTTAAATTATACTTTTAAATTATCAATAAACATACCTAATTTATTTATTTGAAATTATAATAAATAAATTATAAAAAATAAAATTAATTGTGCTCAAAATAATGGTTGTAAAATTGGCATAAAAAATTGTAAGTTATAACCTCAATAGTTACTTTAAGTAGTTAGCTTATTAAAAAACCGACCGTCATAACCTACAAAGTGTTAGTAAAATAAGTGTTATACCAAATAAGTTTTATAGTTTAAACCTACAAGGTGTTAGTAAAATAAGTGTTATACCAAATAAGTTTCATAGTTTTTTAAACTACTACCCATATTCTTAAATAAAACACTCTTGAGAAATTTTCTTATCCCTTTTTATAAGACATGGCAACATAACTCCTTAATTTTTTTTTTTTGTAATGAACAATAAATATTATAATAATATTAATATTAACGACTTTCTATTTAAAGATAAATTTGTAAAAACAATATCAATAATTAAACAAATTTAATACATCTAACAACTTTCTTAATTTCATAATTTTTTTATGAAATTCTATATACTTAAAAACAAAGATAATATAAACTAGATTCTTTGTCTAGATAAAGAGACTCTAATACTAATAGAAGAAGCTGGATTGTTTCAATTAGTTTAGACCCCATCAACAAAGATAACATTTCTAGTTATTCTCAACTAAGTATCTCGAAAACATATCTCATACTCCCTCCATTTTGAAATATAAGCAAAATTTGGTGATTTTTTTTTTAGTCTATAATTTGGACCAAGTATATTATTCATTAATTTTTTTAAAATCATTTTTGTTATTATTTTAAGACATGTGAAATAAAAAAAACTAGATAAAAGTGCAAGTTTAATTTAATTAATTAATTTTTTGAATCTCCAATAAATATTGACCACATGGAATGCATTTTTCCTATGATAATTTTACAAAATACTACTCCTTATTGGGAGGATTTTCTCAAAATTTAGAGGTGGAGTATCTTGGTTGACTCCATATGATTTGGGACTCAACATCAACACTCTTGCTCCCTTCACCATCCTTGTTTTGTGCTCCAAATGTCACCTTAGGATGCGAGATTGGAGCACTAAATAGTCTCATATCTTTTTTCACTAGTTTGCATGTTACAATATTAAGTTACTTGTTGTGTTTTCATTAATTATTTATTATTATTGGTCATCGAATGAAGGATGGAGACAATAAATTTAAGATGCACAAGTAGTAAAGCAAAAATATTGGGATCTACGGTATCAATATTAGGTGCACTCATAGTTGTTCTTTATAAGGGTCCAACAATCATACCCTCATCATCAACACAACCACCCCCTATTGTTAATTCTTCAATGGACCCAACATCACAATCAAATTGGGTTCTTGGTGGATCTCTACTTGTGATTCAATATATTTTTGTTCCAATCTGGTACATTATTCAGGTATATTAATTAATAAACTTAATGGAAAACTCTTAAGCAATGATTTGAGGCACATTGTGAAATTCCAATTATATTTACTACTAACATAAAATTTTGTTGCTTGCAAACAGACTAGTGTCATAAAACAATATCCAGCCGAGGTCATTGTGGTCTTTTTATACAACCTATGCGGAGCATTAGTGTCTGTACCAATATGCTTACTACTAGAAACAAACTTGAATGCTTGGGAGATAGGTCTTGATATATCGTTGGCCTCCATTTTATACTCGGTGAGAAGCTTAATAATTAGATAAATGAGTTAATACATGAATGAGTCATTGTTATTTTTGAATTTCGAAAAAAAATTTTAAAAAAACAATTTATGTCACCGAAAATATTACTAAGTTGAGTCGCGGACTAGGTCACTCTCTTTAAGACGTTTCGAGGCACTGCCCAAATTGTGCAAGACAGACTATCAACCACGAAATCCCCAAGATAAAACAACCCAGATATACTGTATCGAAGTTCTACTGCACCGTAAAAAACTGTTCTAGAATTACACTCTCAATATGGCAGTCTCACTCGTAATATGGCACTAAGACAAAAAACGCAAGCATTCAGGAAGGAAGCAGTTACATGAGACCAAATATTAGGGTTTGGATCAGGCAAAAACAGACGCACGAATTCAGAAAAGAAGACTGGATCAGATATTTAATGTTGACTCAGTGGAGGCAAATTACGTAATTAACGTAATAATAAAAGATAAAAACGCAAACATTCTTTTAATATTAAATAAATAAATAAATAATTTATTAATTTTTCATATACTAAAAATAATACACCACTTAAACAAAGCCAAAGCCCAAGCCCTAACAGAGAATTTTTTCACTTTCTAGAAATTTTTTGACTATTGGGAAGCTTGGAGACTTGTGCCCTAGCAGAGAAACTCAAAGACGGCCGTTTCTAACATCATTTGAGCAGTTTTATCAAGAATCATTCATGAATCATTCTTGTAATTCTTCTTTAATCCCTATCTTTTGTATCTCTGTCATGAGTAACTAAACCCTATTTGTTAGGGATGAGTGTAACAAAATGAAACCCTTATTTTTCTGATTTGATTTCTAGTTATATGAATGAGTTTATTGAATTATTTTTCTCATCTCTGTGGTTAATGCTTTTTATTGCTTGATCAACATTAAAATGTTCTACGATTCGTATTTTGAAACGGAAGTGGACTTTACGAATGCTTAATATGAGAAATTCATGAATTTGTAGTCTAGGGATAGATGCAAGTCATGAAACCAATTAAATTAGTTGCAAAGGCAATAGTTTAAACAAGAGAATTCATGTACGGTAAGACTTAATTCTAATCTTAAATCCACTAAGGAATTAAGGGTTACTTTGGAATTAAAGGTTCTGTCACTAAGATATTAGGGCAAAAATAATAAAGAGAATTTGGTAATAATTCAATAAAGGAATTCAGTAACTAGGATCAAATTAGACACCAAGGTTGGATTCGAAGTGAAACTCATTACTGACATCTTTCTTATTATAAAGGATCAATTTTATTACTGTTGTTAATTTTAAATATTATTTCAATCAATTCGAAAACTTTTTTTTAAATTTAGTAATTAAATACAACTCGATAGTAAAACGCAATCCTTGAGTTCGACACTCGGTACTACCGTTTTATTATTACTTGCAACGATTCAGTACACTTGCTGAAACGCTATCAACTCCATAGTGGACTGAGCCAGTATCGTCTGTTTCTTTGATTTCCGAGATACAGCACCACTAGCTATACTTAAAATATAGCCACTGATTGCTTTGGAGTCATCTGATAAGGTGTTCCTATCAACATCACTGTATCCTTCAAGGACGGCAGGAAATCTTTGATGATGTAATCCGAGACTCATGGTCCTTTTAAGGTATTTCATGACTCTTTCGATAACGTGCCAATGCTCCACACTAGGTCTACTAGTAAACTTGCACAACAATCCCACGACATAGGCAATGTCGGGTCTAGTACAATCAGTGGCATACCTGATGCTGCCAATGATACTCGCATATTCTGTTTGTCTAACGCCTTCACCATTGTTCTTGAAAAGTTTCACACTTGGATCATATAGTGTGCAAACAGGTTTACATTCAAAGTAATTATATTTCTTTAGAATCTTTTCAACATAGTGAAATTGATCTAAAGAAATTCCCTTTTCTGACCTAGTAATCTTGATTCCAAGGATTACTCAACAATGATTTCACATTATTTACAACAGGAATGTTTGAACCAAATATGAGTAAGTCGTCTACATAGAGACATATGATAGTGCAAATGCCATTTTCAAATTTGTAATAAATACACTTGCCACTTTTATTCACTTCAAACTCATTCCACAAAATTAAGTTATCAAAATTTTCATGCCATTGCTTAGGAGCTTGTTTAAGACCCTACAGAGACTTATCTAACTTACAGACCTTGTCTTCTTGTCCATGTATTACAAAACCTTCAGGTTGTTCCATATAGATTTCTTCTTCCAGGTCACCATTTAAAAAAGTTGTTTTAACATCCATCTGGTGTATCACCAGATTATGAATAACCGCAAGTGATATGAGCACCCTAATGGATGTTATTCTAGTGACTTGTGAAAAAGTATCGAAGAAATCTATATTTTCTCTTTGTCTAAAACCTTTGGCTACAAGGCGTGCCTTGTACTTATCAACAGATCCATCGGGTTTCAGTTTCTTTTTCAAAATCCAATTACAACCTATTGGTTTGCAACCAGGAGGAAAGTCTTCTAAATGTCAGGTCTTGTTAGACTCTAGAGAATCCATTTCATCGTTTATAGCTTCTTGCCATAAATCTGCATCCAATGATGACAGAGCTTCCTTAAGATTTGCAGGATCATCTTCTAAATTATAGGCCATATATTCAGGTCCATAATCATTAGAAACTCTTACTCTCTTACTCCTTCGAATTTCTGTTTCGTCTTGTTTGTTGCTTTCAGTGGTTCTTGTCACAGGAACTTGACTAGGTTCGCTGCCCCCACTATTTCTCGATTTAAAAGGGAATTTATTTTCATAGAAGTCAACATCATTTGATTCTATGATCACTTTAGCATTTAGGTCATAAAACTTATACGCTTTAATGTTTACTGCATACCCAATGAATACACATTCATAGGCTTTACTTGCGAGTTTAATTCGTTTGGGATCGGGGATTCTGACATAAGTCAGACAACCCCAAGTTTGAAGATAAGACAAGTTGGGTTGTCTTTCCTTCATTATCTCATAAGGAGATGTTTTGCTTTTAGATTTAGGAATTCTATTCAAAATATAACAAGTAGTCAAAAGAATTTTCCCCACCAGTGAGATGCATCACCAGAGTTAAGCATAATAGCAACAACTAGTTCAGTAAGAGTTTTATTCTTTCTTTCAGCTTTACCATTCATTTCAGGTGAATATGGTGTAGTAGTTTCATGTATAATTTTTTGGGTTTTATAAAACTCATTAAATAAACTGGAATCATACTCTGTTCCTCTATCACTACGAAACCTCTTAATCTTTTTATTAAATTGATTTTCAATTTCAGTTACAAAGATCTTAAACATGTCAAGCGCTTCACTTTTATTTTTCATAAGATATACAAAAGTATAGTCAGAGCAATCGTCAATAAAAGTGATGAAATAATGCTTTCCATTTCTGGTTAACGTCCCATCAAGTTCACATATATCAGAGTGTATTAAGTCTAAAGGTTCAGATTCTCTAACTACTGATTTATGTGAACTCTTAGTTATTTTAGCTTGACTGCAAAAATCACATTTTTCAAAATCCTTTAAAAATAAATTTGGAATTAAGCCTAAGTAACTTAAGTTGGAAATCACCTGTTTATTCATATGACATAGTCTAGCATGCTAAATAATAAAATCATACAACATGTAAGCAGAAGGAAACATTTTATTGATTTCAACATTCAATTTAAACATGTCATCAGTGGCGTACCCTTTTCTAACAAAAATACCATTTTTAGAAATGGTGTACAAATCTGCCCCTATAGACTAAGTAAACCCTGCCTTATTGAGAAGAAATCCAGAAACCAGATTCTTCCTTATTTATGGAGTGTGCATGACATCCTTCAGAATTAAGGTCTTTCCATAGGTGAATGTTAGTTCCACATCTCCAATACCAACAACATTAGTGGTGTGGGAATCTCCCAACAACATTTTCTTATCTTCAGCAGTAGTGTATGTTTTAAACATAGCACGATCATACAAATATGGCGTGAGGCGTCAGTGTCTATCCACCATCCATCTGATCTACCAACAAGGTTGATCTCAGTTATCATAGCAATGAATTGCTCTTCTGTCAAGTTAGCCTGATTAACAGTGCCTGGCTTGTTCCTACACTTGCGTGCCATATGACCTTCTTTCCCACAGTAAAAACAGAGAAAAAGGAGAGGGTCATTTCTTGGAGGTGGTTACTGCCTTGCAATTGGGACCTTTGGAGGGTTCCCATTCTTGTTGCTATTCTTTGAAGTGCGATTCTGATTCTTTAGTTGTTTGTCGTTTGGCTTTAGAACTGCTCCGATGAAATTCTTTTTCTTGTTATTTGCCACAAGAAGAACTTCATCTTTCTGGTCTTACTTATGGGATTCTTCCTCAATTCTAAGGCGAATTTTCAGACTTTCTAGAGAAAATTCTTTTGTTTTATGCCTGAGAGAATTTTTAAAATCTTTCCAAGCAGGGGGAAGTTTGTCAATAATAACAGCAATTTGAAACTGTTCATCGAGGGACATACCTTCAGAGATGATCTCGTGAGCAATTTTATGGATTTCATGAGACTAAGCTTCCACTTATCTGTCATCTGATATTTGAGGTAGCGGCTAACAACATACTTTTTGGCTTCAGCTTCCTCAGTATCATATTTCTTCCTTAGAGCATCCGAAACCTGTTTAGCATTATTCTTGTCGGAAATGTAGTAATCATACAGATCATCAGCAAGTCCATTAAGAATATAATTCTTACATAAGTAATCATTATGTTCCCATTAGGTTAATTCAGCAGTTATCTTATCCTTTTCTGATTGTTTAGCTTTTTCTGGAACAACAGGAATGTCATCCGTCAGAACGTTGACAACCTTTTTCGTGGTTAGAAAAAATAACATCTTTTGTTGACATCGTTTGAAGTGGAATCCCTCAAACCGAAACGGTTTGTTGTAGTCAGAAGCAGAAGAACCTGTCCCAGTAATTTCGTCAGTAGACATGACAGTTCGAAAACGTTTTAAAATTGAATTTAAAAAAAAAAACTTTGAAAAACAATTTATGCCACCGAAAATATTACGGGGTTGAGTCGCAGACTAGGTCGCTCTCTTTAAGACGTTTCGAGGCACTGGCCAAATTGTGCAAGGCAAACTATCAACCACGAAGTCCCCAAGATAAAACAGTCAAGATACACTGCATTGGAGTTCTACTGCACCATAGAAAACTGTTCTAGAATTACACCTACAATATGTCAGTCGAATGACTGTCACTCGTAATATGGCACTAAGACCACTCGAAAGAAAGAGAAGAAAAAAGTAAGAAAGGGGGAGAAGAGAGAAAAACCTCAAATACGAAGAGCTTTCGGTGTGCTTTTCCAACTGAGGAGTACCCTTTATTTATAGAGGATATCCGCAATTGGATCAGAGAGAAAAGTGCGATCCATTAAGACTGATTCACCAAATGTGCGCTCCAATCTTCAGATGTGACCACAGAAACGTGTGCTCCAATTTGGTTGACCACCAAAACGTGCGCTCCAAACTTAGAATTTTGACCGGGCAACAACAGTTACGTGACCAAAGATTATGGTTTTGATCGGGCAAAAACAGACGCACGAATTCATGAAAGAAGACTGAATCAGATATTTAATGTTTACTCAGTGGAGGGCAATTACATAATTAACATAACAATAAGAGATAAAAACGCAAGCATTCTTTTAATATTGAATAAATAAATAATAATTTATTAATTTTTCATATACTAAAAATAATACACCACTTAATGTCATCATTATTTCCAACAATCTTCCATTAATATCATCATCATTTTCATTAGTCATAGATTCTAAAGAAATTAAGGATTCAAATTTATGGAAGTTTATTAACTTAGTTTCATAAAATTAATTATAATAGAAATAATTTAATTTATATATATTGTCAACTTAAAGAATTCTTTACATTTTTAGTCAATCATAACCGTTATATCATTATATATGTTTAAATTTTACCATAATTACTTCTAAAATTATGTTTGATTATAATATACTGAAAGTGTAAAATATTTTACATTGACAATGCATGATGCATGCTAGTTAAATTCATTTAGAAATTTTAAAATGAAAAAAGTAGACATGTATTATTATGAGTTAATTATTATGAAGTCTAGATACTCCAAACATAAAGACGTATATGTATTAGATACGTATTCGATATCAATACTTCACATATATATATTCTATA
>JBBPBQ010020324.1:49848957-49973692 GCA_037974755.1 Cicer yamashitae | reverse complement strand
TAACATGACAATAGTTATTGTAAAAGTTAATTTTTCTTAATAATTTAACAATTGTGTTTGAATAAAATTATAAAATTTTTTTATACTGATAGTGATATAATTATCATAAATTATATATTGATTAATATAAATTAATTTGTATCCCATTTAACATTATATTTCATAATTATATCCCATTAAATTAGTTGACGCATAAAATTAAAAGTCTTTGTTCTACAAAAATTGTTAGATTTGTTATTTCACACAAATTACGTCAAAATTATGAATAGAAAAGAATAAGTGATTTTATTAAATTAATAATGCATATTTTCTTTTAAAAAATCATTTTTAAGTAAAAAAAAAATCATATATTTTGTTAGTTTTAGAACCACAAGTAATAATTTCTTACTGAAATTTTCCATATTGATGCAGGGATTCTTTTCCACAGGACTAAGTTGTCTTATTCACACTTGGGATCTTCGTATTAAAGGCCCTCTATATGTCTCTCTCTTTAAGCCTTTGTCAATAGCTATTGCTGCATCTTTTAGTGTTATATTCCTTGGTGATGCACTCTATTTTGGAACGTATGTATTTCATTCCCTTACAGATTAATTTATTTTTATATATTTGATATAAATTTTTTTACACATACATTCAATTAAATTAAAAAAAAAAAACTAACTTTTTTTGTTAAATTTTAATTATTCTAGAAAATGGAAATATTTGCTTCAACTAGCAAATATTTCATTTATTTTATGTTACATGTCATTCTTCAAATGGTGCAGTGTAGTTGGAGCAGCAATAATATCAATTGGGTTTTATAGTGTTATGTGGGGAAAAGCAAAAGAAGAATCAAATGAAGACTTTGATGTAGGTAGAGTTCTACCTCCATCCAATAGTAAGACTCCTTTGTTGAAGTGATGTAGATAGAGGAGGAATCACACATAACAACTGTTGAAGATGTCTATACTACTATATAGTTGTACACGAAATTGTCAACTAAACCTCATTTCTTTGATTGGCTTTCAACATTTTGTGCATCAAGGACCCTTTATATTGATTGTGCTCAAAAAAAAAAAATTAATTAAATAATCAAGCCCATTTATTTGAATAACAAAAGCATCTCTAATTGTTAAAGCTGAATTCCAAAGCTTAATTCTTGGAAATCTTTTCATCCCTACTCTAAAAAAACTAAGTAAATTATACACCACCATCCAAATCCAGCTACTTGTCTGCGATTCGTGTGAGTTCAAAAAAAAAATCAATATATTTGTCGAATTCTTCTGAATTTATGGTAAACTCAAGAATTCAAATGTTTTAACATGTGTTAATTCAGTCTTCATTTTTGAATCTACCAACAAATTAATAAATTAATGCATTTTTTCACCTAAATACTTATAATTTTGATTAGTACAAAAATTATCGGGACAATGTTGAGACATTCATGATCAAAACAGCTATTTAGTATCTTAAATGCTATGCCCTCTAACCATACAATTAAAAAGGTGTTAGAACTTGTTCTTATAAATAAAGCAGCAACATGAACCATATATTATATTGGATAGACCGCATGCTTCTAAATCTGTTATATTATGGGTACAATTGATGTTGTGCAATTTAGAACCATGTTATATAAACCACAAACTATTTACTTTCTAATAAATAATACGTCAAAGACACACCAAATGTGATATATATCAATGGTTACGATACTTTCATCTGTGTTTGATTGAAAGTTATTATCACAAATATCTATAAATTTTGACAAATTAATTTAATTTATCTCATTATAATTTTAAATTAATATCAAATTATATAAACAGAATTTATGTAATAATAATTTTTAATTAAACAAAAAGTAAATTTTACAATACAAAAATACAGTGAAAATTTATTAGATGAGTCATAATATTAAATGTGATACGACAATGTTAAATGATATGTGGAGGCTATTTCTTAGGGTGAGTGTCCTCTGGATTAGCAACTCCGACAGAAACCTTAGCAACATCAACAGCAGATGCTTCGGGCTTCTTCTTAGTATACAAAACAGTATATCCAACAGCAGCTGTAATAAGCAAACCTGAGAGAGTAATTGTTGTGAAACTGAATGGAAGTGATTTTCTTTGGTGAAGAACATTCCTAGCTGAACCATGATTACTACCTGGTGGCCTCTTTGAACCTTCCACACCACCTGCTTTTATTTCTTCTGAACTCATCTTGTGTGTCTCTGCATTTTTCCTCCAATCTTCGTTTCCACTCATTATTTCAGATCTTGTTTCTTGTTTCTAGCTTCTAATTCTTTCTTTAATTTTTATCTTACTTCATTTTGCATCAAAATCAAAATAAATTAAATGAAAGATGTTGGTCAACCACGTGTCATATCAATTTTGTTGCTTTCATAACACGTAGTGGCTACGTGTCATTCAACCTGCCACGTGTATCTCAACTATTTTTTTATTAAAGCAGTTAGCACCTTCACTATTTATTTAATAATAATAATAATAACATGTAAATTAGTTGTGCACTGCCGCTTGTGACTATACGTGTCAATTAAGTTTTAAAGTGCTGAACTCATTACTAAACTTTTCAATCTAGTTTTGGGACTTACTAGAAAGTAGAAACTATGACCCAATAAACCTATATAATTTTGGATGTTTTTTAGTCATGGTGGCTTTTTTAATAGAGTTTTTCAGTAATAGAATTTTGAAAAATCTACCACACACGTTCTTAAGATTTTCGAAATGATTAATATTGAATAATTTCAAATTTTTGAATGTTTTTTTTTTTAAGCATTCTATAAAAATTGCATTTTGAAATTTTAATATTTATTTAATTTTTAAATTTTTAAAAAATTATTTAAAAAATTATATTTCAAAAGTTTTATATTTATCTAAAATTTCAATTTCTTTTTAAATTTTTTTAAAAATTGTATTTTATAAGTTTCATATTCATAAAAGTTTTTGAAATTTTCTAAATCTTTTAGAAAAATTACGTTTCAGAAGTTTTATATTCATAAAAAAATTCAAATTTTTTTAAAATTATTGAAAAATTGTATTTCGGAAGTTTCAAATTTTTTTAAAGTTTTTTTGGAAAAATTATATTTCGGAAGTTTCAATTTTTATTTTAAATTTTTGAAAAAATTGTATTTTGAAAGTTATTCAATTCATATAAAATTTCGAATTATTTTTTTAACTTTTCGAAAATTTTGACTATCAAGTAGTAGAAGATAAAAAAATGGTAAAATAGTATTTTTTATATTCTTTGGAAAGTGAGAAGTAAAAGTGAGGAGAAAGATGGATAAATTTTTCTAAAAAAATTGAGTCTCTCTGATAAATGAATTGAGATATATAAATAGTGGGTTTGTGTAATTCACATATTTACCTACAAGTAGGACCAAATATGCCCGAATGTGTGTGCAGAAATGATAAGAAGTTGTAATATGAGTATGTTTGTGGTGATTTATAGTTAAATGGGCTATTTTTAACTTAAAATTAGTATTATAAAAATCTGATTTTCTTTTTTTATAAAAAAATGCTATAAAACTACTAAAGTTGTAATTTTATACTATAACTTGTAAGTTGTAAATATCAAGTAAGAAAAATACCACAAATGATACTTAAAAGGAATTTCAATAGTCTAAATCAATATTAAGAGTATAATAAAAGAATATAAGAATAATATATAAAAGTTATTATCACAAAATTATTAACTAATTTAAATTATAATGAACAAAATGTAATTATTGATTTTTTAAAAGTTAGATGGATTGTAGATCAATATGCATATTCGTAGATTTAAGGCTTTACTTAACTCATTCTATGTTTTAACCGGTCTAATCCATGCAGACGAAAATTTAAATGGCTAAAATATTTTAATCTACAACCCACATCAAATCACATGTTAATTAATAGTCCTCAATCCATATAAATACTCCACTATTTTGGTATTTTGCTGATATGCTACTCAACATTTAATTATTTAATGTTACATTCATCACCTTTTCATATTTTTATTAATTTAAAGTAAGTTAAATTATTTTTATTTTAGATTTCAGTAAAGTCTTTATTTATCAAAGTTATGTTTCAACTCGGTGGAGGAGCGACAATGAGATCTTATGAATCAAGTATATTGATATAGATGATCCACATTTGAAGAAGAGACTGTTGAGTTTAAGTGTGTGTAGTTAAATCCTAAATCGACTATAAATGAGTAAAATGTTGGATTCACACAAGAGGTATATATATATATATATATATATATATATATATATATATATATATATATATATATATATATATCATATTTTAAGACTTTTAGTGGAAATGTGACATCAAAGTCTCTTGTGATCTTAGAATATTTGGTATGTCGTTGCTTTTGTATCGTTGGACTCCCCAACAAGTAGTATCAAAACTTGTATCGATAGTATTTAAAAGGTGTATCCTATTGGTAATAACGATAGTGCATGTATATGATGTGGGAGACTCGCACTTGAAGGAGAGAATGTTGGGTTCCAGTGTTAATCGTTAAGTCTCACATCGACTATGAATGAATTAAATATTAGATATGTAATAGAGGCGACCCAAATACTCATTACCTTAAGATTTTTTGTAGAGATGTAATGTCAAAATCTCTTATAGTTCTGGACAAATTAACTTACTTCAAATTAAAATTTTAACTTACTTCAAATTCGTTTGTTTTAGGTTGATAAATTAATTTCGATCGAGTACAAATTTAATCAATGACAACGTTACAACTCCGGATATATGAGTATTCGAGACATTTGTAAGCATTTTTCTATTTTATATTATTTACCTGAATGATGTAGGTTTGTTCGCAAGTTCATCTTTTTTATTATAACGATTTCGAACTATATTATTTTTAATAAATGTAATTTCTATCGATTTAAATAAATATAATTTTTTAATAAAAAAATTGAAAAATCAGTCTATTTACTTTTTATACAAAAAACGTCTAGGGATGTTTTTGTAAAAGAGTCACAGTCCACATAATAGTAAAGATGAATAGATTTATCGTGGTTTCGTTCATAAAGTTTTGAACCTTTTCAATAAACTCACACAATTATTAAATAGTCAAAGATTTGAAGCAAAATATTTTGCTTAAACATGTCAAATATCATAACTAATCGGAAACTCAAATACTAACGTTGGAAATGCGAGTGATTAACCATGAAAAACATCGTAAAATTGAAAGTGAAAATAAAAAAAAACCATAACCAAATGTAGAAATACAATAAATCCCACATGGTGATAGAAAAAGCAAAAGACAGTCGATTACAATATTAGAATGAACCTGTAAGTGGAATCCATGCCGAGATGGGAAAAAGTCTCGTGATTTGGAGACCGGGACAAGGATCATAGTCTCCGCCTCATAGAATAATTTAGTCAAATAAATTTTGTATTTATATATTTAAATATGTTATATGTTATGTTTATTTGTTTTTTATATAATATGTATATAAATTAATTTTATGTATAATTTTTAATATTAATTGTTACAAGATGTACAATAGTATCATAATTTTTTATTTGTTTTATTGTTAGATTTTAAAGTTTTTTACCGTCATTTTTATTTATAAAAAAACAAGAGATGAATAATTATTTTTTTATGTTGATGTGTTCATGGATACGGGGACGAGGAAAGAAACTTCTCCAAGCGGAAAATGTGGACCAAGATGAATATATGTTGAGTGGCGGAGTTGTTATGTCACTAATTTATCTCATTTTTCTTAAACTTATTTATCCTTAATTTATTTAATAAGAATATATTTAGTTAATGTATACTTTTTTTATTTTTGTATTAAGAATATATAAAGAAAATAGGTTATTCTAAAAAAAGAAAAAGTATATTTAATTATATCTTAAGTATCTAAAAAAGTTTTAGAATAAAACTAAAGAACTAAATATCATAAACTAATTAGTAATATATAATACATATACTTCTCCAATAAAAAAGTGATATATATTTCTTCTGTTAAAAAAAAGAAGTGATATATACTTTTATTATTAATAATTATTAATTTTTGGTGAAACTTAATAATAATTAATTTATTTGAAGGAAACTTATATTAATTATAAATAATAAGTCCACTAAATCAAATTAGAATGAGTATAGGATTATTTGTTTACTAAAAAAATTAAAATTTCTTTTAAATTAGTAAAATATATCGATACAATACAAATTCAAAATCTCTAAAATAAAAAACATGAATTTGTAAATAAATTAACAACACTCAAGTTAATATCACAAAATGGTAACATATATACAAAAATGACAAAATATACATAATATTTTATCGTCAAATTTGTAACATTGACAATGTTAAAGTCATTAATTAAAATTTGTAAGAGATCAAAGTTACTCAAACTGAATCAAACAAACACTACAATAAAATGAGAAAATCAAATAACGTTGCATCAAAATGCAAACAAAATATTACGCTCAAATAACAAAATCATAAGAAAAATATAAAAATAAATAATTAAATTTATGTCCAAACAACATACTAGTATTTCAATAAAATAGAAAGAAAAAAAACGATTCAAAATATTTTAAGAAATAAAATAAACTCCCTAAACCACCCCTCTCTCAATATAGGATTGAAGCTAATTTAATTGAAATTATAATTACATCGGGAAACAGAATGCATGATTCTATGTTGTCTCTCATGAATATGCTTAGTGGTTTTTGACCGTTACTATTCCAAGCCCAAACAAAGAAGAAAACAAAAACCAGTGGGCCCCACACCATGGTAATCTAGAACTTTCTGTTCTGTCTACTCTTCCCATTCCCAATGTCACACAACGGCTAGTTTTCCACAACCACCATAAATACAACACTCCAATTTCCATAACCTCTCACACTCCAAATTCCATTTCTGCATCTTGTGAAAATAAACGGCAAAAACAATGGCTGCTTCTTCTTCATCAACCTCTGTTTTGCTTCTGTTTCTTCTCTTTGGCTTTGCTGCTTCAGCTAAAGATATCTTGCTCGGAGGAAAGACAGATGCATGGAAGGTTCCATCTTCTGAATCTGACTCACTTAACAAATGGGCTCAAAGTGTTCGTTTCCAAGTTGGTGACCATCTTGGTAATTTTCACATTTCCATTAATCATTTCTTTTTTTCTTTTTGTTTCAGGCTAAAGATTCAATTTTTATTTCCATGTTGGGTATTCTTATTTTCAAAATGTATCTTTTATTTGTTGATAAAAATTTAATTTTTTTTGGACAAAAAATAGAAATTTAATGTTTGTGTTGATGTTTTATACTGTGATTTGAGTCACCACTAACCTCACTTGACAAATTGTTCATATTTTTGTTCATCAGTTTGGAAATATGAGGCTGGAAAAGACTCTGTTTTGCTAGTGAGCAAAGATGATTATGTTAACTGCAACATCTCAAACCCAATAAAAAAGTACAATGATGGGCACACTAAGGTGAGATTTGATCATGCTGGACCATACTACTTCATCAGTGGAGAAAAGGGTCATTGTGAGAAGGGTCAGAAGCTAACTGTGGTGGTTATGAGTCCAAGGGGAAAAAGTTTCACAGCTACTTCACCTGCACCTTCCCCAGCTGAATTTGAAGGTCCAGCTATTGCTCCAACCAGTAGTGCAACTGTTTTGCAAGGTGGTGGTGGTGTTTTGATGGCTATTGGAATGATTGCTATGTTGGTTTTCTGATGTGAATTGTCCCTATTTTATTTTGGATATTAGTAGCATTATATTGGTTGGGTTGGTGTTATTAGGAGACAGTCACAGTGAGGTGATTGTGTTAGTATTATTATTTTGGTGATTATATCATTCAATTTTTAATATAAAGATTATTATTATTATATGTTCTTGTCTTAGCATTTTTCACTTTCTGAAATTATGTTCAATTTATTTTATTTTTACAAAAAATTATGACCCTTTTGATCCGCTAGTGATATGAAGCTAACAATATAGGTCACAGAGAAAATGCTTGCAACACCAAAGTGAAGAAAATGAGTAACCGATACACCACCAAGTATATCAAACATATGCCCATTTTCAAAATTTGGGACTTTTTTTATTTAAGATTATTTTTTTCCATATACCTTTTCAATTTGTTTCCATTTCCAAAGAGACCTTGTTTTTGTTTTTAAAGCTGAAAACTAAAGTCAATTTTGATCATCTTCTGCATTTGGCCAACCTAAAACCCAAGTTACAACCATAGATTAATGTAAGTGTGATTCAACACTAAATATTTGACACCGTATTCCAAAATCACTCGGAGAAAATAAATAATATAATAATAATAATAATAATAATAATAATTATTATTATTATTATTATTATTATTATTATTATTATTATAACAATAATAAAGAAACATATCCAGAATGTTTTCCAAATAACTCTTATGCAAAATCAAAACATTACTAACATTAATTGAATCCATTTACATAGTTGAAAGTGCAATTGTAACCTTAAAACGCTACTTAAAAACAATGAGCATATTCATCTCTTACAAACAGCAATTTATAGCTAGCTGGATAACTGTTTCACATTAACTGAGATGATAAAATGGAGATTGAATCTATACATGCAGTACAACTTGGATAGAAGATGACAGGTACAAACATGGTAGTGTGCCATCACCAATAATTGATGAGTTATCCAAAAGCATGAAAAAGCAACAAGGTCACTGAACACATCAAAAGATTCACTCCCATGAACACAGCTCCATGTTCACATATACTGCAAAAAATATTACAAAGTAAAAATCTCTGGCAGAACAATAAGACCTAAATATTCTAGAATTCTGCAAATTCTGGTAACAACATTATGATAAAATAGTGAACATTAATGAGAACCTCAGGAAGATTAGGTATAGAAAATAAAACATGTTACAGATGCACAAACAACATTTGCATTCCAATGTCCTATATAGCACAAACCATAGTCACGCGACAGTAGCATGAATAACCCTACCTTTAAGCCACACACATGTTAACTCTTCTTTAGTCACTTGAGCCAAGCCCAATTCAGTTCATTAGTACTGCACTCAGTTCAGTTCATTAGTACTGTGGTGATAGTGTTAGTGCCAGACTAATTCTAAATCCACAAGCTTTATCATTTCGCCTCCCAGAATCATATGCTCATAAGTTGACCCATTCTCCAATTTTAGCAGAACTATGAGCACTATGGAAAATATCTTCCAAAATTTTGCTACAACTTAATGACTGATTGTAAATAAGTACTAGTCTATCTCAAAGATGGGACATTTTTTCTGCCTCCACATTCAAAACTCACGTAACCAATGATTTTGACTCCATTTCTAGTGGCACAATCATGAAAATGGTGCTTGAACAGATTTTATTCTCACAAAACCCTCAGACTCACATATCAGACAGTAATTATTCTACTGACAGAGAGTAAATTCTTACCACCCTAAATTATAGATCATAATAATAACTACAATACCAAAAAAACAAAAAAACTTGAGAGACATCAAATTCATAAATAAATGAGAAAGTCCCAGAGAAAACTAAAAGAATTCTAGTAAATTAGGGTGCAATAACCTCATCATCGTCATCGTCATCATCTGATAAGTCAATTACTATTGCTTCCTTAATACTACTTCCACTATTACCACCACCATGAAACTCCACTGTTGATTTCTCTAGGAACTCCTTGGAATCAAATTGACCATATTCTTCTTCAGAAGATGGATACTTCCTCTTTTGACCAGTCTGCTCCTCATAGTTCATTTGTGGCTCCTCCCCTCTACTTTTGTCCACCATGTCTTGCCACTGTTCTGTTTGAAATAACCATCTCTTTTAAGTCACATGAAATTCAACAACAGGGCAAGCTAACAACCATCTCTTTTAATTGATACTATGTTCAACAAGAGTATCAAAATCCAAATCATCCAATCAAATTCTTAACATTTGACAATCAACACAAAGAAAATAACCTTGCCAATGTAAATTGAAACTCTTAAAACACACACACCAAAGGAGAAAACATAGTGTTGAGAGTCCAACATATCAGTGTTGTCAATCGTGAATCGCAGAAAATAGTAGTTGTGTATCATGGAACAACAACGATTTGTTCCAATTCTGCTACATTGAATTAAAAGATTCAACTAAAATGTAAGAAAGAGACTTACAAGAAACATGTAACTAAAATGTAAGTACCTTCACTCAAATCCGGAAGGCCTTCCAGTCTCTTTTGACACAAAGTTAACCTATCCTGAGTAATAGAATAAATGAATAATTTTCATTAACATGCAATAATACATAACCACAAAGATTGAAACTTGAAGAAGAAAAAAACCATGAAACATAATTCAAAACATCCCCAAAAGAACCCTTCATTAAGAAAAAGAAACTTACAAGCTCAGATTTAAAAGGGTGGTCATTTGGGTTAATCCCTCTACACTTCAACTTCACTATACAAAACAACAAAATTAAGTGGGACAATAAATAGATGTTATTAATGGTAATAAAGTTGCGAAATTGAGTAAAAATACGAACATGAGAAGAGGGTGGAAGTGAGTTTGGCGAGCGAGAAGAGAGAATGAGCGCGTTGAAAGAGTGGTAACTGAGAGAGGAGATCAGGGTCTGATAGGGTAAGGAATTGGGGCAACTGGGTTTCAAGTTGTTCAACGTTGTGCAAAGTACGGTTTAGTGATTCTATTGGTGATTCAGGTACTGTCACGCTCTCTAATTCGCTTTCTTTCACCATTCTCTCTCTCTCTCTCTCTTTCTCTTCCTCACTACAATACTTGTGAGAGTTAAAGACGGATTTAGAAAAGTGGGATGAGAGAATATGAATTTAGATTTTACTATAAATGACTAAAAAAAATGAGTTTTTTAACTTAACCGATCATAAATTTATCAAATTCATACCGCATCATATTTACCTTATGTCACTAATTATCTTAAAATAACTTTTATTAGTGAATTGGAATCGGACAATCAAAATCAATTAAAAAAAGGCTTTAATAGAGATGACTTGTATTTCATGAATATGAGGGACGTAGAAAAAAATGGGTGAGATTGATTTGCTGAATGTACAATGTGGACTTTTTATCTGATCTTGTAAGAAATGTGGTGATTTACATGATTGGTCGAGTGTAGGGATTGCAAACTACAAGTAATTTGGCTTTTTTTTTTTTATAGAAAACAATTTGGGTCTTTGACATCATAATATTTTATAAGGGTGTCATACGACGTAAACAAGCATTGGGTTATCCATGAATCAAAGAGCATAATGAAAATAAATATTCCATTTGTCTTACGAATATCATTCAAGGTAACATACACTTAAAAAAAGTGATTAGTTATGTTGGTTTCTATAGTAAAATAGTATATTGCATAAGTTAGGGCAAGAAAATAATATGTCGCATAAGGTAATATACACTTTGAAGGACATCTTAAGAGCGAGTTTCAGTTTGTAAGAGTGGCTTAGGGCAAGAAAGTCATTGGAGGTTTCCTCAGAAGGTACTCAAATTGTGATTCGAAAACTTGTTGCATAAGTTAGAGGAAACTGAATGGTTAAGAACACAAACCCCACACGTGGTAGTGTTGCTGGCAGAATTCTGTCTATTGCAAAATTGTGTTGGAAAAATGAGACATTTTTTAAAGTACTTTCATACCATCATGAACATAAGTCAAAACAATCTATCAGCTTCAAATAATGATGATCTGTGAAAGCATTCATACAAAACTTCATTTAGAAATCACTCTAGCTCTAGATATAAACCGAAAGGGATCAAATTTATCACTGAACCACTTGGATACTGATTAGACAAAAGATGGACCTTTTGAAAGTGGGTGCAGTAAACAAAAGAGTGCAGTTCAATATGCAGTGACGAACGACGACTACATCAAGTCAAACATCATACATATCTTAATATCAACTCCAAGATAGCCGGTGAAAATATAAAAGACTCAATATCCACGCCATTGTTGTGATGAAGTGTGTTTGGAAACAATATTTTTGCTGCATGATTGGCGTGAAGCTATGCCTTCAAACATCGATGAAATGCAAAGTCGCAGTATTTTCAAAGCACAAACACGCAAATAATATTATCATGGGGCGATTCTGAGTGGGTCACGTGGATAAAGTGATGTTTTGCGAATGTTATTCAAGCCACAGAAGAGCATTACTACACGCTCCAAGCCTACTCCAAAGCCACCATGTGGTGGTGCACCATATCTGGAAATGATGAATCATTTAGCTTTCCAAAAGACAACCAAAAAGTAATAATTATGAGGGCTCATGAGGAGGGGGCGGCCTAAACACATACATATAATTAACAAGATCCATTGAACACAGGAGGAAGAGGTGATATATAATACCTGAAAGAATCAATGTAAGCAGATATTGTCTTGACCTCAATGCCGCAAGCCTCGGCATGCTGTTCCAAAAATTCTGGCACGTGAACACGCTGAGCTCCTGAAATTATTTCCTCACCTAAGGGACAAAGAATACATAGAAGTTTAAATCAAACAACAATGATCAAAAGCTCAAGCTTTTATGGAAGTACAAACACATTTGGAGAAGCATGCCAATTAAACAAGACATGACGAGTTAAGTGCACCAGATTGTCATACCAAAACATTGCATGACAAAATAACTCAGTATCTGCTTACCACGAATGAAGACATCGAACGAGTTACTGTATTCTGGATTGTCATAGCAAGGCATTGTATAAAATGGCCTTACAGCCAATGGGTACCGGTGAAGGATATAGAACTCAGTTCCATACCTATAAATAGAATTACAGTCCAAAAACAATTTTAAATCATAGCATATAACAACAAAGATGAAGTATTTAGTTGTGTAAAAGATTTGAAAATGGAAATTACTTTTCTAAAACTAGTTGGCCTAGCTTCCTTTCTGCTTCAGTGTTCAAGTCACCAAAAGGTTCAATTTCTACTCCAACTTCCTGCAAAGCAAAATTATTTATTACCAGCTGCAAGACAAGCATACCGTAATTTCTACCATCCTAGTTACAGTAGTTAAGTCCTTTTCTGAGTCTTGAGGGAAATGATTCTCAACAGCGCAAAGAGATTCTTTTACAAAGTATTTATCCTTAACTTGAATTAATTTGAAAAAGCTCCCCAATAGTAACAATCATTCGGTTAGAATTTTCAAAAAATGGACGATCAAGCTTTCCAGTGTTGCCCAAACTACCACCTTCAATTGAATGACTCAATGAGATCCCATTTTGTCGACAATCTGTAGCTGACTAGTTCTTCTATTATCCTATCTATCTGATTTCATTTTCATCAATTAACATTATATATTGCCTTTCAATGACATATATAATATAGTTTCAATAATCTTACTAATACATAATTTTAAATTGATCGCATGACTTTTGAGAGTTGACATAGAGTATGATAATCTATAAGATTAAAATGTGCACAGGATACTCCATATTAGAGCTTAAACTCCACCCACATCTATCTCAATGTCATGAAATATACAGGATAAAAGACATAAAGGCTAAGGCGCCATCATCATCATTCGATCACATTTGTTTGTTTATCTGCAACTTACAAGTTGATTAGTTAATTTAGCTTAGAAATATTTAAGCTTACCTTGAGCATCTGAATACCTTCTTCATATGTAAGCCGCAAAGTATTTCGCAGATACTGCACATTCACAGGGCTATAGTCAGATCACAAAATGTAACAATGCATTCATTTGCATCTAATATTATATTACTATACAGCAAAAGCATCACCCACACACTACATAATAAATCAACTAAACAATATGCAACTGATGGTGTAATAAACAACAAATCCACTGCATAAGACAGCCAAGATGGACAAAATAAGCACCTTTAAAGGTTCAAACGGATACTGATTCCCCACAGCTTCGAGATCCTTCTTACAATTCTGGTTCAAACTGTCAAACATAGCGACAAACAATCTGTCAACTATATCCATAACCTGCCAAAAAACTCAAATCATCAATAAATCAGGTTTTGTCCCTCAACAATTTCAAATGCGAACACCCAAAACCTTCCAATGTGCCAAATGTACCTCAAAATAATGCTTCTTGATCTCCATTTCAACATCAAGACCTGTAAACTCGCACAGATGCCGGTGAGTAAAGGAATCTTCTGCTCTAAACACAGGACCAATCTCAAAAACACGGCCAAAGTCACCACATATTGACATTTGCTTGTGAAGCTGAGGTGACTGAGCCAAGCATGCAGGATGCCCTTTGTAGTCCAGTCTAAAGACAGCAGCTCCACCCTCACTAGATCCAGCAATCAACTTTGGAGTGTGGATTTCAACAAAGCTTTCAGCTAATAAAAATTGTCTGAACGCCTGCTCAACAACACAATCAAAAGCTATCCAGATCATTCAACTTAACATCAAAACGCAAAATGCATTTCCAACAAACTTACTACCAAGTACTAACAACAGTGATTTAATAGTAAAAATAAAAGCTTGTCAGAGTAACATCAGAGATAATAGGCTTTACATTTCCAACTTGAGACTGAATGCGGAAAATTCCTTGATTAGCTGGTGTTCGCAGGTCAAGTACTCTGAAGTTCAATCGTGTATCCTGATTCACACGAACAAGTTGTTCACCAGCCTGCACCAATTAAAAAAAAATCAACATTCATATAAAGGGAGACAACTCCACTACATTGAACAAACAAACACACATCTCTATTCAGTAAGATTTTAAATTGTCATGTGCAATATAGTAGTAATTGCAGCTGAAACTCTACATTCATCGTGATAGTAATTTTTGCTGCAACTTCAATTAGAACATTGCAGATTAATAACAAATGTATATACCTGAATAGCCTTCTCAATTTCAACTTCACTTCGAGCAGCATCCTCAAGATTAATCGGCAGAGTAGGAACAGCCCTACTCACACAATACAATTTCTTCACTTGAATTTCAACCTACATGAAACAACACAACATAATGATAATCATAATCATAGGGCCTTTTTAGAATGACTTATTTGAGTTTATCTATTAACATAACACTTTTTTATAGAATTTTTGGGAACAGCCTATAACATGACCTTAAATTGTTTTCGGCTTATTTCTGTTAGCTCCTTCAGGATAGCTTAGGAAAATAACATAGAATTTATATAAAATAGTTTGACTTTTTTGTATCTTTTATTATTATAGAAATAATTTAAGCACTTCTATGATGAGGCGCTTAATTAAGTAGTCTATCCAAACAAGGCCACAATCATAATCATAAACAACATCAATTCACAAACTACAAATTCAAAACACCGCAAAATCCAAACCCCTAAGCAACGGGAGGACAAAAACCAACCTGCTGTGTGGCACCTTTAATAGGAGTTGCCGGAATGGAAACAATGCCTTCGACATCAACAACAGACTCACGGCTGAGCGCGGCGGCGAATTTCACCATCTGCGAACTCACCGAATCAGGCTGTGCCTGAACCAAACACTGTACGGTGAAACCATTTTCCCTAACAACTAAGAATGCCATCTTCTTCCCCACCGGTCGAATAGTTTGCGCCCTCCCTCGGATTTGAACCGACCGGTTCGCCAGAGAATCGTCGAGGGCCTCTACTTTGGTCCAGTCGTTGACATCAACCGGAGTCTTCGATTGGAGCTCTATGAGAGGGACGTCGCCGTAGTTGACGGCGAGGGGATCATCGTCGACGGAGAGATTCGATGCGGCGGAGGTAGCGGTGGCTACTTCTTGTCGGCGGCGGAGCTTTTCCTGCTTTGCGGCTTCCTTCTTAGCGGCCTTTTTGCTTAATGATTCCGATGACAGTGGCGGCTCTTGGGACTCCGAAGACGACATCGTTTTGGCTGAAACGGACAAAACGAAAAACTGTTCTGTAACTGAAAGCTTCAATTTTAAAATGAGTTTAATTTATATTTATGTTATACACAGTCACGTCACGGGTGTAACAAAAATGGGATTAAGGGGTACAATATAGCAGTAAAACTATTTCAGACACCATTCAATCACAATCATTCTTGGGGTTTAACGGTTATGTTGTAGTTAATGTCTGAAACGTTTATAAAAATACAATCACATACTAAAATTAATGGTTTTAATTATCTGTCAATTTAAAATGCATAGTCTATTTTATATATAAATAATCATAGAAATGATCATCTTATTTAATAATGATTTAATACATTAATAACTATCTATAAATCTTTTAATAAATATCTTTAAATCTATAGGATTTTATTCATACGGAGTTATGCACCGATAGTGTTTTACAATGTTTGTGATCGATTAAAAATATAAAAGTTTTATATCGAAAATATATAAAAATTAATCTTTAAAATTTATACGAATATAATTATAATGTATTGTAGGTGTAAAATTATTTACACACGCACTTGAATATTAAATTATTTTATAAAAAAAAATTTTATTAAATAAAAATAATATTTATTCATTTAAATCAGTAAAATATATCGATACAATACCAGTTCAAAAATACTAAAAATAAAAAAGATAAATTTGTGAACAACCTAACACCCAGATTAATAGAATAATACGGTAATTTGGCACAAAATGACAATATACGTATAAATATTACAAAATTTTAATGTCCAGAATACATATATATATATATATATATATATCTGAATTGATAATATTGATGACATTAAAATCATTGATTGAAATCTATAATAAATTAAATATATTTTATTAATTTAAATCAAACAAACATCACATACGAAAATAAAAAAAATGTTCTACTAAAACAAAAACACCAAAAAGTACAAAACTTAGATGAAATCGAATAAAACACAAAAACAATCTTTTTATAAACATGTTAAATAAACTTTTGCATCGTTAATGTACTAATATAACGTAATAAACCGTGTTGTGAAGGGACAAAATATATCTTCATAATTATTTTCAATTTGCACATATGCATATTAACATTTCAGAGGGAGTATCATTTATTAACATTTTGAAATTTTCATTTTTTTTAACAAGTTAAAATAAAATATATTAACAAAGCAATTCACATCACAAAATTTGCCATGAATAAGAAAAATACAAAACCTTCACTGAAATTATGAAAAAACAACACCACAGTACAATCATACCTTAATCAGCTAAATTAAGATGTTACTCGCTAACTGCTTCTGAATAGAATAATAAACTTTTGCTCCATTGATGAAAATCATTAGAAAAACTAAGCTATTTTGACTTTATCTAAAACCATGAGCGGTATTTCACCATTTCCGTTATTTGAATCAGATTATTTTCTTCATCATTAAAATCTTATAATTTCTAAATCGCCTAAGTGCACATTAACCATATAGCATTAGAGTCTTCCTCCTAAAATTTTGCCAAGAACCAATTATTTAACTTGAAGAACATTACCCAAATAATTATTTGAGAGAGGACAATATACCCCCAACCATTTCAAAATCTCCGCCAACACTTTATTATACAATGAACATTCGTTATTACTATTTTTAACTGCTCAAATTAATATGAATATTTTAATCTTAATTATTTATTATTTTATAGTAGAAATCAACACAACAAATAATTTTTTTAACAAAAAATATACAGCTTAAAATAACAATGAGACCAATGGAGTAAGGTATGTAACCTTAAAAACATATTCCTAACACTTATCAAACAAGTAATAAATGTCATAAGCATTCTCCCATAGTCCATTAATACATTTTTGAATATAAAAAATGTGATAAGCATCACAAGAAACCTGAGCAGCCAGTGTAAATGAAATGTAAATATAAACAACCATCTTATAAATTTACTAAGATAATTAAGGTTGAAACCAACTTTATTTTTCATTTATAAAATAATTGGTAAAACTTGTACTCGCACCTCCATATCTAAGTTTACATTATACTATATCATTCGTTCCTGTTTAATTATTGTTTTAAAATTATTGATGAAAAAAAAAACAATAAATTTTGTTAATTTTAATAGTTATTATTTTTTCTTCTTAAAATACTTTAAATATTTATTATCTCATTTAATATATTTTATCTATAATAAATAATGATATCTTTGACAATGACACTTAAAATGACAATTACACTTTTTTTTGATAGACGACTGAATACACATGCACATTATATTTTCTAACAAACACACATCACTCTTATTTACACTCTCCTTCTCTTAAATTTGCTTAAAATGACATACACACTTAATTTATTTTAAACAATATACTCTTCTAAGTAAAAAATAATCAAATAAAATTGATATATGTAATCTAAATTAACTTCTTTTTCTTTTATTATTTTTTATTTATATTTTTTTGGCTGAGAGAATAATAATAAAGGAGAGATAATTTCATCTAGATATCTCACTTCTATCGGTTGAAGTTCAAAATCCAAAATTTTGTCCTTCTCTATTTTTTATATATATATATATATATTAAATATTAATATTGAAATTGTAAGTTGGAGATTTAAGCAAATACAATACCACATTAGCAAGGTAATTTATGTCATTTGTGATAGACACATCTTCAATATCTTCATTTTGGCTATGAACAAGTTCTGGTTTAACCTTGGAAGAGTGTAACTTTGTTAAATATTTATGTCGTTGCCTCAAAAATCTGAAATTAGAAAACAATATAATTAAGACAAAAAAAAAGGAAAAAAGAAAGCAATATAATGAATGATAACCAAATGAATGATGTTTCATACCCAACTTCATCTAAAAGTATCTTTCGCTTCTGCTTTTGTACTTGTAATTTATTCTTCTTAGAAACACATTCCTGCAAAATTATCATAACTTTTTTAGGCAAACATATTGACATTAAAAAATAATAATAAACTGCACAATTTAGGCACAAACAAAAAACATAAAAAAAAAATGCATCATATTGTTCCAAATATGTACAATAAGATAATCAATAATAATTGTATCACAAAAAAGAAAAATTAATGCGAAGGTTGAATATGTAGTATGGGTGCAATATGATACAGATATATGAAATTTATAATACGATGCGGTTTGATATGTTAATAAAAGTTTTATTTATAAAAAATAATATATTTGTAGAATATTTATAAAGAAATATGTATTGATTATTCTTTTGTAGAATACTTACAAAGAAATATGTATTGATTATTCTTCATAAATATATATTAATTATAATGGTAATAATTTTTTTTATGTATTTTAATTCATGTGTTAGGATATAAAAAAAATCATTAAGAGAATTTAAGTAAATATTGGTTTTGTTTGATAGTTAACAATTTAAAAGTCCTTTGATTGTCTTATTTATTAATAAAAAAATATAGTTTTGAAGTCTCATTCATGATAATTTTTCTAATTCAAGAATAGTAACAACATCTTAAAATGAATCATGTACATCTTCATTAATGTCCTAAAAAAATTATATCATTTTCTTTATTTATTTAATTGTCATAGTATACTTATCCGCAAGTATCCGTAAAGTATCGGATAAATTAATTTTTTAAAAATAAAACTAATAATTATGATACTTCTAATATGAGATACTTATTCAATACAGAGACATTTCTCTACTTTTGGAATATCCGGCTTCATAGATTATTAAGAGAAGGAATAACAATTGCACCACAATATGCACATGCATGTTATCGTAAACAGCATAATGGTCTATGCAAAATATGTCTAATAAAATAAAATAAAAATCAACAATAAGATCAAGAATGGCATTTAACCTTTTGTAGTACTAAATGATTTTCCAACAGAAATTGTACGGGAGGGTAAATTTTGAATCATCCAAACGAGAATTAACAGAACCCTTTTTCATCTCTCTATCCCTCAACTTTGAATCTTCCATGGAAAGGAATGAGCTTTTGGTGAATATACTCGTAACCCTTCTTTCAACTTTGGATTAAAAAGGAAAAATATTATATATATAAAATAAAATAAAATAAAAAATCTTAACCCTTAAAGAAGAAGAAGTGCACCACATGAAATAGGAGGAAAAAGAAAAGAGGTATATATATATATATATATATGGGAATTTAAGAAGTAGAAGAGGAAATTAATTTTTTAGATTAGATAAAATGCATACCGATATATCTGCATATAATATCTCATCATTATCTTTTATTTTTTATTTATTTTACCAAGTCTTTATCTTTTTTCTTATCTATATAATTTGTGTTATTCTTCCTATTAATTTGGGGTTTTATATAGACAGATTATCATTTAAGGGAGAGAAAAGAAGTGTCTTGGAAATACTGTCTAGTTTTTAATTGAAAGATTTTGTTTACATGAATCGAAGAATTTTTAAGGAAAAAAATTAGTACATGTTTAAACATGAAAGTGGGTCTTTTATCGTGAGTCTTCTTGGTTGACACATTAAAATCCAAAGATGATATATTAATTAATAAATTTTGTTACAAAATATTTGTATTGGATGTTATTTTCTTTTCTAAAATAATTAATGAGAGATTTTATTTCTTCCGTGAAAAAGTGAGATCTTTTAATTATTTTTTAAGTGAAAAAAGTTATTCACCTTTAACATTTGTATATTTTTTTAGAAACACTCTGCAACACACAAAAAATAGAGAAAATAATGTAATATATTGGTGATGTGATAAAAAAGAAATAGAGAAGAAATGAAGTATATCAAAATTAGAGATATAAATTTATTTTTAAATTTAATTTTTTTAACTAATATATATAACCAATCATGTTTAACCATATCAACCAATTTTTTACTAAAAGACAAATAATATTAATAAAGCGCAAAATATGCTAGGAGAAAGCAATAAATTTGCACAAGAAAGCTTGAGCAAGTCTATGACAACACCCATGCTATAATAGCAAACAAGTATTTGCATCACTATCAAACTACCAAAAACATGTAACTGATGCCAAAAAATTAACATTTGTCCCAAAAAAAATACATTAGGTATTTTTTCATTAAAAAATTGAGATTTTTATTTTCTATACATTATTTTTTATCGAAAGTAAATGTTATTTTTGAGATATGTCGAACACTAAATAAAAATATATTTTTTAACGTGATTTAAATTTGAATTAATTATGTTGTGAGAATCTAATGCTCATGTTAAACCCAATTCAATTGATAAAAATTTAATGTTAGTCTATGGTATCTTTAGGTCGAAAGACATATATTTAAATGATTTAATATTTTTTAAATGACCAATCTTAATAACGGAGGACTAATTCCTCATTTCTTTTGTTTGGTTCCTCGTTTATATTGCACAATTTTATTGACAAATTCGTTGTATATCCTATAGTTGTATATCCTATAGTAGTTGTCAAGTTATAGAGCATGTTCCGATTATACAATTGGAAAATGAAATGAATTTGTTACACGTACATAACATAAGTTATTGTGTTGAAAATCATTTGATCTGAATCCTAAATTCCTTATCCAAGAAGCAACCTTACTTTTCAACATGGTTGACAAATTCAGATTCCACATATAAAAAAGCTTCGATGCCAAATACTTGAATCTACAACAAAGAAACACATCTATAAAACATTTTTCTGCGCCATTAATTTATTTTACCATCATGCCAAACCAACCACCAGTTTATGCGAGTCCCATCATTGATAGTCGTTATTGTGCAGGTAATTGAAAAGTTAATTAACTATTAATTAAAAAATTAACATTATATTTTTTAATTATTATTTTTACTTATATTTCACAAATGAATTTTTGTTGTTACAGCAAGACAACCCATTGATTTGATAATCACAAAGGAGAGGAGTATGAGAGATAAATTCACCATCAAAGACATGAACAACAATATCATTTTCACAGTTAAAAGTTCTCTTCAAACCATCATAACACCTCGGCAACACCGTTTCTTATTTGATGCTAACGGAAACCTCATTCTCCATCTTCGAGGATCGGTTCGCAAATCAACTATTCATTTCCATTATTTTTTTATTTTTTTATTATTATGCAATTAATTTATATATTGTTTTTTTTTCTTAAAAAAAATATTTTAAATTTGTTGACGTTTTTTAAAAACTAGTTTGTTTTTGCAGCTACAAGATGATAGTTGGAAAGCATTTAGAGGTGGAAGTTCAGAGGCAAATGATCTTATCTTTATTAGGAAGAGATCCTCATTTATACCGCTAAGTACCAAATTAAATGTATTTTTGGCAAATAATACCACAGGAATTTGTGACTTCACTATCAAGAAAACATTTTTTGGAGAATTTTGGGATGTTTGTATTGGCCAAACCGACAATGTTGTTGCTCAGGTTTGTTTTTTTTTTTTTTACACAATTAGTTTTTCCAAAAATTAGAAATGGTAGAAAATAAAAATATTTAGTTTAGTTAAAAAGTTATGTTTCTCTCAAACAATATGTAACAATCATGTTCGAAGTTTGCTTGTTAATTTTTTTTTCGGAAAACAAACATTTTTTTAAAAAAATAATCACTTTCACAAGCACAACATAATTTCTCATTTTGGAAGTTATTTTTACTTTTTAGTAGCTTTTTAAAAAACAAATTATAATTTTTTTTATTAAAAAAAAATATTTTGACTATGAGTCTACGATAAACAAAATAAAAGTATCTTATTTTCTTAAATTATATATGAATACTATCTATATATAAAAAGTAATTTTCGTTCATTCATAAAATATTAAAATAAATAATGTATAGAATGAATATACCAAATATTAAAATGGAAAAGATAGGTTTTTTATTTTTGAAGAAATTCATGACCAAAAATATTTTTATTAGATCTAAAATTGTTATTGTTATTTTTGTTGCAGATAAATAAAAAGCTTAGAATTATGTTTAGCAAGGAAAAGTTTATGGTCACTGTGTTACCAAACATCGATTACGCCTTCATCGTGGCTCTAATTATGACTCTTGATTAACAACTACAAGAATAAGGAAATTTCACATGCGAAATGAAAGTTTAGTTTTAGCTTCTTTTTTTTTTCTTTTTTTTTTTTATGAACCATGGTTACGTACTTAATTAGTTTCTTCAAAATATGTAATTTTTATTTATTCAAACATAAGGATAAATTAGGATGAGATATTTGTCATATTTTAATTTTAAATTTTTGTAAATTTATTTCACTAAGACGAAAGAATTATGATTTTATTTTAAAAGTATCTATGTTGCAAATGTTAAAAACTACAAATTCCTAGATTTGAAGTCACAAATTGAACAAAGCGAGACACATTCTAGTTTTAAAAAAGTAAACTAGGGTTGGATAATTGTTCTAATAATTCAATGTTCGACCAAAAGATAAGTAAAATTTGGCTAGTGATTTTTTCAATCATGATTCGAACTCAAATTTTTTTCGAAAAATTCGTTTTCAACTGAAACTCATTAAGCACTTGAGCACAAACCAATTGATTACAAGCCTAATTAAGAGTGAAAATGACCATCTATATATTTTCTAAGCATTTGTCACTACTATACAATATACATAGATATGCATGTAGTGTTAGTACACAAAAAAACTGCCAACTTCAACTACTCTCCAAATTTGGGTCAGATGCACCATGTTCATTTGAAGATGATTGGTCTTGAGCTGGTGCACTAGTCTGCCCTGGTTTTTTGAACTGCACCAAGATCATTGTCATGTTATCGCATCCGTCCCCGACAGCCAACGACGGCGCCAAACACCTCTCTAGCACTCTTTCACAAACCTCAGAAAGTTTGGTTTCCTGTGACAAAAAAAAAAAATAGTATCATGTGAAATCATCTGTTACACAAATCATTCAAACTACACTGAATGTTTAACTTGAACACTCACCATGAGAAGTTCTTGACGTACGAAATCGACCAATTGTTGGCTCGACAAGCAATCCCTGAAACGTAAGAATAACAACTCAAATTATTTCTGGATGAACATATCAGTATTTTCCTAGCGGAGGTAATCCTTTTCGAGAAGTGACTCTAAATGCAAACGTCTTCTCAGTAGAGATTCAAATTGTAGTTCAATATGTTGTGAGGAACTAATGTAATTGACGAAGGATTTTTAAATCAAATGTTATTGTAATTTGCTCATATATGCATAAAACTACAACACTTTCAGGACCATATGACAAATATATGATGACACTCAAAACTAAAATGGGGATATAAAGCATAAGAATCATTATCATACCATATGCCATCACAAGCTAGCACTAAAAATTCATCATCGTCATGAAGGTCAACCTACGATAAAATGTCAAAACAAAACTATCAATCATAACATTACTAAAAGTCGAAAACTTGTAGTAGTAGCAGATACTGAGACTCTTCACCAAGCATTTCATTCGTGAATTCTGCCATATTGCAATTGGGAAATTGTTTAGATCTATATACACTTGCAAAGTAATCTGATTCGTGCAGGAGCAAACTTACAGTGTTTATATCTGGCTTGGCAGTAACAACTTGTTTTTCGGCAGAAAGAAATCTATTGTTCTTAAAGTCCACGTCACCTGCATAATTTTGAAGCATATTAAACGTAATAAAACTATCGAAACCACCTCCAATCCACACGACTGCCCGAAATCTCATCCATATAAATGCATCTACAAAAAGAAACAGCTGGAACAACAATCCCGGTTCAAAAAGAAAGCAAACACAAATAACGCAAACAAAGAACAAACGAGATTTGATCACGGAGCTCGACCAATTATGTCTGCATCTCAAGGTTTATGTTACAGATTACAACTTGTGTTTAAATACTACAGTCTAGTTTACAAGATTACGCTCTACTCGAACAACCTACTCACTTATCAGTGAACTATGAGTCATACTCAACAGAAACTATAGTCAAGAACAAACAGTTCTTTTTAGTGACTTAATTGATTTAGCTAACTAAGGCACATAGGGGAAGGTCACTTACTAAGGTTAAAACTGAATAGAAGGAAGCTCACATTAACATTTGGAAAAGCTTACTTGCTGGTAGGTTATGTACCTATAGCTCTTGCAAGATTTAAACTTCCGTTAACTCGTCCTGCGTGAATAAAACCGCCAGCTTTATAGATTCTATCCTTCTCAATCTCAAGATCAGGTTTGTGGTCTCTAGACAAATTGTATGCCTGTACAACAATAATCCATAGTCAGAAAAAATCGTACATTATCCGCAAAATCTTCTATGTATTCGAAAAAATCTTCATGATGAATTTAACTTCTCAAATTATGAAACATAACAGGTAGTTTACATATATGTCCATACAAATTCATGCCAAACTTGAAATGATAAAAATTTCAAAATTTCCGTTCAGATATTACCTGACCCTTCCTAGATATTACACAGCGTGAATCACCGGCATTCGCAACAAAAAGTAGGTTGTTTCTAATGATTGCAACACAAGCAGTACTTCCTGAAGTTGGTCCAACAAAATCAGAATGAGGCCCCTGCTTACAATATATAAAGATCAATTACAGAATGCCAACAAAAAAAGAAACTAAAATTGAAAAGAAAATCATATAATTTTATACACTCATCATAACTACCTTCTCAAAGGCCCAATCATCAGTTTGGTCCTTATCATCGCTGCTTCTTGGAGACCGAATCAATCCTTCGAACATTCCGTTGAACCTGTTTACCTTATCACCCAACACTGCTAATTCCCTCCATCCCCTTTGACCACGCATCATCTCGTCCATTCTGCATAATTACCAGAATAATAGTTCATAGAATCAAACCACTCATATCAGACAGCAGACACGTCTTCAACCCAAAGTTTCGGTGCTACATAGATTATATTACACAACAGGCTCTCTTTTCTTTTGTCTAACCTGAAAAATGCTTTCTGAAGTGATGTTCCAACATCTCCAGCTATGTAATCTTCACTCCTGAACACCTGTTGGTGAAGGTACTTGGCACAAAACTTTGCAACCGCCTTACCTGAAAATTTGTGTTAAGTGAGAACTTATGGTAGTAAAATCGACATTCGACCATCCTTCCATTCCAAATAACCAAACTTAGATCAAAATTTTACCTCCATGACCATCATAAACGCCAAAAAATGAGGTGGATGAATCTATATCAAGAAGAGCCGCATGCTAGCAAAAGAACCAAGAACGAAAGAAATCAACTACATATTAATGTTCAACTAGAACAATCTATGAACCACAAATACCATAATTTGATTAATTGATTCTAACAAGATTAAAGATAAATTACATCTTATGATCCACAAAAACAACACCATTTCCCAACTTAAAACATTAAGCATAGCTCAATTATGCAGTACATGACTAAAACAGCAGAGCGCCCTACCAAATGCACAACCGACATCCAAAACTATTATAAAATTGATTTTGACATGTTGGATGTGCTCGAGTAGAAATTTGATTTTGCCTCCACAATTAAGTTATAGCCTCAAATTTATTATTCAACTCACTTTTACATTAATGTATTCACATGTAAATCAATTTACATTCAACTCACTTTTAACCAGAATCAATTTATTCAAAATCAATTTTTGCCACAGCATAACCAAACACACAAAATATACTTACAATCTCAACTGTAAAATGCATATCTATCAAAAAAACAAGCTAAGAAAAATCCACTCACACACAACAAAAATGGTAGGAGGAGACACATTAAGACTTTGAATTTAATAAATAAACTAGTAATTTTTTTCAGTGATTATTATTATTACTCACAGCATCTTCCATTGTTGCACGCCATCCCTGCATAGATGATAAGCCATATCTAAGATTGTCATTTTCACCATTTTCACAAAACTTTTCAGTTTTGGGAATGCTGAGATTTGTTCCCATTCCTATCTGAATTAAAAACAAAACATAAGCATTAGTTTTATTTCTTTAAGCATGAAAAGTAAATTTTAAAAAAAAACTTATACCAAAAGATGTAATAAAAAAACAAAGCATAACTTTTTCAATTCTACATGACAAATCAATAATAGTTATGAACAAAGATAATGATGAGAGAATAATTATCAAATCAAAGAAAGAGGGTCATCTAAAATTTACTTTTTTTTCTTTCCTATTTGTCCTTTTCTCAATGACAGTGTTCAAGAAAAAGTGATACTATTAGACAAGGAAATGAAAAATGATCTAAAAAATCAATCATATCCAACACAGAATGAGGAATTAAATATTTAAATATAAAATATAAAAAACATCAAGAGACAAATAAATCAAACAGAGTTAAGAAAAAAATATTAAATATAAAAATAAAAAAAATAAGTAAAAATTGGAAAGTTGTTATGTCATAAATTTTTATACATCTTAAATAAGGAAAGAAATAAGTGAATAACAATAATAATGAATATAAAGAGAGAAGCAAAAAATTGAGATTAAACAGAATGTAGAATTCATAATCATGAAGAACAAGGAAGACCCAGATGACAAAATTAACATTAAGAGATAAAAAATTATAATTTTTTGCATTCTCACTTGAAAATGGTGAGAAACTGTGAGAAGCAAGAATTTATGAAGAATAAAAGAAAAAGTTTATTTTTTTTTATAATTGAGAAAAGGAAGTAATGAAGAAATGATAGGGTAGTTGAAGAAGAGTACCAGAACATAGAAGAAGAATAAAGAGAGAGAGAGAGAGAGAGACAAGTTGAAGTAGTGATGTTAGTAGTGAGTGATGAGTCAGAATTAAATAAAGAAAAGGAGAAGACTTTTTTTTTCTGGTTTTCAATTGAACCTTAGAATTTGCACAACTCTGTTCAACCACTCACAACACCATTTTCATACACATTTTTTTTTTATAAATAAGTCATACACATTTTCAATAAAAGATAATTATTTAATTGATTATTGTTGTTGCAAGTTGTAATTTGATGTTTACAGTATTTCATTTATTATAAAAAAAAGTTATACACATTTATTGATTTTGTTACATCATATATGGACTCTCTCTTATCTCTAGATACGTATACGGTGTTACTTGGATAGATATTTAATTTCTCATATTATAATAACTACAACATATCTATCTATTTGAATACTCTTATTTTTATTTCTTAACTTCAAGTATTTAAATTAATTAATTTTTTTATTAACCTTCGATTTTCAAGGCGAAGGAGTTTTAATAATTTGGATTGATTAGTGAATAAAGTTTAGATCTAATAATAAAGGTTGATTAGTTCGTTTAACTCAACCACTTTTTAATCATTTCTATCTCTTTATTATCTTTTAAATTTTTTTGTTATATTTTTGTTATATTTTCTTCCTTGTTTTTCTTAATGGAGAATAAAGATAGAAAATATATGATATAATTTTACAAAGTATACACCCTTATTTTAATCTGTAAAGTACTTAAATATCTTCATATACAAACAGAAAAGTTCAAACCTCTATCACCTCTTTGAAATACTCATGCCCCACTTGTTGTTATTAGTGTGATATTTTAATTTGAATGTGATGATAAGGGGATGAGAAATTCAAAAATTTAATACTAGTGCACTAGTTTGTCTTTTCGTTTTCTTTTGCTTTCAGTTTCTTGTCTATTTCTTTCTTTTCTTTTTTTCTTCTTAAAATACTGTTTTTTTTACTAAATTTTCTAAAATACTTGAAATGTTTATAAAATGAGAAATTAGGATTTGTTGGGCTTATGAAAATATTTTCTGTGTTTACTTTTTAAAATTATTGTGGTAGGTAAACTCTGTTTCTTAATATTTGCAAAGAATTTGATATAAACAATTATGTTGCTTTCAGTATTTCTAAATAAAAGTAATTTTCAAAAAAAAAAAAAAGAAGAGAGAGAAGCTTGACTTCACTATCTCTACCTTGTATTAATGGAATAAAGTCATTCCTTCAAAAAAAATGGAATAAAGCCATAGCATTTAAATAATTAAATTTGAATAAATGTGTATTAGGTTTGGTTAAGGATTTGTCGAAACTTTAAAGTATAATTTTTAAAAAAATATTATATCTATAGTATAAAATGACCGTAATAATATAATACAGCAATCAAATTTTTTAAACATATCCTTCAGCTTTATTCTCTAATTCTTAGTTTAAAATGATTTAAAATAATCCGTTTTGAAGCTCATAAAAGTTAAGAAATATTTTCTCTTTTTTTTGTCTTTTTCTAATCATGTGTCTCTCTCGATCTCCACCTGTCGTGTTACTTTCCCCTTCCTTTCCATCCCCTCTCCACTGCTGTCGCTCTGCCCTCCTTCTCCACCGCCACCGTCATGCTACTCTCCATCGTCGCGCTCTCCTAAGGTATCGTTTTTCTTTTTTTTTTTCCCTCTTTTCATATTTGTCTTAATTTCTTTATGATTGTTTTCTGCTGTTGATATTGGGTTGATTTTATGATTGTTGACGTTTATTTGATTTCCTCTTTTCATTTTTGCCCCGATGTTTTTGCTTGTTTTCTGATTTATTTTATTCTACAACAGGATAGAGTTATGATTGTTTTCATATTGAAAGTTTGAAAAAATAAACTTTGATTCAGAAGATTTTCGATTATTTTTTTTGTACATATTTGTTCTTTTTCTCTATTATCTTTGATTTTTGAGTTTTATATTAATTTTTTTTATATAGTTACTAATAATAAATTTTGATTGATATTTAAAAAAATAAATTGATGAAAAATAATTATTATTTTCCTCTACCATCTATATTATGTGTTATGATGTATTGATATTCTATTTTGTGTTGATGGATAATAATAATAATAATGTTCATACTTTTATATATAGGTAAATATAAATTCACAAGAATAAAATGATGTGATGTTATATCTAATGTTATTATAGCAAGTGTTTTCATTAGATGATGTTGATTATCTTGCATTTGTTAAGTCGTTGATCTACTAGTTATATTTTTGTACTTGATTTTACTTATCTAACTTTAGTACATTTTACTTTTGTTGGGTTATTTTGTATGGTTTGTTGAAACATATAAGACAACATATTATTCTTTATGATATTTTATTGCTATTACGTAGTCGATAGTTTTAATTTGATATAGTGTGCTGGAAATTTTAATAATATATGTTTTTTAATATTATATTTTTTTTTAGTACCGTAAACAATTTTTTCAAGCATATAAAATTACTTCATAAATTATTTACATTTTTTTAGCATTTTTTATTTATTTATAAAAAAATATATGAATGTTATTTTGAAAGAAAAAAAATTAAATTGATTATAAAGACAAATTTGTAATTTTATCACAATATAAATAATATCATTGGTTATCTGTTGTGTATCAAACACTGAATATGACAAACTAATTTTATCAAGTTTGTTTTCATGTACACATCAAACACATGACACGATAAACTAATTATCTTGTCCTTATCTTATCTTGTCTCTGTCTTATTATATCTATCAAACTGGTCATAAAATTTAGAAGCAGATATGCATAAGTAAAAAAATTTAATGATAATTAATAGTAATAATAAAGTAAAAGATTTATATTAGTAAAATACCATATATAAGAATCTCTATAAGCGTTTAAAGTAAATTAGTTAGTATCCTTAAATTTGGTCTCACAAAATAAGAAACATTTTGATGTGTAACACCTTGAGCATCTATGAAAACCCTGAGATGTCTTCCAAAACATTACCAAAATAGCTTACCCAAAATGAACAGGTGTATTTAGTTGTATAAAGCTGATTATATCAAATTATCAACGTGTCTTGACGAGTGTTTGTGGATTTAATTTAAAATGAATTTGATTTGTAAAAGTTACCTTTAATTAAAATTAAATTTAAGATTTAGAGATTTATTATGTTTGAGTAGTATTTTTTTATTTGAATATAAAAAATTAGAGTGAGGAGATGAAGTACTTTATAATTTATCGAGCACTTATAAGTAATATACATTTATCTCTTTTCAATTGAACTATCAGAAGTCGAAGTCACAATTTATGAGATTTAATATTTATTTTTTATCAATAGACCAAATCATTAATGGCATTGTATACACATGTAATTTTAAATTAATACATATAATTTTAATTTAAATCTCTTTTTATACATAGATAATTACAAAAATAGGTTTAAAGACTTCTTCGGTATAAAAAAAAAAACAAGATTTAAAGATCTCTTATTTTCTATTTTATAATAGGTTCAAAAAAATTTGTAACTATTTAAATTTTATTTTTATTTATTTATTTTCAAAACAAATATTAAATGAGAAAATTATTTCATTCATTACATTTTTTGTTTTTTAATCTGAAAATATATAATAAATACCATCATAAATTTTAAATTTAAACTTATATATAATGTCCAACATTGAAATTTGTTAGCTAGAATTTAAAGACTTATTCATTCTATTTTATTAATACTTACAGATATTTTTTTTTGCTCACCCCGGCCATAATTCCTACATTAAGACTATTTTCTTGACAAATTTACATTAAGAATTAAAACATCTACATCAATTGTTTTCAAAATAGTAATCATTCACTCGGGGAAAAAGAAAGGAATGTGCATAGGTGCTAGTGGAGGCAATTTTAAAAGTTTGCTTTGAATGGATCTTTTTCATTATACCACTAAAAATAAAAGTACCAAATTATCTTTTTGTAGACATATTTAAATAGGTAAGAAATTGATTTTAAAGGACCAATTTCTCTTGGTGGGGAACCTATTTCCCACTGTTGTTGTTTTTTGTGGTACATAATAAAAAAATATTTAATTATTTCTATTCATTTTTTGAAGGTTTTTTTTAATCGAATTTTAACTCTCAATAATATATTTAGAAATGGATAAACAAACACTAAAAAAAAAAAGAAAGATGAGTCACTTTCTCAACGTAGTACAAGTCATACATTGTTGGAATGCATCCCCTAACGGCACATTCACGGATTAAACAATATACACGTTTTGCATGGGTCTTGTTGTCCAACAGGAGAGTGTTGGATCATTTCAATATTATGGGTTGGGCCTGTTATTGTAATCTGGCTTAGGCCCTATGCGTATTTGTTAGTTTTTTGTTTTACTATTTCTGTTCATAAATATATAAATTATGAAAATTATAAAAATGACAGTAATAATAAATTACTAATAATTAATATTATTTTTTAAAAGTTTGTCTATTTAATTTAAGAGAGAGAAATTAGTTAATATTTTCATTAAAATGTTTATTGTTGGTTGTAGAAAAATAAGTAAATTAATTAAAGGTATTGTTCATGTTGATGGAGAGCTTTCTGAGCATCTCCAAGAACTCAACATGAGTTTATTAAATAGAGTCCATGACACATCATCTTGAAGCAACTCATTTATTTTTTATTCCAACAGTTTAACTCTTAAAAATTATATTAGATCCCACAACTTTAATTAATACATTAATATTTTATTTATATTTAATTTTATTACAACTTAAAATATTAATTTAAATATTTTAAATATTATTATACATTATTTTAATTTAAATTTAAATAAAATTGAACTTAAACTTTGATAACAATTTTTGTTTGAAACAATAAATAAGTAAAAAAGTACTATTAATAGAAATTTAAAGAAAAAAATTTGTGTAACAAAAATTGTGAAAGACAAAGTAAGAGTAAGAAAAACAAACTGTTCCAATTAATAAGAAAATGCATTTCATATACAAATTAATGGTAAAAAAAAACTAACGGTCACACATTAAAAAAAGCTAATGGTCATAAATTAATAAAAAAGTAATGGTCATAAATTTATTATTATTAAATTGTGAAAGTACAATTCTTTCTTGACGTACACAACTCCAACCGTGAACTTGCCAAAAACTGAATTTTAAGTAACTCCACGTTGGCGGACGAAAATATTTGACAACCGTTGGAGATTCTCTCATAATAGACTTTAATTGAATATGGGGTGTTCATTCCTCCGACAAGTATCACACTAGAGCGTATAAAAATGGGTGAGGATAGCAAATTGAAGGATCTCAAAGCCAATAATTACCTATTTCAAGTCATCAATTGTAGTACTTGGAGACAATCTTCAACAAAAATTCTTCGAAGAATATATGAAATTCACTGAAACAAAAGTATAAAGGCTCTACCAAAGCCAAAAGAGTCGAGCTTCAGGTTGTGTGAATAGAACATGAACTACTCGATATGGAAGAGGGTAAGACAATAGATAAATTTTTCTGAAGAACCCTAGTTGTAGTTAGTCAAATAAAGATGTATGGTGAAAAGTTCAAACAATTCACAATAGTTGAAAAAATTATTAGATCTTCGGGGTCGAGATTTGATTATGGTGTGTGCTCAGTAGAGGAATCTAATGATGTTACTAGACTTTCTGCTGATGAACTTCAAAGTAGTTTGATGGTGCATAAACAAATAATGAAGGAGCACAAAGAGGAGGATCAAGCTTTGAGTGTCAGCCAAGTTAGAAGAAATAGTGGTACAAAATGACATGGAAAAGGGAGACAAACCTTTTACATAATCTCAATAAGTAATTACAGGAGTATATTATATCCACGAATTAAAAAATAACATTCTTGTTATTAGATAGTTACAAGAAAATATTTAACCATCGTGTTCCAACAAGGCAAATGCAAAGTGTATCATGTTGAAATAGGCTTAATCTTGCAATCAACAATGTCTTTAAAATGAATGTTTGCCATCATGTCCACTGTGATTCTTCCATCTTGTTTCAAAATATCAATTGAAGACAATGTTCATTTATGGCATTGTAGACATACCCACTTGAGTCAAAGAGGACCAAAGGTGTTAGCTCAAAAGGGCATTGTACAAGGCCTTCATGCCATTAATTAAAGCTCAAAAGTGCGTGGAGATTGTATGAGTGACAAACATCATAGAACCATTTTCAATTGAGTCTTCGCGGAGGACAAGTCAACAACTTCAATTGGTTTGTGATGACATTTGTGGACCTATCAAGCTTAAATCCAATAATAAAATGAGGTACTTTATCACGTTTATAAATATTTTTAGGAGATAAACGTGTGTATTATTTCTTACTGAAAAATCAGCAATCCTAAAATAGGGGTGTTAAGCGATTCTGACAAAACTAAATCAATCCATAATCCAAATTAATCAACCTTATTTGGAGTGGGGAATTTCCTTGTTGCTTATATCCAATCCAACTTGTTGAAATCCGAACAAATTCAATTCGCGCAACAAATTTGGATATCTAGAACGGTGGGCGTATATGTTCAACCCATACACTTGGTTATACTATATTAATTTGAGACTTTGGTTACATCAATATATAATTTTTTATTTTTTAGTTAATATTGCATAACACACTTAGAATACTATTAACACTATTAAGTTAATATATGTGTTTTTTAGTTTATAAATGAGTTTGTGACTACAAAATAAAAGTTACAAATAAAATTATGGCGCTCTTTCAAATCCCATTGAACAACTAGACTTAAAAAAAAAGATTTGAAACAAGTATAAACAATTGTGAATTTCTTTTTGGGAAATTATGAGTTGGAACACAATTATGTTACCTTATCAATCCGACCCAAACTAATCCCTTATATATCAGTTTGAGTGGGTTTGGATTTCATCCAAAAACTGTGAGAATTCAATCAACCCAATCTCATAAATTGCAATGGATTCACTCAAAATTGAACCAAACCAGTCCATGAACACCCTACCTTATAAACTTTTAAGAAGTTTAAAGTGTCACGACCCAAAAACTAAACGCCGTGACCGGCGCACAAGCTATACCCCTAGCCTGGCAAGCCTATCAACTAACTTAACAATTTACCAAAAAAATAGTTCTGAATAATCATTTCCAAAAAAAAAAATATATAATTTTTCATGAAATTTCGACAGAGTATCCTCTGTAATTTCAACATTTTCAAATTTACATAATCCCTATTTAAACTTCAAATTTAGCCTAATCTAAACATTCAGTACATTACCCAAAAGACTATCTAAACTCTAATAGCTGCAAAATACATTATGACTGAACAGACTTTACAAAAAAATGGTCCTCGATCAAAGAGGCCTACCAAAACAAAATACGACTGAGACTTGAGCCTACTATCAGCTTGCTACTCAGCTGCCTGTGAATCTGAAAAAAAATAAACAACATGAAGGAGTAAGTCACAAAGACTTAGTGAGGAGACAACAATCACCATCAACTAGAAGGGAAACACAAAAAGGCACGAATAACTGTTTTACAACCTTGAGACGATTATGGTATACACATAATAAAATTAATAAATTTATAGTTTAGCTGTTCAGATAGAAATAATAAAAAAATACAATTAATAGCGAAGCGAAATCAAAATGAATAACATTAAAATCATCATAGAAAATCAAACAAGTAAAAATAATAATTATTGAGAACCAAGAGGCGGCTTCATCTCATTGATAGCCCTTTCCTCCTAAGGGTGGCCTTTCCCTTAGGGGTGGCTCCATCTAACGGATAGCCCTCTCCTCTCAATCCTGCAACGCATCATCACACATCGATTAGGGAGCTTACATCTCGTTGATAGCCCTCTCCTCCTACAGATGACATTTCGCATAGGGGCGGCTCCATCTAACGGGTAACTCTCCCTAATCAAAACGAGGTAACTAGGTGCACCTAACGTCGTTAAAGATTTAATAATCATAGCAACGATTTCCCAAAACACGTATTTAAAATCATCTTTCAATTCATCGTAATTCATGGAAAATATATTCAATCGCATAACAATTCACAATTTAAATACTTTTAACATACGTATATCGAATTAATAACATATTATATAATAAAGAGCATTAAAATAAATAAATGACGAATTCGAGATAAAATTTCAAAGGTTGTGTTTCCCAAATTTTTAAATAAATATTTTAACATAGAAAACGAGTAAAATAGTAATTATAGCATAAAAATAAATGACGATAACCGTCGTCAACTCACTACTATGGAGAATCCCCTAAGTTTGTTCTCCAACAACTCTCAGAGTAGCCGGCAGGACCTCAGCTGACAAAGCTGAAGAAGAAGAAGAAGAAGAAGAAGAAGAAGAAAAAGAAGAAGAAGAAGAAGAGGGAAAGAGAAGAATGAGGAGGAAAAGTGGGATGGAAAAAGCAAATAGAATGTGGGGTTGGTTTTAATTATTTAATAATATAAATATTATTACTAAATAATTATTTACTTTAAAAAAAGTGAAACGGGGTGTTTATAAAGTTACTTTAAAATCTGAACTTGTAAATGCAATTGGTTGTATTAGAATTGATAAAGGAGGCACATTTACTTTAATCGAGTTTAATGAATTTTGTAGCTCAAACGGAATAAGAGGACAACTTACATTTGCACACACTCCTTACAAAATTGAGTTGCTAAGAGGAAGAATAGAAGCATAATGAATATGATTAGGTGTATGTTGTCCAAAAGGAATTGTCCAATAATTTTGGCATGAGGCAGTGATATGGTCAATATATGTTCAAAATAATAGTTCAGCTGTTGTTGTCAAAGATGTAACATTTGAAAAAGTTTGGAGTGAAGTCAAACGTGCAATTTACTTTTTCATAATATTTGGGTGCATATAATGTGTTCATGTTCATGACACCAAAGAAATATTAAATCATAAAGTTGAAGCTTCATAACCAAAAAAGTAGGCGATACATTACTAGACCACAAAGCTACACCAATTTACTAGGTCAACATCTGATCGATCTATTCAACACTTCACAATATCTAATTAAAAGTACCAATTCCATAATCTCACAATTAAAATCAGCAAAAGATACAAGAGAAAGAAATGAAAAATTATGATTTAGGGCAAAACACGTACATTAACAATCATGAATATATTTAATCAAACAACTTAAATTTATGATATATCATTAACCATTTACAAAACTAGTTAAAGGAAGTCTTCCCCTTAAAAGTCATTGACTAAGGGCTTGTTTGATTCACATCCCAAAAATTCTATTTTAGTATTTTAAAATTTAAAAACTAAAAAACTTGTTTGGATTACTTATTTTTAAAAACTATTTTTAATATTATACTTTTTAAAACTAAAAAAAAAAAACAGATAAATGGTGTTTTATTTTTCATTTTTCAATTTTTTTAATTCTCTAGTAAAAAACTGTTTTAAAAAATTAGAGTTGTCAAACATATTTTTTTTTTAAAATTTATTTATAAAATAATTTTCAAAAACTAAAAAATAAAATACAATCAAATAAGCTCTTAGTATTCAAATAATAAGTACTACTAGTCTACCAGTCAACCATACAAATTATTGTTGGCTCTACAAATTATTTTTTTAATATGGGCTGTTTATGCTATTCACTACTTAAAATATACCACGCAAATTAATTTTTTAATTACATTAAATGGATATACACAATTAATGCATATCAATCGGAAAAGATAAAAAGAGGCCACAAAAATTGGAAGGAAGTTTGATTTCCTCCATAAAAACCCTACCCTATAAAATCAAAACATTCCACTTATAAAATCTAATTTCATAATTAAATAATTAAAAGGTAACAAAACAAACTACAGAGAGAAAAAAAAACATACAAGTTTGAGTGTGTGAAGTTCTGAACCACACAAAATGTCTTCCATGGCTTTCTCCACAACTTTCTTCACACCTCTTCATGATTTCAATCAATCTAGAACAAATCCAATCCCTTCCACTTCTTTCAAACCCTCAATTGCTTCTTCAAAGTCACCTTTTTTTCAACAAGGGTTTTCTCAACAAACCTCTTTCAATTTTCCCAAACTTGTTTTGAAGACTAGGTCTTTTTCAGTCAATGCAAGAGCTGTTACAGAAAAAACCATTTATGAGTTTACTGTCAAGGTAGTATCATCCTCAATTCCAATTCCAATCCCAATTTTAATTTGTTGTGAGTGGGAAGTAGAAAATTGTTACTTTTTTTTTCTTTCTTTTCTTGTTGTGATAATTTTGTTAATATGTATAGTTTTGTAGAAGGGAGAAAAGAAAACCCTTTTTGAAATTAAAGAAGATTTTTTTTTTTTTTAGTTTAATGGGAGCCATTAACTATGTAGTTATTTTATGATGAGAGTTACAATTGTGTAGTGAAATGACAAAATCAAGGGTTCTTATTAACCGAATGGTTAAAATTGGTTTACATCGACTATTGCACTGTCCTTTTTTTAATGTTATGATTCTATGGTGCAGGATATTGATAAGAAGGATGTTTCTCTTAGCAAATATAAGGGGAAGGTTCTCTTGATTGTCAATGTTGCTTCAAAATGGTATGACTATGGACTATTGACTTTATTTGTGATAGAGCCTAATTTTTTAATTAAAGTTATAATGTTTAGGGGGAAATTGCACCCACTTCCCCTGTGTGGTATGCTTAAACAATGCATTGCATACACTCTTTCTATTTCTTATGTAAAAGACATTATTAACATCCCCAAGTGTCTAACATCTTTAATTTGTTAAACTAAAATTGAGTGGGTGTGTGTCATTTAAAAATAACTCAGAGGATAACCTTAATATCATTTATTTAAAATATCAGGGTTGTGTGTTTTCATTTAAAGATAGGGTATGTCTTATTTAAGCATAGCTCCGGAGAGATAAGTCAATTTGTCCTAATCATTTCTTTTGAAAAGGTGCAAATCAAATAGCTTGATTACTATAGTTCTAAACTGCAGTTGCGGTTACGTTGTGAATCTTCATATTGCAGCTAAATGCGAGCCGATGCGAATGCAATTGCAATTGCGGCTGTGATGCCGTTGCGGAAACTTCTAAAACTTTATATCGTAGCTGCAATTGCAGTTGCAGATCACAATTTAGAACGTAAGTCAAAGTTTCTGGTAAATTATGATTCTGTTGAATGATTTCCTTTGAATGACAGCGGTTTGACATCATCAAACTACTCGGAACTGTCGCACTTATATGACAAATTTAAAAGTAAAGGTACGTTACTCATGGAGCATAGTTATTTGTTTTTATTTCTTATATTTTTTTTATTATGACTAGTGGTCACTACTTGGTATTTGGACAGTGTAGCTTCTTCATTCTCAATCTACATACTTTTTAAATCATTCTGTTCTGCATTGGATCTTGTATCCTGTATAAGTTTAGGAGATAAGTATATGCCCTTCCTACCTATTGAAATTCAGGCATAAGTTGTTGGTGTTTTTAGGATGTGTTGATATGGTCACAATAATCTTATTTCTATTCCAAGCATTTCTCTGTAGGCCAAACATAACTTTATATGAAAAGCTATTGGTTATAGTTTTTAAATGCATGTCCATTTCAACAACCCACTTAGAGGCTAGCAAAAGAGTCTAGTTCGTCCACTTGTAGCAAAGCACATTTTGAATCTTCGCTGGAAGAGATACTCACATATAGTGTCCCCACGTGTCTCAAACAGGATTGACTCCTGTATGAGGATACCCAGGGGAAACCTAAAACAAAATTATACATACAACCTATCTTGCTCTATTTCAGTGTTTTAAAGGATTCCCCCCAAAAGTAGCTGAACTGCTGAACCAAATTGTTTGTTGTAGCCATCCCTTTTTTGTTCCAAGTTGGTAATTAATGTAGGTAGCATAGCAGCATATCAGGGTCACTATATGGTGGAACATGAGCTAGCTTTGGCCTTAGACTCTTTTCGTTGTAGGAAAATTCAAAAACTTTCCAAAGGATAGATTCAAAAGTGACTGAACTTCAATTTTGTACTTACTGTTTTTCTTTGAACACAGATTCAGATTTTTTGTTGAAAAGTAACTTTTTTATCAGATACACATTTTTAGTGTCCTTGTGCAATTTCTTTCCAGGTTTGGAGGTTCTAGCTTTCCCTTGCAATCAATTTGGCATGCAGGAGCCTGGATCAAATGAAGAAATTAAGAAATTTGCTTGCACTAAGTTCAAAGCAGAATTTCCAATTTTTGATAAGGTTCGATAATGTTTCTTCATCCAATAGTTCAGAACAGATTATATGTGAGTAAATAAAGTAATGAAGTTTTGTAATACAGGTTGATGTAAATGGACCATTTACTGCTCCGGTATATCAGTTTTTGAAATCAAGTTCTGGTGGCTTTTTCGGTGATCTTGTCAAGTGGAATTTCGAGAAATTCTTGATTGATAAAAATGGTAAAGTCGTTGAAAGATACCCACCAACAACTTCTCCTTTTCAAATTGAGGTATGTTAAACTTTCCACCAGCATCAAAAGTCTAGCTTCTAATTCTTCTTATGGTGGCAATAAATTATTAACTAGTTAGGTCTCAAGTATGTGAATGTGTTTTTTTTCACAAGATTAAAGGTGAGAGTAACAGATCTTTAGTGATATTGTCATGAAGCTAAAAGAAAATGTTCAGAAAATAGTCTTGGAGCTTATTTTCTGCTATATGAATTTTAAATATATGTATATATTTGATTTGATGATATAAGCTTCCAAAGTATTTTATGCTTAATCTGATCTTTCCTGTTTCACAATTTTTCAGAAGGATATCCAGAAGTTACTTGCTGCTTGAGTATCCAGGAAACAGAAAGAAAGGGTAGCTGTACCTAGGAGCAAAATCGAAGACATACTGCACAAGGAGTTAAAGTTTATGACAAACAATAAACATAATTATGTGTAAATTCGTTTTGCATTGTCACTACCTTAATTATAATCGGTATATTATAGAGAAGAAGAAAAATGTGGAGAGAGTTCATCAATGGCCAGAATTTTCTTTAAATTTTTTAACATTATTTCACTTTCCATCAAACGTTTGAATATAAATTTGGAAGTAAAGGTTTTAGTTGGAAAAGTTTTACAACTTCAATGGAGAGTACCTTTCATTTGCTAATTCTATATATATCCTCTTTTCCACGACACTATCTTCTCCTTTTGATTCTTTCATTTTTCTTTTCACTTGAGCTAATTTATTTAGTCTGTGTTTGGAAAGTATTAAACTCTACAAATTCTAACTTATGTAATTTGAGAAACGAGATTTAAACGTGGATCCAAACATGCAATTGAAAATCGAGTTTTTTGATTGAGGAGTAATTGAAAGATCAAAATCACATAATTTAGATTAGAAAACATACAAGTTAAATCAAACCTTTTTTTATTGTTAAATTTGGTAGATGGTCTTTGTCAGATTGTGAGTTAATAAAATTATACTTAATGAAACGCATGGCTGATTTGTTAATCCAAGAGACAATTATTGCTGTCTTTTGATTTCGATGTTATTTTAATAGCAAAATCTTGATTTTGGTATATGTTGCATGCAATATTAATTTAGAAGTAAGAACAGTCACAGTATGTAATAACAAAAAAGAATACGCATATTTTAACTTGACCAAACTCAAGTTGCATATTAATCTTGACTTCAACTACACTCCCTCCCAAATTCAACGATCTGTTTATTGTTCAGGTCAAACCAAACCAAACCTTCCATCTCATCAGATCCATGTCCTCTAAATCAACAGCCACCATAACAACACAACACAAAATCAAAACTCAAGCCCAGCAATGTCAACAACTCAAGAAGAAGATCATTCACCTATCCCAACAACAACAACAAAGAAAACAAAGAACAACACCAACAAACTCTCATTCACATCAATCATAACAGAACCAATAGAATGGCTATCAATGCTGACATATCAACTAAACCCAACTTTCATAGCAGGAATATTCCTAGTATACGGTATAGGACAAGGCTTCTCAGGTTCATTCTTCAAACTTGTCTCAGACTATTACTGGAAAGACGTTCAAAAAATTCAACCTTCAACAGTTCAACTCTACGTTGGAATCTATTTCATCCCATGGATTCTCAAACCCATTTGGGGTATTTGCACAGACGCTTTCCCGTTATTCGGGTACCGACGCCGGCCTTATTTCATCGTCGCCGGCATCATCGGAACCGTTTCCGCCTCGGTGGTTGCGGTCCGAGGCGGACTGGGTGCGGCAGCGGCGTTGGTGTGTTTCGTTGGTGTGTCGGCGAGTCTTGCAATTGCTGATGTGACTATTGATGCTTGTATTGCAAGGAATAGTATTGAGGTTCCTTGTTTGGCTCCTGACTTGCAGAGTTTGTGTGGGTTTTGTTCTGCTTCTGGTGCTCTTCTTGGTTATCTTGTTAGTGGGTTCTTTGTTCATCATCTTGGTCCTCAGGTATGTCTATTTTTTTTTGTCATAATATAAAGAAACAAACAATGAAGTTTCAAGATTTCTTCTTTCTTTCTTTCTACCCATATGTGGTTAATAAGCTTCACTTAAGACAAATCATTTGGAAGAACCTGAGTTCGAATCATGGATGAAACAATTTTCTTGATCAGACTTTACTTACCTTCAGGCCGAAGTCCAGATTACTAGGACATCATTACTCTGAGAATCGGGGGTTAACACAAAAGTAAAATAGTAGACAAGTAATTTTGTTTACTGTGCGAATATTTTTTTCATTCTCTAAAATATATGTTTATTATAACTTGTTAATAAGAAGATATAAGCTACTTGAAGTGAAATATTATGATGAAGAGAAGATGAAATGTTAGTCATGAGGTGACGTATTTATGAAATGTTCTTATACTTAATTTTCACTTACTGTAATATCTGTGATAAATTGGTTGTTTCTGTTGTTATTTTAGGGGTCACTTGGTCTTATGGCAATTTTTCCTGCTTTGACAATTGTGCTGGGTTTTGTGATTTATGAAAACAGAACCAGTGACTTGCATAATGAAAAGAAGCAGGTTAGTACAAGTAAGAAATGAGAATATATCAAACACAATTTTCCTAATAATCCAACTAAACACACAAGATTTTGCAGGGAGCAGTAGAAAGTGTAGGAATGACAATTAGAAGCATGTACAAAACCATAATGTATCCACAAGCATGGAAGCCTTCTCTTTACATGTTCCTTTCGCTTGCTCTTAATCTAACAACTCATGAAGGCCATTTTTACTGGTATACTGATTCAAAAGCCGGTCCTGCTTTCTCTCAGGTACCTCTCATATTTTAGAAGATTATTTGCAGTTAGTAGTCATTGTAGTTAAGATCTCGGCTATTGTTTTAATATCGGACGATTTAGACCGACGAACTTACAATTTGTACTCAATTGCTTAGATTAGCTAACTGCAATGACTATTGGGATTTATGACAACAGGTGAATACATACCAATTTGGTTTCTGGGATTATAAGACCGTATCAACTTAGTCCTCCATATTATCAATATTTCAAAATGATTCCTAAAATTGTGAAATGTTAATCAAGTTTGTCTCTCTGTCCGAATCTGTTATCAAATGCAACCGTAATATTAGTTTCAGATTCATCCTTGACATTACCAACTTAATATCATTATAGTCCTTGGGAATACCAGCAAATGGACGATTTTGATTATTATTTTGCAATTTCAAAGGATCGTTTTGAAATATTGTCAATGTAGAGAACTAGGTTGATAGCGTCCTACAGTTTCAAAGACTAAATTAGGTATTTACTCGACTGTACACAATCTCGGTGCCATATTTTGTTTGCAGATGATTAAAGACTAAAAACAGGACAAGCTTTTCAAAACCATTTATTTTTCTTATATAGTTTCATTTCCTATCTTTGCATATGCAGGAGTTTGTTGGTATGATCTATGCAATTGGTGCAGTGGCTTCAATAATAGGAGTTCTAATCTACCACAAGTATCTAAAACACTACACATTTAGAAACCTAGTATTCTATGCACAACTCCTATATGCCATATCAGGTGTATTAGACTTAATCTTCATTCTTCGTTGGAATTTGATCATAGGAATACCTGACTACTTCTTTGTTGTCATTGAAGAAACAGCTGTAAGAATCACAGGCAAATTAAGGTGGATGCCAATGATGGTACTAAGCACAAAACTATGTCCATTAGGAATTGAAGGAACATTTTTTGCTTTGTTAATGTGCATTGATAGCATTGGTGCACTTATATCCAAATGGGGTGGAGGATTGTTACTTAGTGTATTTCATGTTACTAGAACTGATTTTAATAACCTATGGTTGGCTGTTCTTATTAGAGACATGCTTAGATTTGTTACACTTGTTTTGGTTTTTCTTGTACCTAATGTAGGGCCTTATGAGGAATTGATTCCTTCTGAGGTTTGTGAAATTAATAAGAGTGATGGTAATGTTGATGAAGAAACCTTGGAGCTTGTACCTGTCAAAGCCAAAACAGAAGTTTAGAGAATTTTTTTGTATAGTATATACTAACCCTTTATTTTTGAAGAATACTTGATGTACAAGCTTTTTATCAATTAATTTTGATCTTTTGTAGTTATGGAAAGTTGAAATTACAGTATTGGTTCTAGTCATAATCACTAAGTAAGCTTTGTTTAAGTGAAGGAGGTTAAGTTTGGATGGGTTGGCCACTTGGCTGGTTTCATGGTCACAAATTGGTATTGGTTTCATTTGTATCATGAAAGATAGGAATCTAGCATGACCTGATGACCAACCATGTCATGTGTCCTCATATTTTAAAAGTTTCATAATGGAATGGCATGAGATTATTATGCAAATAGAGTTGGCAATCACATTTATAGGCCTAAAACAAACTTTTAAATGAGGCTTATATTAGAGAGAACCATAAAATTTACATAAAAATGTTGAATATTGCAAAAGAGTCAAAATATGAATCACTCTAGTAAAAAATTATGACACTTATGTAACCATGGTTTTAGTTAAAGACGAAAGTAAAATATTTTTTATTACTCAAATATAGTATATGTAAGTAAAAGAAAAGTTTTCTTTACATTCACATGTTTTTTGTGGTTTTTTTCTCGTACTTAAAAACATAATGAGTTGTTGCAGTAGAAAATATCTATAAACATGGAGAGTTTTGTCAATTGAACAACATAACAACTTAGTAATTTTGAATGAATGCAAGTTACTTATACTAACCTAAATAATGATTTTATTTGGGTGCCTAACTCCTTATATGAAAAATGATTTTTTTTAAAACTTAGAACGGCTCCTAAATATATATAAGATTTAAATGCAGTTTTAGTTCCCTTATTTTTAACTGATTCGTAATTTTGGTCTTCTTATTTTTAATTTCGCAATTTTAGTCCTCCTATTTTAACTGATTCATAATTTTGGTCCCCCTATTATTTATTTCGCAATTTTAGTCCCTCTATTTTAACTGATTCTTAATTTTGATCTCTCTATTTCTAATTTCGTAATTTAGTCCCCTATTTCTTAAAATTGAGATATTTTGGCCTACCTATATATTTAACTATTAATATTGATTTGGTCAATGATGACGTTGTTTTATTTTTTTTAATGATTACTTGGACTTATTTTTAAAAAAAATTGTAGCTCATGTTTTAAAAAAATAAAATTCACTACTCATTTTTTAAAAATAATTTTTAAAACAATTGCTAGCTCTGATTATTAATTAAAATAAACGCAAAATAAAATAAGATGGTTGAAAATACATTTTTACCTTTTTAAAAGTTATTGTGATTCTATGTACACCTTTGAGAAAATAAATAAGGATATACAACGAATCACAATAATTTTTAAAAAGTAAAAATATATTTTTGACCTCTTATTTATTATGGTTATTTTAATTAATAATTAGAGCTAGTAATTTAATTTTTTTTAAAAACAATAATATAATTGTGATAACATTATTAATAGTAATTTAATTTTCTAGCTCTAATTATTAATTAAAATCTCTAGATAGGACAAAATGTCTCAATTTTAAGAAATAGGGGACTAAAATTGTGAAATTAGAAATAGAGGGACCAAAATTAAGAATATTAGAAATAGGGGGACTGAAATTGCGAAATTAAAAATATGGAGACCAAAATTACGAATCAATTAAAATAGAGAGACTAAAATTGCAAAATTTAAAATAGAAAACTAAAATTACGAATCAATTAAAATAGGAGAACTAAAACTGCATTTAAGTCTGTTTATACTATATTAGAAATTTATATTAATTTTTACATTTTTATTTTACGAAAATGTTCAATCTATAATATCTAGACCAAAGAATGCAATAAATGTAGCTTATTGAAGGTTTTTTCTGTTACACCGTGCACATGCTTTTTTTGTATCATTAGATTAACATGAACCACACTATTAAAGTGGTCCATCATGGTTAGAGTTTATAAATTTTATTATTGCCGTGCGATCTTGATCGAACAGTGGAGATCGGGCGAGTGCGTAGTCAGAAGGACGGTGACCGGACACAAGCTAGTCCGTAGAGGGTCTTTCCGAGTCTTCTTAATTCAAGTGTAGTGTGGCGTAGTAACCAGCGATAATTATTCGAGTGAGAGTTTCTTCTTCTTCATTCTTCATTCTTCTTCTTCTGTTATGGTAAGGTTCATTCACCTCATTCCAATTCTCTCAAATCTCATATTTTCACCAATTTCAATACCATTAAATTAGGTCTATCCTCATTCACGCTAACAACTTCTTCTTTTTCTATCACGTGCTTCCTCGCCAGATTCAATAACCGTTTCTGTCTTTTTTCACAGGCTAATAATCGGCACACGATTATTCTAATGCAAACATCTCAGAACAGAGCAACCAGAACATTCATGGATTATGCTTCCATATCTCAAGCTATGGATGGTACTACTAATTAACAATACTGCTGTTGTTTTATTTGCTTTTCACTTCACTGCAATTTTATGCTTTATTAGGTTTTCCTTATTTTTCTTGTATTCTTATATGCAATTTCGTCAATAGTAGAAAATTTCATTAGCTTTCACTCATCTGTGCAAGGAATGATAGGATTTGGGGGGCTTCTGACTGATTTCAAATACTAGTTGTGTTTATGTTTTCTAATGAATTCATGAACAAGTAACTCACCGCGTGAACGCTTGGCCAAAATAAGATCTGATAAACTAATATTTAATTTGCTATAGAAATTTATGCATAGTTTTATGAGTTCAATTGTGGTGCAAAGACGGTGTAAAGATATTTTAATTGGTCATTCAATAGCATTTGATTTTTAGGCCACGCTGTTTTATCATTTAAAATAGGTAAGCTAAATTAAAAAATAACCTAAAACTAATTCTAAATTGTACAGGTCGTGCAACATCATGTTCCTCATGTTCCCCCAGACCCCTTCCTGCGTTTGACAACCACAAACACTGCCTCCCTTCCTTGAATAGTTCCTCTGCACTTCAATCTCAATCTTTGCAATCTCAGTCTCCTACTACCTTTTGAATATTACCTCTGTACTCCCACATCACCTATTGACTGTTGCTGCTTGGTTCTTTATCTCTGCACTTTTGGTCTTGGCTATTTGTTTCTTCATCTCTGCGTATAGTCCCTTTTATTTCGTTCTTCATCTTTGGATCGCCGCAATCTCGTTTTATTCTCAACATGTTCAGATCTTAATTTGTTGTATTGTTGCACTTTTGTTCCAATCTCTTGCACAAAATTACAAAATTACCTTTTTTTTTAATAAAATAATAATATAAAATTAAGGAAACCAAATTATTGAAGACATGGTTGCATGATCTCATTGAAGAAATAGAAAATAAAAGAATCGCCACCTTCATTCCCATGCCTCAATGACAATAAAACTTTGAAAAGGGGAAACAATTTATTTTTTAAAAGTTTATTTCCTTCTCATGTCTAAACATTGACCAATACCCCTTGGTGGGTACAATCTCCCCTATTATAATACATGGGTTTAACGAGCTGGAATTACGGTGACGCTGATGTTATAACAATTCACTCGCAGTGCGTTAATTGGGGAGGACACTGTGGAGAGAAGAAGGCATAGTCTTTCTCATTAGATTGTCTTTCTCTATTTCCCTTTAAGCATTGTCCTTGTAATATTTTCGTTTTAAGTTTTAACTGTGACTTTGGAAATAGTGGATTTTGGCACAGGAAGAATGATAATGTAGTTGATGCAAGGTACAATAGCATCAAGAAAGACTAATATATGGTTATCATTAATTTGAGAAAACACATACTATAAGGTTCCTAGAGAACTGGAATAGATTAGATGAATAGACTTATGAAAACCTAAATAAGGAGAATAGATTAGATAAATAGTACTCTAATAGTTAGAGGTAAAGGGAAGCCTAGAGGACCTATAGGTTAAACCGTTAAAAATGATTTTGACTCAAGTGCTTTGCTTTAGACTTGATTTATGATAGGGCATTTTAGCTTAGTTTGATCTATGTAGCTGATTCCACCTAGTGAGAAAAGCCTTTTATTGTTGTTTTCTTACTTTAATATTGAGAAAGATTTTCTTAACTATTACAGAAGCTCAAAGCCTTGTTATAATTCCTTCTTTTAGATAGATTGTAAATGATGAGATTTATTAATTATGGCAGCAGATTGCTGTCTCCTTGACTGTGTGACACAATAAAACCTTGTGTGTGATTTCAGGGCTTCTTTTCTTTTTGTATGCCGTCTTACTTTTATACTCTATCCAAACCTATTATCGTTGGCAGACAACTAAGAATTTAACCCATCAAAATGCCAATTAAACCTTTCCTGAAATTTCTCTAACACCCATCAAACACGGGTATTAATTCTGATAGGCACCAACCTAACCATATAACCCCTTCCAATTGCTTTAACCCCCCTAAACATCATGCACATATCAAATGAACCTTCAATTGCCTGTTTTAAATGCAATCCTGATTTGTGATCATTAAAATCCTAACCATTTTGTTGCTTACATCAATAGTGTTTGTCTGATAACATGAGACAGAATATTGTATAATGAATATTGCATCTTCAGTCATTTATAGTTTTAAATATTTTCAGGAGGTGTGTTGGATTTCATATATAAGATATACTTCTCTTATTCTTATTATAAATTTGGATTATCTGTTGTCCCTGTTTAAAGTTTCTGATGTTTGGCTGAATGAGGTAATTAAGTTTCATGTGTTTTGGACAATCTGTATGTTGTGGTTTTTGGTGAGCAGGGACTGTGGCAATTTATGCCAGTCTATAGGAAGTTTTAACATCAAACATACTGTCTCAATATATGGATAATTTGATGATTCACTGCTTCTTGGTGATCTACTCTAGGACTATACATTTGGCAATTAAAATCTAGATTGTTAATGGCACCAAATAGCGTGCCCTTATCATGGTGGAGGGGGGTTGCCACTGTGCTTCCTGCTGCGTTGTATATGGATGGTGCACCCAATAAGAAGATGCATTTGTGGCCCAATATCACAGCTGAAAACATGGTTGGAGCACCCTACAGGGCCTCGTCAGATGAGGGGAAGGAAAAATAAATAAGATAGGATTTTGTCAATGTTTCTGGCCACGAAGATCTGCGTTTTGCAACCAAATCTGTGTTTTCCAACGTGTAGCTTTTATCTTGAGCTCTAGACACAAGCTCCCTCTCCGCCTCTCTCGTTTTTCTGCTATTTATGTAGCTGCTGGTTATGTGTGGCGGATATTTCTACAGACCATCATTACTATTAGGTCTAGGTTAGGGAGAAGAAGAATACATTTGGGACCTTAAGACCCGTCTGCAGAAAAAAAAGGGCCTTTGAGACCCTTAGCATTTTAGGAAAAAAAAGTAGTAATAATAAACAAATAATAGAATAAAAAAGGAACAGAATATAAATCTAAAAAAATTGGACCAAAAAAATCTAAAAAATATATTATTCAGAAACATTTTTAGTATGATTTTGTTATCAACTATAACTATTATTATTTTTATTGGATCATTTTTTAGCTTCATTGTTCTAAAAATGTTCGTATTTAGATTTATTTCAGATATACAAACAGTTATATTAACATGTACTCTTTTTTTTAACTGTTTTTATATCCACATGATTTTCTTCTTCTTAAAAACAGTATTTAGAAATATTTATAAAAAAAGATATATTATATTATATTAACATCTACAAAAAAATATTAGAATAGCAGCCTTTCCTGATCCCTCAATATGCTACACCATCATTCCAGTTTTGAGGCTGGCTGCTGCGCGCCTCTATCTGGGATTTACAACCTAGATTATTTTCGTAATATATTATATGTTGATGATTTGTATGTATTTATTATCAGCATTAAACAAAGGTTCTAATCATGTTCTAATCGTGTGCTTTTACAGGCATATGTGCACTGTATGAAAAGAAACTGAAGGAATTGAATCCGGCCATCAGAAATCTCTCTTATGATATTATGGATCTCTATAACTTCATAGACGGTCTTGCAGACATGAGCGCTCTAGTGTATATATCTATCTCTCTTTCTAAAATATGTGCATGCATAGGTTTTCAATACAGTCAGATCTGTTAATACTGAATAAATATATCATTTGTCTGTGTTTTATGATTTTCGAAAAATTTAAAATTATACTCAGTGAAAAGAAAAGGAAAAAATTAGATGGTTGAGAAAAGGTGAGAGAAAATATACTGATACTCTTGAGCTTTTCAGGTTCAATGATCGTTTATTTTTATTCAGTAGTTGCTTGGTCATTTGTAGTAGATAAAGATATATGATTTGTCTGTGTTTTATTATTATTTTATTTAAAATGTTAAATTATATTCGATGAAAAGAAAAGAGAAAATGTAGATGGTAGAGAAAAGGCGAGAGAATATACTGATGCTTGAGCTTTTCATGATTCAATAATAAGTTTTTATTATTCAGTAGTTGCTTGCTCATTTCTAGTAGAATTTGGAGTAGATATATGCTTTGTCTGTGTTTTATGATTTTGAAAAAAAGTTCAATTATATTCAGTGAAAAGAGATGAGGAAAAGTAGATGGTAGAAAAAGCAAGAGGGTATATTGATACTTTGAGTTTTTTATGGTTAAAGTTGTTCTGATTTTGTAGTTGCTTGCTTATTTCACCTAGAATTTGATGCTGAACTAGGATTAGATGGTTCTGTTTGAAACACTGCAATATACATCAAGGAAAACAAAAATGTAATTGTCTCTCTGTTTGCGAAACTAATGTAGATTGACATTATTGTTCTTCATGAATTTAATGAAAACTAAGATTATGGGTCTTAAACCTAGAATTTTAATGAAAGTTGGTCGAAGTTGAGTCTGAAAATAGGTCTTAAACCCCTGATATGATAGAGTAAAGTATTTTAGAAAAAGTGGCACTGGTCTTTACTTTCTTTCACTTCCTTCTTCTTCATGTGCCCTTTCTTTTGCTTAGAGTTAAGGACTTACTGAATTAATGCATTTTCTGTATCATATGTTTGCTTTACTTGTTTTGACCCTCTTGAGATAAAAAATTGGAGAATAAAGTGAACTTACGTTATATCTTAAATTCTTAATTCATCTATGTATGTAGTTGTTATATATTGAGCTTTCTTTGTGCATGTGGTTTGCTTTAGCAGTGATTAATGATTGGCTGATTGGTTTCTACTTGCAGTTATGATAGTTCAATTCATGCTTACTTGCCACATGATCGACAATGGATTAAGCAACGAACCTTTCAACATTTGAAGAAGTTGGCACATTGATCGATCCCTAAAGTTTTAGCAATTAAATGTAAAGTAAATCACCAAAGGCAGAACCTGTCTGTTATGTGGGCTATATGCCCATGGTGCATTTTATATAATATCAATAGCTAATGTTGACGAAGTTTCAGAAACAAATTATTGTTGTTGGCATGGTTTACTTTATCCTTGTCATCTCTTCTATGTCTAGAAGACTTGTCTTTATTAAAGAAAAATAATCATCTTGTACTATTTAATAGTAAGCTGCAATGTTTAGTTGCTTATACACATCTATAATTTAATTTGTCATACAATTGCTAGTTCTTATTCGACATGACTTATGGGTTTATTATATTTGAGGTAAGATATTAACTATTAAGTGCACGTAGAAATGAAAGGTTTGAATGTGTTATAGTTACTGTAAAGGTTGATTATATAGGTCAGATTTTCCGATCATATTATGACTTGGATTGAAATTTGAAATTTGAAATTCCTCTGTATATTAGTAAAATTATACATACATAAAAGAAATAAACTATATATGAAAACTCCATCTGTTTTCCTTAGTCAATTCTTCTTGAAAAAATGTCATCTAATCTAACATGTGCTACTAGATTCTCACGCAGTAATGAGCAGGACACGAAGGATGCACTCAATGTTCACTCTAGGTTAATTAATTAACTCCTTTTAGTTACATTAATAGCAACTTGCATGCCATGAGGTGGCTACGCCAACCTAACCCTTCTAAAAAGGTTGACGGTACATTTTTACCAACCAAGATGAGCTGTCACTAAACGATTTGACTAAAATTATATATGCTTCTTTTTACAAAATCCAAAATAGTACTATAAATGTTTATAGAATGAATAAACGATGAACTATTTAAATTTTGACTAGCATTACTTTTTTCTAAAGGCAATGAGGCAACAAGTTTATATTACTTAATATCATGATGTATTTTAAACTAAATAATTTTTAGTTATGCACTCTCTATAGCCAACTTGGATCCAACTTGGACTTTCTAGTACTCCCTTCTTTTTTTAATCATAACCAAAACAAAATCATTTCGGGTACACCCATGTATTGAATTTCATTCATTTTATAATCAAAATCAACTATCAGAATTCCTATATTATAAGAATGATATGTTCGTTATTTTTGTCTAGGACAAAAGTATACTATCACGTTGTCATCCATCAATTATCGGCGCACAATTCCAAAATAATTTGAAGTCAAGAAACTATTCCGCACACAGTAATAGAATCTATTCATAATATGCCCAACCCATTTTATTCTTTAGTTTCTTTCTATAGTTATCTTCAATTATTATTATACAATAATATAGCTAATATCTAGCTCATTTGATAACGATTCAACTCAAATCTCATAACAATGCAAGTTTGAATTCCGTTACCGATGTCTTATCGGCATTAATATATATTGTTAGCATTGTTTGAGTTTTGTGAAATTTTTTTTGACTGTGCTAAACTCAACGACCCAAATCCTATAAACTTTTTTATATATAAGAAAAATTAAATAGTATTTTCTCACCTTAAATATAAATTAAAGTGAGTCAACAAAAATAGATATATTTGTTTAAGTAACAATAAGTCTAACAAACTCATCTTCAACAAAAACAACTACAAATAATCTCAAGCGCAAGAGTGTATCTTTAATCAATTTCACCACTATATTCTTATACATTTAATGAAATATATTAATTTTTGTTTACACACTATTGTTTATATTTAAGACAGAAAATTCAAGCATAGCCACTAGCACATTATTTTATTCATCCAAAAACCCATATTAGCAGCCATTCTAAAAAATTTCAATTGTACAAAACAAAAAACCAAACAACCATGTCGGATTCTCCTTCATCTTGTTCCTCCTCCAACAACATCATTAACTTCTCCAAAACCCTTCTTCTTCATTTTCTAGTATTCTTCCTCCTCACACTTTTTTGCCTCCCAAAAACAAGCTCACTTTCCTTCAACATAACAAACTTCGACGACCAAACAGTCGCAAAAAACATGTTATACGAAGGTGACGGAAAATCCAGCAACGGTTCCATCGATTTAAACAAAGTAAGTTACCTTTTCCGCGTAGGAAGAGCAATCTATTCACAACCATTACACTTATACGACAACAAAACCAACACTCTCACCGATTTCACAACCCGTTTTACCTTCACAATTGATAAAATAAACGACACGTCGTTTGGCGATGGTTTCGCTTTTTACTTAGCACCTTTAGGTTACCAAATTCCACCCAATTCAGCTGGGGGTGTTTTTGGTCTTTTCAATGCTACAACAAATAGTGATCTTCTTATGAACCATGTTGTTGCTGTTGAGTTTGATACGTTTGTTGGGTCAACTGACCCACCAATGAAACATGTTGGTATTGATGATAATGCTTTGACTTCTGTTGCTTTTGGGAGATTTGATATTGATAATAATCTTGGTAGATTGTGTTATGTTTTGATTGATTATAGTTCTAGGACTAAGATTTTGGAAGTTTTTTGGTCTTTTAAGGGGAGGATTGTGAAAGGTGATAGTGATTTCGCTGATTTCGTTCGAAATTCAAGTATTTCGTATCGAATTGATCTTATGGAGAAGCTACCTGAATTTGTGAATGTTGGATTTTCGGCTTCAACGGGGCTTTCAACTGAGAGTAATGTTATTCATACTTGGGAGTTTAGTTCGAGTTTGAATTCGAGTGTGGATTTGTTTGAGGGAAATGAAGGAAAAGGGTTGAAGAAAAAGAAGTTGAATGTGGTTGTGATTGTGGTTGCAGTGGTTGTTCCTGTTATTTTGGTATTTTTGATAGCAGGTGTTGTTGGTTGGATGATATTGAAGAGGAAAAGAAAGAATTTTGATGATGGGTTGGATGAATATGGAGGACCCGTTTCAGCGAAATTCGATTTGGATAAAGGGACAATACCGAGAAGATTTGAGTATAGTGAACTAGTTGCAGCTACTAATGGTTTTTCTGATGATAGAATGCTTGGAAGAGGTGGTTATGGACAAGTTTACAAAGGTGTTTTGAGTTATCTAGGAAGAGTTGTTGCTGTCAAGAGGATTTTCGCCGATTTCGAGAATTCAGAAAGAGTTTTCATCAATGAGGTTAGGATCATAAGCCGTTTGATACATAGAAACTTGGTTCAATTCATAGGTTGGTGTCATGAACAAGATGAGTTTCTATTGGTTTTTGAGTACATGCCTAATGGAAGCCTTGACACACATTTATTTGGTGACAAGAAAAGTTTGGTTTGGGATGTTAGATATAAAATTGCATTAGGTGTAGCAAATGCACTTCGTTACCTTCATGATGATGCAGAACAATGTGTTCTTCACAGAGATATAAAATCAGCTAATGTGTTGTTGGACACTGATTTCAGCACGAAGCTCGGCGATTTCGGTATGGCGAAGCTGGTTGATCCAATGTTAAGGACACAAAGAACAGGTGTTGTTGGAACTTATGGTTATTTAGCACCTGAATACATCAATGGAGGAAGGGCTAGTAAAGAATCTGATATGTATAGTTTTGGAATTGTGGCTTTAGAACTTGCAACTGGTAGAAGGATTTTTCAAGATGGTGAGTTTCATGTGCCTTTGATGAATTGGTGTTGGGGACTTTATGTTGAAGGGAATCTTATGAGTGCTGCTGATGAAAGATTGAATGAAGAGTTTGATGTTAGTGAAATGAAGAGTTTGCTTATTGTAGGGTTATGGTGTACTCATTCAAATGATAAAGAAAGGCCTAAGGCTTATGAAGTGATTAAGGTTCTTCAACTTGAAATGGCATTACCTGAACTACCACTTGATATGCATGATCGTGTTCCTCCTATTGTAACTTTTAGACAATCTACTAATTGTGTTTCTTTGTCACCACATATGACTAATAGTCTTGTTAGTGTTGGACGTTAGTTAGTTTGTTGTATTGAATTTGTATGTATGTTTTGATTGTAGCTATGTTTTTTTTTTCTTCTTTTTTTGTGGAATTGAATTCATTCTATTTCTATGTATTTGATTTCTTTATGTTGTATATTGTTTATAACTTCGTTATTCAGATGAAGTAATTTGGTTAATCCCCTTTTTCAATTGTTCGTAAGTGATATTTGTTAGTTATATTTTTTACTCTTGCTTGTATATTACTTGTCTTTAAATATTTGACTCATCTAAAGTGATAAGTTGGTGAAGTGAGTGAATCAATAATTGATATTATAACTATCTATGACTAGTCATGCATGTGTATAAAATAATAATAATTCAATTAGTGATCAATACTTAACATTACTACATTTATTCTCTTAAGTGAGTTGTTTACTTTAAAAGAGGTAAATTATGTCTTTAAATGCTAGTGACCATGCAAGACTTCTTCAACTAACTCTTAGAGAACTTTCCAAATATAAGTAAAAATGAGTTAAATAAAATTAATGTATTTAATTTTTGCTTATATTTTGAAACCTAAGAAATTATTTTATGTGTACTTCAAGTTTTTAAATTAAAAGCTATTTTGCAAATTTTAATAGGTTTTTTTTTAATAAAAATGGTATTCGTTCATTCAAATTAATAAAAAATTATATCAAAAGTACAATTCAAAGTAGTTAAAACTGAAAAATGATGAATTTGCGAGCAAACTCACAACATCCAATTTAATAGCATAAAACGACAAAATGTCTATAAATGTAACAAAATTGAATATGGTTGTGATTGAGTCTGCACTAGATCGAAACTAATCTGTCAATATGAATCAAATGAACGTCATACCAAGACGGAAAATCAAACACAACATCACACTAAGACGACGAAATCATGAGAAAAAAACTAAATACACGTGAAAATCACTTATTTAAATAATAGATAAGGAATACAACAATTTAGAGAGGTGATTCCGGATCAAAAATTGGTCCTAAGTCACCTTGGCCGAAGAAAAATGAAAAACAAAAAAGAAGTTAAGGAGTAAGACGACTCTAGGTTAACATGAATCCCACTTAAAGAAGTTAAGAGGTTTTATTTACATCTTAAAACTCAAATTTATCGATGAATTTCAATAGATTTAAATGCACTTTTAATTCTCTTATTTTGATTAAAATTAATTTGTAGTCACTCTAGATTTAAAATTGGGTTTTTGCTCCCTGTTTTGTTACAACTTCTGAGATTTGTTGATCTCCCTCTATTTTTTATGATGTAGTTTGCTCATTAATGATGTAACAATAATATAACACAATCAAATTGAATAAAATAGAAGTGTGTTCAAGATTTTTCTCTTTTATCTAATTTGAGTATGTCACATCACTGTCACGTCATTAATAAACATGCAATATAAAAAAAAATAGACAGAATCAACAAAATCTTAGAAATTGTAAAATATACTAAAAATTCAATTTTAAAAATATGAAGATTAATAATTAATTTTAAACAAAATAAAAATATCAAAATTGCATTTAAAATTTTGTTTAATATTTGCATGGAAGATCACAATCAAATTAAGCTGATGTGACATCAGGCAACCATCGATTCATCCTCGCAAGGATATCTATCACCTTTGAATTAATGTCTTAGTTTCACACGACAAAGCTACTTAGACTTGTCATGTCAAAGTCATCTTACTTTTGTTAATATTTTCACCTTATATGCAAATAAATGTAGTAGATCACGTATAAAAATTGAATAAGTGTAACTTAGACTTGTCTTGACAAATTTTACTTTGCTAATAAATATAAATAAAAGTCGCAATATATTCAATCAAATTTTGAATTAGATATATATTTTTATACATAAACTATCATTTTAGTTTTTAAAAATATGATAGTTAAAATCAAAAATCAACGCGTAAAATCTTACGATTTTACAATTTTACTGTCTTTTTCGTACTCGATGACGAGCATAAATATAAATTGACTGAAAAATAAGAAGACGAAATCTTCATATACGACGGTAGAATCGGTAATTCTACATGATTCTACGTGTTTTAGCTGTGTAGAGTTTGTGGGTCGGGTCGACAACCAAATTTCAAAAAAAAAAACATAACCACTGTTTTTAAAAACTTAATCTTGACCACAATTTAAAGTTAAAGGCCTCCATCACTAAAATGATTAGTTTCTCCCACTAATTCCTAATTAATTGCACTTTCATTTCCAATACAATGATTAATTGCACATCTTCTCTCACATACACAACTTCAACTTCAGTAAATTCTTCCCCCTTCTCTATAAATTTTACATGATTTAGATTTAGAATTACCTTAAACACTCTCAAAACCATTGCCTCATTCTCTCAAATTCTATGTTTCTATCTATAAAAAAAATGAATATAGTGATCCAAAATAAGAGTTACTTTAAATATTTTGGGTGTGATTTGACTTTTTTTTTACTGAATCAGATATCAAAATAACAGCGTTCTATATTTTAAAGAACTAAAATAATAATTTACTCGCATGTTCCTAGTCATGATTTGAATCCAACACTTTCTTCGGATGTACCAGTTCAATCACTCACTTGAGCTATGTTGGAAACATTCAATTTTTATATTACATTTTATATAAAGATATTCAAGTCAGTACATTTAAAATTGCATAAATAAATCATCTTTCTCATTGAGCAAACTTATGCCCTTCTCCTATTTCCCCTAACCAAAAAAAAAAATTAAAATAAATATTTGCTTGGTAATTTCCTGTATATGAAATTAAGAATACAAAAGAATGTATTTTCCCTAAGCTGCTATATACCATCAACACTGTGTACAAGGGACATCAACTCAACATTTTTGGTTTCAGAAGCATCAATATCCACCTTTGAATCAACACTTTCTCTTGGAACAAGAATGAAAGAGTTAGGATCAACTCTAGGAACCAAAAACAGCATGCAAATTGGAGTGATTCTCAAAATGTTTCTGATCAGAATAGCCAACCAAATATTATCAAACTGTGTTCTTGTGATCTTTAGCACATGAAGTACAAATCCACCACCCCATGACGATGTTAGAAGTCCAACATTATCAATTGACATTAACAATGCAAAGAATGTTCCTTCAATACCAGAAGGACAAAGCTTTGAGCTTAGTACAAGCATAGGCATCCACTTAAGCCTATTTGTCATTTGAGCTATGCTTTCAACAATCACAACAAAGACATAATCTGGTATATTAAACTTTAGGTTCAATCTCAAGACTAGAATTAGATCAAGCATCCCTGATAGACCATAGAGTAATTGAGTCCAAAATAGTAAGTCTCTGAATGCATAATCCTTTAGAGCATATTGGTATAGTATTGCACCTAAAAGTGAACCAATTGAGCTTATTGAAAATATGAAACCTACACTCTCCTGTGTAAGAAAAATGCAAGACAAAGGTTATTAAAACGATGTTTTGACACCCGAAATCGACAACAAAATAGTTGGTTAGCGCAGTTTAAATATGTTGTTAATTATGTTCAGTTGATGGTTGATGGAGATAACTGACGTTGAAACTTATAAGCATTCTTTGAATGTAAATAAAAATTATGGATATAACAAATGTCGAAACTCATTAACATTTTATGAATATGAGTAATCAAATACCTGAGAGAAAGATGGTCCATCTTTTGAGTCTGTATACCAATAAAACATTCCTTCAAGGATATTCAAACTCAGTGCAAGGGATAAATACATGTATAAACAAGGCCTCCATACATCTTCACTCTTCAATGCAGTCCACATAGCCTTTCCAGCATCCACAAAATTTTGGTTCACCTAGAGCATGGAATATCAGACTAGGGCCCTTTTTTGATAAATAGCTTAATTAAGCACCTATAGCGCTTATTATATAAGTGCATTATTAGCGTTTATCAACTATAAGTGTTTATGTATAAACTATTTCTATAACAAAAGATAAAATAAAGTCAAATTGCTTTCTTATAAACTATATGTTGTTTTCGTAAGCTATCTTAGAGAGTTTATGGAAATTAGCTGAAAACAACTGGTGGACATGTCATAAGTTGATTCAATTAGTTCTCTCAAACAATCTTACAAGTAATACCAGTAGATAAGCTCAAAAAAATCAATTCAAACAGACTCTAAGTGTGTATTAGGACCATGGAAATGACATAAGCAAGTTATACCTGTCTGTAAGACAAGTTGTGCACACGAGGCTCATCGAGCAAAAATCCAACCAAAATTACAAGTCCAGCTGGTATAGTCATTAAACCAAATACCCCCTTTGAGGAAAAAAAAGTATCAGCTTACAAAAAAGGAAAGTTATGAAGAACATAAAAAGACAAGAAAAAACTTTGCAGGTTTTATGAAGGTAAAAGAATTTCCGGAGGCTAACCGTAGGGCCTATGAGGTGAACAAAGATGCCACTAATGGAGAATCCTAATAGTGCTCCAACAGAAGAACTGAATGCACATAAACTTTGCATATCAGCAGCAAGTGAAGGATGAGAGATACTGTTCTGTGCAACACATGCATCAATGGTCACATCTGCTATTGCCACCCCAGCACTTCCAGCTGTTAATGATAAAATGGCCAACACAAGATGCAAGTTTTCATGCATAGATAACAAAAGCATGGCGATAGCTCCTAAGAAACCTGTAATCATCAACGAGGGACCAAAATTCAGACTACTATATTAGTGAATAGAGAAGAAGATTATAAATCTCTTCATCAATACTTGCAGCAGGCAGAATTGATCTGTGATAAAAGACAATATTAATCCTCAATAAGAAACACATGAAATGCACAAGCCTCCTCATTTATGAAGAAAATCTAACTTCACTGATGTTTAATACACAATGCATACAATGAAAGTAAAATTTCATCTTCCTAGAGACTGCATCACTTCCATCCTCGTGATTGATCTAAGCCTCGACATCAAGGTTTTCACAGACTCTATGATTGCAATGTGACCGCGATTGAGGCTGCATTTGACTATATGAAACCTATATCAAGTTCCATAACATCTTGAGAATTGAAGTCAAAGGAGATAATGACCCAATTTTCAGCATTGAGATATACCCAAAAACTAAAAATAGTATTCCTTAGATCCTAATTCACTTATCCCCCCCCAAATAATCCATTTATTAAAAATAAAATAAAAAAGCACCAGAAGTAATAGTTATGAGCACGGTTTTAAATAGCAACCGTGTCTCAGTCCTTCACATTATAGAGAATCACATACAAATGCGACCTAAACCACAGTCTAGTAGATATCAAAATCCTTGAAGTTGCAACCACCAACATGTGATTCAACCCTATAAACTAAGAGCCCAATCTCCCATAGCATCTAAGTACAATAGATTATGCTCACCATTGATTACTTCTAAGCTTCAACCCTATAAACTAAACTAACATTTCAGCATCCATTGAAGTTCATTTTAAACTAATAAATATCAAGGAAAACAATACATCCAAAACTTTATAAAGGGAACAAAGAAACAATAAAAAGCTACAAGTTTTTACATAACAAACAATCAAAATTCCCACCTAAAACATGAATTAAGCTTAACTCATACAACCCATCTGAACAAGATAAAAAAAGACATGAACATTACATACAGACATACCAAAAGTTTATAAAAGGGTACAAAAAAAAAACAAAAAAAAGTTACAACTTTTTCATACCAAATAATCAAAATTCCCACCTAAAACATGAATTAAGCTGAATACATACAACCCATTTGAACAACATAATAAATTACACAAACATTAAATACATACCAGCAAAAATGAAATAAGGTCTTCTTCTGTATCCAAGAATAGGCAAAACATCAGTGAGAAGACCCCATAAAGGTTTAACAATCCAAGGAATAGAAGTAATTCCAGCATAAATCTGTGCTTCAGATGGTTGAACTTTCTGAATATCTTTCATATAATACTTAGTTCCAACACCAGCAAGAGCTCCACCAAAACCTTGACTTATTCCATAAACAACAACAACACCAAATACAAAACTCCAATGCATTTCCCTTGAAAGCATTTGAAACCACTTAATTGGAATGCAAACACAGATCCAAATCCAAACACAAATACCCTTTGAGGGTTCATTTTGTTTCTGAGATTCAGCTATTGAATCTTCATGATTTTTTTCTTCTTCCTGCATTATTATTATACTGTTATTTAGGGAAAAACTCAATACTCAACTTCAAAGAAAAAAACTATCTAAAAAAGTTGTTTATTTTGCTGTTGATGTGAATCTACTACTCCTTCAAGGTTTAAAATCATTTTTTTTTTCTGTGATTTTAGTATGGAAAATGAAAGGAAATGAAGGATTTTGAAAGGTAAACAATGAGCTTGACCAAGAGTTACATACATTATTAAATTAAATTGTAGAGATCTCTATCCATATTTAATGAAATTTATATTCAATTTATTTAACCGATGGTAGATAAAAATCGATATATGTGTCACAGGTGATATATAAATATTCCATCTGAAATTAAATATAAATAATGCTTTAATTAAAAAATTGTTGTATTTGGTTAAAATATTAATTTAGATAAATTAATTTTTTTAATTATTATTTGTATTTATATTTTATTTCAGAAAAACTACTTGATTATTCGGTGGAATTTAGTATGTATGAAAAAGATTATAAATTTTTATAATTTAATTGCATGTTTTTTATTAACATTTAATTTGCATTTATAATAATATTAGATAAATTAATGATTAATAAAATAATTTGATAAAATTATTATTCTTTTTATCTACCTCCATTTTTAAATATAAGGTCTTTGGAGAAATTTTTGTTGTCGTTTTATTACAAGATTTTCTTTGAATTTTAACTATATTAATTATTTTTATTATTATTTTTGTTCACAATCAACAATTGATCTGTTTACCATCTAAAAGAATGTTCTATACCCTTGAAATGACCAAATTATCCTCCACTTTAATCATAGCCAAAAAAACCTCCCACCATTCATTTCATTTTTCCTTTCACTCATTTTCAACATCATTTTTTCTTTCTTTCTTTAATGTATTACATTTTTTCGTCTATTTTTTCTTTCATTTCGTCACTCTTTCCCTCTTTCTCCAAATATTTCATTTCACTTTCATCATTTATCTTGAACTCGGATATCAAACTACTTCAAGGTAAAGATATTTTAAACTCAGCTTTTTTATTTTAGGATTGAATTAGTTGCTAAAAAATTTCAAATTTCGTTTCCTTGTAAAAAAAAATATTTTTTAGTTCCTATAAAATTATCATGTAATCAATTTTAGTTCTTGCTCGAATGTCAACATATGTTTTAAATGATTTTATAAATACATGTTTACAATATTATAAAATAATTATCATACACATGACGAGTTTTTACTGATAAATTTTTTAAAATAACAATCATACACAAGACAAGTTGTCACTTATGATATTGAACTATCATACAAAGAGAAATTGTCGCTTATTAGATTGAGCTATCATACACGGAACAAGTTCTCAATGATTATAAATTTTAAAATAATTATCGTATACGAGACAAGTTGTCACCGATGAAATTAAAATACCATACACGAGACAAATTCTCGATGATAAAAATTTCAAAATAATTATCATACACATGTTAAGTTGTCACTTATGATTATGAGCTATCATACACAAGACAATTTCTCAATGAAAATAAACTTCAAAATAATAATCATACATTAATGAGAACGAAATATCATATCATACACAAGACAATGTCTCACTAATAAAAAATTAAAAATAATTATCATGCAAGGGTCAAGTTATCACTTATGAGATTGAAATATCATACACGAGACAATATTTTAGTAATTAAAAATCAAAATAATTATCATACATGGTACAAATTGTCACATATGAGATTGAACTGTCATACACAACAATTTTTCACTAATAAAAGTTTCAAAATCACTAACATTTAAGATATAGATTTTCACTAATAAAAATCTTCAATCTATATTACACGTAGTTAATAATTCAGTAAAATTTCAAAATACTATATTTATTTATTTTTCTAGTTTATTGATAACTCAAATATACATGTAGTTAATAAAAATAGTTCAGTAAAATTACTAGTATTTTCTAACATCATTTATAGTATTTATTTTATTTTATATAAAATGAAGAAATATGACGATATTTGTGTGTTGGAATGGATGGAGTATCTACTGTTTACGATATGAATGAAAATGAATGCCATGCCAGTTGCCCGAAGACTTTGGTATGTCAAATCTTAAATAGCAAACGAACTGTAAATCAAATTGAAGACAGCTGTTGTAACCTTTTGCGATGACTACAAATATGTTTCCCAAGTCTCACTATTAAATTGGGAAATGTCTGCTTCACATCATTTTTTTCTTCTTATTTTTGAATTTTTTATAATAAAAAGTTCTATCTTAAAATAAAGACAACATATTTTCTGATATTTATTTATATTATGATTTATATTATTGAATATTTTAATTGATAATCACATACATATACATATATATAGACAAAATTATATTTTTTATTATTTATTTTATTTAGTCGTAACACTTTATAAATTAAAGAATTAAAAATATAATTTTTTCTCTCTATATATATATATATGACATTATTTACTATATAGTTCATTGATTTTACTACATAATAAAATTCAAAGAATAACAAGTTCATTTCATAAAAAGTCAAGTAGTTTATTAAATCGTGATATTTATTGATTAATAGATTATTATTCTTTGAAATATTAGTTATAAATATTTTTAATTGGGACCACAATAATACGTTAAAACAATTATGCAAGTGACACATGTGGTTGTATCTCACATGTGATGAACATATTATGTCATGCGAACACATAAACCAATATTAATAGTAACATTATACTAGTACTAGATGATCTACTGTGAGTGTTCCATAAACGTTATGCAAGTGAAATTCTCATGATAATTATTATGAAGTTATCATTTGACTTGAACTCACTGTAATTTTTAGATGAGAAATTGAAGATTTTAATTTTTTTTTTTTTTTGTGTGTGTACAAAAAATAGATTATAGTTCTATCAAACAATATTCATAATACATAATTTATAAAGGTGTATTAAATCTATAATAAAATATGATGAAGAATGTGAATGACATACAAAGAATTTATTTATTCATTTCTCGTAATAAAATTATAACTAAAGTTTTTTGACTCATTATTAGTCGTAAAATACTGCAGAATCACGTCAAAGTGGACTAATATATGACTTATTGAATTGTTTGTGATTGGATTTACTTAGACAATCACATATACTAATAAGTGTACATAACAAGATTTACATATTCATGATTAATTGAGAATTGCATGTGTTTATGGTTACAAGAAAAGTTCAAATCTTAAAGATTGATTTTTCATGATTTGAGTAGTAGTGACAACTTTTTCATGTTTAATTATGATTTGAATAAAGATTAATTTACATTTAACCTATCAATCACATAGTTCTAAATTTGAACTCAAGTCTTACCATGTATAGCGGAATCTTCAATCATATATTAATTTTTTTTTTGCTTATAAAACAAAATTATATTAACCCTTTTTCTGTTAGAGATAAGTATTATAATTTGAGTAAAGCTGAACATGTTCTACTTAGACTCAACTTAATAGTATATTTGAAATTTGATCAGTCAAATTTAGGGCTGGAGAAAAGATGTATCAAGTTATCCTAACTATGTAAATGGTGAACACAATGAGTATCGGGATGAATAGTTAACATAGTTCAAATACACTATTAATTAATTTAGTTGATGATTCATGAATATAACAAAATGTGACAACTCATTAATTACTTATTAAACATAATTAATTGCAATTTTAATTTTTTTTTAAATATTTATTAACCCCAATTTTTGTTCAAATATACTTCTAAAAATTGTGACTAACGACGTTTAAAATCATAGTTAATATTTTATTATATTCATTTTTCGTCCACCGAACATAATTAACTTTATATTTGAACTGCATGGATATTGTCAAATTTTATTGTCAAAATAACACAACTCTTATAAAAATGGAGTACAGCTCAAATTAAGGGGGCACAGGAAAATGATAAAGGAAGATATCTTTTATGAAACAATCCATTAGAATCACAATTTTTCCTTCACTTTTGAATGTCTAGAAGTGTAAACTATAAGCATATTATTATCAATAACCTAATTTCTTTAACTTCAATATAACATATAAATCAAATAGCTGCAGCAAGCAACAACAACAGTATTTTTCACACAACCAACCATACCTTTAAGTTAGATCCATAATATTCTCACACATCACCTTTAAATGAACAAACATGTCTTTAACAATACCCTTGTTTATTGTGCCCCAATGAAGCAACCTCCTTCACAATTCCACACTCTCAAGGTAAAAGAAAGACATGATACAAATATTTGGGCACAGGGTGAAGAGTAATACAAGGTCCTTCACACAAAAATTAGAAACAACCATCCACGACATAACCCTTTCTGGCCCTTGATTTTTCTTTTTTTTTTTTTCCATGTACTTCCCTTAGTGGAGACAAAAGTGTAACATTGGTTGGTGAACAAGAACAACTCTTATTATCATCATTGTTAAAATGAGAGTTATGTACATGACTAACATGCAATTAAAGAATTGGATTAAGCATAATTAGGCAGTTGTAGAAGAGTTTATGTTGCTTCTTCTGGCTCATTGATCTTTGTTTCAAACTATGGTTGACAAATCCACATGCATATATTCAATTTAAGGTCAAGTTAGCAACCTCGCTATTCATTTCGATATCCACCTTGTAGCGGTTCAAAGTTTCAATACGCATATTGTAAATCAGTCTCGTTAACTTCAAACTCTGATTCTCCAAAGTCATGCGAGAATCAAAGAGAAAGTGTTCTCTTACCGAGTATTGCATTCGCCTTAAGTGCTCTCTTCCATTTGATGCCATTTACTACTCTATTTAATATCCTCTCTCTAGCAACAGCCAGCAATAGGAATAAATAACTCTCTTTCAGCCGAATTCGGAGGGTGACTCGGATCTTCATTTGCTTTATTGTACAAAGTCTTTTGCACATAGAAGATCATATAACATTGTGAAGCTCTGACTGTTGCCTCATCAACCTCCGTTATCCAAGCATCTTCGCATCTGTACCATTGCTTCCTTAATCGTACAAACAAAACATAATGGCCAGACTCGAGCGTTCCTGAATGTGTCACCACTGCGAAAATCTCGAACTTGGAAAACATATCTGATTCATCATCGCCTTCAAAAGCAAACATTCTATTTCCATATCTGGCTCTAAGGATAGAGGAGGACAAATATGGAGTCATGTCCAAGGAGAACGGAAAGTGTAGGTATCGGTCAATCTTTCTTGACAACTTCTTCACAAAAGAATGTTCGAAACGTTTTACGTGCAAAGTAAGTACCAAAGGGAGCTTTCTAATAGACATTTGTTTCAATGAGTTCTGCTTTTCCTTACAATTTTGGCAGTAAAGTTTCTGGTCCGACCCCAACTTCTCCGGCCGAGTGAACAAATCCAAACAACCCAAAAGTGTAGACATGCTTTCGTTCTCGTTCTGTTTGGCATGTTTTTTACCTTTTTCAGTCAAAGAGATATTGATGTCTAGGTTAAGCGAAATGTCCAAAAAAGGGTCATAGGTTGTTGAGGTGAATCCACAAGCTATACAGGTAACATCTGATCTCAATAGTCCATAGAACACTCTATGAGCAATGCAGTGACACTCTCCATTACCTGTACAAAGCAATAATTATGCATCATGTCTTCGAGTAAAACGCAACTACTGAGAAATGTGACAACACCAATTCTGGTTAGCCATTTCTTTATTTTTCATATAAAAGACATATCCACAATGTTTCTGAGAAACCAAAATAGTTTGGATCCAAATTGCTTAACATTTCCATCAGACTAAACCTTAGTTTTTTTCAAGATAAACAAATGTTAATTGTTAGTATGTTATGTTAGTAGTCAGGGTTTGAACACTGCACCTCCTTCTCAAACTCTTTCGGGTGTCTCCTCAGCTAAACCACTTAAACTACACCTTGGAGATAGACTAAACCTTAGTTGCATCATTAAGTATTTTTTTTTTGGATATGGTTAAACATTTTGTAAACAACTACAATTATAGCATACACGGTCACACAGTACATATGAAACTACAAAATCGCAGGAAAATAAAAACAAGTCTCAGCTTCTAAATACCTTTGTTTCCGTTCCTTGGTTTGCCCTCTTTTTCATGGATTGCGTCTAACAATGAAATGAAAAACTCGTGAGCATCCTGCTGCTCGTAACTCGCTAAATTTGCCGAATGCTGCCACCAGCTTGAAACAAAAAGAAAAAGTTTCACCATTTAAAAGAAACAGGAATTTGAGGACCAAAGCAACATAACAGGTCCATATCCAAAGTCATAAAAAGTTTGGGTATCAATTGAAGTTGCTCCAGCTAACTCACAACTAGATTCATATAAACAAATCATCGGCTTCAAACTTATCATGAAAAGCATCAAACTAGAACTGACAACAAATGTGCTTTGTCACAGAAATCTCCACCAGCGATCACGCTACATTTGTCACTTCAATTATACCAAAAGACTTATTTTCATGATAACCGACCCGCTCATTGAAACAACAAATTTTCCTGTTTTCTATAATTATTCAAACCAATTCATCTCTAGCTGGTTGAATATTAATAAGAACACTCAAAATTAAGTAATTTCATAAATGAAGCAATTTCTCTTATCATGAGCATTTAAAAGGACCACAAAGCAAAGGCATACACAACTGAGGTAGATTAAATCCCTTTGATAAAAATCAGCCACTATATTTCATGAGACAAAAAGCTATAATGACATAAAGAACAATGGCAGACCTGTAGAGAAACTGAGCAGGACTATACGGATTTCGATCACCCGAATACACAGCCGAAAAAACAGCATTGATATCACAAAGCAAACACAGCCGACCCGTAGTTCGTCTCGAACAATCTTCCAAACTATGTCCACCACTCAAGAAATAGTCCCTAAAAGGAGGTGCATGTAGCAATGCTTGCAACACAGAATTCATAAAACAAGTACTACCCAAATTGTTCAAACCCCTCAATCCCAAAGGATAACAAGATTTACCCCTAAGATTTTCGGTCGAAAACCTAAACTTATTAGATTTATTATGCAAATACAATCCAACCCCAGAAACCAATCTCCTTCTCTTGATCAATCTCTGACCAATACTCTCATTTCCAATAGCACCTTGTGGCAAAACCATTGAATGTTTAGCCATCACAACTTGATCAAAATCAGGATCATACAATTGATCACAACACAACCCACAAAAAAGTTCAGCCCTTTCAACATCCACAAACAAAGCATGACCAATTTCATTTTGTGCATGCAAAAGGGTATGATCCAAACAAGAGAATGAAGAACAAATCAAACAAAAAAAACACCTTTTTTCACACCCATTACAAAAATTGCATCTAGGTATTGTCAAATTAGGTTTTTTCAAACTAGTTTTCCCAATTGGAGAAGTAACAAGTAGTTTTTGAATAGCTTTGTAGCCATTGAAACCATGTTTGAGCTTGTAATCAGAAAGATGCTGACAAGGTTCTGGGTTTGTGTATGAACAAGGGTTTCTTTGAAACATAGTAATAACTATGAAATTTTTGTAACAAAAGGTTAATTTGAATGGTTAAAAAAAACAAAGACAGAAGAATATGATTGTTTTGAAGAAACTTAAGTGATGTTGTTGTCTTTTTGAATGATGTGTGATTGGAAAGAATGAATAAAGATGAAAAAAGCAAGTTAACGAGGATTGAAAAGAGAAAGAAGTAGGCTTTCACTTTTGATTAGTTATTGGTTTTGATCATGATTCATAGATATAATATCAAAAGCTATGTAAAAAAAATTAAATAAAAAAAACAAGCATGCTTCAATCAATAATAGATGTTTCTTTGCACCAAAAAATAATAATAAGATGTTGCTTGCTTTATCTGAGAAAAAATAATCAATCAATATACAAAAGTCTCATAGAAGACCCCCAGAAAAATTGCCTGAATTTTCATTTTTCTATTAATAAAACTAAAAAGGCAAAAATAAAAAAATAAGTCATTATTTAACCTACAAAATATTGATATCGTTAGGTTGAATATTGTATTTAAGTTTTGAATGTATGATATTATTAAGTTGAATATCATGTTTTAGATTCGAACATCATTACGTATGTGAGTTTAAGAAACCAACTAAGTAACATTGAGTTGATAGTCTTTTTTTAGTTATTGAGTGGTTGGCCTTGTTCCAATAATAATAATCATAGTTCCATAAAATAATAATAATAAGATTTAATTATAATTTTAGTCTCTTTATTTTTGTCAATTCACTTAATTAATCTCTCTATTTTTTAAATTTGACAGTTTTTGTCATTTCACATATTTTTTTAACTAAAAATAGTGATATGACATATTTTAAATGACGTGATATATAAACTTAATATGTATAATCATCTATAAACATTAATTAGTTATATGTTATAATTAAATTACAAAAATTAATAATTTCAGAAATTAAAATTGAAATTTTTATAAAAATTTATTGCAATTTCATATATATTAATCATTCAATATTATATGTGGTATTATTAATTTTAATTAAAAAAAACTAAGGAAATTTTGGTTTAATTATAGATTTTTTTTTTCCATAGATTCTTTCCACATGAGATAATAGTATAGTTATGTATGACTTATTTGATATCAAGGTGTATCGAACATAAATACCTCTTCTATTAGATTTAACCTTTGTTAATTATTAATTATTTTTTCTATATTACGGTAAAGTAATGTAACGTGATATACTAAATATTGTATATGAATTTTACTAATGTATTTTTCTATAACTTTTGCTATTTGATTCAAAATAAACTTTTGTTATTATTTGTTTTGTTAAGTTTTAACAAATATATTGAATTATGTAAACTGCTGTTTGAATAAAAAAAAATATATTGAAAGAATGTGCAGGTAGTTAGTTTAACTATAAAATATATATACTAGAAATGAAATTCTAGAGAAATCTCATCTGACTTGAATGATGGTTACCATAGTTTCGTGTCATTGCTTCATAGTCTTCTTGGTTCTAGTTATAGCATTTCCACCGGTATGCAAATAAGTTCGTCCGCCAGTATATCTTAGAGTTATGTTTGTCATCACCGTTCTTTCAATTTAATAATAATAAATTTATAATCGTTAGTTTTTTTTATTAATTTATTAATAATAATAAATTTATGATCGTTAACTTCTTTTTAATTTATTAATAATAATAATTATATGACCATTACCTTTTTATTTTTATTACTGTTATAAAAATTTAATTTCAATTTAATTTTAAATTTAAATTAAAATAATATATAATAATATTAATTGAAATATATAAATTAATATTTTAAATTGTAATAAAATTAAATATATATAAGACATTAATATATAAATTAAAGTTGTGGAACCTCAGTTCACCGTTGGAGTAAAAAATGAATAGTTGCTTCAAGATAATATGTTATAGCCCTATTTAATAAACCATGTTGAGTTCACCGTTAAAAATGTTGTTATGTAGTTGCGTAGTTCTAGTTACGTGTGTTTTTAAGAGTGAGAAATTGCTGTGGAATTTTGCGTTATGCCTAAAGCTACTCTTTACATAGTTCAGTGGACGTGCCTAAGTACTATTTTGGGTCAATTTTATTTTTAATTTTAAATCTATTAAAACACCGCTTTTCTATATCTCTGTTTATTTCTCTTTTTATTTATGACTCATCAAGAGAGATAATACAAAAAGTAGTTAATAGATTTTAGTATCATTAAATTTTTTTAAAATTTTTTTGTGTCTATTTCTCTTCAAATAGATTATAAATAGATTTAAAAAAAATAGAGAGAATTTTATCTCATTTTTTCTAACATCCAAAATTTAAATTAAAATATATAATTTTTTTAATTAAAAAAATAATATTTATTCATTCAAATTGATATAGTACAGCAGATACATACATACATTCAACATCGTTAAAAACGAAAATGATAAATCTGTAACATATTTACAATATTTTAATAAATAGTATAAAATGACATGATATCTACAGATAATGTAACAAAATCAAAGTGGTCGGAATTGAAAGTGCGAACACGAGAAGTGGGGGGTTGAATTGTGTTTGCACAAAGTTGATACCTTTTTGATAATTTATAAATAATTAAAAATTAGTTTGAATTTGGTGACTTACTTGGAGTAGAAGCAATCGAATTTAGAGGCAGCAATCAATGAAAGCATAAATAATTTGAATCATAGAATTATCCTGGTTCACCACTAACTTGGCTACATCCAGTCCCCTCATTCAGAAGGCTTTAATCCACTAATTCAAAAACCTTGAATTACAAAGCACCTGACCCTCCAAGGCAGTCTTCCCAAACAACCTGATAACCCCAGACTTTTGAGGAACTAACCACCTTGACCCTACAAGCCAAGTCTTCTCCTAACAACCTGACGACCCCAGATTGAAGAAGGAACTAAACCACTATCGGGTTGGATACAAGAGATTGAAACTTGAGTAGTTGCTTCTAACAAAGCTGATAATAATAATAACTCTCACACTTTAAGAAAAGAACACTCAAAAAATATTTCTAACCTGAACAAGTGTTTCTCTCTTTAAACTCTAAGATGAATTGAGAACTTTGAGCTAGAGTTACTCTTTTCTGCTTTTCGATGATTTTCTCCTTCAGCCTTGAGTGTCTATTTATAGTGAAAATTTGGGTTTCAATTTAGTCCTTATTTAATTCTGAATTGTATCTTGTTTAGATTGAGTTTGTAAATTCTTCAAATTGATTATGTTCCTATTTTGTGTAGATTGACTTTGAAAATTCTTCATGATGATTTTGTTCCTATTTTGTGTAGATTGACTTTGTAAATTCTTCAGAATGATTCTGTTCCAATTTTGTGTAGATTGACTTTGTAAATTCTTCATATCAAATATTCTTCAAATCTTCATTAAATGTTGATCAAATATTCTTCAAATCTTCATTAAAATGTTGATCAAATATTCTTCAAATCTTCATTAAAATGTTGATCAAATATTCTTCAAATCTTCTTCAAATCTTCATTAAATGTAGATCAAATATTCTTCAAATCTTCACTAAATCTTCTTCAAATCTTAATCAAATCTTCTTCAAATATTCTTCAAATCTTGACCATATCTTCTTTTCAACTTGGTCAAAGATTTTCTTCAATTATAAATTTGAATCAAATCTTATTTTAGATTTTCATCAATTATAAATTTGAATCAAATCTTATTTTAGATTTTCATCAATTATAAATTTGAATCAAATCTTATTTTAGATTTTCTTCAATTATAAATTTGAATCAAATCTTTATTTTAGATTTTATTCAATTATAAATTAGAATCAAATCTTATTTTAGATTTTCTTCAAAAACATGAATCTTCTTTCATACTCTTTGAAGTCAAATATATTGTTTTCACAAAATACTTTTGTTAACATCAAAACTCTATATGTAAAACCAACTTGGTTCCAACAGGAATATTCATGCTTCTGAATCTTATAACATTGACGACTTAGTCATTGGTTGAATTAGTGATTGATATGACAATCTAAATCAAACGAACACCGCAACAAGACAAAAAATCAAACAGACACTGCATTAAGACGAGAAATCAAACAACGTCGATTTGAGACGATGAAATCACAAATAAAAAACATGGAAGAAAAATATAATTTATGTAAAAATCACTTATTTAGATTAAAAATGAGTAATTTTATATTATAAAATGATCCAAAAACATATCATTTCTGATGAAAAAAAAAAATGAAAAAAACTTAAAAGAGAAAGTGGAGTTATATCCCTTAAAAAAAAGTTCTTGCTATCTTTGTAAAAACTGAGGTGTTAATAGTAGACCCTCAATTTCATGGGGCGGCTGTTACTGTGACCACAACAAAGGTGGTCCTAATGGTATATTATTAAAGTCACTAAATATTTATATGATTTTTTTTAAAAAAATCTATACTTATATTATGAACCCTATAACATTGAGTAATTTTAATAATAAAACTTATATATTGTTAAATTTGTAATTTTCATTTTTGAAAGTTTATAACATAATATTCTGTTGGAAGAAAAAAAAATCATAATTTTCACCCAAACAAAACAAAATATTCGATAAAAGATAAAAATAACAAGTTTCGTGGCTTATACTGTACTTATTATATTTGATTAAAGCAAGTTTGCACGTATCCAAACTGCAGTTCTTTCCTAATAGTCTCTACATTTGTTGTTTATTGTTTCGAGTACTGTTTGAATTTGAAACACCGCGGGACCGTTTGGTTTGTTTGACGGCTACCCAAAATTGAGTACTAACACTCACAACTCAAAAATATTAAACTAAACTCGGGAGAGTAGTAGATTAGACAATGAATCTCTTAGAGGATCACCATAACAAAATCCTCAAAACCATATGAATTTTATGAATAGTCACTTTCATCTCATTACATCATCCACAATGTAATTAGTTCTCTTAGTTTGACTGTCTAAATCAGATTCATATTTGAATCTAATAAACGCTCAATTATTTCAATTCATTACTCTTAAAAAAATTTAACAAAAACTCTATATTTACATTTCTAACTATCATTTATTTTTTCATATGAAACATTCCTAAATAGACATCCAAATTTTTTATTCCACAATTAGATGGCTCCTATTTAACTTGATGCTAAATAAATAAAAAAATATCCTATTGTGAATACTCTAACGGTAGAAAATCTAAACCCTTCAAACATGTACTTGGCACTATATAGAGGTTATTTCTAAAATTGTCAAATGAACCGACTCAGCTCGATGTGGTTCAAATGGCCCAAAGTTCATAGATGGGTTACAAATATTTAAATTTAAGTCAACCAGTGTTGGAAAATTAGTTTTCGTACACCTCCATTTATTGTTGTACCCCCACATTTAAAAAAAATTGAGTGAAATTATCTAAATAACCCTAAAAATTTAGTAAAATTCACAAAAATTCCTCGTACCCCTCATTCTGAAATTTCTGGAAAAAGTGAGTTTGGAGATTTTAAGTTTTTTCTCGAAAATTTCAAATTTATTGAAATTTCCGTTACACAAAATACGTACCAGAAATTTCATTTTCGAAATTTTCGGGAATTGATCCGGAAATTTGAAAAATCCGGTAGTTTACTTGCAATACCGGAAATTTCAAATTTCCGGGAACAACTCCCGGAAATTTCAAAAATGAAATTTTCGGTACGTATTTTGTGTACCGGAAGTTTGTAATTTCCGGGTTTTTCACCGGAAATTTCAAATGTCACTGAAATATCCGGTAGTTGGTTTTTATTTTTTTTTATTTTATATTTTGTTATTTTTTATCTATTCTTTGATTAATTTTTTTCATTTTATTGTTTACAGTGAGGACCAGAGGAGCTAAAACCAGCGGTGAATATTCTAGAGTTCGGCCTCCTACGCAGTCAAATAGGAGAGTGGCAGTTGAGAAACGTAGAAGGAGAAATGAAGAAATAGATGTTCACCAGCAAGATCAGCAGGAGGATCAGCAGCAGCAGGATCATCATCAGCATGATTATATTGATGATCAGCATCAGGATGATTATATTGATGATCAGCAGATCAGGAGCAGGAGCTGCCTAATGCTCCATTATTTTCTGGTGGTCCGTACGATTTATCTGTCCTGAAGAATTATGAGGATCACATAGCTGTAAAAATCTGGAATGGGGAGGTTAGTTAATAATATTTATTATTATAATTATTTATTATTTATTATTTTATTTATTTATTTATTTTAATATATTTATAGTATAATTTGTTATATTTAAATTTTATATTCATTATTTAAATTTTAATTTATTGTGTGTTTGTTATTTATTGTAATTAAACAGGATAGGCGCGTCCTTAAAGTGGTCTCAAATGGCAAGAAGCAGGCCAAATTTATTGACATTAAAGCTGTATTACCTGCGGAGATTCATCATTGGATTACCGTATCTGGACTACGTCCTCTGCAGCGATGTAGTCTGAATATGATTGACGGTAATCTAATATCAGTTTTTGCCGAGAGATGGCACGCAGAGACGAACTCATTTCACCTGCCATTTGGTGAGATGACTATCACTCTGGACGATGTAATCAGAGGTCTACTCAGCATCCCATGTTGTAGACCTGTCAAAACGGGCTACCCGACCCAATTAGGGCCGGCCCTAACGGGTTGCGAGCTTCTTCGGACCGGGCTAAAAAGCCCTTTTATAATATAGGCTGTTAAAATACTACCCGAGCCCGGCCCTAGATGGGCTGCGGGCTGGGCGGGTAGCCCGCATATTTTTTTTTTTTTAATTTTTTTATTATATTTTTAATTTTCTTACGACTCTTTTAATTAAAAAAATTTCTTCATGCCCATTTAAAAACAACTTAGTTCGAAATTTCTTCATGCCCATTTCAAAACAACTTAGTTCTACATGCCTATTTAAAAACAACTTATATGATATTCTAGATCATTAAAATACACAATAAAATAACACACAAACTAAGTTCGAAATTCGGATTTTCCAATTAACACAAACTCGATTCAAACAACACATTAACCAAACAACACACAAAATTAAAATAAGTTCAAATTGCCAAAAACAACTTAGATTTGTCTAGCATGGCACAAATGAAAAACTCAAATCAAATTTAAATAGAGTGCTAAATAGTTCGGCCCAATTTAATTTTTGTTTGTTCGAGCCTTTTTTTTAAGACCAATTTTACTCTTTTTTTTAAAAAAAATTGATTATGCGGGCTGCGGGCTACCCGATACCCATACGGGCTAACCCTAATGGGTAACGGGTTTATTCGGACCGGGCTCAAAAGCCCTGAAAAAATTCGAGCTGAAATTTTTAGGCCCAAGCCCTATGTTTTAGCGGGCTGGGCGGGCCAACCCATTCGGGATAGCCCATTTTGACGGCTCTACCATGTTGTGGTGAGTTCTTCACTCCTCCAGCTAATTTCACTAAAGACCTGGCGACTACTACTGCCGTTGAATTACTGGGAGTTATTGTTGATGAAGCAATGGCAGAGACCAGGACTAACAGAGGTCCATCGTACAGCTTCGAGTGGTTGAAATCGGTATTTTTTACACAGTTGCGTGATGGACGATATGATTGTGCAGCCAGGGCATACCTACTACATTTAGTAGGGTGTACGATATTAGCAGATAAAAGTTTTACACTAGTATCTGCTAAATATTTGTTTCTGTTTCACGATCTTGATACAAGTGGCAGATGGGCTTGGGGACCAGCAGCACTTGTTGTGTTATATGACTATCTAAGAGATAGTACTCTGCCGGCAACGAAGCAGATCGGTGGATATTTATCTCTCTTTCAGGTATTATTATATTATTTTTCATACTTATTATATTGTTATTTGATAATATGGTTAATTAATTATTTGTATGTTTTTATTATTTACAGACTTGGATATATGAGCACTTCCCTGATATATGTAAAAGGGATCTGAATGAGCCGATTTCTTTCATGCCACGGATGTATCGGTAGACTCCTAAACAAACATCCGGGAGCGTGTCGTACTACAGAGCAAAATTGAATGCTTTGAGGGAGTTTGAGGTTATATGGGCAGTAAATTACGACGAGGACTCTACCACACGGTTTTAGTCTGTTTCGTTGTTTACTGGACATATTCGTTGGTGTTCCACTATGGTACCTTATTTACCAGAGAGGTGCATCCGACAGTTCGGATATACTCAGCATATCCCTCCTACACCACCAATGCTTGTAGTACGTGATGTGGATGTTGAATGGAGTATGTACCGGAACTCTGTTCGAGCCCTTCGTACAGTGTTGCATCGGGCTACATATCCACACCAGACTGTTGAGGGGTACATCCAGTGGTACTATAGGATATCTCATCCTAGGATGACCCCTCACGTTGCTGCAGATGCTGCTCTTAGTCATGCTGGAGGTCATACTGATGTTGCTGGTCCTAGTCATGCTGGAGATCATACTGATGTTGGAGGTCCTACTGATGCTGCCGGTCCTAGTGATAGTCATGGGGAGTGGTATACACGGTGTCAACATATCGGTGGTCTGACACAAGAGAGTTTAGATTTAGATAGACTACCGAGTGATGATGACATGCGTGTTTTATTAGAGAGGGCTTTATACATATCTAGAGGAGGGAGTTATCAGTAGTATTTATGTTGTATTTGTAATATTTAGACTTACTTGCTTAGACTTATTTTTATTTACTTAGTATTCAGACTTATTTGTTTATACTTATTTTTATTGTGTTATTTTATTATTCAGACTTATTTATCTTGTTCAATGTGGTGAATGTGGTGAATGTAAATTAACTAATTGAAAACAACATATAATATGTATTGAATAAAACTTGTTACGAAAGTGTCAATCATCTGCTAAAGACATATAATCTGATGTACCCTCTAAATCTAATGAACCCCAATGTTGTAGACGTTCTGCATACGCTATAGCCCATGATGTAGACTTATCACTACGGTGCTCCTTCCAATGCCATGCTAGTGGAGGTAATGGACATGTTGCTTTCAATTTAACTTGAACCCAATGACTTTCATTAACAAAACCAATGTTGATAATACGATCACGTGATAGGTCTCCACTGTGTTGGGATGCATCAACATGCTCAAAAAATGAAGGGTCGCGATATACATCAAATCCATTCGGCTTATTGCCTTTTTTCTTCTTCACACCACCTTTTGTTTTGATCTTATCTGGTGGGGCACACATTGATGTTGTTTCTGGATATGCAACTTCACGCAACTTGCTCTTCAATGCCCTTCTTCCAACAACATTAAGTGTATTCCATATTTTCCAAATAACATTCATCTCACATGTAATGTCCAACTCTGAGTCCTTTTCCAACTGTTCTTTCTCTTGATCAGTATTCATTGTTAATTTCCTCCATTGTATATGAATAGACTCCAATGGAATTAGAACACCTTTCAACTTGTATCGTACCAACTCACATGCACACGGTAATCCATGAGTGTTTCTAAGTGTACAACAACATGCAGCTTTGTCGTTACCGACATACCTGACTCTCTTGTACTCATGATCAATATCAGCTAAAGCGTTCTTGGATACAACCCAATTCAAATTCTCATAGAATGGATTGTTGTGTATATGCTCTCTGCGACCCTTACTTGTCTCAAATGAACCTTTGATCTTAATAATTTGGTACTTCAGCATGTCATGCATACCAGACCATGCCTTACAGAAATCTCCTTTACTATGTTCCAAAAATTTCTTCAACGACCAATGAGCAGGATCAACCCTAATATTCAGACATAAACAAAATTTGATATTATTTAATCATATATAAGTATAAAAATAAAACAAAATTCTATCATACATGTTTAATCATATATAGACAAAATTAATCATATATAAGTATAAATATAAAAAAAAAATTAAGTTTTAATGACGTACCTATTAGTTGTAGTATTTCCTAGATGCAATACTCGATTGGTCCATGCTTGAACAAATCTTTCCTTGTGAGGATTCAACCATGTGTCTTTGACGTAGTCAAAAAAAATAATATTATCGACACATGCTTGCTTAAACATTTGCAACATTTCCTCATACTCCTTCTCTTCAGAACAATAAACAATTTTCTTCCACAACTTAAGAATGGATTCCTGCATATCTTTCTTCAATATATACTGTTTGCATTTGGCTCCAACATTTTTGTTGATATGAAGTTGACAAAGTAAATTTGTTGAAGATGGAAATACAACTTCAATTGCATTCATCAAAGCAAGTTCTCTATCAGTGACAATCACCTGAGGAAATGGAGTGTTTGCAAGAAACAACTCTTTTAACTTCTCCAATGCCCAACAGAAGCTTTCTTGACGCTCACTATCCATATAAGCAAATGCAACATTGAATGTCAACCCAGTTGAAGTTACACCAACAATTTCAAACAATGGTAACCTATACTTGTTGGTTTTGTAGGTGTTATCCATGATCAATACAAAATGGAACATGTTCAACAAAGTTATGCAATCTGGGTGCGTCCAAAACATGTCCCTCACAACGTTGGAGTCTCCATGAGTCCTAGTCCAACATGCATACTTCTCAGCTTCAAGTAACTTCAATAGATGTTGCATATCAGTTCTAGGTCCTTTCAAATTCTTTCTGTATGTGCTTCGTCGGTTATAAATTTGAGAGATATTAGTCACATTCTCCTTATCTCGATCCCTCAAAGATGACAAGTGCAACGTGATACTTTGTCAGCTCGTCAACATGATTCTTATCTTCATCGTTTAAGCGTCCCACAAATGCATTATTCTCAAAAGTAGCCACTAACTCATGGTTGTGAAGTCCACACACTAAACTAATAATCCATCCCTCAGCCTCAGCATTTTTCAATGGTCTCGATCGAATTTTAAACGGACAACCACACCTTTTTGTTGAAGTACCTGAGTCACTTTTATTTGACTGATATTTTCCACCTCTATCACAACCAATAATTAATTTAGATTTCCTTCCTCTCTTTCCGGTCTCTACGTCGGATTGAGTTATGATAACAGCTACTCGATTTTGACGGCCAACCTCTCTTGCCCATGATATGACAGCTTCCCGTGATTCAAAAATTTGATCGGTTGTGAATGCTTCAGTCAAATCTATACACACTGGTTGTCTTTTTTCCATAACTATGTCAACAAAAATAAAAACAAAAAACAAAAATTAACAACAACAACAAAATGAGTACCGGATTTTTGAAATTTCCGGTGAAACACAACTACCGAAAATTTCACAGCTCTCAAATTTCCGATAGTACAAATAACGTACCAGAAATTTGGTGACGAAATTTCCGGTAAAGGAAATTAACTACCGGAAATTTCACAAGTTTTGAAATTTCCGGTAGTTACATTTTAACTACCGGATTTTTTGGGGGAAAAAATACGTACCGGAAATTTTAGGAGTGGGTGAAATTTTAAGAGTAATTTTTTTTTACCTTTGACTGAACGGTGAATTATGTAGGCAATTTTGGGTTTTTAACTATTTGGGGGGTACAACCACAAATGGGGGTACAAAAACCAATTGTCCTAGTGTTGTATGTAATGGCTAATGGGTTAACTCAACTCTCATTTCTTTTGAACTACCAAAGTATATAATACAACACTACAATAGATGACTGGACAACGCCGCTCACAAGAGGTGTAGCAGAGATTTAAGTTTTAAGAAGTTTTCTTTTATTTAGTAATTTTAGATTTTTTAGGCTTTATAAGTAAATTGAAATGAACTGAAAAACTAAGGTGAATAATTTTTTTAACAATAAAGAGACCAAGGAAATAAAGAAATCTGGAAAAAAAATGGGTTTAATTTTTTCTTCTAAGCCTAAATGGCCACCCCAACTCAACCCTATTTTTAAATTGGACTAAATGGACTGGATCAAAAAGACTTGGTTGTTATTTAAGTGGTTTCTTATTCACGCTCAATGATCTCAAAAGTCTCCAAAAATAAGTCTGAATTAATGAATCTTATGAGAGCTTTTGAGAACATTCGAGGGAGAAAAAACCTTCTACAGTCCAACCCAGACTGAAATGCGGGCCAACTGGGCTGGCCCACTGAGCCGACCCATTTTGACGCCTTTGGCTAATTCCCAGAGCTTTGTGCCTTAACTGTGATAGCTTCAACAGTCTTGTACGATGCAACATACACTTTCAAGACAACTAAATTAGGTAGTTAAGTTTTAAACCTATCATTACCAGAAGTGCCAAAACATTCTCTAACAGGGTTGCTGACCGAACGTTTTCTTTTATCACCATCAAATAAAATCCACCTATAATTGGGAGGGGGAGGGGGCGAGAAAATAGTACAAACTAGCCCACTAAACTAGCCTAAACTTCTACAGAGACTGCTACAAATAATTAGAAGATTAACACAAACTTTTAAATAGATGACTACAGAAAGGGATATCCCAAATGTTGCTGAGCAAAACACGGGCAAGTAGTACAGTAGACATCCACTTCTAGTTTCTTCCACGTTTCTTTCCGCTCTTGACCTCGCTTCCAGCCTTGGACGAACTTGATGTCTTAACCTTCCTGTCTTCAACCTCGTTTGTTGAATCATCCGAGTTCTCATTCTCTGAATTCTCCGAATCTTCTGTCTTTGGCAAAATAAATTTCACCTTGCCAGTGCCATTAGTATTAGACTTCCCACTTTTGGTAGATTTTGTCTTCGAGGATAATGCAATCTTAGAAGTTCCTTGCTTTGATTTTCCAGTTTTCGGGGTTTCTTGCTTAGGCTTCTGCTTTGGTGTTTCAACATCATCATCTTTTGATTTCCTTATCTTGGAAGCATCTGTCTTCTTCGAATTGTTTTTTTGTGCAGAATCAATAGATTTACCACCACTTTTCAGAGGACGATCCTCAGACTTACTGCCAGTTTTCAGAAGACGATCCTCAGATTTACTGCCAGTTTTCAAAAGACGATCCTCAGATTTACCGCCAGTTTTCAAAAGACGATCCTCAGATTTACCGCCACTTTTCAGAGGACGGTCCTCGGATTTACCGCCACTTTTCAGAGGACGATCCTCGGATTTACCACCACTTTTCAGAGGACGATCCTCGGATTTACCACCACTTTTCAGAAGACGATCCTCAGATTTACCACCAGTTTTTTGTGCAGCGTCCTTAGATTTTCTACTAACTTCACCCTCAGACTTGCCAGCAGTCTTGGACTTTTGGTTAGACTTCACGGACGGCCCCTTTGATTTACTTGATGTAGCTCCACCACTACTAGAAATCAAAGTAAAAAGTTGATACCTCAAAAGAAGAATAGAAAAAGACATTAATACACAACTTTCACTAACCTTTTAGAAGAAGAATCCCTCTTTCCTTCCTTTTTTGATTCACCAGCATTAGTTTTCCCTTTCTTTTTGAGCGGCCTAAATATAATCACATAAACAAGTGAATTTGAATGCACAAACCCAAAAACTAAAGGCAAAAGCTCAGAGGAAACAGAAATTCTAAAGCAATATCCCACGCTGATAAATAAAATACAATCATCGACGCAAAATAATTTTACAATGATTTTTCTAACATTACAACATAAATGGCGACTAAAATAAACAAAAACAACATAACATACATATCATCAGAAGGATCGGGACTTGCTTGATGACTTCCTTCTTCCTGTTACAAGAAAAAATTGCATTATTATTATAGACATAGAAAAAGATTAACATACAAAATTCAAGGGAGAAAAACCTACCCCATCTGGATCAGCAACAAATTCAATAATTTCCCATTTCTCCTCTTCGAAATTCAATATCTCCTCATCACCATCATCATACAAGACCTAAAATAGAGAGAGAACAGTCAGAAGAGTATGAAAGCACAACTCATGAATTATATTATTTGACCATTTAAAAATAACATTATAAATAAGAAATAAAGGGCTTGTTTAGTTTGAACAGCAATTCATGTTTCCATTTCTTAATCTCATCTCTAATTGCCCAAAAAAAACTTGTTTTCTCTGTATATTCAATAACAATTATGGGTCTGTTTTGGTTTAAAAGAACTTTATTTTCATTTCTTGTAAATATAAGTTATAACAAAATGAAAAGTTGAAAATAAAAACAAGCCCATTTTGTCTGTTTTCTAAACAATATTTTGAAAACAAGACAGTGAAAACAAGGGCATGTTTGGTCTACATTTTCATTTTTTTTTTCAATTTTAATTACAAAAATGCCACATTTTCACTTTATTTCATGTTTTCAAAGTATTGTCCAAGGAAACAGTAACATTTCCATTACAAGAGTAGAAAACAAAAATCAGAGTGAATGAACCAATGAGTTGACATTATTGTAAATAAAACTAAATGCTTTCTGAAACCAATCAGACTCGTAGATTATTCTTTTGCAATTAAAAGTGAATACAACATGTGAAATAGAAAATATTTTTGCAAAATAAACAGAGCAATCTTGAGTTTGCTACAATAGCAGAATTTGTACAATTACTTTTCAAATGGGTAAATCTATATAACAAAACAGAAGTAGAAAGTTTTACTGAGATAAATTGGAAGGTGATGGCAAGGTAAAGAGATGGTAATATAGCTCACAAATCACCTTGTGCTTCTTAATGGAAGAATCAAATGAATCAACAACACCTTCATAAAACCTGCAAAAGATTGTGAAGAATATATATCACTATTTTACCATGGTGAACAGGTGAACCTCAAGATGGAATATGCATATCATACACTTAGATACCAAGAAGGAAAAAAAGCATGACCCCTAGTTCATTACTATGTAAAATATATCTCACCCAAGCACCACCACCATTTCATGAAAGCAACATAGTTACAGTTTATTTAACAGAATATGGTGTAACTACAATTAGGATTTAGCAGCTTATATAAGTAGTAGTTAAAACAAGAGACAAACAAATTAACCCTAGAAATAAAATCTTTAACTCAAACCATGTCGACAAACCATAGTAGGTAGGTAGTCACAGATTGAGAATACAGGCAGCTAAACCAAAAACTACTATAGAAGGCATGAAGCAATTGTTACAACAAAGATAGCCGACAAAATTACAAATTAGATGCTCAGAACACTAATAGTACATAAAACTAAGGAGAATTATTATCAACACCCAAAAGCCATAGCTTAGCTAAAGGCAAAATCATCATTAATCCAGCCATAGCTTGGCCCAAAACGCCTGCAATAGCAGCTGAAGTGCAGAGGCAAAAACAGAACAGGCAGCTATGCCAAAGAAATGTGAGCCACAAGGAGCTTCCTAAAAGAGTGTAAAACAGGTGTCCACTATTTAGTATTGCCAAAAGACAGGAGAACAACTGGGAGTCGGTCAAATCAGGTGGGATATACAACCCTATGTAACAGCAAACAACTGTAATGGGTCTGCACATTCTGACTGTGTTGTGTCAACTCAAACAGTGAGGTCGGTATGCACATGAAAGAATGGAGTAGTGCCTGATACCCGGAAATGAACACCGGATGCAATGGATCTAGGAGACAAAAAATCATTTAGAGAGAGAAAAGCATGAGACATTGTGAGCAAAGAAGAGTTCTCGATCTAGGAGGATAGCAAATGCTTTGTTCACCCAATGGTACAAAACCTGAATGATTACCTAACCTCACATATCCCTATTCATTTATCTAACTAAGCGCCTTTAACTGATTAACTTTTCAATCCCCTTCAGTCCTGACAGAAATAAAATGATCTGAATGGCACACAAAGTAACTGTGATCAAGATTAGAGGTAAAAAGATAACTCAACCACATATACCAAGGAAACAACAGCTTGTTTCAACCCAGTATGCACCAAGTACATACCCAATAGCATACAACACTCCCAGTCCCAGATCCTACATAACTAAAATAACCAATCACAGCATGTCGCAAATGAAGAACCACCATGAACTTACATTTCATCATCTGGCCACCAAACTTTAACCCGTGTTCCAACAAGACTTTCATCATTTTTCTTGATATCAGACTCCTGAGACAATAGTCAGAAGATCAGCAATCAAACTGAGAAGAAAAATAAAAACTGTGTAATTAACAAGAAATAGTGGGAAGCATTTTAGAACAACATAGGAAAATACAGATAGCATTTAAAAATAAGGAAGCCCACATGAACTTGCAACTAATTAATTCCTCTGCTATAATAAGGACATTGATCAGTATTATTTCAACAAATCAGCATCACATTAAAAAATAATCTCAACACATTTAATCATACTGCAAAAGTCCAGCACATAACCCACATAGCTACTAAAAGGACAGTTCCAAAGGACGATGCATAATGAAATTTTATTATCAAAATTCTAAAATTACAGAACAGGGTTCACACTTTTTCTTTTCCTGGAGCGCGTTTCCTCTTCAAATTTGTCTTAGGAGTCTCCTCTGGATGTTCACGTTTGGTTGTTTTCCTAGCTGACTTAAGTGAAGATGCCACTGCCTAAAACATTTACAAAATTAGTCAATAATTTATTTTTGGACAAAATAATATATCATGTTGCAGTGATATGAATAAATAATAGCAAAGAAATGTTCTAACAGCAAGCACAAAAGTACCTTATCCTCATCTTTAGAGGAAGATTTTGCTAGACCCTTTTCTAAGTTACCTTTCTCCTGTCCCTTCCTTTTCTTTTCCTCCGACTTCCGTGAGGATGACCCACCATCACCCTTTGTTCTTTCTTCTGCTTTTCCACTACCCTTTTTTACAGCATCAACAAAAGTAGTAATTTTCATGTCAGAGCTACGACCAAGTCCCTTTTTTGCTGATGGCTTTGTTGGTTTTACTTCTGAATCACATGTTCCTTCAGACACCCTTTTTGAATCATCTTCTGCAGCCACTTCTTTCACAGAGATATCTTTCTTTTTTGTCCGTGCACGTTTCGTTGAGCGATTCTCATCATGATTGCTCTCGCTTGGTGAAGGAGAAACAACAGCATCAGACTCAATGTCACCTGCTTTAGTTGATGAAATCTTAACTTTAATCTCTCTGTCATTCTCTGAAGTTCCAGTAGCCTCAACAACACCATCCTCGTTAAGAGAACTAGGAACTTCTTTGATGTGACTTTTAGAGTCAATTGTTTTCTCAGCTTCCTTCTCACTAACAGCACTTGAGTTCTTAGAAGACTTTGCCGATTTTGAAGAGCTCGATTTCCTACCTCCCCTCTTTGTACTTTGTTCCTTCTTTGTACTTTGTTCCAGCTTTTGTTCTTTATTGTCAACTTTTTCAATGTCTAAATCATTACCCGACAAATTATTACCTTTTGACAGAACAGAAGAGTCAGTATCATCTTGCTTCTTTAGGGATTTTGAATCTATTAAAGCATCATCTTCTCCAGCCTGCGCAATGCCATTGCTCATTACAGACTTGGGAGATCTGTCCTCAGCAGCATTATCTTGTTGAGGTGGTGTGGCTTCTTTTGTAATCTCGCTATCCACCTGATCAAGAAAAATTGACATCTTCCAGTGTCCCAAAGCTGGAGGGTAAAAAATAGAACAGCCCAATGAAAAACAAAACATATGGATAGAACAGACACACCTGTGCCGACTCCTCCACAGGCTCTTCTGCTGATTTGCAGTCATGTACCTGGACCAAAAACAAACGAAATCATAAGCTATTTCATGAAGAAAAATTGTCAAGCCAAAAGAATGAAATTCACCACATGATCACTAGTAACACATACATCATTTAGCGCCAAGTTATCTGATGTATCTTTGCATACTGAGGCAAGAACATCACTATAATCATCCAAAGAAATACCCAAGGTATTCACAGCTTGCACTAGATAAGGTTTAAGCCTTGCTGCACAACTTTGAAGAACTCTTTCCCCCAACTTTCGAGCAATTGGCATAACTTCCTGAATCATAATGACAGCAACCAAGACAATAGTAAGAAATTCATGATAAAATGTTTCAGTTTCATAATCACGATCTATTAAAATGAAAGAAATTAAATTTCCAACCTCATTGTCTTTCTTTACACTATCTAAGATTGGAGAAAGTAGGTCAAGAGATATATCTTCACTTTCCTCAAGAACAAGGACCATTATGGTTTCCATGGACAAGAAAACATTTCCTGGGTGATGTTCCCTGAAAGTTTTAAACAAAGCTGCTTAGAACCATATTCACACATCTAGCATCCAACTAGGTAAAGAAACCAGAAATACACTACAACTACAATTACTGCTTCTAGTAATAATTTCATATTCAATTCAAACCATAGAAAAAATCATTTCATCTCATCTGGCTTGTGTTAGTGTGAAGAAATATGTCACAGAATCTAATATTTAATTACTGTTGAAATAAATTAGCTGCCTCTTTTATCTTATATATATAGGGAGCATATCAAATGAGGAGTTTTACAATTAGAGGGTTAAATTTTGACCATACAACCATACATGGATGGTCATGATTAAGAGTTATTTAAGTAGCACATGATCACTTAAAAAAATCACATGACTTTTTCTTCTAATCTTGACGATCCATGTATGATTGTGTGGTCAAGATTTAACTCTATCACTCTCTCATTGTAAAACTCCTCTTATTTGATATGCTCCCTATATATATATTCACCTTGCAAAGCATACAATGATTGAGTGCAATAAAAGTCCACATTCAGTTGCACACAAAAAAAAGGAAGGCATACCACAGGAGAAACATTGACATCATTATCTAATACTTACTACTTAGAACCAATAATGATAATGATATCAGTCATTAAAGTTCAGAACCAAATGGAACACCAACCCTACCATTCAGTCAAAAGCAAATTTCTCAATACAAACATCTTAAGATTATATATCATGTATGAGGATAAAAAATTGATATTCATGACAATGCAAAAGTCCAACTTCGCCTAGAGATATAAGCCTAAACACAGCGTATAAAGCTTGATAATCCTACCCTTACAAGTCGGTTTTGTGTGGTCAAGTTCGGCATAAAATCTAAGAAATGCATTACAAAACATCCCGAAGCTATAATGCTGGACTTATATACAACAGTTCTTACCTTATTGTCTTCAAGAAATGCTGAAACATCTCCAAAATGAGGGCATCGCATTCAAGATCCAGCATTACCACACATGACCTGACTTTTGCAACTGTTTCGAGGATTAAAATCCTCTTTTGGTACCATCGGTTTGAGCTATCATGTAGATTTTCAAATGAAGATACAATTAATCTAAAGACCTCCTGAAAGAAAATGACACCATTAAACTCAACAGACAGAGTTTGTAAAGAGCACGACAGTAGAATAGAATACAATTAATTTTAATTTAGAACAGAAAATAATCAAGCACACCTTCATTTGGTCATCATCGTAAGGAGCATCAGGTGCAGTGATTCTTGTTATCTCACTGAAGCAGGAGGCAACTGCAACTTTGACATCAACATCTGAATGCTTTACAAGTTTATTAGCAATTAATACTTTCAATGATGGAGAGAGTGCATTTTGCATAGATTCAGTGGGTGACTGTTCAACCCTTGATAGGCAACTTTCAACTTGCTGCAGTTCCAAGAAAGAAACGCAATATCAAGCACATGTGATAAATATTTTGGTCAGCCATTGTCTTGAGACCTACATAACTTCTACGAGATGAGAAATTAATTAATGCTGTTATACTACAACAGAGTTACTAGTTGACGAGGAAAGTTAGACGATGCTTTTTGACTTTTTTCAATTTTTGTTAAAATTAACCCCCGAAACAAATATACAGTATTAACAACTTAGGAAAAATTAAAGCATGTAAAGAACGAGTAACAAAATATTCAAACACACATCCAAGACTGCAGTAACTATGGTAATAGCGATTCATAAGAAACAGAACTCACAAATAAATTCAATGAGCAGAAAAAAAGCAGTTATGTAAAAATTTAAAAGTTAATGAGGAGGATTGCAAGATTATATAAAATGTAGGATCGTAACAAGGTTTGTAAGATTCTACCAAAATGAAAAACTAATATATATATATATACACACACAAAATAATTTATTCATTTTTTTCATTTACATAATATTATTTAATATATGTTGAATAAATGGTACCAAAGGCCCAAAGAAACAAAGCTAAAAGCCTCAGGGGAAGCAGACCACAGCAGTCTCCCAAGAGAGGCACAAAAGAAAATCAGTAACACAATCAAAAATCCTAAGCCGTATATCGAGAAAAACTAAAGTTGGATAAGACGTCCCCACCTGGTCTATCTGATCTACACATCCCTCCCAGCAAGGTAATAAATCTAGGAAATAATCGAATATGATAAGGATAACCCGAGGAAATACCACCCTCCAACAAATGAATAGCAACTAGAAAGTTACTCTCCACCAAGATCCAACAAAAACCACATTGAATACGCAAATGAATACCATTGAAAATACCCGAAAGTTCTGCCAAGACTAATATATGTTGATTATAAATTTTTATAACACTGATATTATTAAATGATATATATTATTTTGTTCCGATTATTATGGTATTTTTATATTAAAATAAAATTTACATAAAACTATATGCTTATTAGATGGATGATATGTGCCAATTTTAATGAACCCTTTTAGCCTTTATTTTTTCAAGCTTTTTACCCCTTTTCCATAAAAGAGCCCACTTTAGTGACTGAGCACATGGGCCAAAAACAAAATACAGCCCAATTGTAAATAAGAGTGTGCCCTGACATCCCATCTAGGAATAAGAAACAAAACAACGTCTTCTGGCTGCTGCTGCTGCTCACTCACGGAAACAATGTGCCGCTGCAGCACTTGTGTTAGGAACCAGAGCAACAGAAACCAAATGGTGATTGGATTTGTCGGAAACCACCACTTGCAGGACAAGAAATTGTTGGCGAAAGAGCAAAGGTTGAGGGACTCTCCATCACAGATTAGGGGGAACCAGGACGCGCATCCTGGCAAGGAAATCATTTATTAGGGATTGCAAGAGAAACAATCTCACGATCTTTGTGATCTTGCACAGGATCTCGCTTAACTATGAACTCGTGTGCACTCCAACTCATTCAGGGGTGGCAAGATCATAATATTTCGCAAGCTTACAATTTAGATTGCTATCTGACAACAATTGCATCATAGGCACCAGCCACTAGAGGTAAACATTTTGCAATGTAATTTTTTTTTCCTTTTATTTGATGGCAAGGAACTAATTTACATTCCAGAGTACGCCGCTACAACAGTCATAATTATACCTCATCAATTCAAAGATATCAAATTGTCCACGCCAAGAAAATGTATTCAAAACCCTATTGATTAACGAATATAATTGGTACCGTTTTTCCTTATAAATAGATAATTTGGTAGGCTGAGAAAAGTATTATATTCCTAAAATTTTACTGTACTTAAAATCAATAACAAACATAACTAATTTAAACGCGATACAAGAGGCACTTTAAAGACCGATAACGTAATACTTTTAAATTTCTTATTTTAGCTTGGCTTACAAAAACTAGTTATCCTACATTCCTTAATCCCTCTTTTTCCCTAGAAACAAATTTAGTAGAGCTTAATATATTTACAACAAATGGAGACATATATTTGATGGCACCGCCTATGCCCAGATATATAGTTGGTTTCTGATTGTTAATTCTGATAGAATAGGTAAAAAAATCTGAATGAACTCGATATCAGCAAACAATTCATCTTTTTCCACTTACACTACTTGTTGGAAAATGGCCTAACCTAATCAGTAGATGCCAACATCCAAACTAATTTTAAGATTAGCAGACTTATTAATATTACCAATCAAACCTAGCTAGTCAGAACATTCAAGAAATGAGGCAACTGAGAAAGTAGTGCACACAAATCTACAATCCAAATATCAAAACATAAAGAATTGTGTACGAGTCTAATTCTATTTTCAATTTTTTTTCATCACGTACATCACTCAATTTGAGGATTTCTACAAACAATTATTTTCAGTTTTTTCAACCTCAAACATTTAACGAAGATCATGAATTATGAACAAACAGCAACAAGCCATCATAAACAATTCAAAAAAACTCATAGAGAATCCATGCAATAAGAGCAAAAACATGGCATCAACAACATGCAAAATCAATTAAAGAAAACCTAGCGAACAAGCTCCATGCACAGAACAAACGAAACAAAATGAGAGAAAAAAAAAACAGAGAAATAAAAAATTCAACGAAATTAAAAGAGAAAAAGAAGAGTGTGTTTATTTACACATAGAAGACTAAGTAAGTCATCAACGGAAGAAGGAGGATCTACGAGTTTTTTTCCTGCTTGTAGAAGTTCCTCTTCAAGCTCCTTATCAGTGGAAGCCATTGTTACCGTGATTCAAGTCTCGTTCGTTGCAGATCTTGCAAACTCACTGCATCGAAACCCTAGAAAACACTAAAATCGAAGCAATTAAACACAATTCGAAAAAACTTTAGGGTTTTTTGTCTTCTTTCTCTAACCTCCGTTTGTGAAAACAGAGAGAGAAAGAGAGAGTGAAGTTTGTTTTTGAGAAAATTTTGGGCACGAAAACGAAAAATAAATAAATTTATGCGTGATGTTATATAGTAGCGTTTTATTATTGATTTTTTATTTTTATAATTGGTGCGATTTTAATTTGGGCGCTACAAAGGAGAATCTATATTAGTTCGGATCTCGCGGGTTTGTAAATTTGAGTTGAATTTTGGTTTTGGAATCCGCCATTTGGATCTTTTCAATTTCATGGGTATGGGAGTGGGGTCCACGTGGCTTTTGCCATTACCATGGATGATGATATTATATCTTGCTTATTACCCTTTTCAATTCTGAGTTATGGTTTTTTAGCTTATTGTGGATGCATACAATTACAAGTTACTAAGATTTGAAATAGTTCTATTTTATCAACATGGGAGTATATAAATGGTTTAACATTATTTAATGTTATTGTCATGGTGAAGAAAAATAGACGAAATGTGATTTTGTGGTGACCTATTTTCTGTTTATTTATTTATATATATGTAGCAGGCGAAATACATCTAACTAGTGTTGGTGTGTTTTGGTGGTAGGATTACGGAATTGCGCGGCAAGGTTGAAGTATCAAATTATGGGGTAAAGTTGAAGCGCCAAATTGTAACTTTACAAATTACATGGCAAAGTGTATTAGGATGCGACAATTTTTGACAAGGTGTAGTTTGAACGCAAAACTAGATATGCGTCTAATATGTTTGCCTAAAAGGGTAAAAATGTTTCATTAAAGTATAAATTTTGCTCTTGTCTAAAAAGGATTTGTGTGCGTTTAAGGAGGTGAAAGAAAAAATATTTGTATTGTGATCTGATTCATTTTCATCCAATGATTGATATTTGTTTTATTCAATGGTCTAGATTGTGGAAGGATAATTTGCTTTGGCAATTAATTGAGTTTTTTGATATATTTGTTGATCGATCATCTCATATTTTGAATATTAATATAATAAGGATGTATTATATTAATTAACATATTTTATTTTATTATAAATATCTATTACTGTGTTTGGAAAGTCAATGATTCGTCACTAAACAAACAATTAGTTGAAGTTATATATAGTAACTATTGGTTTGACCTACAATATTACTCGCATACATACAAAGTTTCCAAACATACATTATGTTTTATTTAGTTGAATGTCAATTTAGTCGCAATCATTAACTTACTTTATTGTCGATGTTATTCAAAGACCAACTAGCACCTGTTTTATTCTATTTTATTTGTCGCATAAAGTTAATTCTATTTTATTTGTCGCATAAAGTTAAAAAACGTAAATTACAAAATACAATTAACATTTTTAAAAATATTATATATCTTTTTAATATGTCTTTTATCTCTATCTTTATCATGCACTCTACGATAACAACTGTTACCGCTCAAATGAATGGATTAGTAAGGAAAAATAGTGTTCTCTGATTAATATTAATATTGTACAATGTAAGCAAAATGAGACAAATATTTTGCTAAAATGTAGAGAGTATAACAGAGGATGAGATTTTCACCTCATAAATGTTTAATATCTATCTCTATGAAATTATAATACGATGATACATGATTAATTACACACGCATGAGTTAATAATTTTTCTTCATAATAACCCACGATACAATCCGCATGTAACAAAATGTATTTATATGTGAGCATACTCCTCTATTATACTAAGTTGTGTTGAAAAGTATGAGGGGCACGGGAGAAGCAACAAGTCAAATGCTTCAGGATCCACAAAAAACTTTGACGTCACATCTCAACCTAAAATCTTAATGCAATGGATATATGAGTCACCTCTCTTATATATTCAACATTTTGCTCATTCGTAATCGACGTGAGACTTAAATACTCACACTTGAATCAAATATTCTACCCCTCAAGTATGAGGATCCTACATTATACTTGCATCATAGTAATTACCAATGGGACAAGCCTCTTAACTACATCGTCAAGAAGACTTTCGATACAAGAATCCAATACTAGGATTCACTCCTGCTCCCCACCAAGCCAAACTATGGCTCTAATACCACTTGTTGAGGAGTCCACGAGAGCAGCAACGAGCCAAATGCTTTATGATCACAAGAAATTTTGACACCACTTCTTCACTCAAAATCTTAAGGCAATGGGCATATGGGTCACATCTCTTATGTATCCAAAATCTTGTTCATTCATAGTCGATGTGGTACTTAATCACTCACGTTTGAATCTTACAAGTTGAAGCATGGAAATTGGAAGTACATCATATCATAGTGAAAATTATTACTTTGACTATATATTTATTAAGCATTTCATCTCAATGGGTACGTAAGTTGGTTATAGTAGTCTTAAACTTTAGTCATCATGTTAATATTGTTGGTGATTCCTTAAGAGCTAATTCCACTATCCTTTAAACCCTAGCACAAATCATATTTTGGTATTTTAGACACGAAAAAATAGTTATTAAAATATGTTAACGACTTTTTCACAATCATATTAAACCATAATTTCATACTATAAATAGCTGGAATACAGTTACGACCGCAATCACAATTTAGTATATTGATGGTTAATTTTTTCATATCAATTACATTGCATATAAATGATGAACAATTTTTCAGCAACCTTTGAATTTTTTAAAAAAACAAGTTAAGGATTATATAATTAGGATTGTAGATATGAAATTTGATGGCAACTTAGCAATACAATGGGAAAATATTGCTCCCGAAAAGGAAAGTGATATGGGACTCCCCTAAAAAAAAGTGATAATGAGCGGTCTCCCATCTCAATGGTTCTCGAGGTTACCACTAAGTGCGATGTTATTTGATTTATCATTTTGTTGCGGTGTTTGTTTAGTTCAGATAAGTAGATTAACTTCTAATAAATACATATCTAATGGATGATTTATTGTCATAAACATTACCGATTTAAAGGCATGGATATGTCAAACAATTTAATTTTGTTACATTTGTATGTATTTCATCATTTTATGCTATTAACTTAAATGTTGTGAATTTGTTCGCAAATTATATTACGCGATATGATTTCCCGTAAGATATAGTGGGGTTAATATGTTACAAATACGCAAGGGGAAGATCATGATTTTAAATCGTTCACCAAAACTTTTTGTAATGCTAGTGAAATTGTGAGTTTGTTTAATTTTAGTGATTTTAAATTTATATTTTCCTCGAGTGATGTATTATACTAATTTAAATAAATGATATCAATTTTTTAGTAAAAATAAAGTTGAGGTACATTGACGAGGGCCTTACATACACCTTCATGGCATGGTAAGCTATTTTAGTACAAGTTATTTATTGCTACAAAATCTCTAACTTATATATTTTTTTTTTTCAAAAATACATTTTCAGTAAAAAAATATTAGCAGTTGCTTATATAGGATATTAAATTTAGCGTGATTCAAAAGTATATTTCTAAAATTTGTCTAAAATTTATAAAAAAAATCTACTTAATACAAGAAAATAACATGTTGATTAAAATATATTACTGCCCTTATTCAACTCATTTATTTAAAAGGTATTTTAGTTCAAATCAAAAAAATAACATGTAAATTAAAATACATAACTGTCCTTATTCAAGTAATCAAACAATTTAGTCTAAATCGTTTTACGCACTTTTTGATGCAAAATAATTAATGAAAAATAAAATTGTCAACAATCAATAAAAAAAAACACAACTTCATAATAAATGGGCTACACATATGAAAGACAAAAAAATCAATGGAGGAAAAATAAATTAACAGCATAAATTATCATTTTTTCAACAGCTCCAAGGCAAAAGAGAAAGAGAGTAACAAAGCAAGAGAATAAGTTCCCCATAGTTAAAACTCCAATGCGGCAGAGACAATTTTCGATGTAGTACATGTTGACAAATTTACGTTAATAGTAATTTTTCTTTAGAGTTTTCGTTATTGATGTTAAGGAGAAGAAGATTGTCGGTTTAGTTTTGACAAATGAGATCGTGATGCTGGAAAAAATAAGAGAGAAGTTGAAGATTTTAAAATTTAAATTTTTTCGATCTAAAAATAAATTGATCTATTATGGAGGGACTAAGTCCCTCCAACAAAAATACATTGTGAGATTAAATCAATGGCTCATATTTGAGAACGTTTAGACCTTTCATGGACAATCATGCATACTATAGAGAAATACTTCAACCATTTGCAACCCACTTCTTTCTCCTTCAACCATTTGCAACCCACTTCTTTCTCCTTCAACCATTTGCCCATCTAACATCAGATGAAGCATAAGAGACTAATAACGTCAATAGCAATTAACACAAGGTTTTTTTGCACTGAAAAGTAATTGTTGAAAATTAAAAAAAAAAATTGATAAAATAAACTTAAACCGCACACCGTAATAAACTTACACGAGAGAAAATATATTTTCAACATCAAACCACCAATTTGTCTATAAAAAATTGAAACACCCCAAAAGAATTTATCGGAGAAACCAAAAACACACTGACGCAAGAGAAATTTCAGTTATAAAAGATGTTTTTCTTTTTACAAAAATAATAATAATTAGGATGTTTCAAAAAACTCTCCAACTATACTTTTTTCATGTTCTTGTCGTCAATTTTATTCACTAGGTTTATGTTGAAGCTTTCATTGTGGAGAGAGTGTGATTTTCCATCACATGAAATTGAAATTATCAATGATGAAATTGAACTATTAAACACATTATAAGATATTACTAATAAAAATTTGAAAATAACTATATATCATACAAATACAAATGACAAGTTGTCACCGATAAAATTAAAATATTATACAATAGATTAGTTATCACTAATAAATATTTTGAAATTAATATTGTAACACCCCAACTCTCTTTGTCTAAACGATTATCAATATGTCCTTATTATTATTATTACTATTGTTGTTATTATTATAATTAAATAAATGCACTAATTCCTTATAAAATTGCATATAATGATAATCTAGTGATAGCATAACCAAATTGGAAATTCGAGTGGTAAATGTTTAAACTTTAGTAATTTTTTATGCAATTTAAGATCATTTTTATAGTTAGTAGAATAATTATAATAATAAGAATAATTAGTTTTATAAGATATGGTATAATTAATTTGCATAAGTAGAAATTTGAGTGAGTAGTAACCATTCAAATGTTGTTAGGGGCTTAATAGAGGGTGCAACCCACTTATGAGTGGTGCACCTATCAATCTTCCCATAAACAAATTTAAAATAGAAATAGAAATATTGAGGGAAAAAAAAAGAGAGAAAAGAGGAAAGAAGAAGAGAGAAAACAAAAACAGAGAGAACACACTAACTCCATTGCATGTCTTTCTCAAGCTCCCTCATTTCATCATCTCATCATAGAAACAACCCTAACACCTATATTAGAGAAAAAAGAGGACCAAGAGGGAGAGTGAAATGAGAAATTATGAGAAAGAAGAAAAGAAAAGCTAGGGTTTTAATATAGGAGAAGAAGTTTAGAGTTCTTGCATGTTGAGAAGGAAGATGGAAACGTGAAGAGGAGTTAAGGTTTCACTTGTAGAAGAAGGAATTAGAATCAAACTTTGGGGGTCTCAAATATCTTCTTAAGGTAACATAGAAAATCCTCTTAAAACCTCTCTTAGGTGTGATTAGAGATATTGGTTGCATGTTCTTAATATCTGTTCATGATTTGTATATTTAGGTACTGAGATAATTCTATTTGATTTAGTATCATTGATTGTTAATAATGCATGTTAGGTGTTTGTATTAATTACTATGAAGAGTTGTTGTTTTATTATTGTTGTTGAGTGTTGTGGTTGGGTTTGTGATGAGATGATGATTGTTTAGTATTGGTAATTACTTGGTTTTATGTTGAATTTTGAATGTATTTTACTTAGTTGATTATATAAACTTGAAAATATAAAGTTTGAAGTGAAAATAGTATAATGTTGTCTTTGAACCCGTATAGGTACACCTTTGGTATTTTGTTCATAATTTTCTCCATAGGTAGTGTTTTGAGCTGATTTCTATCCCATTAGAAAATAGACTTAATTACCTACGAAATAGGCACTGGTTTCACTAATTTTCATGTCGAATTGATAGAGAAAATTGAGTCACAAGTTGGAAAATAATATGTTATTCCGTTTTTGTATATGTATACCTTATTCTATTCAAATGTATTAATTGAATGTCTATCATACAGAATAAAAATTATATCTATAAACTAGGCATCTAATGCTTTCCAAAATGTTATATTTTATTCAAATCGGACATCGTTTGATATTTTAATTAAATTACCAAAGTTATAGTGTTTTCTGCATAAAAAGATTATGACGTAGCTAAGTTAAAATGGGTATAACAAAAGCAATATGAATTGGTTTTTAGTGAAATCAATTGGAATGGAAAGTTGTTTCCTATTAATTTGTTGCTGTAAATTTTTATAAGTTTATATTACATTTATAAATTTTCGTGATTTTATGAAGTAGACTGTTTTGTATTATGAGTTTCTCTGCATTAGTCATTTTGAAATATCTATATCTTAAGCTAGGAAATCCGTTTTTGAGTGAAACCAATTGCACTTGAAAACTTAAATATAACACTCTTTTCTGGAAGTTTGATATGTTAAACTCATGTTCCATGGTGTGAATGGAGATTACTCAATGTTATGATTAGATATATACTATATTATTATTATTATTATTATTATTATTATTATTATTATTATTATTATTATTATTATTATTATTATAGTTATATATATATATATATATATATATAGGGTTCATTCTAGCTAGATGAATTCTCTGTCTATATACGACGAGAGCGAAGGGTAAGCGAGGGTAAGTGAGGCACCACTTACGGACTTAATTATGTCCAATCTTACCAAAAGAGGTTATTCAAGTAGAGGACATTGGGTGAAACCAATGTAGTCTTTATGACTTACTTGATATGTTGAGGTTAAGTCATTAGATTACTCATGTCTAGTGGTTTAAAGTGTTTAAAAGATTTGAGGCTAAAGGTAGAAGATGTATTTAAATATAGCTTACGAAGAAATAGTATTATATTAATTTGAAGTATAGTTTGCCGAGAAGATTTTTCATGCTTAGCACACCGGCATGGCTGAGAAACATCAATAATTGTTTTTATTAAATATATGTTACTGAGTTTTATGCTCACTATGTTGAAGGTGATGTTTTCCAAGTAACAGGTAAACGTTGAAAGTCTGAGGAGTATCCGGATTTGCTCATCAGTCCTTCAATGTCATGAGTCGGATCACGTCTTGAGTCTAAATTATAGTCATAGTTTAATTAAGTCACTAGAAAGTTGTTTTAAAGTTGTAAGTAGATATTTATGAATTAAAAATTTCAGTTTCATTTGCATTGTGTACATTTTTGTTTCATTCCTGTTAAAAAAAATTAAGCGTTACAAATATAATACATGTTACAAATTGTAACGGATCAAATTGAACTATCAAATATAAGATAAGTTGTTACTAAAAAAATACAAAATAATTATCAAACACGGGATACGTTGTCATTAATCAGATTGAACTATCATATGAGGGAAAAATCATTATTGATAAAAGTTCAAAATAACTATCAATTATTACTAATGAAATTGAACTACTATACACGAAATAAACTATTAATATTAAATTTTTATAATAACTATCATACACAAGAGAAGTTAACACTAAAAAAAATTATAAAATAACTATCATATACGATATAAAATAACTATCAACCTTTATTTTGTTAAAGTTTTATCTTTTCTAAAACTACATATTATATAATACATCAATTTTGGATAGGAAAAGTGCAGCTTATTTTACAATACACATCGACGTGCGATATGTGCGGATGCACTAATATTTTACTAATATATTTTGAACTTTGAAATATTGTTATAGTGGATCAAAAGATAATTAAGAATTAAATTTTTTAAATATTTTTGCATGCTTATTTATAATATTATAAACGTCTAATAAAAAAGTTATAACTTTTTATAATTGATGAATTTATAACAACAAAAAAAGTCACTGTAAAAGAACAAGAAACTAAAATAATGAAAATGTATAAACAAAAATTAAATGTTAAAATGACTATTTGCAAAAAGAAAATATATTATAATATATCTGTAAAATTTTATTACATTTAAGATAAAACATCAATTTATTTTAGTGTTCACCAATAACTGAAAACCACAAAAATAAGAATGTTTATTTAGAAATTAAATGTTAATCTAACTTATTTTTTGCAAAAGTTAGTCATTTTTGTAGCACTTAATCAAAGGCGATTTTTAATGTTTTTTTTTTTTAAACCAAGATCAAGAAAACACCCAGTGATTTATTTTGATTTTCGAGAGTTACTTAGGATACTTTTACTTTATTAAAATATTGGGCTATGATTTTTTAAAATGTGCTTTTGTTTTAATATGATAAGAGACTCTTAATAGTAATTATTGTTATGAAAAAAAGAAAAAATATTAGTTAATAAGAATTTATTTTCGAAAACTATGAAATCAAAATTTTCAAATTTTGATCGTTTATAAAAATATAGATAATCATTTATTTTCTCTCACCTTCCTATTAAAAAAAAGTAAAATTAATACAAATTTAAAAAATAAAAAAAAAATATTTTTACAAATTAAACATACCCTAAAATACACATCCAATAACTTCTAGATTTCACTAAAGTTGTGTTTGGAAGATGGGCTTTAAAGAGAAAGGGTGAGGAAACCTTTGTTTTCAATTTTTAGATTAAAGAATTATTGAATGTTTCTAAACTTGATTGAAAAGATTTTGTCAAAAGTTAATCGATTAAAAAAGTGATTGAAATATTATATAATTATTCATCGTGTTATTCTTTTAATTTTTCAAAACCTCAAATATATGTCAAAATATAAATTTAATCTTTCAAAATCTTTCTCTTCAAAATATAGATTGCGAGTTTTGGAGCACTAAATTTATATTTGATATTTTTAAAAAAATAAAAAGAATAACATGATATATATAATCAGATAACATTTTAATCACACTTCACATATTCATAAAAATATTAATATATAAATATTTTATAGCTTGCATAATTTTGACAAGAAAAATAAGCTTTTACCTCTCCCTAAAATCTCCTTGCACACAAACACTAAAACTAATATGTCCCATCAATTTCCGAAAGTATTTCTACATTATGTTTGAGAGAAAAAAATGTGGGTGAGGGGTGGTCGTATAGCAATAAGGGAGGTGCATAAGTGATCCCTTTTACAAATTGCAAGGGAAAGTAAGAATAAATGTTAGAGATCTAAGTAAATATTTTTCTCCAATTTTGTCTCTCCAACTTTAAATATAGTATCTGATATTAAAACTAAATAGTATATTTTACATTATTAAAAATTATAATATAATAAAAAAAAATTCGAGGGTAAAATAAACATTCACCATTGAACTAGGAGCCTATGGACCTTTGTTTGTTTGTTAAGTAGAACTATAGCTCAGCGGCCTATGGGCCTCCTTGTGATAAAATAAATTGTGAAGAAAATAGTAAAAAAATCAAATAAATTAAAAACTGTTACATTTTTATATTTACTATTAAATATTGAATAAAGTTTAATTTGTATGCATTATTTGTGTAAAAATTACATCATAATCAATTATCTAAATAACTTTATAAATAGTTATAAAAAAAGTCAAATATTATTAATAACATAACGGTTGTGATTGATTAACAATATAAAAATTATTTATATTAATAGTACATATAAATTAACTTATATTAAAAATAGCAGTTGAAATAAAAAACCTCATAATTTTCCTTAAAAATATGTTAATTATTATGCTTTGAAATACAATATTATCTTGAAGGTTGCAAGCATTTCTAAAAATATTTCCATTCATATTTTAATAATAAAAATTACTTTTATCTAAATCTTTTATCTTTAGGTTCTAAGTATAAAAGAAAATAAAGTGTAACATTATATATATATATATATAAGCACTTGCAAGTTTATAAGGTTTTCCTCTATCATTTAAAACATAATTAATTTATTTGTGTCGGATATAATTCAAACCACATCTACTATATGATTTTTTTTTAAGTCACCATTATTGGGATTTTTGACATTAATCGTTTAGTTTTTAGAATTTGAGTTGAGTTTAACTTAACTATTATAAAGTCTACTTATGATATGAGTAATGTCCACCTCTTATAAACAGATATTCAAATCATATCTTTTAATATTGAACTCTTAACACACTCCATGATGTCTATGACCGAATATCTTAAACATGAGTCGAGTAGTTATGTAGTAGTCACCTAATAATAGGTGGCCCAATAATAAACGAATATTCTCTAATACAATTTTAAAAATTGGGTCATGTCTAACTCATCCCTTACAAAAATGATTTGTAAGGCGAAGATTGTCAATCATTTATAAACACATTTTCATACCCTATTTGATCCAACAAATGCCTCTTAACACGAGTCGTCATCATGACATTGTTTTTTTACTTGGAATTAGACTTCGTCTCAAATAAATGAGTTTAACAATCGAACTTAGATTCTTTTATTGGGAACTATCTGTAACATCCCGACCCTTACCGTTATCGGCGATGCTACCTCACGACCTTCTTGTCCCCCCTAACCACCCAGCATCTCGACCCTTACTGTTATCGGCGATGCTACCTCACGACCTTCTCGTCCCCCCTAACCACCCAGTAAAAATAACGAGTTTTTGCCTTCCGTGAGATTCGAACCCGGTACTTGGTGGATAAGTACCGCATCAACACACTCCCACTATCAATTGAGCCAGCAGCTCAATTGATCTCTCAACACACTCTCATATTAGTTTTTAATATCATAGTTAATCATAATTTATCTGTCATCTATTTTTTTGTTCGTGTATTATTGTCCTTAATATCTTTAATGAATCATTTATGGTAATAAATATGTTTGGTCTTTTCATCATTCTAAACTCCAATATAGTTCATATCCTCCTTCAACCTCGTTATAAGTGACACATTATAATACTTTTTTATCTAGAAAAACATGACAAGTGTTCCATAGCACAATGTCAATACTAGAAAAAGCATCATATATGTTTAGCCATCCAATCCGCACAAACATTCCCTCAACAAGTAGTGTTCAAAATAAAGCTTTGCATTAAGAGTATAGTAGTATGGCCTCTATCTATCAAATCCCAAAATCCATTACCTATGGGAGTTTTGAAGCAGCCAATACCATTACTTCTCGAACTGCCAAATAAACTGCCATCAACATTTACTTTAATTTTAGTATTTAATTAGAATACCAAAACATTTATTAAATTTTGTAACAATTCTATCATTTAATTAAGTAGCCTACCTAATTAATTAACTAGCCACTAATGTTACTTTCAATCATTGTAAATTAATATGCGAATTTTAGATAATACACATCAATTTATCATAAATAGATCTATGAAGTATTAAGAGCATCCACAATATATAGAGTTTTCTTATTATTAATTTTTTTTTTTAATAATAGTATTTAATAAACACTCAAATTTTCCAATTCAACACCTCAAAAAAATTTACTAAATAAATTTTACCGATAATTATATATTATAACAATTCAACAATATACGTTTATTTTAATACATTCAATTTATAGGGTGGTGCACATTTATTTTAATACATTCAATTTATGGGGTGGTGCTATTAAGTAAAGGAACCAGGTAGATCTCACATGCATTGAGATATCATTTTCTTTGCTAAATTTTTTCAATCATTGCTCTTTACTTTTGAATTTGACCACAGCCTTTTGCAAATAACGAAAAAGAAACTCTTTTTAGTTTTTATGAATGAACTTGATGGTACCGTGAGATAAAGTTTGCTATATCCCATAATCACAGAAAAAGTGCTCAATGGAATGCAATTCTTATTATTGCTTTCTTTGGTGCTTTTTTGGGAGTATTTTTATGCTTTTCAATTCATTGGTCCAGTGAGTCGCACTATCTTTTTTTGGATATTTTTTTAATTTTAATTAAAAAAATTGTCATATATACTTTTTTTTTAAATATATATATATATATATATAGTCATGCATTTTTTTTCTTCTTAAATCGACAAAATTAGTTATTAACTTGTTAAGTTAATATCTTTTTTCATTTACTTGAGTTTATAATCTTAGCATCAATTTTTTTTAGGTAAATGTTAGTAGTTACTTAAGTTAGTATTTTTGCATCTTCATCAAAATTTGTACTCCGTTTTTTTTATTCTTTTGCTTTTTTAACTTTGTTCAAATTAATTGAACTACTCAATCCCCAACATCAAACTTTGACCTTTATCTCAAACTAATTGAATTATTCAATCATCAACATCAAACTTTGACCTTTAACTCAAACTAATTGAACTACTCAATCTCCAACATTAAACTTTGGTGATTGTGCCGCACTTCTCACTATTTGCATTATTTCTTAAATAAGAAATATTTTATGTAACTCACATAAGAAAATAAACAAAAGTCAACAAGAACACTGAAATTTAGTTAATGTTTTAATTTTTAAAATTTTTTTTAGCATAATTATAATATTAAATGTTTTGACATCGACGGAGATAAATGTATTTCTAATAAACATAAAAATGATATAAATTTTTTAGTAATTAATTAATTTGAGACTAATAACAAACACTATTTATATAAAATATTATTATATTATCAATAAATCATAATCTTTCATACTTACGATTTTATAAGTAATTATAAAAGTAATAGGTGTGAAAAATTTAAATATTATAATTGTAAAGATTATCAAATTCCAATCTATTTAGTTATCTTTAACATTATGCCAAAAAAAAAGTCGTGTCATCAATAAAATGTCTTAATAGATGCGCCAAGCCTTAGCAAAAATGTACAACTAGTTTCAACACTAGAAAGTGTGGTCAAGTGTTAGGCAAAGTTTATAGCAAACTTATTGAATTTTCATAATATCATTTCACAAAAGCTTGGTGTAATCCTAGAAAGTCAAATGAAAAGAAAGGGTTTTCCTATGGTCCACTGAAGATACATGCCTTTTTTTGTTTTTAATTATTATTAAGTACATTAATGAACAATTTATAGTTGCCCCAAGAGATTTCAACTACTCCTTTGAGGTTATAAGTTTACGACTACTATAAGAAACTTGATTTATAATGACAACAAAAAGCCGTCACTAAAGGTCTAAAATTTATAGGTACAGCCCAAAAAACATATATAGAACATTTTTATAAATTGTCTATAGTCAACATATACCTACGGTGTTTACCGTCACTATAAACTATAGTGACGAACATTTGTCCATTGGACTAAACTAAGAGTTTTACTTACGATTTTTATAACGTCGGCATAGAAATTTACGTAACTTTATAAATTATGCACCTATGATTTAGTAAATATACAATAAAATATATTATAAATATATTATTGAATCAAAATAAAATAAACATATTCCAAAACATTAACAAAAGGTTCATACCTAAAACATATTCACCCATACTTCCTTTTCATTTTCATCATCACCAAGATTATCAACATCCACAACAACTTCAAAGAAATCATTATCATCTTCAACTTAAAATCTAACTAAATCAATAACATTATGAGTAGCTTCACTTGTATCATGCATTATTTGCTCAGAAATTTATTCAATTCGTTAGATTCCTCATCACCCATATCATGGATATTCCTAACCTTTGCATTCAGAACAACATATCAATCCTTGTTTCTCTCATCATATACATAAAATATATTTTTAGCTTGTGATGCAAAAACAAATGGGTCATCACAAATATCTTTTCCGATATGTTTCAAAATTTTGAAATTCACAAGTATCAGCCCACACTAATCTTTCTTGACACCTCTCTTAATATCAACCCAATTACATTTTAATAGAACAACCTTGTACTTGCTAGAATAATCCAACTAAATTATATCAGTTAATTCTCCAAAGTAATCAATTTTATCTTCTGAGGTCTTAGTCTTTACAGCTACTCCACTATTTTGTGTTTTCAGACATTTCTCTCTTCTTTGTGTGAAACCTGTAACCATTAATTGCATAATCAATGTATCTTCTCACTACCTCATATGGCCCATGAGCCGACCATCTAAGTTCATGAGTAACATGTGGACTTAGTTGTTCATCCAAGCGCTGAATCTAAAATGTTACATGAAAATAAGCAAGTCGAAAATCATTAAACTTTAAAATAATACAACTCTTATATGTTCACCCTTTGTTGAAACTAGTCAATAAATTTTTGACCATGTTGTTTATCAATTTCAAGTTATGACAATCGTCGCAGCTGAAACTATCTCTTAAGAACTGCAATATGTTATCTAAAAATAATAATAGTAAAGTTAAAAATGTTATACAAAATATAGATTAGTATAAAACTTAAATATGATTGATGTCTTACTCTATAAATGAAGCAATTGTGTCACAATTAGAAATGACATACCTATGTGCTTGTGCTAACTCTTTCTTTTCAAGTTTAGTTCTATTCACTCTATTTCGCTTCCCTAATTGTAACTTTTGTTGTCTTTTACTCTCAATGGTCTTCCAATAGGATGTAAGAAGGTCACATTATCTGAGAATGTATAATCAAATTCATCAGCATTCCTTCTAGTTCTATTAAACCTTGTTTCCACTCCAGATAGATAATGCGAACAAAAGGTCAAACATTCATCTGCCAAATAACCTTCTGCAATTAAGAGTCAGAAGAAACTTGAAATTGATTCTATTTTAGATATATATGCCTTTTTCATTAAATAAATTGTTAATAATAAAATATTCATACCTGTCAATAGGATACATTCATCGATATTGTACCGGTCTAACAACCTTGGCTTTATACCAAAAAACACAAAATAGATTTGTTTGTATTTAGTGCAAAATGAAACAAACGCAAACATCAAAGCAAAATAATACAAATTCAGAAAAGTATTATTTAATAATATATGACTAAAAAGTTTGAGATAACAATTTCTGTTTAGCAAAATAATTAAACATCAAATTAAATAACAATCTAAAATTTGAGATAACAATAATCTAAAACTGTAAGCACATTCCATCTCCTTCTCACATAACCCAAACAATATTTTAAAGTTTGCAAGTAGAACCACCTTCAAACGGCTTCACCAAACCAGGGAGAGAAAAAACAAACAAATAGCCAAATAAATAAGATGAAAATCTTCATAACTTTATTTTCCTTGGCCTACATCTCCCTACGAAAACCCTAAGAATGAACTACATTCACTTTTCACACCATTGATAAAAATCACATACACAAAACAAAGAAATAGACGGGAAAATTGAACGCACTTGAGACGGTTGGTAGTGGATAAAGGTGATTAAAGTGGTGATTACGCTAGGATTCATTGACACTGTAAAAGGGCTTGCGGATAAAGCTCGCGCTGAGTGATCGATTGAAGTGATGATTGCGCTAGGGTTTGTTGATCGGAGTGAATGAGGCAACCAGATGGAGCTCGGGTTGAGTGGACTGATAATGAGACTTGTGGTAGATGAGACAGAAATAGGATTAAATAGCAACAATTTTTTTATCTATTCAGTCACTATACGCACAAAGTTAATTAATATTTATTTTGTGCGTATAGCCATTCATTTTTTTAAGTAATAAAAAAATAATTATATTTTATAAATTATTAACTGAAACTTGTTCAGTGATGAGATAAACTTAAATTAATTAATATTTTACTAAAAAAGAAATAATTAATCATATTAAGTTAAATATATAATAAAAAGAAGTTATCATTTGTTTATATTTTAAAATAAAGGTAAAATATTTTCCGCAATCTTTTATATTGTCTTGATGATTTGATGATCATATCTTAAAATGTGAGTTCTTTATTTGATGAATTTGATGTTATATAAGTTTATTTAAATATCTGAGTTATAAATTTAATAAATATATGATTTTTCTAGGTTTTGTTTGAAGATGATGATAAATTTTATGAATTTCAGTAAAAAATAGTAATATTGTTAACATTTTTAAAACATAAATGATCAATTTAAAAAAATGTCTAAAATTAAATTAAGAGACCACAAAAGATATTTTATCTTTAATAAACTACTAACATAATTGTTTTTTTGGTTTATATTTATTTAAAATTAAAGAAAATATTTGATGATTGACTTATACACAAAATTCCCAAAATATATTGATGAATCACAAAAAAAAAAAAAAAAATCTAACGTTTTCAATGGTCAAATATTGGGTATTGAAAGGAAATGTATCGGATATAGTTATTGCAAACACCGAACTTTTTGTTATTTTAATGTTTGTGTACCTATGTCGGTGTCATTTTAGCATAGATACATACCTAATTCCATCACTCCATGCATGACTCAAACAAGACTTCATTTTATGCTTATTCTAACAACTAAATGTTGTATTTACTTATATATATACCAAGACAGGCACCGACATATAGTTTGACTTCAACTACTCGTTCCAATGAGTAAAAGTGAGAGTTTAAGATTTAGATTCTTTACAGGAAAGATTTGAATTTTTTACAACAGTGGTAAAAATAATTAGATTTATAGAAAAAAAATTCTTTTTAAATCTAATGTTTTCAATCGTTGTTGCATTATGCAGTCTCTATATATGGATCCATATAAATGCAAGAATCAATTATAGATTATAGATGGACTTATGATATTAATTAAAGCATGTGAAATAGAGAGGAAAAAAAAAGAATTAATTGATTGAATAACTTGTGGAATTTATTTTAAGATCTAATAAGAGATGTATCATCAGAGTGTTTGGTAAAGTTATTAATTTGATGTGGCATGCATAGTATATAGAGCCATAAAAAAGAGTTCGACAACTTCAATTTAGTTGCACTGTGTAGGTTATCTATAATTAAGGAATGTCTATCTATATATTAATAATAATAATAATAGAGTTGTGATCGATTTCCTCAACAACAACAAAAAGTTGTAATCTATTGAAAATCAAATTGTAATAAATGAGAGTCATCATTGAGTGAAATAGTTGTTGGTATTATATATGTACATGTAAATCAAAGGCATATGGAAGGAAATGAGACATGAGTTAAATATATTTTTTTCTTCACATTAAGTGTCATTTTAGAATGAAAATAAATTTGTCTTAAAATAAATATTATTTATTATTTTTAATGTAATTTTAACTAATTTTTTATATTATTTTTTTAATAATTATTATATATATAATTTCCAAAACATTATTATATATACAATTTTCAAAATATTATTATATTTATATTATAATAATAAAAAAATTATCAATTTTTAAGATAAATAATTTAATAAAATTATTATATTTTTTTAATATATATACAAAACACGTATTTTTAGACGAAATGAGTATATAATAATCGTATGTTGCAATTGTGGTTATATATATCAAACAATGGTTGTCATATAGGTTTGAATTGATGTGCATGGAAGTGATGTCTAACAATATTTTTGTCAAACATTCTTGGATAGTGATGTTTATTGTGTTTGTGACTTTGTGTAATTACATAGCACGAGGGACACTCTCTATGAATTAACAAACTAATTAAAGCAAAGTTATGCCACACGTATGATGTAGGGTATCCATACATAAAAAATGATTATGAATATTGAAATGTGGTGGATGTAATCATCATCTATAACCCTTTTATTTATTTATTTTTATTAAAGGTGTTCCCTTTCTTTTGGTTTTGCAGATTTTTCACTCGACAACCAAAATTTAATTGCCCAGTCTACTGTAAGATACTGAAAATTACATTGATATATGCTCCCTTCAAAGTTAAAGGTTTTGAAAATTTTAAATGAAAAAGAAATTAATATTATTCTAAAAAACATTTAATGAAATATTTTAAAAGTACTTCTTAACCATAACTATATTTTTAGGTAGGGGTGTTAGTGATATAATTTGAATGCAAAAATTAACCCAATCTAAATATAAAATTATATGTACTTTCGATTCAATTTGAGTGACGTATTTTAAAAAAATTCGAACCGATCCGAACAATTTTAATTTAGATTGATTTTTAAATATTGAAATTATGATTGTAAACTAATATATTATTATTGATATTATAAAAATATGGTAAAATAATAAGTTTAATACAACATATAATTTATAATATACTTAAATTAAAATTACGGAATAAAAATGATTAATTATTTTTAAAATATATAAAATATCAACAAGATAGATTAAATTAAATTAATAAGTATTATTACAAGAAAAAAAATCAACAAATAATATATAAATACAATATATTAAACTAATAAAAGTATTTGATTTTATGCAGTTTTTAATTTTTTTAATCAAATTATGGTTTTTTTTTTTGTATTAATTTAGATGTGAGCACTCGAACCGTTAAGTATTTGCAATCCATAATTTCATATACAAGGAGAAGTAGATTATGAAAAAATACGCAGAAGAGAGTTATACATTATACTCTTTATAAAACTTATACACCATTCATAAACAGTGGGACAATTTAAATTGGATCAAGAATCATTTAATTTCATGATGTTACCTTAATATGATCCACCACCTCCATACAAACTAACACTCAAATAAAAAAAAATATGAATACAGATACAACCTCCATCCCACAGTAATCGAATTATTTAACAATTTTACATAAATTAAAAAAAAATATAGAAATGAAAGATGAAATAATATTTTTATTAAATTACCATTATTAAATAGTATTAGTATATTATTATTACCATAAATATAAAGTGATAGATATTGAATTGAGAGTGATGTATATGTAATAATTATTAGTGAGTACAATTGAAAAAAAAAATTAAAATCACATTAGAAATTTAAAATATAACTAAAAAAAATTATAATTAACTCGATTGATGAATTACAAGACGTTGAAGAAATTTTAAATAAGAGATGATAGATTTGATCCCAAAAATTAATTAACATAATTTAACTTACTAATATTTATCTATTATAAAAATTACTGGTATAAATTTTTTGTGTTAGTTTTTTTTGTTAATGCATGTCTATTTCAACAATATCTGTATGTGTAAAGCACAATCATGTGCATTTAATGAATTTCCACTTTACAAAAAGAGAAACAAAACGAGTAATCAGTGCAACTATAAAAGCTCCAATAACATGGAGTACTCACATAATCACATTTGGCCTTGAAGTCAGAGAAAGTTAGGGAAAGTGGCCAAAAAATTGGTCCATACCACATTCATAAGAAATTATGGAGTAATAGGAGTAGTTTTAAATCATTTTCATTGCAAGATTATATAAGCTACAAAGCTAAAAAATTGTATTTCTATATACAAATGATTAATTATCATTGTTACAGTGGTTTTTTTACCTCGTAACCTCTATTCTTAACCCGCATTGACATGGTGTTATTATATGTTTGTCTCGAAGGTATAACCACCAGCTTTACATTGAAAGTGTGTTTTAATATTTCTAAACACATTCTTAATATATATATATATATATATATACTATTTTGTGTCTTGCGTCAATCATTATAGTACATTAACATTTCAACACTTTAATTTTATTTTTGATATGGGGATTATAATCCTCTAAAATGTATTTCACTTTTGATGGTGTTATACATTAAAAATCCTTTTTATGTTATTTAATCGTAAAGATAGAATTTGATAAACAAATTTTAAATCTTTAGATCATAAACTACATGCAATGCAGCTATTTCAAAACTGCAGACAAAATGTGTCTATAAATGAGACAGGTTTTGAAAGCAAATAGATCAAAGGTGTGTGGTCCAATGCATACTAATTTTGATATGGTTATAGTGTTAGTGCCAATTTTTTTATATCCAACGGGTGCCATTGTTGGATACTCAAATTAAATTCCCACATATAATTATTTGACAGTAGTCTAATGTGTGCTTAAATTAGATTTTGCAAATTTAGTTTTAATTTAATTTTAGAATTGATTTTGTTGATACATACTTTATTAGTGATTACTTATACAACAAATGACAATTTTTATTCAAAAAATTATTTTAATTTATAAAAATGACGTTATTTAGATTTGTTGATGAAAATCACATTTAATATATGATTATTATTTAATATACGATTATTATTGATACAAATATGTAAATATTTTAAAATAGTGACATCTGATGAAATTTTAAGAATTTGACAATAGATATTCAACTAAAATTTATTCACCGTGAGCCTTTTGTAATTAGATAGCAAGATCCTAATTTGAAATTAAAGATTAATTAAATTTTTCAAATTTAAGAATTGTACTTGTAATCTCGATATTTTATAATGATGTGATCCAAGTCTTAGTATACTCAAGTTCTTTAAATTTTATTCTTTAGATCACCTTTAAATTTTTTAATAGATTTTATAGTATTCTCTCATCCCATAATAACAGATATATTTATTAAAAAAAATTGTAATTTTTAGTTTTCAATATAACTAATTAATTTTTTTTAATTGTACACTTTAATTAATATTACATGCATCACTCGTAAATTATATTATTTTTTATTTTATATTTAAGATAATAGAAATACTGAAATACTCAAATGATTAATAAGGACAATCAAATAAAATAATTATATTTATTTATTTATAATTTTTTTTAATGTGTATAAAATAGTTAAATGTGTTAGGTATCAAACAACATATCGAGCAATATATAGTTCTGACGCTTGTAGCTAATAACTATTCAACATTAAATAGAAAAATTAAAGCCACAAGTTTTGGTTACCCTACTTACCAGGTTTGTATGTACACTTACTGAAAAATCTATAAATGATAAGTACCTAACTAGTTGTTTTTGCCCCCAAATAAAAACCTCCCATTTTGGCTTGCTGAAGTGACTTAGCAATAAAATAGGCAAGCAAAGATATCCATATGCAAGTGACCATGAATGATATGTTATGGAAATGTGCTTTTGCGCTTCTAAATTAACCACCCCTTCTTTATATCATATCATATTGTACTACTCACCACTTTTTGACATTCACTACTATGTTGCAGTTTTATTAATATACAAAACTTGTCATCATATATTAGTAGCTCAGAAGAAAAATTAAATTTGTAAATGGTAATTAATTTTGAACTAGTTAGTTGAATGTCTTTTATTTTTCATACAATACAATACTATACGTGCAAATGCAATGGTATATTTGGAGCTTCTTAAATGATATTCTTCTTCTTGAATAGTTTTCCTCTTTTATTAACTAATTATCAGTATTAGAATTTAATACCAGAAACTAAAAGTGTTCACACAAAATATTTGGAGGACCAAAAGTCGTAGAAGTTTTTCATAGAGAGTAAAAACAATTTTAAAAATTTAAAAGTACTTACAACATATTTAAACTTTAATAATATTATTATTTTCGAAAATAATTTAGATTTAAAACATCAATGGGTATTGTAATCATGATATGTTGAAATAAAAACAAGTTCTAAAAAGGATGTGCATGAATTATTCATGTATCATTGTCTGGCCTACAAATTCTCAACTTCTTGCCGTCCAAGCATGAAAAACACTAGCTTTTTGAACTTCTTGTGTTTGCTTATGGAATCTTGGTCTCAAGCGAAATAAATAAAGTAAACGAAAAATGGATCCTTAATTAGCACATGATGGGAGAGTGGCCTAATTAATAGATTTTAAAAACCAAAACTGCATTAACATTATAATATTTACACTTAAAGTCAACATAATTAAAGCAATCACCAGAAGAAGATAACATTACAAAAATAATATTACCCCCACAATGGACATCATGCAACATTTGCATAGTGGGGACAAAATGCTCTTATTTGCAAAGAACAGCTAAGCTCTCCATCCCCAACCAGATCTAAGTTTTAATCCTTCCATATTCCATTTGGATCTGTGACTAGTTAAAATTAAAAACAATTCAGTTAAACTAATGCATGTGACATTAAATAAACACAAGAGGGCAATTAATGAAATCATTTTAACTAGTACAAAAATTGAGAGATTATAACAGCTAAGTCCATTAATAAATCTCACTGCAAATTCATAACAAACTTCAATCAACTCACTCAAAGAATCTTGAAAACAATACACATGGAATTGACAAACCAACAGGGGAAGGGAAAGAATCTCAAATGCTAGAAAATTGCAGTGAACAGTATCTGTTGTTTGTGTAAAAAAGATGAAAACGACCGACAACCCTTTTTCACAATAGATCCAAATAGATTATTAAACATAATAAAAGATGGTGTAGGACCCAACAAGGAGACAAAACTGTACTGTGGTTTGAAAGTGACTCCATTAATGTAGGGACATTTTCATAACGATAGTTTGACCTTAGCATCCCTAAGATTATCCAATTTTGCATGTCATGCCCTTGGAAGCAAGCCATCCTTACTCAATGTTTGTACACACAAAAACACAACTCCTTTGGAATTGTACATTTCTATAGCATGGAAGGTTGTTCTCATTTTCCTTTTAGAAAGAGTGAGCTTACTAATGGCAGAGAAACAAAATCAGCTCTTAAGAACACACTGAAAAAACACAAGAAACAAATAAAAGGATGCAACCTTATCAAGAAACCTAAAGTAGAAATATATTTTACAACTATCTATCAAGATTTTGACAAGCAATGTATAACTTAACAATGCTAGCAAACAAGTTAACTACTACATACAAGCTTAAAAGCTCAATAAAATTATGATATAAAGACTAACATTATGGTTCATTATCATCAACCTAGACTCACTGCACATCTAAAATTTATTCAGAATGGTAAGCTCTTTGAAGTTGAACTTGAAGTGAGTGACTTAAAATGATCTGATGGAACGATATCTTGAGGTAAGTTGGCCCTCTTCACAATTTTCCTCATGTTGTTTTGCAAACTCAACTGGACTAATTGCTTTACTGCTTTCTTCTCCTCACTCATCATATCTTCCTCCTCTTCCAAACACTCTTTTCCTACTCCTCCATCTCCATCTGGTTTTGCACATGACGATGAAGATCCGCAAATTGGGGCAGAGATGGTTGCACCTAAATTTCCACCATAGTTCCCCAAAACCTGTTTCCCTTTATCTATTCTCAAACTCTCCAATAGCCTTGACGCTCGTTTCTGAGACAAAGTAGTACCAATCAGCGACAATTCGAGAAGTGATGACACAATCCCTGCCTCAATCATGGCCTGTTTGTCACCATACGATTTGTGAGACATAACCATCAAAACATAAGAAACCTTTTCCTGGCATTCAGGCGAATCATTCCAATTCAATACATCGACCAAAATAGGAAAGGCATCAGGTACAGCACTTATGGCTTTTCGACCCGCTCTAGTTGATACCAAGTTACTAAGGATCGAAAGGTTTCTTTCAGTTACTTCCATGTCTCCAATTGAATTTATCAGAAACGGGACCAAATCGGTTTCCAAAATGAATGAAATATTGTCTGGGAAGATTGAAAGATTGTAAAGTGCTCTAAGAGCATCTTGCTTAGCTTGAGTACTACTTTTCTTATCTAAACTCTTAAGGGTTCTAACTAAAAAGGGCATTGCAGCAGAAGAACCAATTATCGGTTTGTTCGAATCCAAAGCACTCAATCCAAGGAAATTTGCAACAATCGCTTCAGAAACCGCAGAATCAGTACCATCTGATGATTCAATAAGCTTAAGCATCTTGTGAACAGAGCCAACTTTAACAATGGCTGCTTTATTTCTGCAATTAAAAAAAACAAACACCCAAATAAAACAAAATTAAATTATTACTATTTATTATAAGAATGTCACATTCATACATATGCAAGAAACGATGAAAAAACACATCATCATCATGTGTTGAAGTAGACATTAACCATAAAAAAAAAAAAAATTGCTTGTAAAACAGAACAGCTTAATCTCTATTAATAATATGATATAGTAATCTAACTACCATAATTAAAATCACATGCTTGTCATTTTAACACCTAAACACAAAGAGAATAATAACCAATGAATTAATGAGTGAAAGCGACAGAATAAATAAAAATTAGCCACCGCAATTTACTTAACATACAGAAAAAAGCGAATTCAAGAAGACGACATTTCAATCATTAAGAAAAAAGATAAACCTAATCACAAAAATAGAATGTTTACAAAAAAACTAAAATTCAAGCAAACAAAAAAAAGAATGAAACTCACGCATCGTTTCCGATTCCGAGATTGAGCAACGCGTAGAGCGAAGCGATCTGAGAATCTAGGTCTTCCGAATCGAGCATTGCGACGAGAGGAGGAATAGCTCCGAGCATTGAAAGCGTTCCTCTAACTTCCAAATTCTCTTTAGCGAGCATTCTCACGGTGGTTGCAGCTTCTCGCCGTTTTGCTGAATCCTCTTCGTGATGCAAATCCTTCACGAGTTGTTTCAGTTTCTCTAGAGCTTCCTCCTTCTTCTTCGCTTCCGCTTCCGTTTCCGACTCCGCCATGTTTAGAAGATCCGATAGTTTCTCCGACTTCGCATTCGGTTTTTGTTTTTGTTGCCGTTTGTCGTCGGAGAAAGAAGAATCCGATCTCGCCGTCGAAGAGAAGTCGTCGCGGTCTTCATCTTCGTCTTCGAAGCTGTGGCGGCGGTTATTGTAACGAGAGCTGCCACCGCAGCTGACGGCGTCGAAGATGAGACGGCGGAAGGAGGCAGCGGAGAGAGAGTTCCATAGACGGAAGTTGGTGGAGAATGTTGGTGTTTTGGTAGTGTGGTGACCGAGAACGAGATTACCAACGTTGTTCCGGTGACAGTTTTCCATTCTCCGGCGACCTACATTTCAGAGAGAGAGAGAGAGAGTTTTGTGCGTAATACTTGCAGAGTGAAAAAGAAAAGGGACCGTTGAGTCCACGTTTTTGGTTTATTTTCATTATTTATATTGGCGACTTGTATTCTAGTGTGCACTTATTATTATTTTTAATCATTTATTGTTGTTGTTATTGGACTTGATGTACTTTTTCTAAAAATAATTTTTATATTATTATTTTATTTTGTTACCATTTTTTTAAATAAAAATAAAACTTAAAAAAAATGGTTTACATAGATTTTTTAAAATGTTATTTTAAATGTTTCAGTTATTTGTTACAATTTTTTTAATAATAAATTTTTTAAAAATATAAGTTTTTTAGCAACTTTTCATAAAAGAAATTTAATTTTTTTAAATATAATATTTATCATATAAGAATATTTAAATTATTAAATTTTAAAATATTTTTTAATTAATAATAAATATATCTGAAATAATTTCTATCATTTTAAAAAATATAAAATCATCTCTTTAAAAATATAAATCAAAGGAACTCATTATTCTCTGATGTGTGCAGGTACTTGTTAACGGCATGATTTTTTCGATTAAACATGGCATGCATTACATACATTCTCTTAATCAATCTTTTATTAAAAATATATATATTTGATACAATTTGTGAGCATCCAGCAAAATTTATCAATTTCCGTAAAAAATGAATTACGAAAATAAAAATACATTTTTTTAAAATGCGACGTGTTTATTACTAATTTGTCTATTTTGAAAATGCGTTGGTGGTTAACCTTTTAATATATTTATAAAGGATTTAAATGTTTTAAGTTAAGAGTTGGAGTATTTATACTTCAATTGATATAATTTATTTATAAAAAAGATAAATTTGTGTTGTATTGTTATTAAGTTATGTATTTCATATCAATATTCAAGGGTCAAGCAGCTAAACTTAGAGTTTTAAACTTCAAGATTTCAGATAAAAATACCTAAAAAAATTAATTTAGTTACTAATATATAATATGATAGATTAACTTGAAAACATGGATACTTTTAATATAGTAAAGTATTTGTGCCGAGAAATTCAATGGTATTGGTACTCATAGCGTACTCTGTGAATATTTTTTTCTTCTCATTATTCATTGCAAGTGAAATTAGTGATTTTGTTATATATTTATACGATTTTTTTTGTGCATTTGAGTTTATTTGATGTTGTAATTGAATATAATTATTGACTTCTTAAATTTTTATTGTCATTTTGTGTTGTGAAATGAATAATTTAACTCTTTTAATTAAATTATATAAATAAATTCACGTGTTTTCATCGATACGTACCCGTACCTTAATTTTTCTTAAAATATCGTACCCAGTACCAATACCATAATTGACATAATCGGTATTGTCTTGAGCAATCTGGACCATTGCATAGGACCCTAAAATAATAGGGTTCTAATTTTTATTTTATTTATAATAATTGTGACACATTGATTAAAAAATTTCATATAATCAAATAAATATTTAAGTCTAATAAGATTTGATTTATTATAAAGAAAATGACTCATTGCATAAGACTTTATTGAACTCAACCACAATTTTTAGTTAGCAAATGGATGCACAGAGGAAAAATGTTATTGGATGTCATTTATGATTAAAAAATTTGTTTTGACAAAAGAAAAAGATCAAGAATGTTGTTATTCAGTTTTTCTTTTAATATGTTATTTGTTAATATATTTAAAAATTATTAAATGTGATTAAGAATATGTGATTATATTCTTTTGAAATGTGATAATTTAGTAATATCTTTAAAAGTTATGAACTTACTTCAAAAAGTATTAGAAAGACGACTCTTTAAATAGTTAAAAGATTAGTATTAACTTGAAGTCGTATTTAAATGTTGTTTACAATTTACTTATTTTGATAAATTTAAATAAAATAGTTTAAATTTTTAGCGTTTCATTTGATAAAAAATATAATAATTTTAAATAATTTATAATAATTAAATTTTTTTATTAAAGACTAATTTTTTACATCTATGTACCTATGCATTTATTATTCATGTTAACCTATTTCACTTGGTCAAGATAAGCCTCCTATATATGTCCTGTCCCATGTCAAACTTTGATTGAAATTGTTTTGATTCATTTTTATTTTTTTAATAAGTTGTGTGTTATTTATTTATTTGAAGTCTCTAAACACGTTGGATTAGTTCTGTAAACACATAAAGTAACATTTGTTTCATTATTTTATTAAGTAATTTAGTCGACAATCATATAATATTTATGTAGATCCTCGTAAAATGTCACATTAGAAGTTAATAAACACTAAATTAGTTTGACTAACGTGTTTTAATTTTAAGTGTTTTAATTTTAAGGATGTGGTTTGTATATTTCATAATTTTTATTTGATGAGTTAAATTAATCTTGTCTGTATTGGTAGTCATTTGTTTCACTTTTAATAATAATCAGTGCAATTGAAAGTATTTGATAATTAGAAATTCTACTAAATTTTGTAATAATATATTTTTCATAGTAATCATTTAAAAAACATTTTCAAAATCTTATAAATGGTCTTCATTTATTAATTTTGTACGGCGATTTAAACACATATATAACTTTAATAGAATAACCTGGAAAATTCATTTGCAAAGTAGTTTGGACAACCGTCTCACTATGATGATACAAATTAAATGTCATTCGAAAAAATTGTTAAATATAAAAAAATTACATGTGTAATTTAATATAATTTAAAGAATAATGATACAATATAAAAAAAAAAAAACTAATGATACAAATTGAATTATTTAAAAAATTAAATTGAAGGAAAAACACTTAAAATAATTTAAGTGGGAGCTTTACTAAACTTAAATGATTAAAAATGTATTTTTGACAATATAAAGAAAAATGTATTTTTTACTTTAATTAATTAATGTGTGAAATTTATTACCATAATTGTTTAATAATATAAAAAAAATAAAAAAAAATGGTTGAAAATTTAGAGTGCGTAAAACAACTACCTTAACTATTTTTACTTATAGTACAACGGTGGTTTTTTTGCAGATATGCCTCTCATTACATGAATAAACAAGCATATTGTGTATGTTTCACTTTCACCTATGCAAGGGATGATGTTTGGGAAAAATAAAAGAAATTTTGAAACTAAATTACTATTGTTTTTCTATAGTTAGAAAGAATGCACTGATTTGATGTTATTGTGTATTTTTTTGTAATTATTTTATCTCTTTGAGCATATGCGTTTCACAAAAATAAAGATCTGGCTACATTAATTATTATTATTATTTTACTAATTATTCACTACATTTATATAACGTGTTAAAAATGAAAAACAAATAAAATGAATGAAATTCCAGTGAAAAGAGTGGAGGTGGAGTGAGTGTGCGTAGCATTGTCGCTAGTAGAGGCCAGCTAATAATCGTTGAAGAAGGAAGTTTCTTGTGGGACCCACATGTTAATAGAAGGGGACCCGCAATCATGGTGAATCAGGTGGAATTGATTGAGAGATGTATTGGCGTTACGGTAAATGTGTGTTCACAAGTAGCGTGACATGCGAGAGTGGAAATGAAACTTGGAACCGAGGTTTTCGTTACAAGAGTCTCCATGTCAGAGACCAACAGTATTGCGTGTCAAAAACTGTACATGCGTTCAGATTAATGGTCCTATTTCCAAGGGGGATATCTATCCCACTAATCTTCAATTACACACCTCATTTCACACGTATTCATTTCAAATATACTATTTTCTAAAATTATTCTCCCGTCAAATTTGTTCTAAAATAATCGTCTTTCCAATTTTTAATACAATTTTTCTTTTGTGTGTCTACTTTTTAAATATGTACAAAATTGCTACCAACGTTCCCTATATTACTACCCACACCTTTTAAGTTTTTTTAAAAGTCAATTTTAAAATTGCCCTTCCCTTTAATAATCTAACCTAATTCATCTTCTTCCTCCTTCCACTTCATTCAATATTCTTCATCTTCATTGCATCTTCTTCATCTACATTCCATCTTCATCAACTTCATTTATCATCTGAACCCATTTTCTTCAATCATCTTCAATCATCAAGTGAGCCTGCATTATTGTTCAATCATCAACAAGAAGGAATCAATCATCACTTCACGAAAATCAAGTAAGCACGATCCCCAATTTTTTTGTTCATTATTGTAGTTGTTTGTGTTTATTATTAGGAACGCAATGCCAGAAACCCTAAACCCTAAAACGAAGTTTCTATTGCTGATTCTGATGAAAACCTTCGCTGCAAAAATCACGTACGTGAATTCATTTTCAAAAACCCAGAAACGTACGTGAACTGAGTTCGCGTAAGGTGTACGTGAACTCAGTTCACGTACATGGTTCGTAAACTCAATTCACATATGTTAATGGATTTTGAACATGGGTTCACGTACGTGAACTCAGTTCACGTAGGATTTGCTGTTTTGATTTTTATTATGATTGTGGTTTTGCAGATATGGTGTGCACAATGTATACGGATAGATAGGCTCGTGCTATAACCAACGAGGGTACCTCTAATGTTGAGGGTCGTCGTGTTAGGCCAACTGCTTCCGCTCGGGCACAACGACGACGACTACAACAGCAATAGGAAGAAGCCCAACCGGAAGCACAACCTAAAGTGCAACCTGAAGCACAATCTGACGCATATCCTGGTGGTCCGATTGATTGTTTTGTCCTTAGGACATTCGCCGATCATGTGGCGACCTGACTCTGGGATGGCGTGGTAATTTTATCAATCAAATGAAATTAAATTTTTAATTGTTGTTTTAATGTGTTTTAACTTATATTTTTTCGCTTAACTAATTTCAGGATCGTGGGGAATTAAGGGTGTTTAGCAACGGCAAAAAATTAAAAGAAGCTGTTATTAAACACCAAGAGGTTGAGCAACTGGTTAAAAGCTCAGAATTATATTCTTTGCTAAAATGCAGCTATGAAATGATCACAAATAGATCATTTCTGCATTCGTAGAGAGGTGACATCGTGACATTAATAGCTTCCATCTTCCAATTGGGGAGATGACGATTACTTTTGACGATGTGTCATCTCTGCTGCATATCCCCATCATCGGTGCATTCTTCAGTGTTAATGTATTTAACAAGGATAACGGTGCAGATATATTGTCTCGTAATGAGACATGAACTCTTGAAGCTCTACAACACACTCTTGACGAATGAATGCCCAAGAGTTTTCACCCATTCCAAGTAAACCTGCAACTGCACGATATCCACAATTACCATCCTCGCCAACGTCAATATTGTCATCTATGAATTTATGAATTTCAACCGGCAACCAATCGCTGAAGAGGAGAACTCTTGGTTGTTGAACTTTGATGACTGGTGGTCGAGGTGTGAGCTTTTTGACCGATGATCGAGGTTGCTGTACTTTATTAGATGTTACAGTGCTACATGCATTTGTGCCACTGCACCGAACACTTGCATCCACATACTCCCACCAAGATGGATCACACTTGGTTGATTTATCTCCTTTTGATATCTTACTTTTGCCTTTTTTGGGTGCACCATTTGTTTTAACCTTGTCAACAGGTGGACACATCGACGTAGTCGATGGATACGCGATCTCTCGTAATTTACCTTTAAGTGCAATTTTGTGAGGTACATCAAGTTCATCAAACTTTTTCACTATCACATCTATTTCATGTTTCACAGATAATTCTAAAGGTTTACCCGATCCATCATCATGAAAGTTAATTTAGTCCACCAAACATGAATAGCGTCTAACGGGTTGGAACAAGGGATCATACTATACCTGGCTATTTCACATGCACAAGGTAGACCATGTGTTCTCCTAATTGTGCAACGAAATTCAGACTTATCTATACCTACATACTTCATGCGATCATACTCTGCCGCAATGTGATCTATTGCATTTTTGGACACAACACCACGCAAATTGGCGTACAATCTGTTACTATGTCGATGTACCTTTTGAATTATGCTCTTTTCAAATGATGCTATTATCTCACTGTGTTGTAATACAATCATGCTATTGATGGTTTCCCAAACACTGCATATATCACCAATGATGTCTTTGTAATATTCTTTTCAAACTCCAGTGCGCCGACTCAACCCTTTGTGTTGTGGTGTTCCCAAAGTGCATAACTCTATTTGTCCACGCCTCAACAAATCTTTCCTTGTGATGAATTAATCACTGGTCATGTACATAATCATTAAAGATAGAAGAACTACTATAAATTCCTTCAAAGATAGCCAAATTCATGTAGTACTGAGTCTCATCATAACTGTAAACAAGAGCCTCCCATGTCTCCATTATTTGCACATGCTTATTTTTTTGGAAACACATTTATCTTGCACTTGGCTTTGACATTCTTGCATATATGAAACAAGCATAATAAATTCATTACTTTTGGAAAAACATATTCAACTGCGTTCATCAAAGCGAGGTCTCTATGAGTAACGATGACTTCAACTTCACCACTTGTAATCTGTTCTTTCAACATTTGTAGTGCCCACGTAAAATTATCAGCACGCTCGGACTGTAGATACGCAAATCCCACACAAAATGTCATTTCAGTAGATGTAACACCAATAATTTCAAGTAATGGCATGCGATACCTGCATGTCTTGTATGTGCTATCCATAATCAATATTATGTATAGCACATTTACAAGAGTGATAGCGTTTGGATGAGCCCAAAATATGTCCCTCAACTCATCTGAACCCTCTACTTTCCTATATCGATATATGTATTTGCCGCGTTCCATCAATGTCAAAAGATGTTGCATTTCTGTTCTATTACCTCTAAGTGATGAACGATATGCTTGACGTGCATTGTAAACTTGTTTTATTGTCGTCAAACTTTTAACATTATGATCCTTTAGTGTCCTCAATATGTTTCTTGGTTTGATCATGTTATTCGTCATATCACCAAGTACAACTTTCTCTTCCCGAGACAATCGGTCTAAGAAAGCATGACCAATCAGTTTTTTGGCCAATTCGTGGTTATGGACACCACATATTACATGCAGATACCATCCATCACCAACACTTGATGGTCTTCCTCTCAATCTAAATGGGCATTCACATTTTCTACTTCAAGTACTCCTCGTAAGGTTAGGATTCTTCCAAGGTCTATATTTACCGCTTCTTTCATAACAAATAATTAATTTTGTCTTTGTTCCTGGTCGTGCTGTCGTAGTTTTAGATCTAAAAATAACAACGACAATTCCATTTTCCCTTCCAACATTTCTAGTCCATTTCAATAAATCATCTCGCGTATCAAACATCATATCGGTGTTAAACACATCAGTCAAATCAACCATAACAGGTTCACCTTCGTTGTTCATATCGTATTCAATTTCAAGTTCAACACCATCATTCATTGCATCAAAATCATCATACATTTCGTCAAAATCACGTTCCAAACCATCATCCATATCCTCAAAATTAGGTTCCAAACCTTCATACATTTCTTCACTGTTATCTTCCCCTTGGTTCATTTATCTACATTCAAAAAGAAACGCAAAAATTTCAGGATTTTGATATACTGATATGTGAACTCAATTCACGTACGGTTACGTGAACTGACTTCACGTACCCTTACGCGTTCTTAGTTAACGTAAGTGTACGGAATCTCAAATTCACGTATGTTTACGTGAATTGAGATTACGTATGTGTTAACATTCAAAACCCCATTATTTACGCATTCTTAATTCACGTAAACGTACATGAATTTGAGATTGCGTTATCAAGGAGTTTTGAAATTTAACACATACGTAATCTCAATTCACGTAAACGTATGTGAATTTGAGATTGCGTAATCAATGGAGTTGAGAAATTTTACACCTACGTAATCTCGATTGACGTAAACGTACGTGAATTGAGATTGCGTACAATCCCCAGATTTATAAAAAAAATGAAATTCAAAAACAGAACAACAAACGTACCTTTTTAGGTCACTTTAGCCACAATGTGAAGAGGAAACTGATGGGGTGTGTAGATTATGAATGAGTGATGTGAGTTTTGAATGATTATGAGTTAGAGTTGCTGAGATATGGTGATTTTGTGATTATGAATTATGGGGTGTTAAGAAGGGTAATTATGGAGAAATGAAGTTAAAAATTGTAATAAATATATAAGGGCAATTTGAGAATTTTTTTTTTTAAAAAAAAAGAGTGTGGGTAGTAATATAGGGGTGTTGATAGCAATATTGTAATATGTATTTGATCTTGCAACAGTACAACAAGATTAGCTAGTTACTGCTCAACGCGCCTCCAATAGTATCTTAGGTGACTCAAGGGAATATATAGAAAACTTAAAAATATATTAATTTGAAGTGTAGTTAAAAAATAATAATTAATAAGTATTGCATAAAATTATCAATTTTAAAATAATTTTTTAAAATAAATTACTCATAATTCTAAAGAAATAATATTTAATAGAAATTTTTTAATTTTCATGTATAAACAATCTAAAAAATTATATACAATTAATAAATCATGATCAATCATATAAGTGATTTTATAAATAATTATGATAAAAATAAAATATTATTAATGATCTAATATTTGTAATTGATTATAGTATAAAAAATTTACACTAACACAATATATAAATTAAGTTCAGATAGAAATTATAGAATTATCTTTACCTAAAAAAAAAGAAATTGTTGAACTATAGTAGAATAAAAATAAAATAGATCGGAACCCAAAAAAATAAATATCAACGAATACACATTTTGCTTAAGAAATTGTCGCCTTCAATTAGGATAAAATTTATGTACATATTCTTTTACGTGTTTTTTATTTATTTATAATTTTTTCAAATTTATAATTTTTTTAATATTCTTTATAATCACAAAAATTATATTTTAAATTAAGAATCATATAAAAACACTTAAAAAAATGTATCTATTTTTCTTCTTCTATA
>JBBPBQ010020324.1:49822283-49848947 GCA_037974755.1 Cicer yamashitae | reverse complement strand
TGTTTGACAAATTTTATCGTACTATAAAAAAAAGAGTATGTATGAGTACTAAAAATATTTTGATTAATAATTTTCTCTAATATGTCCACGTGAGCACTATTGATAGTGTCTATTAAAATTGATTAAATTAAAAGTTTTAGTATATTTATCTATTCAATTTTGATCTTAATAATTAAATAAATTGTTTTCATAATTGAAATTAAAATTTTAATTAAAATCATAACAAAAAACTTCATTTCAAAATAGACTCAAATGATAAAACTTAAAATTTTGGTGATGTTAAATCTAAAATATGATCAAACTCATTCATAAATGACATATCATTAAACTATTACTGATTTAATTTGATAGTACAAAAATATGTTAATTTTCAAATGTACCATAGAAGTCACATTTGTATTTATATTTCATTCTTAAAAAACTTTAATACAATTACATATTATTTTATTTTAGTCAAAACATTTATTATTATTTTTATTCATAAAAACCAATATTTTCTATTCATAAAAAAATACAACTTCATTTATTCAATTAAAATACTATATTCTTCATTCGCAAAAAATATAATTTTATTTTCTTTATATATAGACACAAAAAAAGTGTGACTTAGGCCATCACCATTTCTTCATCGTGTTTGTTATTACTCTATAGTCTCTCTCTTTCAGGCACACTCTTTTTACTCTTTACTACACTGCTAGTTACTTTCCGACCGTTTTAAATTCAACTTTCTCGCTTTTCAACTCCGTTTCTTTCGCTCCGGCGAAATTCACAATCTCCCGCGTCTCAGAGCATTCTTGCTCTCTACGGTTCGTTCCGTCGCACTCTATTTTTTTCGTTTTTAATTTCTATAATATCTGAGCTATGAAAAATTGAAAATCATCGCTGCTGTTGATTTTTGTTTTTTTTACGAATTTTGGTCTGTTAATCGATCTGAAAAAATTGTGCATGGATTTTGATAACTGTTTAGGCTTTAATGGTTTATCGATATTTGTTTTTGGGAAATTAATCTGCAGGTACATTGCTTGCTCGTCAAGAATACTTGAATCAGTTTCGTGTTGATATTCATGCTGGATTGTTTGCGTGTAGAATTTTTGATATTTTTTATCATTTCATTGTTTCGTTTGTAAATCGTAGCTCGTTTTAGTGGAATATACATATTTCATTTTGGAATATTTCATTTTTGAATGAAATATTGAGAAAGAAAAATTGAATAAAAAAGGTAAATGATACTATACACTCAGTTTGGATTAGCTTCTGATTTATGGCGCTTATAAACTGTGATGCGAATTTGATTTGTAACTTACGAAAAGGCCTGACAAGTTTATTGGTATCTACTGAGAAGAAAGACTGCGGTCAACAAATTGGAGCAGTCACGCTGTTATGTAATTGTAGCCATTTGATCTTGGACGGTTCAAATTCAAGCTCGATAGTTTTTAATTACACAATAAAAATTAAATCTGTATTTTATTGATCCATTAGATCGAGATCGGACGGTCACTGGTGTCCTGAATGCAGGAAACCAGTGACTGCAGTGAATCTGATTTCGAAGATAGATGAGAAAGATTTTGAAAATGTTGAACTGCAAAAGTTGATTTTAATTTGTGTGAATGAAATCTATTATTTCCAATGTTCATAGTCATTTTTATTTCAAATTATATTTTTTCTGTAAGTGCTTTTTGAAATTTTTTTTTTGAACTAACTTAGTTTTAGTTGAGTTGTGATGTTTAATTTGGTCTTTAGGGTTTCGCTTTACGTGTTTGAACTTTGAATAAGTTTTAGTATTTTACTACTGTTGTTTTGCCTTTTTATGTTTGTAAATGGTATGATTGCGATTTGGTTATTTATTGGCATGAGCTGTTTTGTTTTATGATTAGTTCCTAGGGTTGATTTGAAATCATAATGAAGAAATTTTCATTTTGTCAAAAGCATGCACATCGCACATGCGATTGTGCTTTTATTTCGTGCACTCGTTTGCTGTATATGTTTTCATTTATGTGCATGCACTTATGCCAGCCTTCTTATTGTTTATGGTTGATTTGTGGTTTCATTTGCTGCAATTTCTATATTATTTACTCTTAGGTATTTCTATGCCATTTAATTTTCTAGAATGAGTTCTCCGTTTCTCCTTTAAGAAAGTTTAGATACTCCCCATATATGAACTGACCTGTAATATAGAGCAACTTGAACCTTGTTATTGATCTAGATGTGAAAGTGTTGAATTAATTATATGTCTGCTTTGTTTATTAGAGAGACCTGCCAATAAAAAGCATACATATAATTATACGATCTCTAACAATGAAAAGCAAAGCGAACTCTTGAGACCCCTTTCAGCGACAGTTAGAGTTTTCTTAAAAAAATCCATACATGCACAATTATTCTACATCTCACCGAGTCATTATAAAGCAGTGCTTGGAAGAGCAAAATTGGGATTTAGGTTTACACTATATTGAGCGAATTCTAAACCACATGTTGCTTGTCCAACGATGACAATTTTCTTCCCCTATTGAAAGGGCTACCTGATGCAAGAAAGCTGGTTGTGATGTTAGGGTCCAGGTGTAGGTGGCCTTACCTTGAATCTGCTAAGCATTTAAAATGTTCTTTTGTTGACAAATATATTATTGGATATTTGTTTTATTTCTGGAATGGTGTCTCAGATTTTGATCCCTCTCTTTCAGATATGAGCTTATATCATAGTTAACATGTTAATCTAGTACGCTAGTCTGTCACAATTTTTTTTCCTCAGATAAATCTTGGTTTCACATAGGGTGGGGGATATGGCTGATAGAGTGGTGTCTTGTATCTTGCTTACATGAAAATTTGTATCTTTTCAGCAGAACATGAGTACCTTGGTCGAGAGGATTCGTTTAAGAACTGATCGCAAGCCAATTTATAATACAGACGAGTCAGATGATGATGCTGATTTAATGCCCATAAAACATCAGACAACTCAGGAAAAGTTTGAGAGGATTGTTAGAAGCGATGCAGTAAGTTACATCCTTCCTTTTTGCTCTTACCGTTTCTGTGCAATTCATTTTATCCTGTGTGGTACTCTCCCTAAATTTTGTTTACATCTTTGGTACTACAGTGTTGAGTGAACTGCTTTGATAATTGATGCTTTTATTGCTGTACTACAAGAAACACATATTAGAATTTTAAGTCAAACTGAGCATGTGCTTGATGAATTTTAAAGAGGCAGACAATTATTTGACATAATATTAATTGGTGACATGTGTTGTGGAGGAAATTTTCTACTTAAGCTTATTGTTTAGATCCTCCAAAATATAGTTATACTGTTTAATTTGGTATGGAATCTGTAATTGCTAATGCATACACATTTATGACATAATTTAGGCCTTTCTGAGAAATAATATGGGGGATTTATTTTCTATTTTATTTTTTGCATGTTTATGTTTATCTTATTCTAAGACCTCACAGCCTCAGTTTTTATCTGTGAAAACTACATGATATTTGTTGTGTCAAGGTTCTGATTTTTGCATTTTTTTATTTCTCTGACAATGTTACTGTATACTTATATTCTTTTGTAGTTCTATGTTTATTTTCTAATAAAACATTTTCATTCATCCAAAGAACAAAGATGGAAGCATTTTATTATATACATGTCTGGAATAATATTCCCATTAATCACATTTGAAGCTAGTTACTCTTCTATATTCATTCATGAATTTTGGGTATCAGCTTGTAGGGATCATATTCACTTATTTGATGTTGTAGATTTAGACAAGTACGTTTGTCACCTCTTTTCTTTCCCGCTCCTTATTTTGATGTTTCTGTCCTTTCCCAATAGAAAGAGTATTCATGTCAAGCTTGTGGAGAGAGCGGAAATCTTCTGAGCTGTGAAACATGCACCTATTCTTTCCATCCTAGGTGTTTGCTCTCACCAAATAAAATCTCCCGTCTGGATAACTGGATGTGCCCTGAATGTGTAAGTCTTTAATACTTTTAACATGTTAACTTCTTAGGTAATGTCTTTATAATACTTGCATTCTGTGTGTACGTGTGCAGGTTAGCCCACTTAATGATATAGATAAGATATTGGATTGTGAGATGCGTCTCACTGTAGCTGGCGAAAGTGATGCCAAAAGTTTGGGGTCAAAGCAAAGTTCGGTCAAACAATATCTTGTTAAGTGGAAGGGTCTATCACATTTGCACTGCAGATGGTATGAAAGTCATCGACTGTTTTCTTACTTTTCAGCTTCTAATGGTGTCTTGTGAACCTTATAATATGAATTTCCATTCTTAATCTCACCCTATCTATTATTGTATCACTCAATTTTCAGTTTTGAGTATTACGTTCAGTTTTCATTTTCAAAGAATGCTTTTGAAGTTTTTATTTATCACTGCGGGTATTGTCCATTTACCAGCTACATATATTTTCTATTTAGGGTGCCAGAGGAAGAGTTTCTGAAGGCTTTCAAGAACAATCCTCGTTTAAAGACCAAATTAAACAACTTTCACCGTCAAATGGCACCAGTTAGAAAATTGGAGGAAGATTTTGCTGCCATTCGACCTGAATGGACTATGGTTGATCGAATACTTGCTTGCAGGTTAAGCTATAAGCAATTTTATTTTTCTCGTTGCTTATATTGAAAAATAATAATACGAGATGATTATGTTCCTGGTTACTTTACATGTTTTTGTACTTTAGATTGAGTTGAAATCATTTGTCCCAGAATGTTAAGAGGATTTTTTTTAGAAAAGTGGTTGTTAAGTTCAAATTATCACTCTTGACTTTAGGTTCACTAATCAATGACCTAGGAAGTGAGCTTGGGTTGCTGATTAAAGGTTTAGATAATTTTATAATTTGTTAGATTTTCAGTAAAAAGCATTCCATCACCAAGTTTTTCCTCTAGTCTGCTCCCTCTTATATGTTGATGATCATGTATTTTAGTCTCCCCTCGTCTGAAATGATTTTATCATTTATTTGTTGTATTTGACTCGTGAGAGATTTTTGACACTGAAGTATGTTGCTTAATGGCATAGAAATTTTTTGGAATATTCTTTTTCCATCCTCTCTGAAAATGTCGACAAATGCACAACTCATAGAATATTTTGTTTAAATGGTTCAGGGGTGAGGATGATGAGAAGGAATATCTTGTGAAGTGGAAAGAGCTTCCTTATGATGAATGCCATTGGGAGCTTGAGTCTGATATCTCTTCGTTTCAGGCAGAAATTGAGAGATTCAATATATTTCAGTCTAGGTCTAGGAAATATTCTTCTAGTAAGCAAAAAAGCAGTGTTAAGGATGATGTTGTATTGAAGCAGCAGCAAAGAGAATTTCAACAGTATGAACACAGCCCTGAGTTTCTTTCAGGGGGTATGCGTTTTGACTGACCTGTTACATTGGCAATAGCATGCCTTTTGCATCTATTTTATTAGATTTGGTTGATCCTGATTTCATGTTTTACGTAAATGAAGGTACACTACATCCATATCAACTTGAAGGATTGAACTTTCTACGATTCTCTTGGTCCAAGCAAACTCATGTTATACTTGCTGATGAAATGGGACTTGGTACTTGGTCTCTGTTTCTCTCATGCTCAATCTATTTATTCCCTCTCCCTAATATTTGACTTCCCTACTTTTCTTCTTAATTTGGAGTTTCTAGCTGAAGCGTCACCTTGATGGCTTGATTTTTCATCTTCAGGAAAAACCATACAAAGTATTGCTTTCTTAGCCTCCCTTTTCGAAGAGAATGTTTCTCCCCATCTGGTGGTTGCTCCACTTTCTACACTACGAAACTGGGAGCGCGAATTTGCAACTTGGGCACCACAAATGAATGTTGTATGTATACTGGATTCCTTAGTTACATTTTTAGTTATGTATTTATTTTTTTAATGTATGTTAGTTTCTGTAGGTTATGTATTCTGGTTCTGCCCAAGCTCGTCGCATTATTAGAGAATATGAATTTTACTTTCCGAAGAATCTGAAAAAGATGGAGAAAAAGAAATCTAAAAAAATAGTTACTAAAAGAAAGCTGGAAAGGGTTAAGTTTGATATCCTTTTGACATCGTATGAGATGATAAACTTTGATACCGCAATATTGAAGCCTATAAAGTGGGAGTGCATGGTAAAAGTCTACTCACCATTCTTGTGCTAGAGCCAGTAAAATTAGGGTGCGTTTGTCCTGTGGAAATGTTTTCTGTTTGCGATTCCTGTTTCTCAAGATGACATTTTTGTACTCTAACAATTTGTTAAAACAGAAAATGAAAAAAATAATCCACAAACCAAACACGCCCTTAATTTTCTAGTTGGCTCTACAATTACTATCTAATTATATCTCCTTTGTGCTTTAGTGCACGATACTTAAATGCTAACAGCGTAACATCTGTTTATACATAATACATGCAGATAGTTGATGAAGGTCACCGTCTCAAAAACAAGGATTCCAAATTGTTTTCTTCATTGACACAATACTCTAGCAGACATCGTGTGCTTTTAACAGGAACTCCTCTTCAGGTTTATTTAAAATTTATGCCATTGTGCCATACCAGATTTAATGTATGTTGATGTCTTTACAAGTATGAGAAAAATGTAATTTCACACTTCTCCATTAAAATCCCTCCTCTCGTCGAACCAAACACAAAATATTTTAAAATCCCTTCCCTTCCCTCCCCTCCTATTTGTTGAAATAAAAAGGCCCTTAGGGTCCGTTTGGTTGGAGAGGAGGAGATATTTTAAAAAATGTATTTGGTTCAATTATCAAGAGGGGAGGGGACCAAAATAACTTATAAGCCATTTAAAATCCCTCCTCTTCTTAACTAAACATATCTCTATTTCCCCCCTCCGATGAATTTTAACAGTTGTTAACTAGAATGGTGTTTTGTTTTTTGGTTTCCTAGAAAGACTGTGTTGTTGGTCTTCTGACTATTACTAAGAATTCTATTTGGTATCCCAATATAGTTTCTAAACGATTCCTTTTTTAGATTTTGTATTTATATTTAAAGATATACATGTATTCAGGTTACTTAATATATACAACATGAATTTTTGGTTACCTTGATCCCTGATATGATGCATGCTCAAATATAATAATTTTTGTTACCTTTGGGTCCCTACTGCCGCCGACCTGGGTCCTGGTGACAGACCCCGGGTTCCAATGGCTACGCCCGTGCCATAACATAGTAATTAAATCCCTTTTTAAGATGATTTATGGATGGATTTGATATACATCAGTAAATAAATTGTAAATGGGTGGATTGAATGATTTTTTAAATGGATCGTTGATGGATTTAATTTTTTAATGACTTGTTTTAATCCATTCATTATAATCCAAACAAAATTTTATCTAATCCATCCATTTTCCAACCCTAGTATTGACACAATTTTTTAGCATTTAAATGAAAAGAATTGAAAAGGATAGATCTGATATTATTCTCAATTAGATTGAATTCAAAGGCTGATTACAATTGACACACACACACACACACACTACGTACCACCTAATTAAGAAAATAAACTATTACTACACAAATCAAATATGTCAAATCTGCCCTAATTATGAAATAAATATCTTTTAATGATTCTACATTAAATATATTACACAACAAAAAGTTTATCAAACTAATGTTTGTTAGATAGAGCATTTAACTTCTGTTTTAGTTGAGTTGTAATTTTTCTTAGCTAAAGTGCATTGCTAGATTTTTTCCAAGGAAAGTAGTTATAGTACTCTGTCTAGTAGACTTTACACCTTCTAGCGCATATTATTGATTTATACATCCTGGTGGATGCGTTGAGTTTTATATTGAAAGTTGGAACCTTCTTGACAACGTGTTTGATGCATTGCAGAACAATCTGGATGAACTTTTTATGCTTATGCACTTCCTTGATGCTGGGAAGGTTTGTATGATACCTTTATTATAAGGAAGTATGATTATTATGTTGTATAATATGTTCATAAAGATCAATCGTGTCTTATGGACTTTTGAATTCGTTTTGGTAGTTCGGAAGTTTAGAGGAGTTCCAAGAAGAGTTCGAGGATATCAATCAAGAGCAACAGATTTTGAGGCTTCATAAAATGTTGGCCCCACATCTCCTAAGAAGTATACATCTTATTCTTGAATAAGTTACATATTTTTGTCTGATTTTCTTGTCAGAATTTCTGTTCATGCTCAAGATTTATTATAATAGCACCGACTCTGATGAAGTTGAGGTTTCTTATATTATTTTTGTATTGCCTTCTTCAGTGATCCTTGCATGGTGGAGGTTTCTTATATTATCTTTGTGCTTCTTCTGTTCTCAATCTGTGCGCTCTTAAATAATCTTGTTCTTATAGAAATTCGGTCTTCGTGATCACTCTTAAGAAATGGTTGATACTGGATGAAGTTGTGGGTCTTATTTCCATTTTATACTGATATATCAACTTAAAAACTAATGAGCAATAGTTATTGGAATGATCAATGTTGGAACTGGTCCAAATTTTTTCTAAGATCTTGACTTTACTAAAAGAAAAATAGGGGATACTGCCTACTTGTATAGTTTGGCTTCCCTTTTTCAAATGAAGTGCACGAGCATGAGTCACTATAGATTCAGATAATTAGATTTGGTTTGTGTAACTTTAGTATCCAGGAAGGGCTTCACATACTAAATAGTTTATGAAAAATAAGACTATCTGAAATGTGGATTCAAATGTTTTATACCCCTGCAGGAGTGAAGAAAGATGTCATGACTGAACTACCTCCTAAAAAGGAGCTTATTATACGTGTTGAATTGAGCAGCAAACAAAGAGAATACTATAAGGCAATTTTGACTCGTAATTATCAGATATTAACTCGTCCTAATGGAGCCCAAGTAAGATTCATGCTTTAGCGAACTAAGCCTTTTGGTGTTCTATTCTTAACCGTAGCTTCATAAGGAAAGAACCAAAACGTGTGTCAACAATATGTTAAGTAAGTGTTTCATATGTTTTTGAATCAGATTTCTCTTATCAATGTTGTCATGGAACTGCGTAAGCTCTGTTGTCATCCCTACATGTTGGAAGGAGTTGAACCAGTTGTTGACGAAGGAAACAAAGCATACAAGTAAGCTTGGTGCCAAAATTTTTAAATGCCATTATGGTTGTTGTCTATCAGAAATAGTGGTTGCTCTACTTATGTGGTGCTAATGTTGTTTCTCTTTTTATTTATAAATGAATTGCTAACTTTCTTAACTAAGATGAAGTATTAATTATTCCTATGTTTATGGCACCAAAAAAATGATTCTTATGGTAAAAGGCATTATGTTAGCACAATTTGTATCTAGGTTACCAAATGCTATCGATAGTGGTGCAGTCCTTGGCTGCAACAATGCCCTCTGTCATGTCGAAAATAATGAGAACTGTGGTGTGATGGCGTCACTCCACAAGTGCAAAATGAAAATCCAAAAATGCTTAGAAACTAAAGTTAGGGTTTTTGTGGGGGTACTTTAGGGATTTCAGAGGAAAAACAGTGTGGAATTGTGAAGGAGACTTTGTTCAGAGCTTCTCACTTCGTCTCTCTTCTTGTCGAAACCGACCAATCATCTCCACGCCTCTCTTATTTGCAAATTTTAGACACCAATGACATTTTAATTGTTAGTAATGTCCTGAACTTTGAGGTTTTTTTAATCATGTTTGAGACTATGTATTTAGTAGACACTATATAAACTGCACAAAAACTTTTAGAATGGCAGCCATTCCACTATCCCCTGTCCCACTATAGCGTTTTTGGGGCGTCCACTATGCACTGCTATTTGGGATTGATAACATCGATTTGAATTATAATGAAATTATTGTTCATTATCTTGTTGAGCTACCCTATGTTGATTGGACCACTGTTTTCCCTATTCATTTTTCTACGTTATAGGCAATTGCTGGAATCATCGGGCAAGTTGCAATTGTTGGACAAGCTGATGGTGAAGCTTAAAGAGCAAGGGCATAGAGTCCTTATATATTCCCAATTTCAGCACATGCTGGATTTGCTTGAAGATTATTGTGTTTACAATGTATTGATATGACACTATTCTACATTACTGACCTTTTGTTTTCTGCATATTCGAATTTTTCTGTGTTATTGAATTTATTTTTTTTAAAAAAACACCAGCATTGGCAGTATGAAAGGATAGATGGCAAGGTTGGTGGAGCTGAAAGACAAGTACGCATAGATCGGTTTAATGCTAAAAATTCTTCAAGATTTTGTTTTCTTCTTTCTACTAGAGCTGGGGGAGTGGGGATAAATCTTGCAACAGCTGACACAGTTATTATATATGACAGGTGACCCTTCATATTCTGTTTTTTTATTTTTTTTTCATTTTATTTTTAAATAACATTTCTATCAAAGTAGTCATACTATTGGCCGTAAAAAAGTTAACTGCCTTTTTTTGCCTAGTGAAACTCTAAAGGTAAAAATTTGTTATGTTTGATGTTAGCATCTTTAGCTTCCACAATGACAACTGCTATCCCAATACATTTGAAATTTCTTCGGGCAAAAACAAATGGGAATAGCTTTAAGCTAGTTGTGTCTTGGATTCTTAGTGCTTGGCCAGTCATTAGTTGTCCCTGTTCCATTTTTTTGAGTAGTTTCAATGTTACTTCTGCTGGTGTTTACTATTGTCTTTTTCTTTCTCTTCACTTTTTTTATGGCATTGATGTTATAAATGTGACTTGTGAACTGTTAAACTACATTATGCTATACCTTTTTATACTATTATACTTTACTAGTTTACTTGATGAGCACAATGAATGTAACTATATAGTGCTTAACATGACAAGCCGTTTTCTTAGCTCATTTATTTATGACGGATCTTTACAAATTACAATATATTCACATGCTTATATTCATATGGTAAACAGTGGGAACTCTCATTATAGTCCTTCTTTAATGCTGACAAGGATGTCATGCTGAAAGTTTAATTATTCATTTATTTTATTTATCGTCTAATTTGGTTCATTTTTTCCACAACGATTTGATGATCAAACTTTTATTCTATAGTGATTGGAATCCTCATGCTGATCTACAAGCCATGGCCAGAGCTCATCGACTTGGACAAAATAACAAGGTTGGAGCTTTTTTTTTTCTTTCATGAATTTGTAGTGGTTTTTGTTTGGCAGGAATGTCACAGAAGTTCTTGTGTTTTAGGTGTTGATTTATAGGCTTATAACACGAGGAACAATTGAAGAAAGGATGATGCAAATAACAAAAAAGAAAATGGTGTTAGAACACTTAGTTGTAGGCAGGATAAAGGCTCAAAATATTAACCAGGTAATAGTAATTTTTTGAAACATTGAAGTTTTTTGTTTCCAAAATTGACGATTACTGTTTTCCTGTCGCATTTCCTTATAAATGCTTCTCAACTGAGATAAATATCTGGTTTTTAACTTACGAAAGTCTATATAAGCTTATAGGTGTTTCTGGAGAAGTTAAATGAGAGCATTCAAAAATGTTAAGGTGCTAAAACTCATTTCAACTTACATGGGAAACTAGTAGTTTGAATACTCGTAGTTATTTCAAGATTATTTTCAACTTTTATTTTCCTATATATTTGTTGAAAAGTTTATACAAACTGGCTCATAGTATTTTTGACTATTTAATTTGATGGCAACTTCTGATTACTATCATGCTTAGGAAGAGTTGAATGATATCATAAGGTATGGTTCAAAGGAGTTGTTTTCTGATGAGAATAATGATGTGGGAAAATCTCGTCAAATTCATTACGATGCTGCTGCTATAGACAGGTAATGTAGACTGTTATACCTTCAGATACGAGTATGCTTGAGAATTTCCTTTCACATATATTTCTTTATAATAGATTGTTGGATCGCGATCAAGTTGGAGATGAAGAGGCCACTTTGGATGAAGATGAAAATGGATTTCTTAAAGCCTTTAAGGTTGAATTTCATATGATCTATCATACATACCTGTGCTCCTAATTTGATTTGTATTCTGTCATTTATTATTTTTAGGAAATATATGTATATAGACATACAAAGTCACACAAGGATACACATAATCAAAAGAAACGTGGAGTGGCATACACCTGCCTAAGAAGTTTTGAAATATTTATTAACTTTGTTGTCACTGTACTTTGTCTTTATAAATCCCTATTTTGGATTAATTTGTTTAGTTATTAGAATACTCCTGTTACAAACGAATTATCTGTGCTTGCCTTTGAATTTGCAGCCACCTGTGCCGTGTGATGATTATGAGGTTCTAGTGAATTTCTGTTTTCTGCATTGTCATCTTGAAGTACATGCATGATTCTGCTTATTTACTTTCAGATTTCTTATTGTTACTATGATTGCATTCTCATTAATTTAAATCTCTTGAAGTCTTATTCTTCTGCTTTGTTAAATCTCATGACATCTTGTATTTGGTGTTGGCGTTCATTTTATACATCCTCCATTCATATTCTAAGCTCCCATGGTTCAGCATCATAATTAGTTTTCTATAGGTAAATAAATGAGAATTTTATCTTTCAATCACGTGTCATATTGCCTAATTGTGGGTGTGTTGCATTTCTTAGTTCATTTGCATATTTTTTTTTAGTTCTTGTTTCTTATTGTACTATATGTATATTGGGCTTTTCAAGCAATCCTTTTAGTGTGAATATCTACAATATGGAGTACAAATCAAGCCACTATCCTGCTTGTTCGTTACTGCATTGACGTGCTTAATTGAATCATGCTAAATTGGATTATGTGCTAAGCTGATTGCTTATTTATTTTCTAAGTAGAGCTTCATATGTCATTTCCATTTTATCTTCATCTTCTAAAAGAATAATCTCAAGTCAAAGTGAATCACAGATACTTTGTACCCTAATCCGATACTCATCTCCAACAATCTGAAGTCAATATCAATTTTTTCCTTTATAAAATTGCAAAAATGCATTTTGCACTCTTTCTCTTAGATTATTTTCTTTTCATTTACCATATAGATACTATGTTCTAGGTGGCAAATTTTGAATACATTGATGAAGCTGAGGCTGCAGTGGAAGCAGAAGAAAAAAGAGAAACAGAGAATAAATTTTCTGTGAGCGGTTCAGAAGGGAAAAATTACTGGGAAGAGTTGCTAAAAGACAGATATCAAGAGCATGAAGTTGAAGAACTTAATACCTTGGGCAAAGGGAAGCGAAACCGCAATAAATTTCTGGTATGTCACCGTGTTGTTTACTTGTATAAGTTGTATTAGTCTATAAGGCAAACTGTTTTGGTTCTTGTCTAAATGAGTTTGTGCTTCCGATTACATTTTTCATTTTTGCTCTATTGTTGGTTTCAATCTTATGACTACTGGATCCTTTTTATTTGTCCATGCGGATGATTTGTATAACTAGAGATTGACATATAGGATTTTGGTACATGAAAGTGCAAATGTATATTTCTTCTCTCCTTTTGATTGTGTTTTTGTTGAGATTGTATATGTGATTCCCAGACTTTTCAAATGGTTTCTTATAAGGGGGAAGATTTTGCTGGTCTAGAAGTTATAATCTCTGACGGCGAGGATGACAATTACGAAGTGGATCTTACTGATGGCAATTCAAATTCATCAGAAACTACTGCTGCTAGAAGGCCTTGCAAAAAGAAAGCTCGTTGTACATATCAATATTAACTTATCATTTCATTTATGATAATGGACTTCGTTTATCTGTCTTTGACTGTGATGTTAATTTTTATTAGCTGCAGATAACACAGATCCACTTCCTTTAATGGAAGGCGAAGGAAAATCATTACGAGTACTTGGTTTTAGTCGAAGTCAGAGGGCTGCTTTCCTTCAAATTTTAATGAGGTCACATTCTAGTTTTTGGTTATGATTATGTCTAGTCTTTCCCTAATCCTTATGTATTAAAGAGGGTTTTTTCATGGAAATATTTGCTGTTTTTCTCATTTGGTTAGTTAATAACAGGTTTGGGGTCGGTGATTTTGATTGGAAGCAGTTTACTTCACACATAAAACAGAAGACTTATGAAGAAATCAAAGAGTAGTAATCTGTTTTTTCGATTAACATGTCACATATTCTAATTTAGTTTTATTTGGATTTATGCCATTGTTTTTGTATGCCAGAACTTGTAGCTTTTCATATTAGCTTTGTTTTTGTTGGGAGGAAGGGGGGATTAAACAACATTTGAGTCCATAGTAGCAATATGGATACTAATAAGAATATATTTATGGATTTAATTAGATTGATCTTGAATGTACTTGTCTGTCTGTGTAGCTGTACATATGTTCTCATTCAAGAAATATTATATTATTGGTAACTGTTGAGAGTCCCACATTGGATAGTGATATGGTCTGAACAATGGTCATAAGCGGATGACAACCCTCACCCTATGAGCTAGCTTTTGGGGTTTTGTTAGGCCCAAACTTATTTTAAAATTGTATCAGAGTCTATCTTTGATTCGTTGGGTCACTCACAAATGTCCAATCCTGCAAACTTTACCTTCCATATATTTAGTCCTAGGCATGAGGGGGGTGTGCTGAGAATACTTCCATATATTTAGTCCTAGGCATGAGGGGTGTGTGCTGAGAATACAGCACTGGATAATGATATGATTGAATAGTAGTTATAAGTCGGGGATTACCCTCACTCCATATGCTAGCTTTTGGGGTTGAGTTAGGTCCAAACCCAATTTTAAGATTTACTAATTTCTTGTTTCTATATACATGTGGGTGAACATCTTAAGCTTACATTTATAACCATTTCATTTTCTTATGATGACCCATATAACTGCAAGCATTCCTTCTTTGTAATTGTTTTCGCAATTTTTCTAAAATAGCATTACTTAATAAAAAAAAAGCTTATGAATAAAGCAAGATGGTAAGGATCAAGAAAAAATAATTCTATAAATCTACGAACAAGTCATCCACATTTGTGGTCTTCCTGAACATTATTTGGTTTCTCTTTTTAATACATAATTTTCTTAACATTTAAAAAACAGTATGTGCTATCTGATTCACAATTTACTATATGTATGTGCATGAATTTCAGGCATAAGCTTTTATTTGTTCTTGGAAATGTGTTCATCAATGAAGAGAGTATGCATAATGCATGTGAATCTGTATTTGATTGACTAAATGATTTTTGAGTAGAAAACTTGACTTATAAAAGAGTTGAAACGGGTCTTCAGAATTTACTCCCTCTAGTCCTATATATGAGGACAAGAAAAATATAACACTCCTCTCGCGCTCAGGACTGGACATCTGGCCGTGACTTGAGTGGCCCGATAGCTGTAATCTAATAGCAAGTGACTCAATGAATCTTGGATAGACTTTAATACCATCTTAGAATTTGGGTTGGGTCTAACACAACCCCACAAAACCGGTTTGTAGGGTGAGGACTACTCACCACTTATAAACACTTTGTTTGGTCTTTTCTCATGCAATGTAGGACTCTTAACAAGACTAATGAGAATATTTAATGCTATCATTTTGATAGTTTATTCCAAGTATGACCCTACACTAAATGCTCTCGGGGAATGGTGAGACCCACATATATGGGTTAGATGCATTTTTTATTAATCATGGGTTAAGGGTATAAAAGTAAAATAAACAATTAGTGCAACGTAAAAAGTATGACTTTTTCTTATATAGGTGACTAGAAGGATTATTACTTAGTTTTGTACAGTATGGTATGATATAGTTTTACCCACCACGTGATTTTATTATATAACGTAATCGTACCTTAAATCCTTCTTTGTGAGCGAATTTGATCTATATATTTTAAACAGGTACGGAACCCTTTTCTTGTCTCATATTGCTGAAGATATAAATGATTCCTCTACATTCGCAGGTGATAGATCACTTATTCCTGTGATATTTCTCAGTATCGTCTCTCCTATATTTTCAGTTAACTTCTTTTCCCTCTCTGCTGAAACGTGTCTGTAGATGGTGTTCCAAAAGAAGGACTTCAAATACAAGATGTACTTATTAGAATTGCGGTTCTGCTATTGATAAGAGAAAAAGTAAGTTCTTGAAATAAATTTGCGGTATTTTATTTTCTTGTTTTTTGTATGTTATTGTGTCATTATGCTTTCTTACTGCTCCTCTCATCACTTGATTTTTCCTCATTTTGGAATGACAGGTGAAGTTTGCATCAGAAAATCCTGGCACTCCACTTTTTTCGGATGACATCTTGACACGCCATGCCTTGAAAGCTGCAAAGATATGGAAGGAGGAGCACGATTTAGTCTTACTGCGTGCAGTTTTGAAGTATGTCTTTAAATAGATAATTGTGTATGCCATCATCATAGCCATAGGCAATTAAAGTGCATCTTTCTAAAATCTCTCTCTCTCTCTCTCTCTCTCTCTCTCTCTCAGGAGTTGAACATTCCCTTCATAAATTTCCCAGTTCAAGGACAAGTTGGCTCTCAAGTGCAAAATGGTGCAAATAAGACGAATGTGGAATCCCCTTGCAACCAGTTTAGAGAGAACAGTGTCTGCGGCATGGCAGATAATGAGTCACATGGTTCTTCTGATGCTAGGAACCAAGAAAAGTTGTATCAAGATCAATTTGGAGAGATGCAGAGAAGACACATTGATTTTATAAAAAAGAGGCTACTTCTCTTAGAAAATTGTCTCAATGATGAGTACCAAATAGAATACTATGTAAGTGCATAATGCTTCATGGAACACAATCTCTTTAATTCTCTCTCTATGGAACACAATCTTTTTAATACTCTTTCTATTTATTTCCGTCATTTATCATCTCAGATTTAATTGTTAATCTTAGCTATTTATGCTTATGTTTAACTGGCAAGGTTTGTTTTACACCTAGTGTAGATCATGTGGTACTATATTGGACTCTGAAGAGATTTGCTTGTGGACTGACTGACTAATGAACTGTCTGCAGGATGATATGGAAGCAAAGAGAGGGACCAATCAAGAACTTAAAAATGAAACCGTGGCTACAAATGTACGAAGGCACACATTAGGAGAGTCTCGCACCCAAACGATCGATCAACTGCCTCAAATAGAAGCAGCAATAAGTATGAATTATACCTATCCATTGACAACTTTGTCTCATACCATAGCAATTGCTTATTTTGCATCAGATAGTATATCAATATGTTTTATGCATGTCACGTTTTGCTTAGGTTTTTTCTTCTTTCTTTGAAGATCTTTTCTCAAATTCTCACATTTTTCCATTTCTGTCTGTATAACTAAATCAAAGATTTAATTAATTGTAGTTCTTCCATTTTTTTTTGCAGCTTCAGAAGAAATCTCTACTTCTGCTTGTGATAATGATCCAAATCGGTTGAAATTAGTGCATCTTTACAATGAGGTAAAAATGTGTTTGTATTGCCACTCTTCAGTTGTCCATTCTTTCTGAATGATCGCTGCATGATACAACAAATAGTAGGAAATATTTATATACTGAGTATCTTTATCAATTATCTTTCCCTCTGTATTGGCAGATGTGCACGGTTGTGGAGGAGAATACTGCGGATTTAGTTCGAACATCATGGTCCAGAAAACAGACAGAAGTCAATGCTATGAAGAATTTGCATCAACTGGAAACCATTTGTGGAGATGTCAACAGAATTCTAACACAACAAAATCAACACACTTTAAAGCCAACAGCAAATTCTGATAACAAATCAAATGTCCTATCACAGAATGCTGTTTTGGATTCCGAATCGATTTCATTATCCTTCAAGATGAATGCAAATCTAGAGTTAATGGAGACTGAATCCCAAAAAGAAAGCAAGCGGCCCGAGCCAAGTGGAACAGAAAGCAATCCAATTTTGATAAGTGATCAATAATGCAGTTTATTTATTTACCGTGCTTTAAATTTGGATTGTCCGATTTTAATCAAAAAGCCTCTAAAGCACCAACTGCATGGAATCGAAGCCTGTCTTCCGGAGATAACAAACTGATCTATGAAATGGATGGAGTATGATGGCATTCCAGAAATCAGATGCGGGGGTAATTTTTTGGGATGATTAAATGCAATGCCTATTAGACGGATATTTATTTCACCTTGTAGCATAGTAGTCTTAATCAACATATTTTGTTCGGTTCATGAGGAATATATATTGTATACTCCCTCAATTCAAAAAGATTTGTGTTTTAGGTATTTAAATATATTTTAAAACTTTGGGTATTTTAGATATCCAAGATATATTTGATATTTTTATTTCAAATATATCTCTAAATTATGCGATTACTTCATTTGCATTTTACAAGATGGTAATTTTGTATTTGGTCACATTGATGAGTGTTTTTCTCCTTTAAATAGTTTAGTGGTTAGATTCACACATCTTAAGTGTAAAGTAGAGAATTTTGGATTCTAACTTAGGTCTCTGCATATCGATTGTAACTGTCAATTGAATTTTGGATTCTAACTCTAGTCTCTGCATATTGATTGTAATTGTCAATTGAGTTGTATTTACATGACAACTATTTATGTGCATTTCTACCTTAAACAACTAATATGTGCAACAGAGGGAGTATACAAGGCACCATAGCTTATGCAATAGTAAAGAAACCTCGCGTCAAGCTTCATTGGAAATTGTCGAGAGTGAATAGACAAATTTGTCATTCAAATTGTAAGCGTCGGTTAGATTAATTTATAGATTTTATAAATTGATAAATATATCTCTAAAATTGTAAAATAGTAATCAAAACAATCTATATTTAAACTTTTATCATTAAACATTATGATATGACATGTTAATTGAATATCCAACCTCTCTATGTTGATTTCATATTAATGTTGTCACAACATAAACTAATTTTTTTATGAAATTTAAATCTTTCATAGACTAATTTATCCATAATCAGTCCATACACAATTACTATTACATATAAATTTATTTTTGAGATGACAAAGTTTTATGGACAAATTTGTCCTCGTGAAGATGACATTGATGTGAGATCAACGTGAATAAGTCATATATTCAATTATAGAGTTACATCACAATATCTAACGACAAAAAGTTACATAGAGACTATTTTGATTGATATTTTACAATTTCAAAAATATATTTATCAATTTATCAAATTTAAAGACTAATTTGACCGATACTTACAATTTTAGGTATCAATTTGTATATTAACTCAAATCATTCATTAGTTGCTAGAAAGAGGGCTCCTTTTTTAGAGTACTTGCTCTATTGTATAGGTGACTCTAAAGTGCTCTATACTTTACTTCTTTTTTTGATTAGTCAGATGGCTGTTTAAATTTCTTTAATTTTATACTTAGACTAGTTCCTCCACCTCATATCAATGAAGGCCTCAGATTGGGTTATGGACAATAATTTGTTTGAGAGTTAGGAGAAAAAAAGAAGGGGGAGAACTTTGAGGGAATGAGAGGAATAAAAATAAGGGGAATGACTCACTTTTTTTTTTTTTTTTAATTTGGGAATTCCATGCAATCTACCATCTGAATTTTAATTATATAATTTAAAATATCGAGTTTAAATTTAAATCGTCTATTCTTAATTGAACAATTACTAATGTTTCAAATGCATCAACGTCGATTCACTAACTATAATAGAGTTGGGTCCTTTTTTTGAGAAACTATTTTTGAAGGGAATAAAATGAAAATATTTGAGAAATATATATTATTTATGTTATGAGAATATTATCAAGAGAATAATGGATTTGAAAACTTATTCAAAATATTTCAAAGCCCTCTCCAATGTTAATGTATCTTATTTAGCTCTTCGATATTATTGGAGAATTATAGTGCAATAAAAAAATAAATAAATCTCATGCAAAGTAGGATTTCTTTCATCTCTTCCCTCGGAACTCCCAAACATAGTCAAATGGAAATTCAAATATTAAAGATAAAAAATCAAAACCACTCATTAAAAGGAGGTAGATCCCATTCTAGGAGCATTGTGATGCCTAATAATCTTGAAGGATTTCAAGATTTCAAATTCCTGAATGGATAAATTAGACCATTACAATATTGAGTTGAGAAGAGCACTCATTGAAACCACATGAGGTATAAATGATGATTTATATGAAGTCTCGAAATATTGTAATCTCTGATAATCTTGGTTCATTGAAAGACTTGGTTTGTAATAAAATTTATGCATCTTAAATTAGACCATACTTATACTTATGTATTGGTTCAAAGGGTTCTTAGATATAGAGACGTATGAAAATGCAATTAAACCATCTACAAAATAGGTACTTAGGGGAAAAAAAAATAAGAGGGTATTTATTAGATAACAAAACATCTACATAACAAAAATGTCAAAATTGAAAAATGTCTGTAGTAAAGATCAATCTACCATTACAAATTTTTCATAATATGGAAAATAATCTAAATATAGAAAAAAAATAATTTAGAAGTATAATTCATACTTTAAAATTATAAAAAGTGACATTTTTATCTCAATTTTTATTATTTTTTTTATTTTTTTATTGTTTAACAAGTGTACTTGTAACTGACTTAAGGGCATGCGTTAGCTTGACCCTTTCAATGATATGATATTATGGTTTTATTTTTTGGTTCAAATTTTAAGTTTTCAACTTCCATGGTAAAATTGTCCAACATCTATGATTTTGTTTCCTTATTTGTGAAAACAAATTTTATTTGAAAATAAAAATAAGGTGAAAAAGTGAAACAAATATAAAAAATAGAAAATACTTTTTTCAAAACAAACAGAAACTTTTAAACTGTGGAAAGATAAACAATTGAAATTGGTATATATTATAAACTATCGATATCATTATCCTCTTCCTCATTACATAGGGTTGTTGGAATTTGTAAACATCAAAAGCAAAAACATTGACATTCCATAAGCTACCATGCAATATTTTCTAAAACAAAACAACAAAGGAATGGTGTTCATAATAAAGCCAATATTTGCATTTTGAATATGGAAAAGCCCACAATACTTATTTTCATTGTAGTAATTATCTTATTCTTGCTTTTGAAACACTAACAAATTAGCAAGAAAAAAAAAAGCATGTTTGCAAAAAATAAAACATGGTTTCAACTCCAAAAAGTACTATTGGGCCATGTGAACAACAATGTGTTTTCACATATTTTGAGAAAAAGCCCTTTTGCTAGAAAGAAAAAATCTAATAAGAGAAGCTTCACCCCTTTGAGAAGACAAAACTTGGACAAGAAAGTCTATATATGAAAACTTGCCACATTCTACAAAATTTCACCAACAAGAATGACTTGATGCATATATCCAATCTTGATGTCACATAGATGTCCCACCAGGATAATTTTCATACAAATATCCATCCATTGATTTCACCTTCTCTTGTTTCTGCATCAAATTACAATTTTGTTATTATTATTGTTATTAGATAATAATAGGCATAGAAGGAGTTAAGGATCATCCTCAATCAAGAAAAATGTATCATAAGTTAAATAGTACAAATTTTTTGATACACACCTAATTTTTCTTACCTCTGCAACACCTGATTAATTATTTGCAAAATTATGGTTAATTAAGTTCAATAGATAGTTAATTTAGATCACGTTCAAAATTGTGGTTAATCATGTGATCTAAATTAGTTATCTATTCAACTGAATTAACCACATTTTTGAACGTGATGAACATGTGTCGCATGTGTAGGAAAAATTGAATGTTTGAACATCATTACTATAAAATGTATAATACAACTTTAAAAATCAAATTATGTTTACAAAGCATATAAAAACATTATTCCGATGTATCAACAACTCTAAATTGTTTACAATTTAATCACAAATATTCATGTCAAACATGAAAACAGAATCAACAGAACAAATACACACAAAATAGGTAAAGTAATAAGACATTCATCAGAAGGCATAAATTTTGTTACCTGTTTTATCATGTCACAAACCAAGTCTTCCAATGAACCAAGATTATTAGAGATTCCAGTATTTTGACCCTTCATGTGATTCATCATATATACCTGATGTGGTTTCAATGAGTTATCTTCTGTTAATTCGGCGACCGCGCCATGCTTCATTTGTAAATGATCACAATAATTGTAGTCCAAGTTACCTTCTGATTCAACAGGAATCATAGTTCCTATTGAATTACCAATCACATGAGAATGATAACTTCCATCATCATGAATATTATTGTTACTATCCCAATCTTGAAATGCCACATTATTAGTACTAGTAAAAACAACAGCTTGTGAATTCATTGAATCATGTGGTAACTGCATAGTGTTTGACCAAATATCATTGTATTGTGGAGGCTGATGTGAAGCTAAATTGATTTTGTATTGTTTGTCTTGAGGATTTGCTTCCAGCAACAAGGGATTGTTCGAGATATCGAAAACCGAACAAGGTACTTTTGGTTTATAATTTGAGAGTTTATTAGTCACATTTTGCATAGGACTAATACCTCTATTGTGTTGCAATTGATCAAGATTTATCGGATTAGCGCGAGGGACGACTGATTGGAACTTAAGCTGATCACTATGTGTATGACTCAACTGATGAGTTCCAGAAGAAGCAATTCCATGCACATTGACACTAACAGTAGGGTTCAATCTAGTAGTCATGCCATTAGATGGAAAGGTTCTGAAAGGATTGTTGTTGTTATGAAACTGTCTAGAGGCACTCAATGTATGCAAATTTCCTCCAACACCATTGAGAGAATTCAATCTTGAATAGGATATGTCTGCACTAGCTAATGCTGCTTCCATGCTAGCTTGTTGGTTTGGCACTGTACTAAGTTTTTTCAGATAGAGTCTATATTTCTGCATAAATTTTCAGAAACACAAGTAAGGTTTTGTTGAATTAAAAAGGCAAACTATGCAGTAGTGAAACTTCAAATTGAAGACATGTGTTATGTACGATACGACATTCAATTACTTCTATTTTTCAAATTAGTGGTGCGAGTGTTGTATTTGGTGTCTGTATAGCTAATATAAAGCTATAGCATAAGAGATGAGAAACGTACCTGAAGATGGCTTGCCACATTCTCCCTTGTAAGCTTTTCAACATTCATCAAGTCAAGGATCTTTTTAGGCACAGCTTCTGCAAGCAAAATAACAATTATCATGAGAAACACAGTTCGTATTAGAACAACAACTCTGGTTCAAAAGAAAATAGATATGAAAAACACAAACAAAGAACACATAAGATTTAATCACAAAGTTTGTCCAATTGAGCCTATGTCTCCGACTGCAGAGAAGTAGTATCGATTTTCTATTATTCAAGCTAAAACATATGAGTCATTCCCAACAGTTCCGTATAGAAAAACTTCATAGCATTGTGAAAACATAAGTAATGATCATGCCATGAAATTCACTCGTAGGACTAATCATATAAGTATTTAAGAAGAGTATTTGAGTAAGTCTTCAAATAATACAAAGTAGAATTTTGATATCATAACATTCACAACTCAATATTGGATTGCTAAAATGGAAAAAGAGGAATACTATACAGCAATTGATAAAAATTATGATGACAATAGTTTTTGCATTGAAGAAAGAGGGAAGAACATACTATCAACGCCTAAATGATTAACAGCAGCAACAAACTTGCGGTGTAGGTCCACGGACCAAACAACTCGAGGCTTCTTCTGAGCCGTTGGATCCTCATTGTCATTATCATCATCATTCCCCTCGCCATCATCACTATTCTGATCCTTCCTTTTTTTGGATGGCTTTACATTTTGATCCGAATTCGCTGTCACTGCTGAATCTATTCCATTTCCGCTATCCGAATTAGGCACATTTTGATTGATTGTATTACAAGTCTTCTTCTTTCTGATGACATGCTGCCAAATGATTTGCACTTCCTTCATTCTAACAGGTTTCAGCAGATAATCACAAGCTCCATGAGCAATTCCCTTCATCACCATCTTTGGATCATCATTGGCAGAAAACACTGAAATCAAACACTTTGGTACGTTACTTGCATAACAAGTTTCATATTTATCAACCAATTATTGATAGTGATGAAATAACCACAAAGAACATAAGAAAACAGAAATCTCAAAACTTGTAAAGTCTAAATATCATAACTATCTAAAGTGTAGAAATGCAATCATTGATTAGAAAATCAACTGTTTTGATATTTTATCGCTAATATCGATTGTTGACAATTAGCATTGCACTTTCCTAGTATATTACTGCACTTTAAAGGAGTCAAATCGTATCAATAATTATATCATGAATCAATAACATAAAATGTTGAAAATTGCATATTAGCTTACTTATGACAGGTAAGTCCATTTCAAGTCCTACAAGCTCAAGCAGCTGAAATCCATCCATGTCAGGCATATGAACATTACTGATTACAAGATCAAAATTGTTTTTGTTTTCTCTCAACAAATTCAGCGCCGTTATCGCGTTTTGAGCAGTGGTTACTGCAACAACAACAATCATAGCCAAAATTAATATGATTCTGAAAAGAGAAAAAAAAAATAATACATTGCACAGATACAACTAGAACATAAAATCTATGAAATGTTAACTAAAAAAATAAAAATAATGATACTATTCATAGGAAAAGAGTTATATTACATTCTGCAGCATGTATGAAACCAATAATTTGGATTTGATTAAATATTTGAAATCCAATAAACAACATAAGATCAAGAATACAAAAGAAAATTTTAAAAAAATTGTGAACTTTAAAAACTAAATCATGTCCAATTTTTTTTATAAATATTAATTAATTTTCCAATTGTTCTTTATTTTCATAGTGATCCAAAAAAAATCATGTCCAATCTCTGAAAGAATGTTTTGGATCAAATATAATTTAATCAAAGCCAAACAATATCAAAGAAAATTAATTTAATTGATTGAACAATACAAGCATTGGTTGAACATAATGTAGAAAATTAGATATTTGATGCCAAATGGCTCAACTTCATTCATAAAAATCTAAAATCTAAAATATACATATACATAAATATACATATCTCGAAAACTTAGTATATACCCTATCATAAGATTTGTCTCATCAAAAACCAAAATAAACGAATAAACGAATTGACTCAATTTGACAAATTCAAGTTTAAAACAACAACAACAAATAGAACAAATAAAATAAAAAACCGTTCATGTTATCATTCTAATTATAATGTCTCTAGGCCAAAGGAATCAAAAGAACAAAACCGAAACCTATATTTAATATTTTTCAAAAAAAACCAATAATAATAATAATAAAAAATAAAAAAGCATACCATGATATTGACACCTTTGAAGCAATCTCTCCAAAATCTTGAGGCATGTTCTATCATCGTCAACAGCAAGAACACGCATTCCAATAGGAAATTGATCTTTGAGATCATTCATCTTATCATCTTTCATCACCACAGTCATTCTCTGATAGTCCAAAACCTATTAGTGTTAGTGATTCTCTTTTAAAGTTCCGAAATCCAAAAACCAACAACAAAATCTATTAAACAAATATAAAAAAAGTGATTTTAAGGAAGAATATAGTCGACAAAGAGAAAAGAAGATCAAGTGATGAATTCAAAGAGAGAATAATTGAAAAGTATTTTTTATGAGAATTGAGAAAAAAAGATACAGAATCTTGAACTATATATATGTAAAAAAAGAATAGTGGTATCATGCGGGCCGAGCCAACGTCATCGTGTCTAAAGCGAAACTATTAAATTGAGTATTTTTAAAAGTTAATAAATAAATTATTATTATTTTATTTAATAACTATAGAAATTTTTTAGAAGAATTAATACTATTTTTAAATCTATTTTTTTTATATTTAAAAAATAAAATTAAAATAAAATATTTCAACTGTTTTACAACAACATTAAAGATTCGTGTAAATTTTTTTATCTTTTAGTTGAAAAAAAAAATAATGTCTATACTAACGTTCCAATAACTCATGTTAGCAATATATTCTTTAGTTGTTTTGTGATGGCCTTACCGTTGTAGCGGCTAGTGATAATTGATTTTTTTCTATGATTGAAAACTTTGAAACAACGTGACCCAAGATTGATTATGATAATTATGGAGCTTCCTTTCTTGTTAGATACCAAAAAAAAAAAATCATCAATTCAAAAAATTTATATGAAAATTGAAATTGATGCATTATTAGTTATTATGTGTGTTTAAAGCGCTGAAGAAAATGAGGGTTTTTATTTTCTTTTATAGTGTGATTGATTCTGCTATTATTATCATTATTATTATGACAAATATTAAGGATGTTTTTATGGTTGTTACTTTAAGTTTTGTTTTCACTTTTCAACGATGTTGTTTTTTTGGTAACAAACAAGTCTTGTTTTTTTTTTTTGTTGTTGTTGAGAAAGAGTATCTTTTTTCTATTTATGTTTCTTGATTCTATTTTTGGAAGAAAATTGTTTCTTGATTCATGCCATAAATATTTGAAGCTAACAAAGTATTTCAAATTTTCTTTTCAATGAGAAAGTCGGTTCAATGTCCACAAAAATATGGTATTTTATTTGGTTAACAAATTTAATTATAATTGTTTATTTTAAAAAAATATATTTAAGTGACATATATTATAATTATTACTGTGTCAATCACAAATAGTTGGATAACTAAAAAAAATTTTGAAAAGGACATATCATAATAAAATTAAATTTATTATTTCATGTGTTTTAAAAAATTTATCACAAAAATATCTTTAAATTATAAGATTAAATTCATAATTTAAAGAGAAAAATATATAATATAATATTGTAAATTGTGCATAAAAGTGTATTTTAAAATTGAATGAATTATTTTAGCTATTATTTTTCTTTACATTTGCTCCCTCTTATAGTCTTATTCTAATTATAAGAAGA
>JBBPBQ010020324.1:49674984-49820456 GCA_037974755.1 Cicer yamashitae | reverse complement strand
ATAAGAAGAAATAACAAAAAAATATCAAAATCAATAAATTCATTAATTGTTATAATTTTTTAAATATTTTTCTTAATATACCCTCATGAGAAGATATGAACATGTAACACATAAATGCATTCACTAATATTAAAAAAAACAAACACTTTGAATAAGGATAAACTATAATTTAAACAATAAATATATTAGAAATCTTGATAGAAGATATCAAGAAGAGATAATATTAAAGTGAAAATAAATTCTATATTAATAAAATAAGAAAATGGTAATAAAAAACAAAACGGTGATGAAGAACATGAAGGGAAGAAGATCAACATTTTAGGGTTCTTTAAGAATTTTATTTTTTAATAAAAAATTAATTCAAAAATATTATTCTTTTTACTAAAACACTATTTAAAATAGCCACATTAGATTCATAACAATCAAATAAAATGTGTGAAAAAGGGAAATGGTGCAAACATTTTGTAGTTTAAAAATTGTTAAAAAAAAATTGATCGAGCTATTATTTTCGTGAAACATATAAGACTATAAAATATATTTTTCTTTATATTTATTATTTTTGTTAAAATATACTTTTGAACACTTATTTTTTACTTAAAAGATTCATTTTCATCATTTATTTTGGTTTTGTTATACAAAATCATCCTTCCATCAAATGTAAGCTCGGGTGGCTGTTAATTATCCGATGCGGTGTCTATAACATGTCAAAATATTGCTAATGCGATCATCTTCTTTTAAAAATGTCCAACCTCAGTTGGGGGTTACGTTTCCGTACCTAAAAAAAAGTTCTACAAAAATTAAGGTTTAACATTCACACTCTCCAATAGATACATTTTCACAGCAAACAAAATCACGAAACCTCACACATGATCTAAAACAGATATTATCTTAGAAAAATAGTGATGCAGACTTGAGATCGTAACAAATACAAATTAAGAATATTTTTATAAAAAACAATAATCTTATAATAAATTTACCATGAATATACTTTGTGTTTTATATCTGTTTTAATGAACAAATATTTTATTTTCGTAAATGACACATGTTTCACTCTAGTTACTAAAATTATTTATAAAAAAGAAATTATATTCAATATTAGAAAATGTAGAATATAACATATAAAATAGTGATTTCTTCAACCAAAACTACATGAAGATATTTAATTCTTGTGATAGAAACAGTACAAATTTCAAACATAAAATTTCTTCTTCAAAATGGAGGATATAACCCCATCTTTACCGTAAAAAAAACATACCTATAATTTATTCACGTGAAAAACACCTTTGTTAATTTATGTAGAAATTAAGGCAACAATGACCTATAGGACATTGAAACGTACTAGAGAATCACACTTAATTAAGGGGTGAAAGGAAGATATGAGTAATCATTAATCAAACAATGAAAGACAGGCTGTTTAGTGTTAATCTAATCAATTATCATAATCTTTTAGTTGAATGCCCACTATACGTTGACTGCTGTCTCTGCCCTTTGGAGTGGACAAAACTTTATCATATGGATATACAAAAGTTGTATCATTAGAGGATATTGATGTTTCCCTTTTTTTTATCAAATGTTTCTATCATACTGGCCCATACTTAGAGGTGCTTAATTAATCCATTTGCAATCACATTTCTTTTATATTTTAATCTCTATCGATAAATAGTTTTATATATTTTCTCAAAATATGTATTAGGTGTTTATATTGGCACTAATTCGACATTACAAAATCGAATTGTAAGGTGAATATTGTTTTTCATTATAAATTTAGTTGCAATATTATCTTTATTTTAATTATGTGAAACTTACATTTTTTTAATACATCTCTCATGCTCAATGTTTGAATCTAGTGCATGGATATAAATAATAGACGGTCTGAATCGATAGATTCTTTATATTATATTATACTTTTATATTAAGTTTAATTCATTTTTTTAAAATTGATTTGAAATATGTAAAAAAGTATAATTATTATATGACTTTTTCGTAAATAAGTAGATAAAATATAGCGTTTTTTTTTTCTTCTTAAAATTGACTTGTCGCTTTTTGAAATTTTTTAACATTACTTACGGATAAATCGTGGATAAATAAAGCCAATCGAAAGTGCAAAAAGTATTGTTTATCCATTGTGTTTCCATGGTAACGATTTATTATGTGGATACATATAAGTTTTCTTGTAGTATAATGTGGCGAAATTAATAACTATACTCTAATATTATATTATAATTCTTGATAGAAGCAATTGATGAGAGAAAAATATATATAAAAATATATAATTCATAAATTGTATTGATGATAATGAACTGATAAATTATTTTTATTGATTATTGATCTATTATATTTATTATAAATACAAAGTAGCAAATAATAATTTAAGAATAATACATATATTATTAATTAGATATTACAATTGAAAATAAATAATTAAAATTGCATTAAAAACTAAAAATGACCGTCTTTTTAGGATAAATTATTTTTACAAATACAACTGTTATCGGAGAATTGAGGAAACAATATTTTTTTCTTAATTGAATTGATTGAAAATTAACATTTCTACTTAAAAATAAAAATGAAAATATTATTAAGACATTATATTTAGCTTACTCTTCTCTCTAATTAAGTATCCTCATCGCTACATTGCCTATTGATATGAAGAATATAACTTGAGATTTCCTAGCTGGAATTGGCAAACATGTTGAAGAAATGAAGACAAAAAAAAAAATTAAAAAAGGCAGAAGAGAAAGTTACTTAGTTGGAGTTTGGTTCCTCAAATCACATGTTGGAAGATCCTCACGTATTGGATGCATCCAAACAAGATCCTAATGAGCTCATTTATGATTATCCTAAGCACAATCATTGGCCCTCCACTAATATTCAAAGTGCTTTATAACCTCTGGCTTATATATATATAGTATATGATAAACATATCTTAAAGATTCATTATAGCCACAAAATCTCTGGATTCCTTGCTTTTTGGAGGCACATGACTTCCTCTTTGTCATTTTAATTAAATTATATATTTTTCTTTTGGTTTTGGGAGCAGCTATAAAGTGCAACTTAGCTTGCTTAAATGATTGATTATACACGCTAGACATATTCAACATTTATCATATATGGAGATCGAATAGTAAATATGGAGAAGCCACTTATGATTTCTTCAAAAGTTTATTTTCAGATAAAATATACTATGTTTTCAATTCAAAAGTATAAATTTATCAATGTAATTTTTAAAAACTATAGGTGAGAAAAAACACTATCAAAAAACTTAGTTTAATGAATTTCTCAATGAATCCAATCCATTTTGTCACCTTGGATACATAATAATCAGAATATCTTAATTAATACTCTTCAATAATTACATATATATGTAACTAATAGATACTATTCAATACGGTGTTACCCAATTCAATTATTATAATTTCTTCCTTGAAAAGATTCAAATACAACAAAGACTTTAGTATCAATTATAAAGGTCTAGGTGACTACCAAAAAAATATAAAGGTCTCACTAAGATTCCATGAAATTAAACTCGATATGTATAGCCGTCAATGTCCCCATGCATTTGAAGCTGAAAAAAAAAACACAAAACACAAACAAACAATTAGTCAACATGGATAAAATCTAAATTACAAGGAAACAACAATCTTCAAAAAAAACTAAACATCTATACCATGTTGAGAATGAGAAAGTTGAAGAGGCACAAGAAGTGAAGAGAATAAAGATATATATATATATATATATATTTATATGAACCGTGAGAAAGTTTAAAGGATTAGGGAAAATTTATGAAGTAGAGTAGGCATGGCAACGGGGCGGGGCAGGGACGGATTTTGCCTCCTCCACCCCCGCACCCGACTAATCGAGAAAAACCCGCACCCGCCCCCGTTTTATAGCGAGTGTAGAATTTATGTCCATCTCCGCCCGCAACGGGGTTCAGGTTTATCCGCCCACACTCGCACCCATTCATATATATATATATATATAATTATAAATTTAAAAATCATATCTATTATAATTAATATAATAAAATAATTGTTATTAGAAAATTATAAATAAAAAAATATTTCGTATAGATATAATATTATAATTTTTAATATTTTAAAAAATATTAAATATATTCAATATGTATATGTATATAAAATTTAAAATTTACATTAATATTACTTGCGGGGCACGTTCGGGTGCGGGTGCGGGGTGGATATCACCACCCCAAACCCGTCCCCGCCCACGAATTTTAATTTAGGGGAAAATCCGCACCCGCAACTAATCAAAGTGGGTTTTCCCCGCCCAAATCAAGCGGATTTGGGTGGGTACCCGCATGTGCGAGTTGTATTGCCATCCCTAAAGGAGAGGAACATAAATCTCAAATGCTAAGAGAAAGGATGGAGAATCTACACGGAGGATTTGGACATATGACAATGTATGTAATTTATGTCTCACTTATTTTTTTTATCTTTTAGATAAATATAGCTTATATTTCAAAATACATATAAGAGAACGCTTGGAATCACTTTCTCATTGTGAATGTTTAATTGATTTGAATCGATGAAACGATGTTTGCTTGTAAAATAAAACAAGGGGAAGAGGGAGGGAGAAGACCATTGAAGTTTCTCAAATTAACAATGAAGTGAATGATATTACTGGTTCAATAAATATATTTATCCAAAAACTTAGATTGAGTGGAAAAAAGTTTAACAAATTGACTTTTGAAAAATACAAACCCAAACATAACTAAAACATTAAAAAATAATTTTTATAAAATTTTAGAAAAGTTATTTCTGTCTAAATAATCTTTAAAAAAAATAATCTAAACATTAATTTTTTTTTTTAAAAAGTAGATGTTAAAAAGAGAACATTGTGAAGTACCTTGACTCGTGACACTCCAATCCTTGTCCTTCCCAAGAGCCCAAAAGAAATAGCCCTTCAATCCCAATGACTTAGCAAACCCAACCTTAGTCATTATTGATGGTCCATCATCATACCCAATCCAAGTAATACCCGCATATGAATAAAAAGAAACAGCAACCTCATCATACACAACATTAGCACCATTCTCTTTATTAAACTTCAAGATTTCATCATAGTCCATGCTACCATCTGTATCAGTTGAGGGACCCACCGCTTCAGCTCCAACCCCATTAACATTTGGATCCTTTAACTCCCATGTTCTTCCATATAAAGCCAAACCCATAACCAATTTTTCGGGCGGGACGCCCGATTTGATCCATGACCCAATTCCGAAATGCGTATTAATTTCAGAATTTGGGTCATATAAAGCAGCGTTGAAGCCCGTGTTATTAGCCCATGCACCGTGATAATCGAAACACATTGGACTAGCCCAATCTAAATATTTTTTAATAGCTTGGGCCGGATATGATGGCCCATTACCAATAAGCCTTATTGTGGAATTATAGTAAACAGCGGAAGTTAAAAGTAAACGGGATTTTCTCCGAACCTTAGCTTCGGCAACCAAAGCATTATACCATTCCTCGTATAACAAACCAAGGTTAAACATGTCTTTTTGATCTTTCGGAAACTCCCAATCCAAATCAACACCATCGAACCTATACTTTCGTGCCACGTGGATTGTTGAATTTATGAAGATTTCTCTGTTTTGTTTTTGGCTTGCGATTTCGGAGAAGAGTGTTGAATTGCTGCCACCTCCTCCAATTGATAAAAGAGTTTTCACCCGCGGGTTACGATAGCGGAGCCCTTTGATGAATTGTGAGACATATTTTTTGTCGGATTTGGTGATTTTAAGGTTGTAGGAAATTGGTTCTGGTTGAATGAAAGCGTATAAGATGTGAGTGAAGTAGTTTGTGTTAATTGAAGAAGGTGATAATTCATCACCTGAAGGCCAATATGCTGATCTAACACCACGGTTTAAAAATTGGTTTTCAAAAGATGATGATTTAGCGAAATGGGTCATTAGAAAAATCAAAATTGGTGTGATTAGAATTTTTTGGACGGCCATGTTTTGTGATTATAGAGATGAATGAATGTATATGTGAATTTATATGATATGATGATTATATATGTAGATGAAGAAGTGGATACTAGTATTAATTAATTTATATATGATTGGTGATGTTGGAAATTGGAAGATTGTAATTGAAGTGTTGTGAATTGAACGTTTCAACTATGGGATAAGTAATGGAAGGAAAATATCAAAGACAAGAGAACAAACTTTGAACAAGGAAACAAATATAAAAAGAGTCATAATGATCTAGATTCTTTAGAATGATAGTGATAATATGGTCACACACCACGAGGTTTAGTATCGATGGTTTCAAGCATAGTTAAAGTTGAAGTTGATATTTTATAAATGATGATGTTAATTGTATAATTAATCCTACCACAAATTGCCTCCTCCTTTAATGTATGTGAAAGGGGTAGATATTATAGTTTGGTATATAGTGTCACCATTAAAGTCAAAACCACTTGTTGATTGGAGTTTTTGTAGTGTCGTTTGGAGTTAGTGCATTTGTTGTGCGAGCACCTCATTGCAATCCAATGAGAGATGGGATTTGGACCCCAACATTTAAGAGTTAATGGTGCAATAATTGTGAGGAGGTTAAATCTAGTGAGAGAAAATTTATCTTTTAGAGAAATCGAATTCACATCCTTCATTTATGATATCTAAAATACATTAAATACATTGTATTCTCTAAAGTTTATGGTTTAGTTTGATAGAGATAAAATAACTAAATAAGCATTGTTTTTTAAAGTTTTAGTTCAATTGAAAAATATAGAGATTGTAAAGTTGGACGTCTAGTTCAGAATTCGAATTTGAAATCCTGCATGCATGTGTGAATTTATGGTGATATTTATCATCTTTTTTATAAACCAAAAATAAAACTAGCGTTATGATTTGATAAATTAAAAACTTATAATTTTATTACTCTCTCCACCTCATGATAAGTTACCCATTTACAAAACGAAGTTGTATCAAAATGAAAGATTTTTTAAATTTTTAATGTTATTTTTTGTTATTATACCATTTAATTAACAATATTTATTTCATTTTCAATCCAATATCTTTCAACATGTATTTATGACATTGATAATATACTAATACTTAATAATAATAATTTAATAAAAGTAGTAGTAATTTCTCTTTTACTTATATATTTTTTTAATAGATGTAAAATGAATTATTATAGAGCAGATGAAGTAGTGTTTAATATAAGTTTTTTTTTTCTTGAATGGAAATGAAAGATGCAAATTGGAGGAAGCATTAATATCTCCAACAAACTGAATATGACATAAAAAATACAAATGAGAGTGAAACAAACAAGAACCAACAATAAGAAAAACAAAGTAAACAGAAATTAAAGTAGAATATAACACGATAAAGACATGCTCTGAGGAAAAAATTTAAATAACTTTGTACATTGCTTCTTTTACGGTTTATTTTGTCAGTATTGGATTTGTCAATAAACTTGAGATGAATATTTGTGGACTAGCTTTTTTTTAATCCTTTTAGTTGTTTGTGTTTAGTTTACTGGGCCACTTCTAGAAAAACTTTTTTTTGACCAAACTTCTGACTAAGAGTTAAAAATGTTTCTTTTCTTCACACAAAAGTGGACATTTTGTAGACACAACAAGGGATGAGAAAAATATATGATACTTGTTAAAGAAAAAAAAAAATTGAATGGGAAATTTTATTTTTTATGATTCTATTTTATTTTTTATATATATTTTGATTCTTAATAAGTATCCCAAAGATATTTATTAAAATACTTAGTAGTATTTTTTAAAATTTAAGTATCCCACACCTAATCTTCACTGCCCAAATTTTTCTAAATTTCAATTTAAGACCTCACATTTTTACACAAATTTCCATAAATTTTGGGACATTTGTTTAGCCCATTGAAACTTACAAGAAAAAAAGTAAGTATTAAAATATCTATTAAAAAAAATATTTTCAAAATTTTGGAATTTTGAATGATACATTTTTCATATTTGTAAAAAAGAAAATTACATTAGCATAAGCATAAACATAAACATAAAGCGTTCAGATATTTATAATTCTCTTTATAGTTGGAACATAGAATATCTGCATTTTTTTCTTTTTTGAGGTGAAATCTATGTTTCCCAAGTTTTTAATTTTAATATATTTTTAGCTCATAAAAATTATTGAGAATAAGCAAAGACTGGACTGATATTTTTATTAATCAGATGTAATGTGGACTTGGTCTACGCAAAAGTGACACCAACATTTATCTTTTATTTTATTTTTAGATTATGTTAATATGTATATTAATGCATATGTTAAAGGATATCAAAAATAATTTTTTTTTTAATTAAAAAACACAATGTTTGAATTTTTAAAGAGTTGAAAACATAATTTTTAAGATAAAATTTTTACATTTGAACTATTAACATGTGTCTTTGAAGGCATAAATTAAGTTATCCCTTCATTTGTTTAATTTAAAAGAGTTATCTTTTGAATTTTGGGATTTTTAGAACAAACATTTTAAGTGTAGAGTCGGTTTCTTTTTTTGTCAAAAGTATAGCATTGGATGGAATTAGGTGGAGGACAAACTTTGTGAGGTCATGGAACCAATTAAGAAATTATGTTTTTTCTCTCATTCTTTAATGTTTTCAAATATATATATATATATAAATTGATCAATTTAAATATATAAAAATATATCTAAATTAATCAATTTGAATAAAATTTAAAAATATTATAGAAAAAGAAACTTTCATTTAGAAAACTATAGAAAAAGGCCCGTTTTCATATGTTTGGGCTAGTAGTTATTTTAGAAAAGGGCCAGCAGGTTTGGTCGGGGAAAATTTGACCCCGTATCTCCACAATTATTCCTGTACTCCCAAAAAGTCAGTGAAAATACCATAATACTCTCGTATATATTACGTCAAAATTTTCATTTTTACCGGAAAACTTTTTTCAAGTTTTCCGGTATAGAACACCACTCCGAAAAACTTTTTTCAAGTTTTCCGGAAATAATGAACTACCGGAAAACTTGTTAATGACTTTTCCGGAAGTTACCGGAAAACTTCACCCACAAGTTTTCCGGTAGTTTCAGATTTTTTTTAATTATATTAATATTTAATTAATTTATTTGATTTTAACTATATTATATAGAGTTGCCACGAACACCCAAAATTTTAGTCACTGACTTCATTATGATATAGAGTTGCCACGACCACCCAAAATTTTAGCCACAGATTTCATTATGATATAGAGTTGCCACGAAAACCCCAAAATTTTCAATAATTTTTTAAGTGATATAAAAAAATTAATAAAATTTATTTTTTTTTAAAAAAATAAGGGTGTGTACCGGAAAACTTGTTTGACAAGTTTTCCGGAAACACGTTCTGTACCGGAAAAGTTAGAAAAAGTTTTCTGGTACACATTTTTCCTTTTTGTACCGGAAATCTTTTTTTTTAGTTTTCCGGAAACATCCTTCTGTACCGGAAAACTTGTAAAAAGTTTTTCGGTAAAACTATCTGTACCGGAATTCTTGAAAATAGTTTTCCGGAAGTGAAAGTGGATTTTGAAAAAAAAAAATTGAGAGTATTTTTGGTATTATCAAAAAATTGTGGGGGTATAGGGATAAAAGTGGGGGTACAGGGTCAATTTTTCTTGGTCGGGTTCGGAGGGTTTATGGGTTATTAGTACTATTGAATTGGGTTGGGGGTTTATGGACCTAACTATTATATTTAGAGAATTATACCGTGCACCCCCCTCCTATACCTCTCACTCTCCCAGTTCAAAGGAAAAGACCAAAATGTCCTTTTTTACTGTGTATAAAAAATAAAAAAAAATAAAAAATTTACCACTCCCCACCCCAATCGAAAATTATAAAATATTTTAAAATATTCGAATATTTAATAAATTTAAAATAAAAAAGTAAGAATTTTAAATGTTTTCGAAACTTTGCTTAAAACAAAACCTTCGAAATTCTTTTTTTTCAGGAAGCTTCGAAACTTTGGTTCAACCTGAAACTTTCGAAATGAAATTTCCAGGAAATAATATTTAGTTTCGAACCTTTTGATTAACTTGAAACTTTCGAAACAAGTTTTCCAGAAATCATTTAAAAGTTCGAAACTTTTTATGAATTCGAAACCTTATCAGGAGACTGCTCCTCAACCTCATCAGCATCAGCATCAATAGCATCATCAACATCATCATCACGTGCAGGCTCAGGAGACTGCTCCTCAACCTGCTCCATCTGTGCAGGCTCAGGTACATCCTCGTCCATATGCGTAGGCTCAATAGGTTCAGCGACATCATCCTGTCTACAACGACGCTGCCTAATTGGACGGTTTACTTCATTACGTCGTCTGTTTGAAGTTGTTGGTGGAATTCTGTCTGCGCCATCACCACTATCAGCTCCCACGCTTCGTGCAATGTTGCGAATAATCTGGCCAAATGCACCTCTCATTCTAGACACTGCAATATATCAATATATCAATATTAAAAAAAAAAAAGGATAAAAAACTTAAATAAAAAAATCATTTCAAAAATTTCATTCAAAGCCAAATTTTTGAAGCTGAATTTCAAAACTTTGCATGCAACCCAAGTTTTCGAAGTGCGTCTCGAAACTTTGAAGCAAACCCATACTTTCAAAGCTGAGCTTCAGAACTTTGCATGCAACCCAAACTTTCGAAGCCTTCTCCTCGAACCTTTCCAGCAATATGAAACCTTCGAAACTTCATATTTAGGGTTTCAGACATTTTCTTATTTCGAAACTTTCAGATTGAAAGAAAGTTTCGGATGTTACATTTCGAAAGTTTGGGATTTCTGGAAATGTTCGAAACTAATGCTTCGAAACTTTGGGCTTTAATGAAATCTTCGAATGAGTTAGGGTTTTGCCTTACTTTTGTATTTTGGAACTTTGAATTTCCTGTGAAATATTCGAAGAATGCAAAAATCTAATTCGGAGAAATGAAATTTTCGAATGAAATGGGTGAAAAAAGGGAACGTAAATTTTTTGATAGGTTTTATAGTTTTTTCAAAGGGCATTTTGGTCTTTTCCTTTGAACTGGGGGAGGAGGTGGGAGGTATAGGAGGGGGGTGCACGGTACAATTCTCTTATATTTAGATGTTTCTTTTCCCACTTCTCATATATACTTTGGAATTACATATTTAAAAAAAAAAAAAAAAAACACAAATTTTTTCTTAATTTTTGAATATATATACTTCTAGATAAGAATACAATTCAAACAAAAAATATTTAATATTATAAAGTTACATTAAACTAACAAATTTGAAATAAAATATACTAAAAATATATTAAATTAAACAAATGATCGAGTCTTATTATAAAAAATTAACCAAGATAATATATTAAGGCAATATCCCATCAAAAAGAGATAAATATGTATTAAAATTTAGGTTAAAATGCACTTTTGGTCTCCAAGTATCAAAATAAGATGATTTTAACTCCTTTAATTTTAAAAATTACAGTTTTAACCTCTTAACTTTAGCGCCTTTTGCAAATGGTTGACTCATTGATTTTGACTCAGTCAACATTCACATGACATTATTTATTTATTTTATGATTACGTGAAATATACAACTCATTTGTTTTAAAGAAAATTTCCAACTCATTTTTTTTTAATATTGTCGCTTCATTTTTAATTTTTTTTTTTAAAAAATTGTCAAGTGTTTTTTTGGCAATTTTTTTAATAAAATTTAAAGACTTAAATATAATTTTAATCCTTTATCTTTTAGTTAATATTTGTTTTAGACTTTTATATATATTTTTAATTCATTTTAATCATTTATTTTTTACTTTAGTCATTTATCTTTTACCTAATAATTGTTTTAGTTTTTTATTTTTCGTAAAATTATTCAAGTTTGTCATTTTATTAAGGATTAAAATGAATATTTCATAAAAGATATAAGACAAAAATGAATTAAAAAAATGATCAAAATGAATAAAAAAAAGATAAAATTTCAAAATGAATATAAAAAGATAAAAGATCAAAATGAATATTAGATAAAAGATAAATGTCCAAAATTATATTTTAGTCAAATTTTAAAAAATGAAGTGACAATATTAAAAAAAATAAGTTTATAATTTTTGGAAAAAATAATGAGCCGGAAATTTTTTTATTTAAAAATATAACATATGAGTTGTATATTTCACGTCATCATAAAAAAAATATAACGCCACGTCATATCAGCGTTTACCGAATCAAAATCAATGGATCAACCATTTGCAAAAAGCATTAAAGTTAAGGAGCTAAAATTGAAAATTTCAAACTAAGGGGATCAAAATCGCCAAATTTTTAAACTTGGGGTTTCAAAAGTGTATTTTAGCCTAAAATTTATATATGTGGTTGGTTCCATTTAGTTCGATTTTGGAAAAAGAATCCAAAATTCGATAATATACGGCCAATTTTCACAAAAGAACATCTAAATACATCCAATAATATTCTACTTAATTTAGTCCTTAAGTCATAGTTCAATTGACAAATGTCAATATTGTTAGGTTAGACGTCTAGTCCCGGGTTTGAACCATGTTCTAGGTTTGAACCCAGGACTTCACAGTTCAGTGAGTTAATTATGATGAAATTTACTATCTTTTTTAAGAAAAAAAATTAATATTCTATTTTATATGATTTTTAATTTTTTGGATCGATTTATAAATTTTATTTGGATCAATTAGCAACCTTGCTAATTATGTGATTATAAATTTTTTTAAATCTTAACATATTATTTTTTATTTTGCCATAAGAATCAGAATAATTAATCATTTAAAAGAGAGAACATGATTTACATTCATGAATGGAACATTGATATTAATTGCCTCGGATCACTTTGTGATAGTGAGATTTTCCAAATGCCAAGATTGGTCTCTCTACTTTCATTCTCTCTCTGCTCTTTTTTAATTGTTTTTTTAAATTTTTTTTATATATACTAAAAGAATCGATAATTATTTTTTTATTCTTAATATATCTATTTATTTTTTTATATAATAGTCTTAATCATTTATTATTTTATTTTATCTATTTGTCTCTCTAGAATAAAGAATTGAGTTTTTTTAAGGGGCTAAATACCACCCGTGGTCCCTTAACTTAATTTCAGTTAACGATTTAGTATTTTATCTTTTTTTTTTTTTTTCCCGATTTGGTCCTTTATGTTTTTAAATAATTTCAGCGTTACCCTTTAAATGGGGTTTCGTTAAGAAAAAGTTAAAAAAATCCCTCCTCCATGTTCAGAAAAAGTTATCCTTTATGTTTTGGAAATATTTCAGAAAAATATTCAAAGTTTGTTATAAGTTTGATAGTAGGATTGATTCGTTAAAACTGAAGCTATGGTTATTTATACTTCATAGAAATCACTTCGGATCAGCGGCAATCTTTTCTAGAGGTTTGATGAACATATGCAATGATCTAGATGAGAGATTTTTTAACTTTTTCTTAACGGAATCCCACTTAAAGGGTAACGCTGAAATTATTTAAAAACATAAAGGACCAAATCGGAAAAAAAAAAAAAAAAAGATAAATGACCAAATAGTTAACCGAAATTAAGTTAAGGGACCAGAGTGGTATTTAGCCTTTTTAAGGTAAACTACTATTTTAGTTTACGAAAATATAGGATGTTGTTATTTTAGTTTTTAATTCAATAAAAAATCAAATTAGCGATCGAATCATCAAAATAGTATTTGAAATATACAACTAATTATTATAAAAGTCCATAAAAGATACAACTTATTGTCATAATAAACCATGACCATTGTAACATTAGGGACTAAATTGACATATATTTTGATGATTCAACTACTAATTTGAATTTTTAACTGAGTTAAGGGCCAAAGTGACACTGCCCTACACTTTCAAATACTAAAATGATGATTTATCCTTTTTTTTATGAAAGAAATTTAGGGTGAGGGAATAATAACACATTTCAAGATAGAGAACACGCTATATCCTTTTCCATATTATTGATAAAAAACAATAATTAATGTTACGTTAAACTTTCAAAACAATAAGTGATTAGGAACAAAAAAAAAGTTCTACAAATGCGTCCATTAAAAAGGCACGGAGGGAGTATAATGTTGTACCTCTTAAATTCCCACCGAGTCAAGCTTATTTAGAAATACAAATTGATAGATCAAAACATACAAATGCTATATAGTAACCCTTAATCTAGGATTGGAGATACCGATGGAATATATTATCGGTTCTTTCGATATTAAATCATAATAGTTGATTACCAACATAGTGTGACATAGTTGGCAAATATCTAAATCTCTTAAGAATTTGATTATGATTATGAGTTTGATCTTTGACTAGTGTGTATAAACATGGACATATATAGGGAGAGGCGGGATAGCATGTGACCCTCCCTCATTTGAATATTACTTATGCTTTATGACAGTTTTAGTTATCTTATTTTTACCAATTCACAAAATTAGTTTCGTATCTTAAATTATGATAATTTTATGAATCTTTCTTTGTGTATGAAAGAACATTTGTTAGGAGATATCAGTTTTTAAATGAATTTGTGTATCTCAATAAATTGTCTTCGACTTCTAACTAAGGGTTACCTTTGGCAACAAAAAAAAATTGTAATAGTTCACTAAAGTGACGCATCTTGGTGTTTTCTGGATTTGGATTGACTGCAACTTGAATTCCTGCATTCACGAAATCGAGACATTGATAGTTGTTTAGTCAAAATTGAACAGTCATATTTAAGTTCTGTATTTTTAAATATAAAGTAACAATTAAAATTTTTATTTATTTTTGGATTGTCTCATCTCAATCTAACGGACCTCAAAGTTTTGAATGCGTAATTTCAAGATTTTCTTGACAACAAGGAACTCGAATTCATGTTTACTGGTATCAAGATCTTAATTGATATATTAGATTTTATTTTTTATTATAAAAAAGTATAATCTATCTAAGCTTATTCACAAAAGACTGGCTCACTATTTATCTTTTTTGTGTAATAAATTAACGAATATTTGGTTCTCATGTATATGAAAAGAATTATATTAAACGCCACTTTTCTCTTTTAAAAATTATCATCACTTGTGGATTGGAACCTGTCCATTATAATCGTGGAGATGGCTGAATTCCCCATATTGCATAAAGTTTCCTTTTCTTTTTTTGGTTCATTGGATTTTTTATCACAAACAAACTCTTGTGAGGAAACAAAAAGAAGCTAGAAAAGAAAAGAGAGAGAAAAATGATTGTATATCCCATAATATATTATTATTTAAATAAAAAGCATGTTGTGTGGCACCAATTGATATGAAGCTGAATTCATTGTGGTTTTGTTTGAGGATGCAACTAGTTGACTAGGCCTTAATGCATCATTGACATCATCAACCAGCAACATAAACTTGTCGCTTCCAGTTTCCACTAACTTTGGCATTTCATATATCCCTTTCATAAGAGTGTATTCAAAGTTCATATATGGACAACTCTTGAAAAGCAATGCAGAGAAAAAGAAGAAAAAAATGGCTCTATTTAGGAGGAGGAATTCATAGAGTTTTAAAGGAAAAGGTTTTGGAAAGTTAAGCTATATTTTAATATAGGGTTAATTTTTATAAAATCTTGATAGTTTTTGTAAAAAAATCATATTTATGAAATTATCATGCAAGTATTTTTAGCTTTTGTTGGAACAATGATATATATTTTTGAATCATTTTTTTCAGACATATTTACAACATTATAAAAAATTCTTCCACAAAAAATGAATTGAAAATTTGATTTTTAGGTATATATTTTAAGGACTTTTATCTTGAAACATATGACATTTAAAAAATTATATTTAATTCATCCCAAATTAAAAAATTCTAAATTTGTGCGGATGAACTTTTAATAATTTTCTAAACATGCTTGCAAAATATCGTTCAAAATTTTAAAAGTTGAAAGATGTTTCATTTCACCAAGGACTAAAATAGTTTATTGAATAATTGTGTAGCGACTAAAAAATGTGATTTTTTTTTTCAGGAACTTAAAAATAAATTTCTAAATTTTATAGGAATTAAAAACTTATTTAACCCTTTAATATATAATTGAGATTTTAAAAAAATAAATAAAAAGATAACATGCATATATATGATTATATAACATTTCAATCACATTTCATTCACTCTTAGAAACGTTATATAACTTACTTAATTTTAAAAAGAAAAACAAATTCTCCTCTCTTGCTCCTCTAAAATTATCCTCAAAAAGACCCTTACAAAATGTTCAAGATAAGGTGTCAAATGGTTAAGTGAAGAACAAACTGGAAGTTAGAATCTGAGTTCGAACCCTGACTAATTTTTTGTATCACATTTTTTGAGAATCGAAGAGTTAAAGACAAAAAAAAAATGGTTTGTATTAATTTTTAATATTTTATAGTAGTCTAGCTATATTCCTTATAATGTTATTTGAGTGCAATCTTAGATTAATTATTTAATTAATCAACTATAAAATTACATATATTTATTAGATATTATTAATAAATTAAATTATGGTAAATTGTTATTAGGTTAAATAAATTTTTAGTTTCCGTAGAATTTTAAATTTTCTTTTTTAGTCAATTTAAAAAAATTAATTTTTTAGCCCTTAACAAATTTTCCTACAAATTTTTAGTTCTTGTGGGAACAAAACGTATTTAATCGTCCTTCAACTTTTTACTTTTTGAATGACTTTACAAGTATATTTAGAACATTATAAAAAGTTCATCCGTGAAAATTTAGAATTTTTTAACTTGAAATGAATTAAATATGAATTTTTTAAACGCCATAAACTTAAAATAAAAGTAATGAAAATATTAATCTATAGAAATTGAATTTTGGGATATTTTTTCTTAAAAAACTTTTTATAAAATTGTAAAGCGCTTGCAAAATAATTTTATAAAAACTAAAAAAATATAATTTTTTACAAAGACTAAATACGAAAATTTAAAATTTCATAGGGACAATTTTTTTTTAATCTACTTTTATTAAGTACTAATATATGATGAATTATACGTGTTGGACTTTGTTTATAAATAAACTGTGATTGATTCAAATCATTTTATTATACTCAATGCGAAAGTTATTGTTTTCGATTATTTAGTTATTTAATTGTTGCACCATGATAACTCTATGGTCAACTCCTAGACGGTAATGATGGTAATTTTAATTCAAATATATATTTTAGATATGTTTGTTTAAGATTTTTTAAAAATGAAAATCTTCTTAAAATAGTTTTTTATTTTAATTATTTATTGAAATTTTATTATTCAAAAAATGTTGTAGCAAATTAATAAAATATTTAAAATGATATTTTAAAATAAATTATTTATACTAATTTTTCATTTGAAACTTCACTTTTAAAATTCTTTTTTAAAGTATTTTTTTAAAAATAGAATAAAAATCACTTTTTTTAAAAAAATTTTTAAACAAACAAACTCTTTAATTCAACTAAGACCAACAGACGTAACTACTATATGGTCAAAAATTGGAAGAGTACACATGCTAAAAAATCTTATATATTTTAATCCAACTAAAAATTTTGGGTTTAAATTGAACAAATTTTATCTGTGTGTCAATTGCTATTATTATTATATCAAAATGTCAATTGCTATCTTAAGTGTGCACTTTTAATAGGCCGCACTAGTATTTTGCCTTTGCCATCATGCTTGACTACTCTTTTAATTTGCTTTGGATACATTCATGTGGTCATAAATAGCACCAAGTACCAACTTGCATGCATAAAGCAAACTGAGATATACGAAAAAGACATTTTGAATTCGTGTGAAAAGAGATAGCATTAGATGATGCAAAAATTCAAGAGCTTATTTGATCAACATTGTATTAAATAAATTATCATCTTTATGTTTTAGTTATGTGTTTGATCAACTATTAAAATATCATATCATTAGTTAATTCAGAATTTTATATAATATGAATTAAGTTAGAAACCAACAAAATATGATAAGAGTAATAATTTACTCAATTATCCTTATAAAATATGAAATTGAAATATAATATAATAAAATATAAATATAAGTCTTATCTCAACTGAAAAATGCCGATATGGTTATGTTGGACGTCTTGTCCCTAGTTTGAACTTGAGACCTTACAATTTTGTGAATTAATTATGGTATAATTTATCTCTTCTAAGATAAAAAGATATAAATATAAAAATAATTTATAAAATATAATCTAAAATATTAAAATTTAAATCTAATAAAACATAAATATAAATTTAATAGAATTTGATCTTAAACTTAAAAATGAAATATTAATAATTAATTTTAAAAAGTATTTATGGTTTTATCACAAGAGTAGTTTTATCTTTTTATATAATTTAATAAATTGGTATTTAAAATTATAAAAATATAAAAATTAATTGAAATTTCAAAATAAATATAATTTGTTTACAATGGTATTTTTTTTCCATTTATTACATATAATACATTTCATATTTTTATTTAGATTATCTAACAAATAAAATAGAATTATTTGGTTATTCGTGATTTTTTTTAAATTTAAATTGTTTATTTAGTAGTATAAATGGATAGATTTAAATATAAAATTATTTCATTACTTATTTAATTTTTTAGTATTTTTTTGTTAATTTATAATATTTAAAAATATAATAAGGCAATATGGAAAATAATAATATGTAATTGATTACAATTGTAACTTTGTTATTTAAATATGGTATATATTATAGCATATCATGACAAGATGTGTACCAAATACATAATAAAATAAAATGTTGTCATTATGTGTGTATTAAACACATAATATAATAATATTTATCTTGTTACTATCATATCATTATTCAGTTTTATATTATATTATTATATTATATCTCTATCTTATCTTACCCATCAAACGAACCATAATATTTATAAGAGGCATATATATATATATATATATATATTAGAAAATAAAGAAAAGATAGTGAACAAGATGTTTGCAAAGTGAATACACTATTTTATGGTTATCTATAATCTACGATCATATTTAGATCTGTCATTATTAAAGAGAGAATTTTGAAAATTTTAAAAAATAATTCCATTTTAGTTTCTCATATAAAGGAAAAGGTTGATCGATAAGAGTTTAGTCTAACGAAAGAGACAAGACTTTTACAACAAATTAAAATTTCAATTTCAATTTATATAAAGAAAAAAAAAGAAGAAATAGAAATAGAAAAAGTCTCAAACGGGTTGATTTTTTATTTTATTTAAATTGAGAAATAGATAAATTATTAAGCTAAAGTAGTACTATTAATTATTTTATAATTCTCTTCAAAGAAATTTAAATCACGTCTATTGAAATTATAAAGATAAATTCTTATAAATTATTACTGAACTGATACCACATTGACACTCTATACGGGTGGATTAGTATATCTTGACATATTTTATAATTTTGAAAAACTATTGGTAGACTTTTTCAAGAGACTAATTAATTAAATTGTTGATTTTATTGTGTTGTGTAGATGGCTAGTATGGAAGAGAAGATCGGAGGAAATGAGAAAGCATTGTAGTTGTAATCTTTAGAGTACTTGTAGATCTATAAAGATATTTTCTTTTATGAGGTGAGAGTGAGGGGATGGATTGGAACTTTGTGGTTTTCTCTTTTGAGGGTTTTCAAATGTGGACCTAATTAGAAAGACAAAGAGATCTCTTTAAGAGATTTGGTTCTATATATTGATTAGACAGTTAAACAATATACTAAGATGAAGTGATTGAGTTGTTTTCTAAATGAGATCAATCACTTTAAATTCCTAAACTCAAATCATGGCCCTTTAAGGTGGGGTTAAGACTTTTGTTAAACAAAGTTGCCAAAAATGACTTGTGAATACGGTAACAATAATTAATAATATTATATTATATTTATGCAAAAGCCAAAGTTATTATATACCTACTCCAATACATTATTAGGAGATTTGATCCTCTTCATTAACTATTAATGATGATAATAATGCAATTTAACACGAAATACCACTAACAAGGGCATTAGAGGAACTCCACGTCAGCTACCCCTTTTATATGTCGGCCATTTGATTTGTCTCTTTTGCCACTATGGGACACACCACATAGGATTTTTTCCCTCTACTTTCTTTTCCCTCTCCTTCTAATTATTTATTAATTAGCAATTTTTAGTTTTTGCTTCATTAATGGGTTGCATGAGAACTAGCTAGAAATTAGAATTATGTTGGAAATATAAGGAAGAAGGAAAGAAGAAACTCGAGCATGTTGCTAAAATTTATTATCTCCTCTTTTAGAATGTTAAATATAGATTTTTAAGATATAAATTTGATTTGATGGTTGAAAATTAATTAAAAAGTGATATGACAAAAAATTGTAGATTTTGTTCTCACTCACAACATAACACTAATATATTAATATTTGTTGTTAAAAAAATTATTATAGAGGTTTCAAAAATGAGTAAATTAATTTATGAAATTGTAGAGTAATCAAACAATTATTTAATTCTCAAAATTAATGAAATTATGAAATAATCCTTGAACAATAAATTGTGTGAGATGGATGAGTCTATCATTAATGGACCAACCTTAAGTAGGGATAATTTTGTCCCAAACCCTAACTACAATTTCAATGAATTTAATGGAATTTCATTGAGAAACTAAATATCTAGTACTTAAAACTTTAGAGAATAAATTAATGATTCAATCAATTAATAAATTAATGATTCATAATATCTAGTAGAGTACTTATAAAAAGCATGATAGATATATATAGATAAAATATTTGAATTATTAAAATGTTTAAATGATTAATAATGAGCAAAATTGAAAAAGATAGAGTATTTACTTTAAATATCTCAAAACTTAATTATTTGAAAAAAAACTTAGATTTATTTCTTCGTGTGTTTTTCATATGATTATTAATTTAAAATGAACATTTTGTGGTTATAGTAAATTTTAAAAAAATTATAAATTAAAAAAAAATCATAGATGGTTAAGTTAACAATCATAAAAAAGCACCTGATTTTTGTTTAAATGATTTAATAGCAACAATTTTTTCATCTAATTATCTGCTTAAATTTAAAGTGAGGGTTTAGAAGTGCTACTGTATAGTTATATAGAAGAACCCAAGAAGAAAGTGTGAAAATTAAAGCAAAATTCGTCTTCCAAAAAAGAGATGCAAAGGTACAATCTCACAACAACTAGGAACATTGTGACCTTGTTGATGGACTTTTAAGTATCGAACATATGAGATTTTGTTGGGTGGCTTTGGTCTTACATATGGACAAACGTTTGGTTTTGTCTACTACTTACATGATTAAGTTACTTTTAGAACGCGCGTGATAGTATTTACTCCATAATTTTCTAGCTTCTAATAGTGCCGAAAGAGAAACGATCCAAACGGTACCTTATAATTGCCGACTTTGAAATTCCAATTCTATCTAATGCATGAGCATATCACATGACCTACTTTATTTGAACTACAATATGATTCTATATATATGTGTGTGTCTATACAGCTAGCCAAGTGGGTCGAGCATGACTAAGTGTGTGTTTGATGTTTGGCTTCACATTACAAAATATCTTAATTGATTTTGTATTCTACCGAAAGTGATTTTCATAAACAAATGATATAACACATTTCACAGATACATAAGTTTCTTGAATATGTGACAAGAATTCTATTCCAAACTAATGTGAATGGAAGCACAATTTTAAATAAATCTTTGTATCTCGAGAGATTAGTTATTGTATAGTTGTATATTATAAATTGGACATCATGTTCCGGGTTCGAACCTAAGATCCTACAGTTGTGTATAAGTTTCAGGTGGTAATTATATCATCTTATCTTTTACCTTAATTAGAGCCAGATGTGGAGGTACTTACAATTGTGAAGGTACCTACAAGAGTTCTACATCCATTGTTGGATGTGGAGGTTTTTTCAGGATTCTTCGGAAAATTAGATTATGGAGTATGTGCAGAAAATTGGTATGTGTAATTTCACTGTTCAGAAGTGGACAACGTTTCATGAATTGGAGTTAGTTTTCTAAGAGAGGATTACAAATCTAGTGGTCGAGAGTGACTCTAAGAACTTGATAGATATGCTCTGTCAAGAGAAAGTGGATGACCATAATTTTTCAACCTTAGTTCGTAGAATACGAAAGATGACTAGCAGAATTGGCATGTCAAATTCAATTGGCGTGAAGGAAATCGTTGTGCAGATTGACTAGTCAATTATAGTCTTACTTTAAACAACATTTAGCTTTTCATTCTCCCAACTCTTCTATTTGATGAATTGAAGATCATTTTAGTTAATGATAATTATGGGTCTCTTTCTCTAGGTCTATTAGAGTTGCTTGTTAATCATTTTTCAGTTCCTTTGACTCTCTTTTGTATCAAAAAGAAATTTTTCCTTTATTATTTTTTAGAGTCAATTTAGTCTTTTATCTTTTTTTAAGTAACTAACATTAGTTCTTTTTCCAATGACCCTAACATAAACTATTAGAAGTTGTTGAGATGTCATTGATGGCGTGAAATGTAAATAGACGTAGGTGTTTAAGGGCAAAACGATAGCGAAGAAGAGAAAATGACATTGATGAGCGAAAAAGAAAAAATAATTGAAGAGCAGTAGAAGACACAATCGTGACACAAGTCAGAGGAAACAAATATGCGACTGAGACCAAAACACTACTCAAATTATACACGGTGTTAAAAGATCTAGATTCGTTTTGAAAGAAAAAATGAATAATTTTTGATCTACTTAAAAGAAATAAAGGAATAAATAAATAAAATTACATCAAACTTGATTTTATAATAAAAAAATTCAAACGTTAATCATTTTACAAAATCAATTTTAATTTAAAATCATATTTTTAAATGACCACTCAAACACACACTAAAACCATCAACATATAGTACTCCTGAAAAAAAGTAATATAATGTTTTAAAATCACCATGATGACAATATATTATTATAGGTATAGTCTTATCTTGTGTATTTCAATGAGTGGGAAACAAAACAATATTTTAATATTCTGACGACATAAACACATTACCTTATAACACTTGTGTTCACTTATTCCATATCCATTTGTAGCATAACAACTAGGAATATAAGCCTTTGTCTTCTCTCAAATATATTCCTACTTTTTATCCATTTAAGGTGTCATCAACAATCAACAACCTCAAAAAATTCCTTAACTTACCAAAACAAGTGGTAAGGAAGAATCATCACCAATTCATGGAAAGACTAAACAAAGAAACTCCTCTAAGTCCAAGCACACCATTACAAAATCAACATGAAAAAAAGAAGAAACAACAATCTTTTGAAGAATTAGAAGAGGAAGAAAAAGACACAAAGGTAGAAACTTTATTTGATTTAAATGTAATTAGCAATGATTTTGATCTTGATATTAATCAAGAAGGACAAGAACTCAATCTTATAACTTGTTTAGATGTTGGGTCATCTTCATCTAATCAAAATTCATCACAAAACAACCTTATTGGTTGTTCTCAAACAGAACAAAGAGTTTTCTCTTGCAACTATTGTCATAGAAAATTCTATAGCTCACAAGCATTAGGCGGACACCAAAATGCTCATAAAAGAGAGAGATCAATAGCAAAAAGAGGACAAAGATTTGGTTTTGGAACACAAATGATAGCCTCATCAAGTTCTTCTTTTAATTTTCCTATTATGCATAAACAAAGTTATGCAAACATGGCTTCTTTGCCTCTTTATGGAGCTTATAGTAATAAATCACTTGGAATTCAAGCACACTCCATGATTCAAAAGCCTTCTCATGTTTCATCTAATGGATTTGGAAGATCTTATGGACATCATCATCAAAATCATCATGGTTGGTCAACATCATCAACATTATTAGCATCATCAAGAGGAAGTGTTGGTAGGTTTGAAGTGGTGGATACTATGATGAATTCTTCAGCTAAAAAAGATATTAGTGGATATGTTGTTAGTGGAGGAACATGTTTGAAGAGTAGTAATCAAGAAGAAATTAAGAAGAAGCAACTTGATTTATCACTTAAGCTATGATTTATGCACATATGGACTTGTATAATCCATATTGGTCAATGATTCTAGATCAGTGTAGTTAATTAAGATTTTTGTGTGAAATTGTAGCAATTTGTGTAAATTTTTGTTTTATGGGGAGGATTATATAGTTATTTTCTTGTTTTTTTTTGTTGCAAAAGCATAGTTATTTTCTTGTTATTGACTTAAAAATCATTGAACTGGATGGAGTGATTTATTGAGTTGTAATTTTTTATGTTTGTTATGTGTTTTTCTACAAGATATTTTTTTTTCTTCCTTATTCTTATTCTGTAAATAGATAAAAGTAAATTTACTAGTGAAGTTTTCATGTTCTTATAATTCATGTCGCTGTCAAGATTGAATTAGAATCTGTCACAACCATAGTTTCATTTTCACACATCATATTAAATTTGATTTTTGTTTTATTAAGTCTGGTGGCAAAATTCATATACACTAATTTTAGAAAAAATAAATAATCCAAATTCAAATATACGTCCCAACACAAAAAATATAATATGGAAGCATAGATTAATTCTGGTTCTCTTTTAAGAGGTTGATAATTACAAATACAAGAGTAACATATCGTTGACCATGGTTATGTATAAAAATTTGTTCATTATTTTTAAAGGTAAAAAAAATTATATGATCATGCTAATAAGAGCACTTATTAAGAATACAAAAGTATAAATTTTGCATTGAAATTTTGAATTTTTAAAACTTGAATACTCAATATTTAAAATAGTTTTTAATGTAATATTTTTTATATTATGATTTTTTTGTCTATAGATGAAATAATAAATACAATTAGAAACACTATGAGATCTCATATTCAAATCCATGACATAATGTTCGGCCTAATAATATCGATATACATTTGTTAATTGAGTTAAAAGTTATCTTTAAATGTTTAACAAATGCCTCAAAAACATTTGCTATCATTTCACAAATTATATTAACCAAGAAATTAGCCACACATTTTAATGCATAATTTGTAAAACGCAATTCGTGGTTTATTAGTTAGCATATGGAATATGTAGCGTTTGTTTTGTTAAGCATTTTATAAAAGTGATATATTGAATTGATTTCGTTCAAATTGAAAATGAAATTATTAGTGTTTGGATGTTTTTACTCTTAAAATAAGTCAAATATGAAATGTAATATAGATTTTTCAACCTTAACATACAAATTACTTCTTATCAATTTTAGTCAAATCAAAATTTAGTGCATATTTAAATTGCTAAAAAATGCGGTAAAATCATATATATCACTCTGATTTTATCAAATGCGAACATTTCGAAAGTTTTTATTACATCTATGTGCAAACACGTAATTTGAGATGCACTTACGTTAAATTAATTTTTAATGTTTATAATGTGAAATTAGATCATATACACTTAATGAAAAACAAGATCAATCTAAAGATAAGACTACTAAAGACATCACTTTAGATAATAAAAAATATAATTAAAAAAAAAAGATTTCAAAAAATTTACTTAATAAATTAAAATATTTTATATTCTAATATTTTCAAAATTAAAACTAATATTATCTCAAAAATATTAAATCGATTGTATTTATTATCAATTAAAAAACAATAATATACTAAATCAATTATATTAATTTAATAATTAATTTTATATTCGAAAGTATTTAAATATAATTTTTAATAAAAAAACTAATAATTTTACTAAATCTATAATAAACTATAAAAAGTCTCATATATCAATTTCACTTTAGGCCTCAACATGTTGGTCGGCCCTAATGACAAATACTCATGTCACATTGCATTCAGAATGAGTACATAATTCAATAAATAAAATAATAGCTAAATATTATTTTTAATTAATATTGAGGGTCTTTCCTCTTCTCTCATAATAAGATTCCAATATCACGTATTAGACTTAGAAGTGTAGGGGCCAATTGCAAACTGAGTATGTTAATTAATAAATATCAAAATATTTTTTTATTCACTATATAACAAAGACTAAACTAGTGGGCTAGGAATTGGATAACAATAATAAACATAAAATATTTAATATAAAAATAAGATTAGATCATTTGTTTGTCCACACATGAAATGTTTTTTTTACAAGACTTGCAATATTATTTTGGTTTTGGCATAGGAAGACTTTTTTGTCCTATACGAGATTCATGTACTAAGTCACTATCATCATATGGCTTCAAATCTAGGAAAGATTCATGTGTATTTTTATAAATGAAAGTATAATAACTAGTGTACAAATCAACACCTACTCAATCTAGTAACGACAAAGGCTTTACATTTAAACTATAATTAACAAAGGTGGCTGTCATTCATCAAAAACATGCCGTCCCATTCTCACAGCTAGCTGCAAACAAACTACATAGAACAAGTAACCTTTTTCACATGGTTCATTTCTAAGGATTTTTTGTTCTTCAAATCTTTTTGTTTGATCTGCTTACGTCCCCTCACCAAAGTTATATTTCTGATTTTTTTTATCTCCAAATCCGTGCTAAAAAAATAGTTTCAGCTTTTAGCGAAAACATGATGTAGACAAGTTAAATGATGGAATTTAAAGTATATGATAAAATAAAGATTTAAACTAAATCATAAGAATAAGGTTTAATTATAATTTTACTGTTTAGAGTTAATGTATAATTTTTTTAATTAAATTTAGTCTCTCATTTTTTTAGTTGTTACAATTAAACTCCTCGATCACCACTATAATAATATTTGTTAAGACAACAATGAAAAACTGTGGTAAAAAATGATTGTTTGACAAGAGTTCTAAAAGTGTGGTCTAAATAATTGTTGTTTATTGTCTTAGGTTACATTTTTCATTGTCGCTCATAAATTAAACTTTCAAAAAATTAAGTCTAAACTTTAAATTTTGTCTAGCCTTAGGCTGGTATAGACTAGCTCTAGGCCCCTGTGGACCGCTTACACTTCCAAATAATAGATCTTTAAGTCCTTTTATCATTGAATAAGAGGTTTGATATCTTACTGATACTTATAAAAAAACAACAACAAAAAAATATCATAAGAGGCTGATCTTTAAATAGATTTCAATTGTTTCAACGAATTAAGGAAATTGTTCATCCTCCTAGTAGTCTACAAACCCTCAAAATCCCCCTTACCGGATTGGAGGATCCAATTTTGTAATTTATCGGAATCACGCTTCCAGTAACTTAAAGTTATCGGAACCATACACCCGATAGGTACTTAGATATACGGCATAATATATTTTTCTCCATTCACTCTATTTTCTAAATTAAAAATTCTATAAACCTCAATTTCTCTTAAATCCAACTCAATCTCATTTTCTTACCTCAAATTTACGCTAAAACCTCACATTTTGATGATCAACTCTTAATCATTAAAAAGTAAGTTTTTTCTTTTTATATTTTTTATTTTAGTGTTATGTTTATGTTTTTGATTTGTAAGAGTTTGTATTGATATATAATTATGTTTATGTTGTTGTAGTTTCAATGGGTAGTTAAGAATGAATGTTGATGTTGTTGTTGTGTTATATCAATTGGTTGTTGTTGTTACAATTGAGTTGATGTTTTTTATGTTGTTATAGTTGTTGTATATCAAGTGTTTGACAAAATGTTTTTGATTTGTAATGAGTTTTTAGTGAGATATAATTAGTTTATATTGTTGTTGTAGTTTAAAGTAATTTATGTTGTTGAAATTTGATATAGTCAAAATGTTGAAATGTGATAGTGTTGATTTTTGCTTTCAGCGATATTATTGATTCAAACACAGTAGGAAGACCCAAGATGAATCTGTACGCAAAAAGCGTCAAGCTAAAGCTATCACTAAACGACAACGAATTATACGTGAAAGCTCCCGCTCTTAGACACATGTTGACGCTCTCAAATTTCAACCATAACTAAGTACAAACATTTAACACATTAAAACTCAAGTATGCAGAAAATAGACAATTCTATACTCTATTAACACCTACCAGATGCATGAATCTGATAGTGGTAAATTTTTAAAAACACATTAATGATTCCAAAATCCAATACCACTCATTATAGAATTTTAAAAACTTTTTAACAACCAAAATGATAATGAGAAAGGTTTTAGAGCTACATTACCTTTGCAGTGAAGAAAAATAGAGTTGATGATACCAATGGATAGAAAAATAAGATTTTTGAACACCAGAAACGTGAAAATAGGTGAAAGAATTGAGGTTGAGTGTCAAAAAAAAAAGTTTCATAAGAAGACTGACATAACATATGTATTGGTGCTTATCATATGTCAGAATTCAATAATTTAAGTTACTAGATTCACGAATTTGAAAATTTACCGACCCAGAAGGTGAGATCCATTAAAGGGTAAATTTGAAAATTTGAGGGGCCTTTAGACAACGTGGAGGATGAGCAACTCTTATAAATTAATCTCCAAATCTTTTTTTTACTTGTTAGTCTCCATACGTGGATTAATTTATAACTATTTTTTATATAAAAAAGAAAAAAAGAAAAAATGATAACATCCACAAATTTAATAAAATAAAAACTTTAAGTCCGTAGCAATTAGATTTGAAGCTACAAGTTATAGCCATCATAATTGCAAAATGTATTTGCACCGTTCTGTTACGTGAATTAAAATTATTTATTCATCCAAAGCTAATCCTTCGATCTTGTTTATTATACTTATACACTAAAGTTTGAGAGAATTTTTAATGAAACTTTTAAGATTTGTTTGGTTGAAAGGGTTTGTAAGAGGGGGAGGGGAAGGGGAGAAAGATGGTTGAGTTTTTGTGTTTGATTCAAATTTCATGACGAGTAATGAGACGATCGAAATCCCTCCTTAAGGCTATGTTTGAATATGATAAAATGAGTGAAATGGAGCAAAGAGGAACAAAGTAGAATGGAGTGAAGTGGTGCAAAATTGAATAAAACATTTGCTCAATTGTTTGAATATTTTACGATGGAATGAATAATAAAAAATGATTTCTTCCAAATTGAAGGGTAATAAAAGTGAAGATAAGTGATGGAATATAATGGAATCCACTTCATTCCATTATCTTTGTTAACAATCCAAATAATAGAACATAACTTCATTCTATCTCATACCATCAACCAAAATATTGTCTAAGTTGATTTTGTTCTTCCTCCATTTTGGAAAGATTTGGAAGAGAGGGGATGTACTCAATATAACTAAAAATTAAATCACTCTTCTCCCCTTGAATCAAAAACAACAATTAAACTTTTATCCCTTCCCCTCCCATCCCTTTCTTTGAACCAAACATGTTTCTATTTCCCTCCTTTCACCTCCTCTCTTCTCTCCTCCATTAAAATCTATCTCCTTTCATCCATTGAACCAAACTCGTGTTAAACCATACACCAGGTCACAAGATTCAACCTCAAGCTATAATTTTACACCTAAATGAAAAATGTTATCATACTATTACTAGCCTGTTTGGATATATTTGTTCCCTTGACGTTTACCGCATCCCAATGTATTGCGACAGTGAATTTTGTAAAACTATAAACTCAAGCTTTCAAGTAGTCGCACTTTAGTTGCCTTCTTGCCGATGCTCTAAACGGTCACTACACAAGAAAATAACCTAACCTGTGTAGCAAATGCAAGTCCTAACAAGAACTCAAACAGTTTCAAGGTAGACACAACCCAATTTGAAGTTCGTAACTACTTCTACAAATAAATCTGCGTTCATTCGGACAAGGTAACAACCCCAGATAGGAAGTTTGCTTATTTTAGCCTATACAGACACATAATCAAAACCTAACTTATGTCATCTCATCGCCAGTATCAACACATTATTCCCATAAATCACCAAATAAATAATGAAAAATAAAAAACAGATTATGAACACAAAACATAAATGCAAGGAAATCACAAAATAGACAAATATATTGTCATTTCCAAGGATAGGAGTTACTTCTATTTAGCTAACACAGGCCTTGCCCTTTTACTCATAACACAAGTCAAACAAAAGTTCTACAGGTGAGGCATCAGTTTAAAGTGTATCTAGCCTTACTAGCACTTATGAACCTTGTATTTAGCCTTATTAGTTATTATTACCACTTCTCACCCTCAAACACAAATTCACACTTTAATTTGTTAGTTGTTACTAAATTTTCTGATAATTTAATAAATTTCTTCCCCTAAAAGCAACAAAACAAAATAGGACTCCTAATGTTCAATTCTTAAGGTATTTTACATGATTTTCCAAATAAAGAAAATGGTGCAAATAAATTATATGATTTTTACAGGAAAAGTTAACTTCTACTGCAACAAAACTTCAAAGTGTCTACATCAATTTTTAGTTGCGAAGCTTACCTATCTATTTTTTGAAGTCTTGAAACAAACCATTCACCAAAGAAGTTCAACTCTATCCTTGTTTATCATTATCCATCATATAACCATGTACGAAAACAGGGAGTTCATTATTTACTGCTCTCGCCGGCTCCTAATGCTTAACATTCTTAAGGCAAATTGCCGTCATATAAATAAATTGATGCTAATACTACAAATCAAATGGGTTTCTACTTTCTACTAGAGAAACTAATTCTTACAATGGCAAAACTTGGTGTTTACAACTACCAAACTTACCAGACTATTTTTCCACAAAAGACTTGAGACGATCCATCCACCTTAGAAGTTCAATTCTATCCTTGTTCGTTATATATTCATGTAAAAAAACAGACAGTTCATTATTTATTCCCCTGGTGTCCAAGTACTCGCAAAACTTCTCCTGAATCTTAGGGTTCAGGCTCCTGAGACCAACAATTTAAACAGACAAAAATTGTTAGCATACCAACTGAATATCTTCAAAACAGCTAGGGCTTTGCTAGAAATTTTGTATTGCCAAATTAACTCTTTGCATAGTTGAAATCTAAATCAAAAACTTTTGGCCAGTGAAAAAAATTGAAATGTTTAGGACCTGTTAGGCTTCCAATTTCAGTTCATTTTTCATTTTCTATTTTCAATTTTAAACACAAAAACACCACATTGTCTTCATTTTGTTTTGTCATAGGTTTGTACGAAAAACAATGAAAACAATCTAGATAGAACTTTAAAAACAGTAAACAAAGTGAAAACAATGTGTCATTTTAAAAAAGGTCTGTGACTGCAACTGTGGCCACAACACTTTGGTTTTTGATATATCTACGACCACAATTGCAGCCACACCAACAGCCTCAATTCTTCGCAATATCAAATATTGCAACGCAACTGTTACTGCAGATTAAAACCTTAATTCCCACCAAACAACAAATGTTTAATAGCCAAATAATAGACACAAGAAAAAACGTAATTCAAACCTGAAATGAGGTCCAAGGTAAGGCCTAGCCGGCATCTGACCACGCTTTAATATGTAAACTTTCTCAACATCCAAACCATCCGGCCATGCCGAGCAAAGAAATTCTAATTCATTACCACCTTTCCCTTTCGATATATCCACGATTAAACTGATGTGAAGACGCACATTTACACCTGAACTGTCATCACCAAGTGCAGGAACCTGTTCAAACCCATCAAACATTGTAGCTTGAATTTTGATATCTTCATTGTCCCCAAATTTTCCCTGAATCGTAACCACCTGTTCACCAGGTCGCTCTTCAACAGTAAACGACTTGAATTGAGTCTCAGGCTGCATAAGATAGAATTTAAAAAAAAAATACATTATACTAAATAATTAGCTAATAAAGAGAATTTGTTGTTTGGATATTTTATTTTATGATGTATCAATTTTCATTCCACTATTCTAGAAGTTGAGTCCTTTTTGGATAAACAATTTAATTAACGTTGATCATATAAATGCTTGTGTATGAGCTATTTTTATAACAAAACATCCTTACAGCTTTTAAAAAGAAATCATTTTAGGGGTTCCGTTTGTTTGTTATAGCTTTTGAAAATAATCTGAATCTGAAAAATAATCTAAAAACTGCTTAAAATGATAAGTCTGCTTAAAATGAGAAGCTGTTTTGAGTAGCTTCTCATATAAATCATTTTTTACAACTGATTTTTCAAAAAAAAAAGTGTCGCTACGGTGGAAAAGCACAACACAGCTTCTGTTTTTTTCTTCTAATCTCTAACAAATAATATCTAAATTATTGAATACCAAAATCACTTATTTTATAATCCATAACAAACGAGCCCAAAATAGTCAAATTATACTTATACGATCAATAAGTTGTTTTCTTAAGCTAACCCGCAGAGTTTATAGAAATAAGCTAAAAACAGCTTACAGAAATGTCATCAGTTGTTTACATATGCTCTCTCAAATCGTCTCACAATGCTTATGCCTTATGCTAGTAAATAAGTTCAAATAAGTTGTTCTATATTAGTCAATCCAAACATGCACTTAATGGATTAATAACATTGAATTGAAATTAATGCAAAACCCTAATAACTGTATATTGATTCAATTTTTTTTCTAGAAGAGAGTTGGAACCTGATGTGGAGGAGCGTAATCAGCTTGATACACGATTTCGTTTCGGAGTATTCGCAAAATGTTGGATTCAAAGGGTGATTTGGTAACTGCCTCTGCAGCGTAACTTCTGTTACCGAAACCACTACCTCTAATTACAGAACAAGGTGAAGAAAATTTGGGTTTCAATCTATGAGCTCTTTGAATTGTTCGAAGAATGATAGACATATTCAGATTTTTTTGAATTAGATACCGATGAATTTTGCAGTTGAATAATGCCAATTAATCAACGACATCACAGGAATGAGTATAGAGTATGTTGCAATATACGACATGGCGTTTAGACTTCTGGGCTTGTTCTTTTATTGGGGAATTACAAGTTGGGCTACTGAGGAGGATTGGATTGGGCTCAAAGTCCAATTGTCTGTCTCTGAGAGAATAAATTACCCCATTATTAAGGCTATTGTTGAACATATTCTTTTTTTTTTTTTTTTTTTGACTGATGTTAAATATTTCCTATATTTTTTACTGAAAATGTTTAAATAAATTTACCTTGGATTTATTATGTCATTACATTATTGTAACTACCATAATAAAAAAATCACTCAATGAATGATTTGTGATGACAATCAATGTAAATTCTTTTTATACTGATGATAATGTATATTCAATGAAATTTAAATTTATACTAATTTTTTTTACCACAAATTTATAGTTTATGGTATATGTTTTTAAAAATATTATCGAAAATTTGTTGTTGTCGTGGAAATAATCACTAAACAAAATGCGAGCAATATATTTTTTATTTATGGTTTAAAATGTTCAAAACTCCCTCTAATTCATAAATATAAGTTAAAATAAATAAAATAAAATTGATATATTTAGTTTAATATTTTTAATTTTTTTTATCAATTTTTGTTTATATTTAACGTTAGGGGAGTGCTATACATATTTTGTGTACTAAAAACTTAAGTTTATGGTGTATTTATATATTTATATATGCGTGCATTATAAATAGGGGAAAATATTGTAAAAAAAAGTAGAGATAAAAATAGGATGGACCGAGTTAGGTTATGCATAAAAATATTAATTTTTTTTAAATAATTCAAGATCCAAAATTTAATTTGTTATCTATCATATTTTTTTGATATGTCTGATCATTTTAAAAGAATTACGCAACTTCTTAACCTTCTTAAATACATACTCTCTCTAGTTTCGAATATAGTTTCGAATATTAGCAATAAAAATTTTACTTTATAGTCTTAAATATAAAGAAAAGTTAATTAATTCTACCATCTAATGTTATTGTTCTTACAATACACTTTTATTAGTTTCAATTTTATTTTTTAATAATTATTTTTTCTCATAAAACAAATTCTTATAAAGGACAATTTTAAGAATACAACTGATTTTTTATTTATTATTATTAACATATTTAATGAAATTAACTATCTTCTGGGAGTTAGTTTTTTTTTCTTGTACATACACATAAGAGCATAGGGACTGGGAGCATTCTGTAGTATTACAACCTTAAAATGAGTCATTTGACTCATCTTTGAAGAGACTAATAGTATAATAAATTGATAGGATTAAATTTTATTTTAATGTCTATCCCACACTTTTAGAGAATTTGATCTTACATGATTGCTTATTTAAATTCTGTTTAAACAGTAGTATCTTCAAACATGCCAACAAATTATATTGGCCAGCCTGCTTAAGTAATTTAAAAGGTTAACAACTATATGATTTAATACAATGTACAAAATATAATATAAAAATAATATTAATAAAAAATATTATTTATATTTTATTGAATTATGTTTGTTTGGTAGGTTTAAAATACTTTTATGTTAAGTTAAAATTTTACTTTTCAGTTAATATAGTTAATATGCTTCTAAAACACTCTTGATCTTGTCTATTTTAAAAAAAATCAAGTTTGACTTGAGAATGATGGAAGTCATTAGGGATGACAATGAGACTCATATCCGTTGAGTATCTGCAAAAATTCAGTTGGTATGGGTACTCTAGTACACACCTCGTCGTGTATATAGTAGAAATATGTTGACTTCGTAAGTAACTTTTGTTACACTTAAGTAAGTTTGTCTAGTAGACTTGAAATATTCTTATGATTGATAGGGGTGTCCTTGAAATTTTTGGTGTTTTGTGTAAAGTTTGAATTGATGCCTTATTATATATATTCTTTATTTTTTATAAGTTATATAATGATAATGAATTGCATTATATTTGATGCGATATTAATCAATTTGTTATGTTTTTATATACATATTAATCAATTCATCTTTGATCTTATAACTAAGATAATGATAATGAATTTCATTATGTTTGATGTGATCAAGATCCTTTTGCATGACAACATTTCATTCAGCAATCATCTCAGCAAGAGAGCTTTTTTAGACGAGAGTAGAGGCAAACAATTGTTGGTAAAAAAGATTTGTATGAAAAATAATTTGAATTATTTGTTATTCTTCACAAACTTTATAGAGCAAATGTAACAACAGTACGAGAATTGATAAACAAAGTCTTTTTATTTTTTAGAGTTCTAAATTTAATATAAGGATAAAAGGTATTCATCATTTTTGTTACATATTCAACCATTCGGGTTCTACAATTTAGAATGTTAGACCTAGAGTTTAAGAAGAAAAATATTGAACCACTAAAACTTTTACATTTTTTACTATATAATTTTTTATACTACATTTTTTTACTATTTATTTTTTTACAACTTAAAATATTAATTTAAATATTTCAATTAATATTATTATACATTATTTTAATTTAAATTTAAAATAAAATTGAACTTAAAATTTTTATAACAATAATAAAAATTAAATGTTAAAATACATGACATAAATAATTAAAAATAATAAAAGTAAATAATAATAGGGTAACGGTCATAAATTTATTATTATTAATAAAATAATAAAAAAAGTAACGGATATAAATTTATTATTATTAATAAATTAATAAAAAAGGTAACGGTTATATGAAAGTATCGTTCCTTCATGAGAGAACCGTGATTACAGCTTGACACAACTCCAACGGTGAACTCCCAAAAAACTCACGGTTACCTTATTCTACGTTGGCGGACGAACTTAATTTTACTCCCGTTGTAGATGCTCTAGAGATTTTATTATTTTAAAAAATTTATTTTATATCCGCTACATTTTTTATAAAATTGAACTTAAAATTTATTATTATTAATTTTAAAATAAGCATCTACGGGAGTAAAATTAAGTTCGTCCGCCAGCGTGGAACAACGTAACCGTGAGTTTTATGGGAGTTCACCGTTGGAGTTGTGCCCAACTGTAATCACAGTTCTCTCAGAAAGGAACGGTACTTTCATATAACCGTTACCTTTTTCTAATTAATTTATTAATAATAATAAATTTATATCCGCTACATTTTTTATTATTTTATTAATAATAATAAATTTATAACCGTTATCCTATTATTATTTACTTTTATCATTTTTAATTATTTATGTCATGTATTTTAACATTTAATTTTTATTATTGTTATAAAAATTTTAAGTTCAATTTTATTTTAAATTTAAATTAAAATTAAAATAATGTATAATAATATTAATTGAAATATTTAAATTAATATTTTAAGTTGTAATAAAATTAAATATAATTAAAATATTAATTTATAAATTAAAGTTGTATTTTGTTTGTGGTACAATGGGTCCTATTTAATGAACTCAGGTTGACTTCACTGGAGTAAAAAATAAATGAATTGCTTAGAGATGATGTGACACAGTGTACTCTATCTAATGAACTCATATTGAGTTCAGCGTTGTAAATGTTTTGGATTACACGGTCGAGAGAATAATTTTACTCTATTGGTGACAAGGAAAAACAATTGGCCATTGGTTGAAAAACAAATAATGATGTGTAATTAACGTGATTTAGATTATTATTGAACTTTTTTAGGTAAGAATTTGGACTAAAAGTGGTGCTTATTTCTGTCGTTCGCTCGACGAAGAGTAACTTCTAGTTGTGTAATGAACGCTGCAATCGTGGGTTCGAAAGCAAAAATCCGACATCCACTACCTATAATAATTATATCCTGTCTCAAGCTCTATTATCAAACATCATTGCTTAAGGAACCTATGGCATGCGGAATCATGAGATTTTGCGACTTATGGCTTACTTATTCACATATTCATGAAAATTATTGTGTCACTGCCATGTACTAGTACTAGTAATACCACCTCCGTTTCTTTTTTTCTTTTTTAACGTGGCTTGAGATTGTTTTTAAGACTGATAATAGTTGATTTTTATAAAAAAAAAGTGTGAAAATAGTGATGGAGACATATTCAATGTTCAGATAATATTATTATATATTAGTAATATGGATATTTTAGACTTTTTTCTTTTTTTGTATATATATTTATTGTAACTCTATTACCTTTATCTTTTGTTCATTTTGGTTATGAAATCTTAGTGGAGTTCTTTCTCTTATTCCTCTCTTCTTCTTCATTCTTTTTATGTTAACATGGTATCAAAGAGTTTTGGTTGATTTTGAAATCAAATGGTTGATTTTGTATGACCCGTTTTGCAGTCGGTACCAATTTTCTCCTTTTGTTTCTAATCCAATTCTGCCTCTTTGTTTTCTGTACGATTCTGCTATTCTGTTTTTGGCACAATTTTGTTTAATTCATGATTAACTCTGCTATTAACAGATTATCCCTAATTTTTTTGTCTCAATGATTGTGTTCGTCGTATTTATTTGTCATTATTTGTTATGGTTGGTGCTAAGGATGATTCTCTTCAAGTTGTTAGTAACCACCTCAATGGACATAATTACTCTTATTGAAGTTATGTGATGAACAAAATTTTGATTAGAAAAGATATGTGAGGTTATGTTGATGAAACTTATGTTAAACCCACTGATAAAAAGGATGAAGCTGAATATGCAAAAGATTTGAAAACATGGAATGTTAGTAATTCAAAAATCATTATTTGGATTAATAATTATGTTGACTTTGTTTATAGGTGTGCAACTAGCAAAATATGATACTACTAAAGAGATTTGGGATCACTTGAAATATTTGTATGTTCAGTCTAACTTTGCACAACAGTATCAATTGGAAGGTGATATTAGGGTCCTTAAGCAGAACAATATAACCATTCAGGAATTCTATTCGACAATGACTAATTTGTGGGATCAATTGGCTCTTATGGAATCAACTGAGTTGAAAGCTGTCAAAGTGTACATTGATCAGAGAGAGGAGCAACGTCTGGTTTGGTTTCTAATGGCTCTTCGTGATGATTTTGAGGGCCTTCGTGGGGGTATTTTGCATTTTTCTCCTCCTCATACTGTTTAATCAGTAGTTAGTGAATTGTTGACAGAAGAAATATGACTTAAGACCCACTTCGTTGTGTCAAATAAGGGAATTCTCTAAACTCCTCCATCTATTTTTGTTGCTCTTGTTCAAAAAGAACAATATCAAGGGCAAGTTGAGCTTCGTAATGATGAATGTGGTTTTTGCAAAGAAAAAGGTCATTGGAAATCACATTGTCTGAAATTGGGGAGAGCACATAAGAAGAATTTTAGGGGGACATTGTCCAATGTTGTTGCTTATGTTCCTCCTACCATTGGCTCTAGTTCTGATTATGTATACTCATCTGAGATTGCTTCCCATATATCTGATATTGCAGAATAGCTCCAAAAACGTCTTGCCACTCAATCACATGCCATGTCTTTCTCTTCTACTAAAGGTTTGAACTCATCTAGTTTGTCAGGTATATCTCCTTCCATATGGATTCTTGATCCTGGAACATCTCACCATATGACATAAGATAATAAATCTTTTGTGTTTGTGAATCCTACCACATCTGTGTCGGTTATGACTATTGATGGCACTTCTATGCCATTAGCATGCATTGGTTCTATCTCCACACCTAACTTGTCTCCTTCTGATGTTTATTATATTCTTAATCTCACTTTGAGTCTTGCTTTTGTTAGTCAACTATGTGATTTCGGTTATTCAGTTATATTTTCTTCCACTTATTGTTGTGTGAAAGATCCACATTCCGGGAGGTTGATTGGGACATGCCATAGACAGGGGAGACTTTATGTTTTGTATGATCTGTGAGTCTCAGATATTGCAACCTCAACAACCACTGCTAACTTATTATCTAGTTTTTGCTTGAATTCTTCGTCTTCTAGTATTTATTTATGGCATTATTGCCTTAGACATGTTTTTGCTTCTAGATTAAAATATTTTCCCTGGACAGTTACAAACCAGTGATATTTCAGACTGTTGTGGTTGTAAATTTGCTAAATTTTCAACTTTACCGTTTAGTAAAAGTGTTTCTATTTCATATGCGCCTTTTGATTTACTTCACTTTGTGTTTCCATCACCGGTTCTCACCAAAAGGTGGATCTAGATATTATGTTTCATTTATTGATAATTACACTCATATTTGTTGGGTCTATCATATGAAAAACCGGTCGGAATTTTTTGACATTTATCATATGTTTCGTGTTATGGTCAAGACTCAACACAATGTTGTTATAAAGTGCTTTCATTGTGATTTAGGTGGTGAATATACCCCTAATAAATTATTTGAATTACTTTCTTATGATGACACCCTCCACCAGACATCTTGTATTGATACTTCTTAACAAAATGGAGTTGTTGAAAGGAAACACTGTCATATTATTGAGACTGCTCGTTCCCTTTTGTTGTCTGCTTCAGTTCCTAATGAGTTTTGGGGGAAACAGTTCTTACTGTTGTCCATGCTATTAATAGAACTTCATCGTCTGTCATATCAGGTTTGTCTCCCTTTGAAAAATTGTATGCTTTTATCCCTGATTATTATTCTTTGAAAGTCTTTGGTACTACTTGTTTTGTTCTTCGTCCACAAGTAGAGCGCAATATGTTGTCTTCTTTTGTCAACCATGTGTGTTTTTCTTGGTTATGGGAATGGTCAAAAGGGTTATCGTTGTTATGATCCTCATGCAAGAAAACTTTATGTTTCTCGTAATGTTGTTTTTCTTGAGCATATCCCTTTTTACTCTGTTTCTTATGATTCTCAAATTACTAAGAGTTCAAAACTAACCCATATTGATTCGTTTGGTTCTAATGGTACTGCTTCTAGTGATTGTAATGTTTCTAGTCATTATAATGTATAGAATTACAAGACAAATACTACTACTCCACATGATGACATCCCTAATGTCCCCTCAGCTGTCCAACCACCTCCTGTGATTGTTGATCCTCAATCTCCTCGTTGCCCCTCTCGTCACCATAAATCTACTCAGTTACCTGATTTTGTCTATTCCACTTACGCAACTTCGTTTGCTTCTTTCTTAACCTCTTGCCACAATTTGTTTGAGCCCTTGTTCTATAAAGAGGCTATTCTTGATCCTCTTTGGCAGCAAACTATGGCAGAAGAACTCTCTACATTGCCCAAAACAGATATTTGGGAATCAGTACCTCTTCCTCCTAGAAAACATGCTATTGGGTCTCGTTGGATATACAAGATCAAAACTAAGTCTGGTGGGTCGGTTGAGCTCTACAAAGCACGTCTTGTTGCTAAAGGATTCTCTTAACAATATGGTATGGATTATGAAGAAACTTTTGCTCTTGTAGCCAAGATGACCATTATCCGTACTCTTATTGCAGTTGCATCTATTCATCGGTGGCATATTTCTCAAATGGATGTCAAAACCTCATTTTTAAATGGTGAGCTTCATTAAGAAGTCTATATGGTCCCTCCACAAGGAGTTTCTCAAAATCAGGGAAAATGTGTAAGTTAAAAAATGCTCTCTATGGTCTTAAACAGACTCCTTAAGATCGGTTTGAGAAATTCTCTACTGTGACCACTTCTCTTGGTTTCCACTCTAGTGAACATGATTATGTATTGTTTATAAGGTCTACCGCTTATGATTGCATTATACTTTCTTTGTATGTTGATGATATGATTATTACAAGTGATGATGTTAATGGAATCAATGAGTTGAAATTGAACTTAGCCAAGCAGTTTGAGATGAAGGACTGGGAAACTCTTCACTATTTCTTGAGGATTGAAGTTGCTCACTCTCCTAGAAGCTACCTTCTTTCTCAATCCAAGTACATTGCCAACATTCGTGAACAGGCTTGTCTTTCTGATACTAAAGCAGCAGATACTCCTCTTGAGTTGAATTTCAAATATGCTCCATGGGATGATGTTTCTTTACCAGATCCCACTTTGTACCGTACTTTTGTTGGCAACTTGGTGTATCTTACGATTACCATACCTAATATTGCTTATGTTGTTCATGTTGTCGGTCAGTTTGTTGTCTCTCCCACTACAGTATATTGGACAGTTGTTCTTCGTATTCTTTGTTATCTTTGAGTAACTCAATTTCAAAGCCTTCTCTTTCCATCTTCGTCCTCATTAGAGTTACGTGCTTATTTTGATGTTGATTGGGCTGGTGACACCACAGATCGTAAATCCACCACAGGATTTTGTATCTTTCTTGGAGACTCTCTTATTTCTTGGAAGAGTAAGAAACATGACATTATCTCTCGCTCTTCTACAGAAGATGAGTAGCGTGCTATGTTATACACTACTGTTGAAATAATTTGGTTGTGTTGGCTTTTTCTGATATGTGTATCTCTCTTTTTGAGCCAACTTCGATGCACTACGATAACAAAAGTGCTATTCAAATTTCTCATATCTCGGTCTTTCATGAACGCACCAAACACATTGAAATTGATTGTCATTTTACTCGTCATTGTCTTATTAAGCATGGAACCATTACTCTACTGTTTGTCTCATTTTCCTTACATATTGTTCACAAAGATGCATTCTATTAAATGTTATCGTTTTTTGGTTGACAAACTCTCGATTCTCTATGTTAATGCACCGTGAGTTTGAGGGGAGATGTTAGATAATACTATTATATATTAGTAGTAAGGGTATATTAGACTTTTCAATTCTCTTGTATATATACTTATTGTCACTTTATTAACTTTATCTTTTGTTCATTTTGGTTATGAAACCCTAATTGGATTTCTTTCTCTTCTTTTCCTTCTTTCTATATTTATATTTGTTTATCATTATTAATATCAATTTTATCGGGAATTAATTCAAATTTTTAATAAATAATTAGTGTAATTTTTTTGTTTATATTAAAGTGTAAAATTTTAATGCATAAAAAAGGAAAATATTCATCTCTAAGGTCTTAGAATTTATTAATTGAAATTTAGATTTACCACCTTAACACTATTATGACATGTCACCATCTTAATAGTTTTTTTAAAAAAAGAGTTAAAGGGAAATTCAAAACTCGTTAAGTTCAAATGTGAGCGGTTACGTCTCAGATCAATTAAGAATGAAAAAATGTTGAATATATAAGAGAAATGACTTATATATCCATTACTTTAAGGTTTTGGATGGAGATGTAGTATTAACGTCTCTTGTGGTTCTAAAACATTTGACTCGTTGATGCTAGGATCACAACATGCACAACATGAATTTATTTAAGTGTATATACCTTTCTTTAAAAAAATTCAACATTACCCAGTCCTCTAATTATTTACACAATTACCCCTCCCAATTTTTTAATAATCCTACAGGTTATCATAAACTCGATTTTAGAAACGATGTACTAAAAATTATTTTTGAATAAAATAAATATCTAAAAATACATTTAAATTAAAATTTTATAGGTTTAATTGCAATTTTAGTCCCTCTATTTTTATTGATTCACGAAATTAGTCCCCCTATTTTAAAAGTCGACAATTTTGATCCCTCATTCTGATTTTTTAACTAAAAAATGATGACGTGAGATGTTTTAAATAACGTGACATATAATACGATAATGTAAAATGATTAACACCATAAAATTGAAATAAAACGCAGTAAAAACTTAGCTTTCAACTTCGGAAATTTTTCATATTTTTAATTTAATTAATGACATATGAATAATTAATGCATCTAGATGGTTCTATATTATAGAATTGTATGTCACGTCATTAAAAATATGTCAATTTCACATTTTTTAGTTCAAAAATCTGAGGGAGAGACAAAATTGTCAACTTTTAAAATAGAGAAACCATTTCCGTGAATTGATAATAATAGAGAGATTAAAACTGCAATTAAGCTAATTTTATAATATCAATAATAACAATCAATCATATATATATATATATATATATATATACATATATATATGACTTTAGAAATAATTAAAATTAAACTCATACTTTTTTAATAGTTCTATAATTATGATTGATAGAGAGAGTAAAAAATATTTACATCAATAAATAAATAAATTAAATAAAAAAAAAAGAGTGTAAACCACGTTTATCATACAATTAACAAAAATAATTAATTTTATCATCTAATTATATAATTATAAAGATAATTATAAAATAACTAGAGATAAAAGATTATACATTAACTTTTTACACTTTCAATTAATATAAATATCATAATTTCTATCGATTATTAATCTTACAATCAATAGTTTATATTAATTGATCACCGTGACTATTCATTAAATTCAAATAACTATACAATAAATATCTGGTGTTTAGTGTCATTAAATAATGCAGCCTCCAACGACAAAAATAATAATAAAAAGGTAAAGGTAGGGATCAAAGCAAACACACTACACAAGATTCTTATTTCTTCTTCTTCTTGTTCCGAAAGCGAAGGAGAGCAAGCGAGCTAGCAACATGTATCTTATCTTTTACTAATATTAATTAATTAAAGCGAACAAGGAATCCCCTTATATCACTAAATTTCAAGGGTTAACTATTATATTATTTCTTCCCATTTTACCCTTGATTTTTCTCTACATTTTCCATTTCCTTAAACACCAATTAACCCTTCGAAGAAAACGAATTAAAGCTTCGAAAAAAATCATCACCGTCATTCATATTCATATTCATATCAACAAGTACAATGCTGTGTAATTTGGTTCCGTTGTCGCGGAAGAAAAAACCCGGTTCGGTTCCGGTTCACCTCAACGTCTATGATCTCACCCCAATTAACGGTTATGCTTATTGGTTTGGCCTGGGTATTTATCATTCTGGTGTTCAAGGTAACCCTATTTTTCTCTTTCTCCTTATTATTATCACTATCAAATTTTTAATTATTAATAATTGTTAATTTTTTCAAATCTCGATTTTTAATTTTAAGTCAGATCGTGTGTTTAGTTTATCGCATGTTTGGTACAAAAAAGCTCAATCCTCTGAATACATGATAATAATATTAATGTATAATAAACTCGTTGGTGATGGAATTAAAAGTTAATTGAATTGAACAATTTATTCTTGAAATTAAATAAGGCTGAATTTTATTAGGTTGTTTGATTTTTTTTGTTCTAGGTTATTTGAATTTTAATTAATATTATAATTGAGATTTTGATTGAGCTGAATATTCAATTTTGAGGGAAACACTGAAATGACACCAATGTTGGTTCTCCCGGGAAAAATATTAATTTTGTAAAATTGATTTTAATTAAAAGTGACTTCAATGTAAAGTGATTTATGTTTTGATATATTCATGTTAAGTGAGTTGAATAATAAATTTCGGTGTAAAAATCATGTTTGGACTCAAAAGCTACAATTCCTAGCTTACGTTAGAATCAATTCTTGAGGCAAAATCAATTTTACTCCATAACACTCAAATATCTCAAAATCAATTTTACACATCCAGAATCAATTTATACTCTCCCAAAAGTGAAATCAAACATGCACTTAATGTTAGTTGTGCTGTTTGATTTTGCTAGGTCTAACCTTTTTTTTTTTTTTTTTTTTTTGTAGTTCATGGTGTTGAATATGGATTTGGAGCACATGAACGTGAAACTACTGGGATTTTTGAAGTGGAACCTGGACATTGTCCAGGATTCACTTTTAGAAAATCAATCTATATTGGATCAACAGATCTGGGGCCGAACGAGGTTCGCGAGTTTATGGAGAAGCTAGCTGAAGAGTATGCTGGGAATACCTACCATCTTATACAAAAGAATTGCAACCATTTCTGTAATGATGTTTGTGTCAAATTAACTGGAAAGTCGATTCCTCGATGGGTTAATAGACTCGCGAGACTTGGTAAGGGATGTTTTACAGCGTTTTGTGATTAGTTATTATCTTTCATCCTCTTTGTATGAGATGGGTTTTCATTTGGATGTTAGAAGATTTGCAAGATGCTATGTGTTAGAATATTATAAAATATCTTATAATATATTTTATATTAAATTAGAGTATCTTGAGTTATTTCCTATGATCAATTTATAATTATAGAGATATCTTAGAATATATTTCATTATTAGTATGATTTGATCCTGATTTAGGATTGAGTCTATGTATGTATATAAATAGAGAATACTATTGAGTCTTTTGTATCAAGTCAGTATAAAGCTATTATTAATAATATTCAAGCTCTTATTATTTTCTCTCCTACTTCTTTTCTCTAAAATCCTACAACTTCAACACTATGATATTGTGAAAACTGATAAGTAAATTTATATCACGAGTGTTTCCTATCTAGAAATGGATATTAGGCACAATTGTTATTTTGAGGGATCAATGTGCTAGCTCTCAACTGGAGTCTAAAATTGCACCATCAACCCTCGTTTTCCTCCTTTAAAATTTTAAATAATTTATACTCTATACGAAATGTGCTTACTGCTGCATTCGCCATGAGTTTTCTTACTTTATGCTTCACATTAACTCCTTCCACCCTCAATTTGAGGAAATGATAGTTTGTGGATGAGGGAGGCATTTGGCTTGCTGGCGTTGCAAATTTTTTGTTAGGACAGTGATGGTCTTAGGTGAAGGGGTCTTGTTGTAATGATTGGAGGTGTTTGGCATGTGATTAGGTGGTCACAAGTTAAAGTTGTGGAATTAGCCTCATGCATACGTAGAACCAGCAATAGGTCCGATCCATTCCTAGATCTTGCCATTGAAGGAGATTTATAGTAACGTGTGGTTTCAGGAGGCTGCAGTGGTCTATAGTGGGGTGTAGTTGGCCATTGGTGTCTTTATCTCTTATGCTGTTTTCCTTTTGTTGTTCATAGCTAGTAGCTTCCCCTCTTCCTCTCTTGATCAATATATGTTGCTTTTCCTTTTCCTCTACCATTGATACCCTCTCCCCTGCTTGCCACGCCTTCAATGACAAATGCTATAGAGATTGAATATGTGTTAAATGTTTCATTTATTACAAATTTGACATTTATGAATTTGTATTTAGGATTCTTACTCCATGTTTTTTTATGAAATTTAGAAACAAAGTTAGCAGACATCTCTAAGATGTTTCTGTTTTATTGCTTTTATAATTATAAATCTGAGATCAATTTTTTAAAACAGTTAGCCAAACACATATTTTTTGTTCTCTTGGATGTTTCCCTTATAATATGTACTTGTTTATATTACATTATCTGTTTCAATTGCTAATGGTAAGTTCTGCTTCTCAATATGAAGGTTTTTTCTGCAACTGTGTTCTTCCACCCAGCCTAAATGAAACAAAGGTTGGACAAGTTACATTAGACAAGGTTCAACAAGGAGACAAGAAGAAAATGAGAAGTCAGTCCCGCAGGTTAGATGATTCCTCTAATCCTCCATCGTCTGCTAGTCAAAGACATTGCCTTCCTCCATCTTCGACTGTAATTAATGCTTCCTCATCCTCAACCTTAACAGTAAAGTAAAGCTTTGACAGAAGTCAGACTATGAAATATAGGTTATTAGAACCATGTAATGTACCAAAGATGGGCAGGAACGCAACTTGTCATCCGCTCCATCTGTCTATTCTTCTGTATATCGTTAATTATGTTGCAACGGCGAAAATGGAATGGTTGCTTTGTCTCTGTTCTTTTTAATTGTATGCTCTCTTCATTGAACAAACAGGCTTCTTTAATTGTAGTTTTTGGGATAAGCATTTCAGAATCTTGCTTCATTTATATCTGTTCTGTAGAATATAGTAATTTATTCATTGTATTTGCTGAAGTGTGAGAATATAGTAATCTATATCAGTTCTGTGGTGAGTTTTGAAGGCAGTACAGAGTTAAATTTCATAACCTTGTACTTTAGATACTGAATCATTTGTTGTTGCTGTATTAAAGAGACCAAATTAGCTTGAAATAATATGTGCTCATGATTCTATGCCTTTGGATTATGATATTTTAATTTGTACGGTTATTATCTTTTAATCGGATAGTATTTGCCCGAAAATGTAGTGTGTTTGGGTGAATTGTCAAATGTGATTTTAAATGAATTTGATTTGGTTAAAATTGAATTAGATGTGACATGATTTATGCTTGAATGTTTTTACTCCAGAAGCAATTCTGATGTAAAATTTATTGTAAGTTTTTTTTTTGACCCAAAAGTTATTTGTTATCACTTTTAGTTAAACCGCAGTCTAGAGACAAAATCAATTATATCCCAATAGTAACCAAACATTTACATTTTTACAAAGTTAATATGTTTGACAGTGACAAATCAATTAGTTACAAAGTTAATGTTTGACAGTGACAAAATCAATTCTAATTCTAATAGGTTCTACCGCAAAACCAAAACCAAACACAAACGTAAGTTGCAACTGGGGGAAATTTTTATCATGCAGACACATGTATAGCTTAAATGCAAATCAATGTTGTGTGCGGAAAAAAAATTCGTTAAGTAGATATAGATGCAATCAGGTGCCACCTCAGTTTTTGCATCCAAGGAGGGTGTGTTTGTGACTTTGTGTGATACTCTGAACTTGGTCTTTAGTTTTTGCTTTTAATGTTCAGTGGTTGCAACTGCAAGTTATCACAGCCTGTTAATTTGTCAATTTCTGCTGAATAATATCAGCTTGTTCACAACTGAATTAGATAACGTCAGCATTTTCTCTCATGCCCCATACCCTTTTGTTGCTTTGTTTTATATTATTAGCTTGTAGTTGTAGTACAAAGGATAAACATCCTATTATTTGTTCATTTTCCCATGCTTTGGACTTGCGTACAAACTAATTTTGTTTTTTTCCTCAAAAGTGTCTAGACATGTCGCCTATTATGTGTGTTTTTTTATTCATTCCGTTATCTGTTACTTATGGACCAACAATCCAAAATGTATTATGAATTTAATGTTGGGAGGATTACGTAACTCCATTAAAAAAACAAGTAGGTCTAGTTTATTTTTTATTTTTTTTATTCCTCTAGTTTAGACTATATATATTATATAATATGATTTTGGTCTTTTTTTAAGTCAATCAACTCCATCTATATTAGTCTGTAAAAAAAAAATCCATCTATATTAAGAATCAAATTACAAATATAACTTTTCTATCAATTTACTTTTATCTAAATAAATCTCATTATCTTACTATTTAGGTGTTTCGGATAAATTTTAGATTTATAATTTTTAAAGCTTAGAAGTAAAAATTTATTGAAACTCGATGCATAATGTAAAATAGAAGATATTGAATTGGAAATATATATATAATATTAATTATAAAGTAGAGTTGAAAAAAATTAATTAATATTATATTTCTTTTGAACAAATTAATATTACATTAAAAATTGAAAAAATTCATTTAGTTTGGGACAAATTACTTTTGCAATCTTAAAACCAAAATTGTTTTTTATTCATTCTTTGGAATTACCAAAAAGGAGTACATAGTTTGAGATGTTTCAAATTAACTAGAGAAGCATTTGATAGATCATAACATATTTTTTCTAATGTTCCCTCCTCCTAGGTTGTACAAATTTTTTCGTAATGGTTATTTTTAATGTTCAGGTAGATACCTAAAAATAGTATGTGTTGCTCATCGTATTTGCAAACAATCAAATAGTAACAAATAGTTCAGAATTATTGGTGATGAAACAATACTAAAGTGTGGGTAGAAATGTTTAAAATATATGATCAATTGAACCATGTTAATAAATTAGATTGTCAAAAACTATTTTTTTTGAAAAACATCGATATTTTTCTGTCAAAAGAATTTCAAATTCTTTTTTTTTTCTGAAAAATTAATTTGAGATCGATTTTAATTAAAAATTTGTTCAAAATATTAAACTGATTTATATTTATTAACCAATTTGAAATTGATTTCGAACTGCACTGAATTTAATTCAAAAATAGTTTTTAAAAACTGAATTAAACTGTTAACGTGGTCCAATGGCCCAATTTAATTCTGTTTTTATATCATTAACTCTCCTAAGTATGAGTGGTCAATTCAAATTAAATAAACTATCGGAAAATGATATTTATGTTTAATACTGATGCAAACTGATGCTGAACCCTGTCCGGTTGCAAATGTAACTGCATAGCAACCTTATAAGCACACAGATTTGAGACGCGAAGTGATTAATTCCTTGTTTGAAGGTTTATGTAATGCTTTTATGCTGCAAGCAATAGGAGACAGCTTTCAATTCAATTATTTAGAAACATGAACCATGCTATGCGAATGCATGCTTGGGTCCTACTTTCCACTTTATAGACTAACAAGGACCGTGTCTACTGAGGCCACCAATCCATGAATTTAGCAGTGTACGTGGATTTTTTAAACCAAATCTAATATTTAAATCGATTGATTAGATGGAGTTTTCAATCTATAATATTTACACCAACTCGAATCGAACCAACTTGATTATAAATGATTTGAGTTGTGTTGATTTCGTAAATCATAAGGAAAAATCATTTTTAAAATTCCTAAAATAAATTAATTAAATTTCGATACTTCAACTATATAAATATCAAAAAAATTCTTCATTAAGTAATAGTTCAATTAACAAATGTTGCTATTGTTAGATTGAATGTCTTGTTCCGGGTTCAAATCCAAAACTTTGTAGTTGTGTGTGAGTTTATGGTAGTATTTACTAAATCTTCTACAAACAAACAAAAATCCCATTATGATACAACATTTAATACATAAAATACAACCACAAATACAACAAAACACATAAAACAACTAAATTATCAATAAATTCTCAAATCACATCCAACAACTAAATTATAATCATTTGTAAATAATAGAAATAATAATAAAAATAAATATGTTACCTCAACAAGTTGAGGTCGCACGGAAAATTTAAATGAGTTGGGTTGGTTTTGGTGATCGAGTTTGTGAGTTGACTCAAGCTTGTAAGCACCCCTACATAAATTTAGTGCTTACTCCTATGAGTGCAACTTTCCATAAGATATATTTAGTGTGGTAATGTATGTCCAAATTAAGTTTTTAATAGTTTTTTTTTGTATAAGTTTTAGTCAGATAGTTTTGTGTGTCTTTGTTGTTTCATCAATTTTCAATATTTACAAATGTTCTTGAATAAGAAAAATATTTTACAACTTTATTTTATCACACATAACTTTAGGTGTATGTTAGAAACATGTTTGAAAGTCATACAATGCATTAAAAACATTTTTAGAATACATGTGAATTGACTTACAGTGGTCATAAAATTATTTTAGAATGCTTGTAACAAGTGAATTGACTTAGCGAATCTCCTGGAAGTGGATAAATCGGCTTACACATATCATGAATGGATTAATGAAATTCAAGATTCAAATCTCAGGTTTTTGAAAACTTATGAATCGATTCATACATATGTGAATTGATCCATACTACTTGCAGAGTTTAGATTTAGTAGTTACAAATTAATTATTTTGGTTGCATTGCATTGTCATTTTCTTAACTGAATCACGTCTCTTTAAATCCTGACTTATTCCTTCATCATTCGTTGATTCAATAATTATATCAAGACTAAAAACTTTTTTGGAATCTTTTTCTTGTGTGATCAAATTTTTGAGAGAAAAATATCAAAGGTTAGGTATCATTTGTATGGGATGAAAATGATGTTCTTTATGTACTAGGGTGATTCTATCTTGCACGTTTGAAGGGGTTCTTTATCTTGAAGATAGTGGTTCAAATTGTAAATAATTGCTGACAGATCTTGTAAATGTTTGTATTACAATAAATAAATAAAATATTTAAATATGTCTTTAGTCCTTGCAATTATAACATTTTTTTTTTATTTTGGTCCTCGTAAGTTTTTTTGTTTGATTAACATCCCTGCAAATATAGTTTCATTTTAAAATAGTCCTTACATCCAATTTTTGTTACAAAAATTGTAACACCGTGAAAACATAACCAATTTTTAACCAAAAAATATCCAAATATAATTAAATTATAAAATTTTTAACCTAAAACTAACCTCAATTAGTTCAGTCTTCTTCCCTAAAAAAACCTAAATTGCAGCTTCTGCTTCATCGTTTCAGTCTTCTTCCCGTTGTAGAATTCCTCACGTTATGTCGCAATTCATAAAATAAAAAAATCTGGAAAAGCATAATGAATTTGATTAAAGGTTCAACCTTGTCACCATGTAGAATTCCTTCATCACCCCTTACCATTACTAGGTCTAAGACTTGGACTTTCTCTTTGCCCTTCCTCCCTCTAAAACTAAATTCTACTCCCACTTTTGGAATTTTCCATATACTCCCCTAAAATCCCTTAATCTCCACGCCAAGAAGAAAAACTCTACTTCAGAGCCAATTCTAGAACGCACAATTGTCCAACAAGTACCACCTGACGAAGAAAAAGATTATGGTAACAATGAATTTGAATTTGAATACGATGATGAATCTCAAATGGATGAAGATGTTGGTGACGATTATGAGAATTATGATGAGGAAGATGACTGAAACGATAAAGAAGAATGCGCGATTTAGGTTTTTTTAGGGAAGAAAACTGAAACATTTGAGATTAATTTTAGGTTAAAAAAGGTTATAATTTAATTACATTTGAGTTTTTATTTTTTGTTAAAAAATGGTTATGTTTTAACACTATTACAATTTTTGTAACAGAAATTGGATCAAATGACTATTTTAAAATGAAACTATATTTGCAGGGATGCTAACCAAACAAAAAAACTTACGATGACCAAAATCAAAAAAGGTTATAATTTGAAAGATCAAAGACATATTTAAACCATGAAAAAATTATCATTCATGTTGACTGAGGACCAAGTGTACTATACATTGATAGGACGAGTAGAGAAATCAATATAAAGATCGGTGTGATTTTTACTTTCTTTTATCTCTTTAATTTATGTATATGTTTGCTCATATTGGTTTTAATCTTGGTGTTTGGAGACGATTAAAATGATCTTTTGTTTGGAAAGTTAAAGCAAAGTTTTGTTTTTGAATCTATTCATAACGATGAATTTATTGCGAAAATTTGTTTTAGCAAAGGTTTAATACAATGAATCCTATTTGAATTGAATTTTTTTCTTTGATTAAGTTTTTCTATCAAATTAATGCAATTCATTTTAATTTGAGATTAATTCTACATGTAAGTTGATTTATTGAATCAATAGTGAATAGTTGATTGATTGAATGAATAGTTAATCAATCATCATCCTCTTATTTGGAGTGTGTGAACATTAATTATTTAATTTTACTCTACTTTTTCTACACAAAGTTTTTGTTAAGACAAACTCTCAAATTAAGTTTTGATGAAAATAAACAAAAATTAATTAAGAATATTAATTATGATTCTAAATGTTATGTTAATTTAATCTGTGCTCTTGAGTGTTTTTATTAAAGATAGGAACCAAGCAAAGCAAATAAATCAGATCAAAAATAAATAAAACAGTCATGATCATAAACTGTACAAAACAGAGAAAGACCAGCAGAATCAAGAATGTTTGTCACAGCCACTTCACCAATCTTTCTCCAACACTTTTACATTGATTCTGCCTTAATCCTTTATACCAATTTCATCAGTACATGACAAGGAACAGATAGGAATCATTTTTACTCAAAACGGTTCTCGAATCACTAAGATAAATCATCATGAATCTAGGCATGTCAAAAACGGACTGCTACTTTCTCCAGTCTGGAACTGTCAAGAAAGTTGAACAAAACTGAACTTCAAGATTGAATATAAGTCCCAAGATTGTCCAGAAGACTATCAGACTAGATTGATCATCTTTCTCCACCTATAATCAACGTTCTCCGTTTTTGAGAAGAACAATATCTGTTTCTGCAGAAGAAGACTTCTCAGTTCTGCAGAAAATTATTCACTCATTTCCAATCAGTTTTGGATCAAATCAAATGTCCAGACCAAAGCCCAATTATCATCAAGTATTATCAAAGCTTAATGGGTCATTAAGCGCGCAGGAAGCTTGTGCAAAATTAAGCAAAACGGCCCAAACAGCAAAGCCCAAAACTGTCACATGAATGGTGCATTTTGTCAACAGATTCGTTGCTTCTGTCAGAAGGAAAACAGAGCACTACCAACAGCTCTTTCTGACCAGAATTAAATGCTCAAATCATCTATAAAAGGAAGGCAAATTCGCAAGCATTATTCAGAACTTCAAGTGCCAAGTATTCTCATTAAATCACATTAACTTGCATTCTTGAAGCTATCTCATTCACAAAAGAAATCAGACTGAAATCGTTTCATACTTATAGATCATTTTACTGAGTTCTTAATTCTGATTTTATTCTCAAACAAGAGTTGAGCATAATCAGTTTCAACCAATTCTTTAAATCATTATTGTAAACTCATAACTATAAGGATTGTTTATAGTTTGAGGTTGATTAAAACAGTTAACTGTAAAATCCTAGCAGATTAGTTATGTGACTTGATTGAATCCTTTCTGGGTGGAAAGGAAGTGTAGTTACAGATCAAGACTGATCTTTTACTGTGTTACCAAAAGATTGTTCTCCGTTCTTTGAACACTTAGTGAAAATCTCACAGTTGTGAGGACTGGACGTAGCCCACGTTGAGTGAACCAGGATATATCTTTGTGTGGTATCTCTTCCTTATCTCTATTTACATTCAGTTATTATTATTGTCAAAATTAAATAGAGAAACTAAAAACTGTGATTTTTACTAATCAACAACGTTCTGCGTTTTCTGTTTCAAAACCAAGAACGTTCTCCATTTCTGTTTTTCATAACCAAGATTATTCTTGAGTTGTTTTTCTTAAGTTTTTAACAGGAAATTTTAAATAGGCAAGATTACAATTCAAACCCCCTTCCTTGTAACTTGACATTGCTACTTCAGTTTTCAATTCAAATAGCTTTTCTCATTATGTTTTCACAAAATATTTGTTGCTGCAAAAGTCTCTAAAAAAAGTTAGGACTCTATTCAAACAATTTCTAGGGTTTTTGAGGGCCATCTCAACTAATAAGAGGGCCTCAATTCGATCTCTTATTGTTATGAGTCTAACAACATTAAGGGTAATTGAGATGACATGTTTGCTCTTAGACAAGATGGATATTATAGAGTTGTCCATTATAAAATGGCACAACAAATGTGGAACACCTTAGTGATCACACGTTAGGGCATAAGTGAAATTAAACATGCTATAATTAATACACTTACACAAGAGTATGAACTATTTCACATGAAGCATGGGGAAACCATTACCATCATGCAAAAACGGTTCACATGTATTGTGAATCATTTGGATGCACTAGAAAAAATATTTTCGAATGAAGATTTAACAAATAAGGTTTTAAGATGTGTTAACAGGAAATGACGACCTAAGAACTGCAATTGTCGAGTAAAGGAACTTGACAATAATGAACACGACTACCTTATTTGGCAAGTTATTGGAACATGACCAAAAGCTCATTTTTAACTGCAAAAGTAGAAAAAGAGCAAAAGACATAAAAGAAGAGTATAGCCTTGGTAGACTAATCTTCGAAGTCAAAGTAGGAATGATAAAAAAAAGTGACAAGTATAACAAACCAAAGAAAACAAGTAAGAAGGAAAATAGTAATTCTTCCATCATGTGTTATGAATGTGGTAAATTTGAACACAATAAATCAAAATGCCTGGAATATATTAAGAAGATGAAGAAAAATGAGAAAAGAGGTAAAAAGGACAAGAAATGCAAAAGAGCTTACATAGCTTGAGAGGATAGTGATAAAACTTCAAGTGAAAGCTCCAACAATGATGATGTTGCAAAGTTATGTATCATGGACAAAAATCATAGAGAAGATGTTAGTGAAGGTAAACCTTACTTTTTATTTACTTATGAACAATTGCGAGATGCATTTGAAGAACTTGATGAGGAAGTAAAAATATGACAAAATTAGTGATTTATTAAAATAGAAGCATTCTAAATTTAAAAAATCAAATAGCAAAACTTGAAAAAGATTTATCTAAAGTTTTGAAGCAATCTCATCAAGTTTCTCAATTAGTGAAATGTTCTCATGACCTATCACATTGGAAGAAACAGTCGTGCAAGCCGCTACACAAGAAACAATAATGCAAGAATCAGTCGCACAAGTAGACACAAGAATCAACCACGTAAGAATCAATCGCGTAAGAGTTACTCAGGAAAAGAAACAACCGCGCAAGAAAGAAACAACCGCGCAAAAGAAAGAAACAACTACACAAACAGCCATACAAGAAAGAAACAACCGCGCAAAAGTTAGCTCGTTGCCTCATCCAAACTCACTGCTCCTGACTACTTATTTGAAATAAATTGGGTAAACTACCGTTTTAGTCCTTGAAAGTTTAAGGTTTGTCACTTTGGTCCATGACTCAGTAAAAAATTCAAGTTAGTCCTTGAATCATCAAAACGTCAATTAGTTTAGTCTCTGATATTATAACAATCAATGACTATATTGGCAATAAGTTGTATCTTTAAATGACTTTTATAATAGTAAGTTGTATTTTTTCAAAGACTATTTTGATGATTCAATAACTAATTTAAATTTTTAATTGCGTCAGGGATCAAAGTGACAGCACCTACACTTTTAAGGATTGAAATGATGATATATCTAACATAAATTGATCAAACTAATAATTAAATCATCATCATATAGTGTTATTTTTTTGGAAGTATTTATATTTGCTAACGATTCTTTATTTTAAAAAAGTTGATGCTAACAAATCTTAATCTATCTATGATTTGACTCATCTTACAAAAACATGGGCTCAAATGTTGGATTATTCGTTTTTCTACATCAACCTTATCATAATCTTTACTTTTATATGTGTTATAATAAAAATATTTCTTGTGGAATTAATAGCTTTTTTGGGTCAACATTGTGGATTTAATAGCTAGACTGTGGTTAATGGTTTGAAGAAAATGCAGCATCTAACCCAGCTGGCACTTGTTTATGATCTTGGCCCAACAAAAAGCAGTATTCAACCTAGATGGCCCAATAATGTTATACCTTTGTATATGAGATCCAGGACCATCCTTGTCATGCTTATATTTTATTTATTTATTTCCTCTTATTTTAAGATTAAATTTCATAATTTTAACTCTCATAAAAATTTCTAAATTACACAATAAATAGATAAAAGCTTATAATTGCTTCTCTTTATTATTATATTTTTAATTGCTCTTTTCATAAGAGCCTAAGATAAATATTTTAAGGGATGATATATTATATATAATTAGTTATAGACAATTGTTTTTTTTTTGGTATAATAGACAATCGTTTTTTAAATATATGTTTTTTTTAAGGATGACCGTTTTTTTTAATAAAAAATAGAGTGCATGGACATTATATGATTAATCTGACAATCTTTGTACCTCGAGATAATCATTTGCAGTACTTTAAAATATTATTAAAAAAAAATACAAAATGTTTGGGGGACTATATTAACACCCAAAAAAATTATCATTTGGGACATAAAATATTGTCTTATTAAAAATCTTACCAGGAAAATTTATAGGGATAAAATCAAAAAATAGTGTAGTAAACACATACAAACATCAGTAAATTTATATTCAGGAAGATCAAACTTGTTTCGATTGAAAACATTAGAAATATTAGAAGGAAAAGTATTCCACCAATGACTGCTAACAATATGAAGTCTCAAATCAGCAATATCGATCACACATTGATTCCTTTCTCTAAAAATATGAGATATATTAAAACTCATACTTTTAACCATCTCAATGCAATTAAGCCATCCATTTCTAATAGACCAAGAAACAATTTTATTATTCTTAAAACTAGATTTGTCAACTGCGAGTCGTATTGAATCCATAGAAATATCCAATCATTCATGTAGGATATTTCAATAGCAACCATAACTCATACGAGCTCAAGCTGTAACACCCAATTTACAACAAAACAATCCAATTACGCAATAAAGTAGTTCTTAAATATACCTCCACAAGTCGCAGGACCAGGACATTCAGATGCAACTCCATCAGTATTACATTTAATCCAATAATCTTTGAGGGGCGCCATATCACTTCATTGATGGTAGACACTTTAGGATGATGAGCTCCAACTTGAAAGTACTTCAGAATTTGAAATTCCTGAAAAGAGTTGGAGACTGTACTAGGAATGTGATTGACAAGTAAAGATACATTGACAATAATTCTATTAACGACAGTGTAAAAAACAAGATTTTTTCTTTCAAATTGAGCTTGATTTCTACAATACCAAATTGTATCAATAGTAAAGATGATGCTGGCCAAAATAACATCTCTACATTGACGAGGCCAACCTTTGTCACATATGACAAGATGATTTTGAACCAAACTACTATCAATTTGAGACTAAAAAATAGAGTTTAACCAAAATCGGAGTTTAATAGCAAAAGCACATGATAAAAAGATATGTGTGCTGGTCTCCGTTTCACATTTACAGAGTTCACATATGCAAAAAAATTTGACAACCTTGAGAGATTAAATTATCATTTGTAAGTATCTTGTTATGCAACAATCTCTAAAACCTGATAGACTTGGAATGAGGAATGCTATTATGTTGAATAGCTTTGGGACAAGGAATGTGTTGCCCAAAAGGCTTAAAGAATAAATAAACTTCCTTAAAATTTAAAACTCCAGAATTGTTTAATCTCCAAATAAGATGATCCTCACATTCAAATTAAGGAATAGTAGCTTTGGCCAACAAGGCATTTAGTTGAGGGTAATTATGTAAGAGAGTCGAAGGAAATTTCCAATGATCATCCTAAATGAAATGATTGACAGTGGCATGAAGATGATATTTATTGTCGTCATCAGTGTTAAGAATAGAAACCAAAGAATCGTCCAACCAAGTGTCGACCCAGAATTTAATCCATCCCAAGTTGTCATTTGTTGTTCTCGTATATAGTAGTTAGATTAGCTTTGAGTTCAATCCAGATGGAAGAATCAATATGATATCCAATATGCTCATGCATTAGAAAGACAGCTGAAGTGATTCCCTGCTTTTTATTACGTGTGCAGGCTGCTCAGAAGTACAGCTGAAGTGTCCAATCAAATCTGTCAAATTCGTAGTTGATGGTTGCTCAAACTTGGAGAACGATCTTGCTTGATAGATTATGAAGCGCAACTTTTGCCTTTGATCTTTGGAGTGATTCTTTTACTGAAATGATCCTTGTATATTTCTGGTGAAATTCTGGAAACATATTGTAAATAATAGAACCAGTCTTTTCTTTAAGAATCTAAACATTCTTGTTATCTTTGAACTGTGAAGAACGTTCTTCGTTTTAAAGAATTCTGTCAAGAATGTTCTTGGTTTCTCGGAATGTACTTGCTTCTTTTTAATATGATCTTTCTTGACATGCTTAGTACCTATCTTTGATTAACGAAATCTTTGTCCAGAATGTTCTTGGACTGAATGTTGTGAAAACCAGAATGATCTTCGTTTTTCCAAAATGATCTTGTCATCAATTTTTATGCACTTTGATGAATTGAATGGCTTCTTGCTTGTTCACTTATGCAATTCATGTTCATTAAATAAAACTCAAGTGCAATCATTAGTAGGTCACCATTCATAAAACTTAATCATTTATTTCATAATATTTGTTGTCATTAAAACATATATCAAAAAGGTTTTTTCCTCAACAATAAGCACCAAAAGCATCATGATCTAGAGCACAGTTGGGATTCATGCCAAAAACAAAATTTTTAACTTTTTCAAAACTAGGTAGATTAGTAAGCATATCATTCATAGAGTTATCCACAAGAGTAGGTATTGGGTCTTCAATTAAACCATTATCCACACAACTATTATTAGAATTGAAGATGTCTTCAAAGTAGGAAACATACTTGGTTTCTATATTCGAAGGATTCTGAATTTAGACATCATTATGAATAATGCTAGAAATTGTTTTGTAGCCACATATGATTTTGGATGTTTTATGAAAGAAAGTGGTGTTCCTATCTTCATCTGAATGTCATTTAATGTTTGCTTTTGATGTCAATATTACTCCTCAAGATTAAGAGCTTCATTCACTTCCATTTGTGTTTGTCATTCCTCATTCATTCAATCATCTCAACGTGTTGAATTTCATCCAAATTTATAATTGCAGCTTGAACTATATGATGGATGTTACCAAAAACTTCCTTATTTCAAAACTTTTACTAATCACAAACATAGAACAATATGTAACCAACTTCTTCCAAATATTTTGACTACATTGGTATAGTCATAATGTGAAACCCATATTGTAATAAACTTAAATGAAGATATGTGTTTAGTTTCATTGTTATAGGATACTAATAATTTTCCATATATTTTTTAACGAAATAAACTATAGTGGTGACTCGAACAAATTTTTTATTCAACTCCTTGGTTGGATACTAATTAGGACATTAGATGTTGAATCATTAGAAACTATACAATATAAAAATAATATGATTTCATGTTTTTCATTTTAACTTTACCTTTTATTTAAACTATTTATTTACTATTTTATCTTTTTTAATCAATAGAATAACTTTTTTTATTTACTATTTTATCTTTTTCAGTTAATAGAATAACTTTTGTTTTTTTTTTTATTTTTTATATTTATGTATGTACATACATATATAAATGATATCAAGTTTTGGTATATCTCTTTTTCTTCAATGTTTACCTTTCAGTTAAATTATATTAATTATAATTTTATGATTTATTATCAATTAAATAAAATTATTTTTTAAATAATTATTTAAAATATTGTAAGTGATATCATTTTTATCAAATAAGAACTTAACACTAATGAGATGTACATCAAATACAAAATACGAGTTTAACATAGTGTTTTTATCTTATCATATATTTATTCAATTCTCTTTTATACACATTTCTTATTTTATGCCGACAATCAAATGAGGTTAAGTAGTTTATGAATGAATAGGTCAAAGTGTATGTATAGGGGTGGCAAAAGAGTTTGTCGATCTGACCCATTTAATCCATCATTTTAGACAGACTCAACGATGATTTGAACTTAACCGTCTAAGACTGTTTGTTGCGTTTAATCTACTAAAAAATCACACAACAACAAAATAAAATAAAAGGGATTGGCCCGTTGAATCAATTAAAAAAATTAATTACTTTATATTTATATCATATTGAGTTATATTAAGTAGGAGAGGAATTAAGAAAAGGAAAATAGCTTCTTTTGTCTTCTAAACAACTCCTATAAAGCATATTTTAGCTTTTTCAACAGAATACTTCAATATTAGCCTTTTTTTTTTTTAATTCATTTCTCTTTCAACAAAACCATTTTCCCTTTTGTATTTATGCATGACTCGCCTTATATATCTAGAGATAAGCTTATAATTATATGATTGTTCCTCAACCAGCATTTCTAGTAGAGATTATATATGTACACCATGATTGGATGCACCATCATTGGTTTTGACTGATTTTTTTTCTCCTAACAAACATCTCACATTTTATTCCTTCACTTGCCTTTTCTTGTGATTCCCTCTCTTCCAACTTAGTGGAATGACTTTTAGTGAAATTTTGTACCATGACATTATATATTTGACAGTGCCTTTTTCTTTGAAACTGTTTTCAGAATAATTCTTATATGGAAAACAAAAATTATCATTAAATTATTTTAAAAATATATATTATTTTATTTTTTTACTTATTTTTGTGTGTTCAAATGAAATGTCTAAATGTGTGTCTTATCAAAAATTGCCCTTTTTTCTTGTTTTTATTATTATATAAACTTAATTAATACTTTTTCGATAATCTTCAATTCACCAACTGAACTATTTTCTTGAACAATAAAATTTTAAATTCTAATCTTGTGAATAATTTTTTTGTCATTTATACAGTTTACAAGTCTTAACTTAAATTAGTCAGAGTCCAATATGACTTCTAATTATCGAGAATTTAATTAAAAAAAATCATTTCAACACTTTTAGTAAAAAAAACCATTTCAACACTTTTAGTAAAAAAAACCAATATGGCTTATGTTATGTTAAGTTTACTAACATGGATTCCTAAATAACAAGGATGTAGCACAACCTATATTATATATTCTCTATGTATCTTTCTTTGTGTCTATGTGGAGGGAGAGCAAATTTAACCAAATTCAGAAATTGGAATAGACATTGGAATTGACATGTGTATGCCAAAATTAGTAGTGTTGAGGAGCAGGTGTTTTTTTCTGTGTCACAAAAATTCAAATTGTTAATGATGAAAAACTCTAAGATGCCATGATATAATTCCAACTTTGCTGATTAAAAAGTAAAGTAAAGCAAAGCAAAGTAAAGCAACTTTGTTATTTGATGGTTGTGGGGAACAAAATCAATCTCAATACAGGTCAACAATCATGAAGCAACTTTTTGTGAATGGCCAAATCAACCCAAAAGTATATGTTTTATGTGTAGTTATATTTTATATCTCAACATGTAAAAAGTCTTTTAAACATAAAATATAGATATAACACAAAAGTGAATAGAGAAATTTGTGATTGAAATTGTAATAATTGGTTAAGTTATGTTATGAATTTTGAAAATTGAGAAATACATTTTTAAAATTTTTAAAATTGTAAAATGTTAGTCAAAATAATTCGTTTATGTATTTTGGTCATTAGAATTATATATATATATATATATATATATATATATATATATATATATATATATATAAATGTTAGTAAATAGGATTGAGAATAGGTAACAGGGACTTACGGCTTAGCCTACGTCAGACCCAGATTAGACCAGACTTTTTTCTTAAACAGATAAGACTAAGGCTTCTAAAAAAACTATTTTTAAAAAGGTCAGTCTACAAGCCACGTAATAAGCATTTTAGGCCTATTTAAATAAATATAAATAATATTTTTTTTTACTACTATAATTATTATATTAAATTTTAATCTTTTTGTTATATACTCAACTTTAAGTAATTTATGCATATTAACTTCATTTAGTTTTTAACATATTTAAATGTATTATTATAAAATATAATTTAAGTATAATGTATATAAAGTGATACTCTTCAAAATGTGATGTTAAATATCAAAATAGAACTTATTTTCCTTGACATATTAACTCATTAATCTATTTAAAGATATGTTTAATTACTTATTCAAAAATGTTAAAATGAAATAGGTTTTTAAGTAGGCTAACATTTCATACGATTCTATCAAGGTCATACCTAAAAAGTAAGCCTATGACAGACCACGAGTCAGACTTAGGTCTTGAATTATTGACAGGTCAGACTCAAGCCTAGCAACTAGCTCGACCCAGTCTATTCCCACCCCTATTAGTAAAGTAGTATAGTTATGTTACTTTTCTGGATTTGAATCTAAAACATTCTACTTAAATCTCTTTGGAAGTCGCTTAACCCACCAACAGATCAAATATTATACGACCACAAAATTTTGATAGTTCACATCCACCCAAAATTTTAAAACATTGAATATATGAGTCATCTCTCCATATAAATGCATCTAAACATAAATTATAATATATTAAATCTACTATTAATTATAATAAATTTTACAAAATCAATTCAATTAATTAATTCTCTATGTCTAACCATGCTGAATTAATCGATATGCTACACGTTGACCAAGGAATGAATATATGAATTTCTAAAGATAAGGGATAGCTACAATATGAATCTTGTGTGCTTTTTAGACTTTTATTTTTATTTTTTTATATCCTACTTTTATTTTTTCACCTAAATGCCACACATTAAAAAAATAATACAGAAATGCTCTACTTTTTAAACCCAACATGAGAATGCGACGATTTGAAACAAAAAAATTTCATTCTTGATAGAAGGTTGCATCCTGGGAATGCGACCGTGTACTAGTATATATTTTTTTTCTTCCATTTTATTAATATTGTTAATTATTATTTAATAAATTATAAATAATTAAAATATTTTTAAAATCAAAATACTAATAATAAAATAAAATACATTAATAAATAATAATAATAATTTTAATAATAATAATAATAATAAAATTATATTAATAAAATAAAATCAAAATACATTAAATTGAAAGGAAAAAATACATTAATTTGAGATTCGTGATGGAGTTGAAAACTTTCAGTACTGTGGAAAGATATCTCTGTGATCCACGTTTGCAACCTTCAACATATCCTGATGTTCACTCAACCCCTCAATCAACTCCACAACAACAAAACATGCACCAAACACCCTCTTTATCATCACCACCACATCTACATGAATCTGCAAATATATCGACTCAGTACTACGTTCCTTTAGTGCCAACAATACCAACCCCGTTCATCCGACAGGAAGCAGAATTTTCTATAATTTGTTTGGTACTCATTGCACAACTCCTGAGTCGGCTTATGTTGTTTTTTGATTCTATGTATAACGTCGAAACTCAAAATTACACGGAAGCAGGTGCTAGTCGTCTAATCCACATACAGATTATTACGAGGATAATGATCAAATTGAGGATCAACCACAACAACTTCAAGCCATACAAAGGGCTAGATGAGTTCGACGACCGCGTAGATGTGAAACTGGAGGACATTTAGATAGAAATAATTAATTTAAATTTGATGTATTTTTTTCTTTAATTTAATGTATTTTTTCTTTCAATTTAATGTATTTTTATTTTATTTTATTAATATAATTTTATTATTATTATTATTATTAAAATTAATAATATTATTAAAATTATTATTATTATTTATTAATGTATTTTATTTTATTATTAGTATTTTGATTTTTTTTAAATATTTTAATTATTTATAATTTATTAAATAATAATTAACAGTATTAATAAAATGGAAAATATATATATATATATATATATATATATATATATATTGTGTCTCCTCTTAACATAACCCTAGAATCATTTTTACTGTATCAGTCAACTAGCATCGATGCATTATGAGGCAACCATTCATGTGAATTGAGTATAGACACTACCATATCGTGGTGTTGATGATTTGCCCTCATCGACGCTTCAAGAAGTAAATACATAAACCTTATGTGAAATATTGTGTGTGATCCATAACAATGAGTAATTTTTGCTCTTGAGAATGATTTTAAAATTGTTTTAAAATAGATCTCTTGATTTTTCAACAGTCACGTCTAATATATGAAAAATTTAAACTACGAAAGCAAACATTAAAATTAATACAATCTCCATTCTTTTGTCAATTCGATTTTTTTTTTTTTGTACAATGTATGTCAATGTAATTTTAAAAAAGTGAGATATAAAAAAAAATGGCTTCTTTTTAATGTGAAAATGGGCCCTTGTATAAATCATTAGAACAAGCACTCAATATTATTCAATATTCACTACATTCACTTGTAAAGTAGGGATCCCAATCAAAGTGTATTTTTTATTTTTACAAAAATGCTATTCTTCTCCCTATGCTGCAACAACAACTAAAGAGTTGTAGCCAGTTTTCTTAAAAACCGTGTCTTTGACAATCTTTCCCTAGTATTTTCAGACAATAACTAGTTCTTCTAATGGCAAAATATAATGGTCTTAGAATTGTAAGCACAAACAATTTCAAAGATCACAATTAATTATGTGATTGCCTGGATATAAATAATATTACATTTTCTAAGGTATTTCATTGCTGGAATTAAGATCGAACGAAGATGCACTAAAAATAGGATTTAGGTAATCTTTTATCGATTTCAAAAATTGTTCGATTAAGATTTGATGATTGTATTTTTAAATTTAATAATAATATAAAAATTGTTTGAAATCTAGATCCTCCGATATTTAATCAATGGCCTCTAAAGTCATGACCGCATGCAATTCGGATTCAACTTATTGTGGACTATTAGAATACAATCGGATGCATAGAAAATCCAATTTACTAAAAAGGTTGTATACTCTTAATAGAAAAATATTTTATAGACACAAAAGGTGACATCCAACAAAATATATATATATATATATATATATATATATATATATATATAGTCTGACAATTTTTTTAATAATATTTCATTTACCGTGCAACTCAAATCAAATACAATATCTAACGTATATTATAGTGTCCACTTTCTACCTTTGAATAATATGCTCCTCTTAAAAAGAGTAGTATAACTACATCACTAATTAAAAAGATAGCATAAATACTTTATAACTATCTTTATGATTACAATCAGACACACCTTAAAGTTGACGGAAAATGATCCAATTTACTAAAAGTAGATTGGAACGTTGAGAAAAATGGGATATACTATCATAATAATGCATTACCAATCAGAATATGAAGCTAACATAATAACATGCTTAAATAGTTTGTCCAACACATTCTTCAGTATTGTGTGTGGCAGAACAGAGTTCAATAGACCCATAATGAAGAAGCTCCTCAATCATTTGCTCTATATGATAATCATCTTCTTCGAGAGCCTTAAATAACTCATGTGAATTACCATTTTCCATTGCTTTACCATTTGTTGATGTTGTTGGGGAAATCATGACATTTTGTGCTGATGGTGGAACTACTAACATTTTCCTAGTCAATTGCAAAGAAGCTACATAGCACCTATGCAATTTAGCTGTTAAAGTTGCTGATAAAATCTTTGAAGATGATACATTGGAGTTTAGAGGGAAATTTGTTCTTGACCTTGAACCACACATTAGTCTAGCTGCTTCATCATAGGCTCTTGCAGCATCTTCAGCTGTTTCAAATGTACCAAGCCATATTCTAGTTTTCCTACATGCACAAAAACAAAATTATTGTTCAACTATCTTTTCTTCAATAGGTGTAAAAACTAATGTTTTAATTATTGAAGTAGCGGTCCCAATTTTTTATATTATAGAAAATAAGGTCACGTGCGACTGATGCAATTACAATTGCGATTGCAGCTATATGTGGTGGCAGAGACATAAAAAACTTAATAAGAAAAACTTACAATATAGGATGGCGAATCTCCGAGACCCAAGAACCCCAATGCCTTTGTCGAACGCCTCGATACCGCGGCTGTGGTCTAGCCATGTTTTGGAAAAACAAAATGTTTTCTACCTTTTTTTAAGAAAGTGGTTTGTGAAAAATGTTTGAGGCAGTGGTAGCAATTGGAGGAAGAGGAGATTGGTTTTTGTAGTTGTATTGTTACACATATCACATGGCACTCCTTTTCTAATTATGGTTAAAAATTGTGACACCTAGTTAAGCAAATGGGTCCCATGAGATTTTTAGGTTTATCCTTATTTGTCTTTTTCTTCACTTTACTATATACCAATTTGCAAGTCATGATTATTATCAAAGAGAAACCATATTTTGACATCAAAAAGTTTGAGTCAAATACGATATTATTTGGTTTTTGTATATATTTTTGAAATACGTATAAGTTATAAAGAGTAAAAAGTAAGAGAGATAATATACGATATTATCAAATATCGACGTTCAAATAACATAACTATATTATAAAATATGTATATTTCAATAAAAAAAATATACACATATTATTAACTTTTTTTTTTAGCAACACATAAATATTATATACTTATATATTTAGTTACATAATATATTTTTCAAGGTGGTTTTTTGTTTTTACTGTGGCTTTATTAGCTCAACTTTTTTAATGCCTAGAAAAATATAAAATGTATGGATGCAATATCATGGATTTTTTTTATCCTCATGCGATGTGAGTAGGGAGCAGCAAGCTGTAGATAATGACTGGTCTTCAGTCTCATGTGGTGCTAAGTTTCAATTTTTGACCAACAGTTTTCAGCTTCTAAATTCGCAAAAACGCATATTAGAAATCTATACTCTTAATTAGCTCTTCACTTTCAGATTTTTAAGCAAAATTCATTAACATCGAGTTATGGGAGTACATTTGTTATTTTCTTATCTCCATAAATATTTGTGCAACAACCTTAGATGAATTGATCTAGTGCTAAAAATATAGTTATTAGATTTGACAATGTGCGCATTCGGTCTCCGCAAATATTATTAGAGGAGACGAATATAAATATTTTTATTAATCTCTGCAAATATTATTAGAGGAGACGAATATAAATATTTTTATTAATGTTCAATTAACCTTAAAAGTTTTCACTACCTTAAAGTAGAACATCATTCTCTTACCTTAAACTTACTTAAAAACAAATATTGTGCACTAGCTGTATATATATAGTATGTTTCTTTCTTTTTCTTCTATTATGTTCATGACACATGTAGCTAGTACTCCCTCTAGTCACCCTTATAAAAAAAAATGACTTCAAATCTTAGTCATTATTATAAGTAAAAACTAATTATTTTTGACTCATTTAATTTTAGTATTTATAATATATACTTACTTTAATAAAAAAAAATATATTTAAAACTAGTTAAATATTTGACATTCAAATAGATTATATTTTACATTAAATTTAAAATATTAATTAATTTTTTTAATAACTGTAAAAGCAAATTTTTTTCCACGGGAGGGAGTAGATGTCATGAATCTCTTCTCCTCAAAAAACACACATGCCTCAAGCAACATGACATACATAATCCATTGAATTCAACTAAAAGATTGTAGGGGTCAGTTGCAGAGTTTGGGGACAAGTATAACATGTGAATTTTCTATCAACTACTAATTAACAAACAAACTGAGCACATGCAGATCATTTTCTCAATGTTTTTTTTGTTGACTCCTACATACACTTATTACATACTCTTGAATATTACTATGTCCGTCTCACAACAAATATCCATTTAGTAAAAAAAAATGTATTAAAATGAATGTGATTTATATTTTTTAATGCAACTTTAATTTTTTTTTATATACTATCATTCAATAATTATTATATACACAGTTTTCAAAATATTATTATATTTTGTATTGATAAAGGTCAAAAATTCACTAATAGTTAATATGAATAATTTGTTAAAATGACATATATCTTTTTTTTAATTATTGTATTTCTTAATATATATGCAAAAACTTTAAACAACATTCATCATAAAACGGAGAAGTATTAATTGTGTTTATTATATTTTTTTCTCGGACTTGGTCGAGACCCATTCAAATGGTTTTTACCAAAAAAATCCAATTCATTTTAGAAGGCTCTAGAAGTTAGTGATTAGCGTCACTTGGTCAATCTAACAGTGGTCAACCAAATACGCTTCATGCGTAACATTGAAAATTGAGAACATCAATTATTTCCGCAAAAGAAGACCTCATAACATAGTTTATATAAGGGGATGATTCTCTCACATTTAATGTATGTTTCCTTTTTGCCTCTTACACACGTCATTCAAACACTGATTTAAATTTGGAGTGCTTGCATAAATCATGCCACCAATTCCTCTATTGAACTATGTCAGAATTCTGCTACTAGCAACTCACTTTGGTGGTCTTTGAGATCCTACATTAAATCATTGGTGTCGTCTATGGAAAGCTCTTTCGTATTCTCTGATTTTTTTCTTCTATTGTATCAATGGCAGGATCGAAACGTGCGTTAATTAACTTTTAGAAGTTCCAACGATAGGTTGGACACTCATGGGGAGATTCTGGCTATGGTTGGAATGGAAGTTACCACACATTAAAATTTTCAATTCTTAATTATTTATTATAGTAAAAAAGTAAAGTTCTTTGGTGGGTTGTCCATACGTAATTTATCTAAAAAATTTTATTATAAAAAAGAACTTTTAATGTTGAGAAGGACGAATAGTAAATCCAATTCTGAACAATATAGATGTAGATTGATCTGCAATGTTTACCAACCTATCTAGTGTTAAAGTCGCAAATTATGGTAGAGTTGATGGTTAAAGATAATGTTAAGCACTTTATTGTGTCATAAGAAATTAGGAAAATAAAAGTAAGAAATTTTAAAAAGGAATAGGGGAAAAATTACTGAGTAGTTATTGAGAAGGGAGAGATCAAACTCTCAAATTCTTGGAATAAGTATTCTTGTAACATGTATATAAATTATGTCTTAGCAGAATTATAAACTCGCATTCTGATTAATTGAAAAATGCACAATTTCAATACATATGAGTAAGACTAGATATAGGTTTTGTCTCCGCTATTACATGCAAACAGCAATCATAGTCAAAGTGAAGTAGCCACACGTCAATTATACCAATAAATTCGGCCAATTGAGTTTGAGCACATGCATTGTAATACCTCTATCCCTAATTATAAATCCAGATTGACAAAAAAAAATGCCTCTAAATATAAGTTCTTTTTTAATTTACTAAATGTATTTATTAATTTTTTTGCAAATATAACCCTAATTAATACTATTAATTTTCCTTAGGAATATAAAAAGTTATTACTAAATACATCAATATAAAGATGACATTTAGTCACTTTTCTACACAAAATAAACACATTAATTATACTATAAACTTTTCTTAATAAAAGTAAAATTTATAATAGGAACTTATATTTAAGAACAGAGAACGGAGGTATTAACTTTTTTTAGTTATTAATAAAAGTTTAGATTGAGAGAGACACACTTCATGTTTAAGGAGAACCATAACCACAATGCAATTCATGTATGCCCAACAGGAAAACACTAAAATCAAAACCAAGTCACATTTAGTGCGAGTGAAAGTTCCCACCAGATATAAAAAGTTTGTTAACTATGAATACCAAACAATTGAGAACAGCACTTACAATTGAAATTGAAAATTAACTTTCATAATATCATGCATATTCTAAATTCAGATTTTTCTTATTTACAAAAGGTAAACCCAATTAGAGAGTAGTAAGAGTACTAACCCCATCACACATGGTTGTGGATATACAAAATGATGCACAATTCGCACATGAAGAGAACCGGTGAAAAACAAGTATATAATCGGTTAAGCTTTATTGGTTCTTCATTTTCTTTCTAAGTATTCAAGTGGAACACAGTTCTGTTGCAAACAGATACAACATGCGTTTTCTAGAATAACAACTGTGATTGCTAAGACAGTGTTACCGTGGATTTAATGGCAAAAGAATGTGGGATTATAGAAGAGAATGTGATTTATTGTATCAACCGTATGGGCGCAAAAAATAACAACCTCTAAGCCAGCTATGCTAAGAAAACTATAGAAAAGTTTCGTATTATAAAAAATAAGGCAATAAACACAATATAAACCAGCCATCTTAACTGGTAAATCAAATTTTGCAATCAAATAATTAAAATAATACTCCAAAACTGCACTTAATGGCTTCAGATGTCCACACAGAACAGCTTCCCTCCACATAAGTTGTAAACAGATTCATAAATAAGATACAAGAAATGACTGTACAACTTTCACAGAAGGCCATGCGACCCAAAAGAAACTTAAGAAAGTAAATTGTTCAAAACAAAAGGCGGCGACACATTATAGACTAGGAGTTATCCAAAATCTTTGGGATAAATATAATTTTAAAACATCAGTGCTTGTGTAATATAGAAATTTCAACAGAGTTGATAATATTATAGTTTCCGCTTAAAAGATACTCAAACCTTGATTTGGACAAAACACCCAGTCGACATTATAATCATCCTCTGTTAATAAAGGAATTATCTTGCCAAAATGCTCTAGATTTTCAATATGCTATATACACATTACAAACCTAATTGTTAGAGGATAAAATTGTACTAAAACAGAAAATAATATTGTTACCAATGCAAACAGTATTCGCATCTGGTTCCCTTATTTTATCCTCACATTGGTTTTTGACCATCCAACACTCAGTTCCATATAACATGGCCGGTCTTACAGTTGTGAGATAAAACTTCCAAGTCAAAACATACAAACATAATCTCAAACAAATATATTAACCATAATAAGCTCAAAAATGTAACATAGTAACACCTTTAGGCACCATGACATAATAAACAGATTAAAGAACATTCATTCTATTGAACAAAAATAAAATCAAGAGTCTAATCATCATAGTCACTTCATAAAATAAGTTGTGGTTCAAAACCACAAACCAATTCCTTACATAAATAAAACTGATTTCAATCCCAACATTTAAAATTCCGAAACAAAAGTTGTTGTCTGATTTCAAAAGTAAAATAAAAACAAAACCGAGTAATTAAAGAACCTCAGAACCCAAGCTTGGTGCGGCGCCAGTGACGACGCTTTGCGTTGTACCTGAACAAAAAAAAAATGTAAACTTTATAAGAAGAAACTAAAGAGGAATAAAATTAATAGAACGCTGTTAAGAACGAAACTGAACCTGATGGTGTTGTCGGTTCTCATGCGGATCCAGTAAGGGATGGGTCTGTTCTGCCTCATCTTCTTGGCGAGCTTCTTCTTGATTCTGAATGTCTTGTGTGAAGGCTGCAATAACATTAAATCAAACGCTAAATCAGAAATTGAATCGAAAAATAGCAGATTATTGTGTGATGATTGCAAATTCACTTCGAGTTTACCATTTTCGCTCCCTCTTCCGAGTTCGACCGTGGAGTAAGGTGAAATGAAAACGAACGGCGCCAAGAAACCCTAATTGCTCATACAATCTCCTTTTATATATACTTTTTTTAATGCTGTCGATTTATATCATTTTTTATTTTTTTAGAACTTGGGCTTGGGCTCTTCCCGTCTTATATAACTACTCACAAGAGAGCTTTTTTATTTCTCACCTCCCACTTATACCTCCTACTCCTTCAATGCATAAAAAATTTATTATGTATAAAAAATTAATTTTTTTTTTTTCTTTTCACTCACACATTCAAAACTTTAACAAATTTCTTATCATTTTTAAAACTTCCAAAGCACAAATAAGTTTTTTTTTGTTTGAATTTTTTTATTAATTTAAAACATTTCAAACGTAATTCTCAATTTTTCAACAAATTTTTTGAAAGTTTTGAACAATACAAAACTTCCAAATTTTTTTGAAAGTTTCGAGCAACATAAAACTTTCAAAAAATTTAAATTAAATTAAACTTTTGAAACTTGTTTTTTTTAAAACACTTTTTAAAAAAATTTTAATAAAAACTATTGATATGATTTTTCAAAAATGAAACTTTCAAAACTTTTTTTTTTTTTTAATTTTCGAAACTTTTTAAAAAAAATTAAAATTTTTGAAACATTTGATTTTATTTATTTATTTTCAAGTTCTTTTTTTTATAAATTTTATTTATTTTTCTTAAAACAAAATATATATATATATGTTCTAACTTTATGAGAGCAACAATTAAGTGCAATCACCATGTAACCTACAAGAAAACACAAAAAGTGTAATAAAATTTGCAGCGTATGAACATCCTTAAAAATTTCTCTGTCTATGTGTGCAAATTTTTCATGGTACAATATATTATTCTCCAAAGTAACATAGAGGTAACAAAATAATAGACACAAAATAAAATAGAAGACATGTAACTTAGGAAGGATTTTTCAAAGAAGAAACATATTATTTTCGATGTACTAACAAATAAAAAATGAGGAAGTATTTTTAAAGATACAATTGAGAGTTAAGCAAAAGACTACCACAAAACTAAGGGTGGGAAAATGGAGCACATTTTACCTAATTGTGGAAGAAAATCACGGATACCCGCTACCAAATATTGTGCTAAGATTTTAAGAAGAGGTTAAGTCAAAATAGCACTAAAAAAAATATTGTTAAACCAAATTAAAACAAAAATAGTTTTTTAAAATATTTAATGATGCAAAATAAAAGATTTTGGTGCCCATTACTGTGCACGTAGGATGGAAAATCAAAATATTTATTTAAATGCAAAAGATTTACTTAAATATGAATATTTGGTTATTTGTGTGATTTTTCTCTTTCTATTTTGTTGACAACCTCAAGAGTATTTAAAGACTTAAAAAAAAGTTCTATAAATTCTCATATGTGAGACTAGTTATTTTTTAAATATCACATACAATACTAAAAATCACGATAATCTTCCAAATTCAAAAATAAAAGTTGAAATTGAATTTAATGGGGGTAAAATCATGAATATAATACATCAAATATGCGTAGCAAGTTATGAAACCAACCATAAACTAATAAGACTTAACACATAGTAAAGAAGTGCAGCTAATTATGAAACATAAGACACTTAACGTAAGTTTTAGGTCTCTCAGTTACATTACATATTACAATTATTGCTATTATGTCATTTTATGCTAATAGATCATTTGTGTGCCTGATATTCACGAGTGTTACATAGATTTCGTTAAGATCTCGTGCAAGTGACCCCACTTGACACATATAGGTAATTTCATTAAGTTTAAGATGCAAATCATACATCATTTATAGAATATATGAAAATCTTATAAAAATTATAAAATATCCTCTCAATAACACAACATGTTACGCTTTATACAAATTGATCATAGGAAGGACAAAATTTATATTAATTTTAATTATAGCATAATTAACAAGTGACTTGTTTTAATTATATTGAACTTTTTTGCGATATTCCACTACATAATTGGGTTTCCAACGTTTGTTAATTTCAATTGACTCAAGTATCATTTTTATCGATATTTCACATATTATTTTTCTTTTGAAGGACCTTTTAGAGGATCAGTGAGATTTACTTATGATTTCACATAATCGATTGATATAGTTCCACATATTTGCCATTACTTTACCACATTATGTTTTAGTTGTTCATGTTTGTTTTTGTCACTATTTTACCACATCAATATCTCGGTTATAATATTAGTTATAATATTTGTCATTGGATTTTTTTTTACATAAATTTCTAAAGCAAAAAAAAATAGTTTAAAAAAATGAATTTTTTTTAATATTTTCAGAAATTTTTAAAGCAAATAAATAAATTTTAAATAAATTATTATTTTGTATTTGCATTTTTTTTGTTAAATTAAAATTTCACATCACCTTAATTTTCTATACATCATGTAATATTTTTTACACATCACTTAACATTGAAGTTCAAATTAAAAGGAACTAAATGTCAATATTTTTAAAAATAAAAATATCAAAATTTAACATTTAAAAAAATAAGAAGATCAAAATTATTAAAAAAAAAAGCGAAAGAGACCAAAACTGTATATTTATTAAAATTGAAGAATAAAAATTGCATTTTAGAATTATTATTATTATAAAAGGTGATATGTGTCATTAACCAATATAGCCATGTATCAAAATTATTAAAAACATTACGAAGGTGCACTATTTTTTTTCCTTCTATATGAAGGTGTATTTTATTTTATTTTATCAGTTATTTTAATTCTCAAATGTATTTTTTATTAACCAATATACTCAATAAAATTATCAACAAGACACACTCAATATTTCTGTTAAAGAAAAGCACACTCAATAATCATTATAAATTTTTCATACATACATTCACTAGCTATAATCTCCCCACACATTATGGATTTTTGATATGTATATTCTGTTTTTAAAGTTTTATTTTCAAAATGCCACACTTTGAAAAATATATACCAGAATGCCTTTTATTTTTTTTTTTTAAAGTAGGAGGTCGCTTCCCCAGGGAAGGACCAGCTGAAGGAAAACTTTTCAACATGTAATAGGAGGTCGCTTCTCCAGGGAACGACTTCTGACGTGTTTTTTTTTTTTTATTTTTAACATTTGTTGTTATTAATTTAATTATTTAAAAAATAAAAATATTAATAATAAATAAAAATAAAATACCTTAATAAATTATAAATAAATTTTATATTTTAATTATTATTATTATTATAATAAATAATAATTATAATTATAATTAAAAATTATTATAATTAAAATTATTATAATTAAAATAATTAAATTAAAATGATTAAATTATATTATAAATTAAAAAAAATACATTAAAATAAAAAAAAAAATTATATTAATAACATGAAAATATAAATTTCAAATAAAATACATTAAAATAAAAATACATCAAATTTGAGTAGATGTGCCAGCAGCATTTGGACAATGTTTTCTACTATGACTAGAGACCCGACGTAATCCGCATTTTCTTGGTACTCTTTCTGTAGTGTTCATTTCTGTTCTAATGTGTTTGCTCTTTGGACGACCTTTCTTGACTCTCCGCATTAGTGGATTGTGACACACCTTAACACCTTCATATTGTGGCCAATATCCTTCTTTTGGTATGGGTTGGAACGCTTCATCGTAGACTTTTAGTACTGTTTCCACCATGTACACATCAGGTATAAGGCTCCAATAATTATATTTTATGCTAGAACATGCTGCTATCACATGCGAACAAGGCATATGTTTAGCTTGATATTTCCCACAATCGCACCACTTATTAGAAATGTTTACACTGAAATGACCAATTGGTCGCCCTTCTCTTGGAACTACTGTCTCGTGGACCATGAAAGTATGGTTGCTCCGATCAAAACTATCCACCCTATGACTATTGGATTTACTTATTTCCAATTTCATAAAATTTTTTCAAGTTTCTGTGTATACCTCACCAGAAGCTAAAATTGATGCGTGTCGTTTTCCCATGGTTGAAAACAGTGTCCCTGTTTTAAAATAAGTTGATTGGACCAAAGCAATGATGGGGAGGTTGCGCGGGCCTTTTAATAATGCGTTGATCGACTCCACAAGATTAGTTGTCATCTGACCCCAACGGCTACCTCCATCGAATGCTTGAATTCAATCTTGTCGAGGTATGTTGTCTAACCATTTCAAAGCCTCCGGATTTACTATGCCGATTTCTCTGCGGTAGTATTGATATGTAGGCTCATTGATCGAGTAACCTGTATTGAAACAGTAGACAACTATATAAATTAAGAATGAAATTACTAAATATTACACTAATTATAAAAATTAAGAATGAAACTATTACCCATAGAAATAACTTTTTTCTTCAAAGCATTGTCCTTAAATTCCCTTGCAAAATTTTGTGAAATATGTCGGACGCAGAACATATGCTTTGACGGAGGATCTTGCCACCCATTATCTGGATTATTATAAACACTCTTAATGGATTCGTGTCTATCTGAAATCAAACAAATGTTGGCTTGTGTAGTGACGTATTTTCTCAAATTTCTCAAAAAGAAACTCCAACCCTCTTTTGTCTCACCTTCCACAATAGCATAAGCAATATGAATTATGTTGTCGTTCCCATCCTGTGCAACTGCTACCAATAGAGTTCCCTTGTACTTGCCGTACAACCAAGTCCCATCAACTTGTACTATTGGTTTGCAGAATTTAAACGCAGATATGCACGGAATAAAAGCCCAAAATAGTCTATGAAAAATCCTTATCCCATGTATATTATATTTTAGGATTAAATGTTTCTGGTTTACCTGTTAGCGGTTCAAATTTTGTGCACGTTAGAGAAATTTGTCAGGATTACTTAGGAGTTATCCCACCTGAGGGAGCAACAAAAGGTAATTCTATTAAATTAAAGTGGCTCAAAGATACATTTGACAATGTTGGTGAAAATGCATCTGAATTAGAAAAACAAGCATCGTGTCGAGCATATATCCTACGTATGATCGGAGGTCATTTAGGTGGACATAATTGATATAAATTTGATATTTTTTTTTTCTTCTCAAATATGATGTTTTTTTATCGTTAATTTAATGTATTTCGTTTCAATCTCATGGTTATTAATATAAATTTCTTTTTATTTAATTGTTATCATTATTTTTTTGCAACAATTTTTATGTAATTTTTTTATTTTAATGTATTTTTTTTAATTTATAATATAATTTAATCATTTTAATTTAATTATTTTAATTATAATAATTTTAATTACAATTATTTATAATTATAATTATAATTATAATCATAATTATTATTTATTATTATAATAATAATAATTAAAATATAAAATTTATTTATAATTTATTAAGGTATTTTATTTTTATTTATTATTAATATTTTTATTTTTTAAATAATTAAATTAATAACAACTGTTAAAAAAAAAAAACACGTCAGTTAGAAGTCGTTCCCCGGGGAAGCGACCTCCTGTTACATGTTGAAAAAATTTCCTTCAGCTGGTCGTTCCCTGGGGAAGCCACCTCCTACTTTAAGGGCCCGTTTGATGGACCGGATATGATAGACACGTGATAGGATAAGAAGCAGGATAGAGACAGGATATGATATGAGTAGGATAAAGAGTTATCATGTCCTGTGTTTGATGTGCACATGATAACAAACTTGATAAAATTAGTTTATCCTATTCAGTGTTTGATACACAACGGATAACAAGATGATATGATTTATATTTTGATAAAATGACGAATTTGTCCTTATAATCTATTTAATTTTTTTTCTTTCAAAATAACATTCATATAATTTTTTATAAATAATCAAAAATGCTAAAAAATGTAAATAATTTATGAAGTAATTTTATATACTTGAAAAAATTGTGATTTCTCTATCCATCACAATTGAAGAATGACTCTCGCTATCATAAAAATTGTGATTTCTCTATCTATCACAATTGAATAATGACTCACTATCATAAAAATGTAAATAATTTATGAAGTAATTTTATATACTTGAAAAAATTGTGATTTCTCTATCTATCACAATTGAAGAATGACTTAGAGTTTGTTTGATTCAAATCCCAAAAACTCTATTTTAGTATTTTAAAATTTAAAAACTAAACAATTTGTTTGGATTACTTGTTTTTAAAAACTATTTTGTAAAACTATTTTTAATATTATACTTTTTAAAACTAAAAAAGCAAAACAGATAAATGGTGTTTTACTTTTTATTTTTTAATTTTTTTAATTCTCTAGTCAAATACTGTTTTAAAAATTAAAGTTAGCAAACAATTTTTTTAAAATTTTCTTTTTAAAAACAATTTTTTAAAATATATTTATAAAATAATTTTCAAAAACTAAAAAGTAAAACACAATCAAACAAGTTTTTACTATCATAACATTATCTCGAAAAGAAAATAATTATTATTTTTCATAAATTTTTTATATTGTTATAGAATAAAATAAATAAAAAAACAACACAAAAACATAGGAAATCTATCTAAAGTCACCAATCAGAAATTAGGATAAATATGAAGAAAAAAAAAATGATAAGATAATGCTGCTGCAGTCTGATTATTTAAAAAATTTGATTAGCGTATCATATCTGATAGGAAGGGGATAAAATACGTGCCCTAAAAAAAGGACATTCTAGTATATATTTTTTTGGCATTTTGAAAATAAAACTTTAAAAATAGGATATACATATCAAAAATCCAGACATTATTCGGATCAAAATAATTGTTTAATAATTCAAAAAATAACAAAATAAAATAAAAATGTAAACATATTAATATTACCACTGTGGTTGATAAAATGACTTCGTTGTTTGTACACGTCGTCGCCCATAGTTTCCTTCTTTCTCCGCCATTTCACTCTCACACCATAAATCTTACATTCGTTGATCCCATCGTATCACACCATAAATCCTTTCAAAAAAATTAAAAAATAAAATTTAACCATTTCTGTATTTTCCGTTGCGTTGTTTTTCCGTTGCAGAAAAATGGCATCTTCAGTACTCTCCGTAGCTTCACACACTATCTCTCCCTCTGCTTCACTTTGGGTGCACGATTCCCACAACAAGGTACCTCTTTCGCACATTTCACACGTGTCAGTGAATCTTTACGCTTTTTATGATTTGATTAACGTTTTGGATTTTAACAGGGAAAGCTCAAGTTTGGAAGCAACGGTTTGAGATTTAGTTCTGAAGGAATCAACACCTTCTCCAATTCAAGGGTGAGTTTACTTTGCATCAGCAACTAAATTTATTATCACTTCCATTTTTAAATTTTTTAAGATATTATTATTTTATGATTCATTGGGTTGCACTTGTTGCTTTATAGTAGTTACTTGCTAATTTTCTTCATTTACTAGTTTATTATTTTTTTTTTACTCAAATTAGTTTTAATTGTAATTTGTTATTTATTTTATTAAAAAAAGTTTAGATGAGTTGATTCCGGGGGGGCTCATTAGGTCATGCAGACCTTGTGGGAGGTGGACCAACTCCTTATCAACTGAAACAACCTTCATTGGCATTATCATTTATCATTATCATTATTATTATTATTATTATTATTATTATTATTTTATTTTATTTATTTTATTTTTTATTATTATTATTATTATTATTATTATTATTATTATTATTATTATCATTATCATTATTATTATTATTAGAAGTGTAATACTCATTCTTACTTTAGATTAGAAGTATAATGATCACATAAAAAAGATTAGAAGTGTAATTTAATTGCGAAGTGGTTGGGTTCAAGGGGTGAATGAGCTCCAGTAAAAGTTGAATCAATTGAGAGTATTGAGTTGGAATGATCTTTGACTAGACTTTACTTACCTTTCGAATGATCTCTAGATTACTATGGCTCATTTCTCATGGGAACTGGAGGGTTAAAGACCGAAAAATGAAGTGCAATTCAATTCCAGCTGTTGTTAATTATGTTCCTATTGTGTGTTTATAGTTGATGGAAGAACAATTTTAAATTTGCAATTGAAAGTGGTTAATTAGGAGGTGGACAATTCCTACTACCCTGATTAATTCCATTGTGTGTTTTAATGTTATGTCTGTTCATTTTTTTATTCAGTCTTCTGGTCGGATCTCTATGGCTGTTGCGGTGAATGTTTCTCGATTTGAGGGGATACCAATGGCTCCTCCTGATCCAATTCTTGGAGTTTCTGAAGCATTTAAAGCAGACACTAGCGATGTTAAGCTCAATCTTGGTGTTGGGGCGTACAGAACAGAAGAACTACAACCATATGTGCTCAATGTTGTTAAGAAGGTGTTTGATGCTATTTTTTTTTGTTTGCACATTTCCCATGTCATGTATCGATTTCTAATTTTACTTATTGTTCAGAAACATGAGATTATTTTTGAGTCAATATTGATTTTGATGAAATTCTTGTTTTTTTAGGCAGAGAATCTTATGCTGGAGAGAGGGGAAAATAAAGAGGTAATTTTGTTTTGGTTGTATGCGATTATTTGTGGCATAAAATTGTTGGATTTAGATTATTGACTCTGATTTAACTTGCAAATGCAGTATCTCCCTATTGAGGGTTTGGCTGCATTTAACAAGGCAACTGCGGAGTTGTTACTTGGAGCAGACAATCCAGCAATCAAACAGCAAAGAGTATGTAATTGATTTAGAAAATATAATTGTTTCGATTTTTTAAGGATGTACTGTAACATTTATTGTCTGTGAAAACATAGTAGAAAACAAGAAACAAATCATATTTTTTACTTGCATTATTCATGGCACCTAGGTTGCCACTGTCCAAGGTCTTTCCGGAACTGGTTCTTTGCGACTAGGTGCAGCTCTGATAGAACGATATTTTCCTGGAGAAAAAGTTTTGATATCAAATCCTACTTGGGGTATGCATTTTTTTTCCCTTTCTCTGTTTAACTTGGTCATGATATTTGTTTGGAGGGAATTCATACATCCTGCATAATGTTGTCTTGCAGGTAATCACAAGAATATTTTCAATGACGCTAGAGTCCCATGGTCTGAGTACCGGTATTATGATCCCAAGACAGTTGGTTTGGATTTTGAGGGCATGATAGAAGATATAAAGGTTAGATCTAGATCCACTATTTAGAAAGTGAAACTAATAATACTTTTATAGACTATGATAATTTTCTTTACTGTTTTCTGATTTTATATTAGAGAGTAGATACCGATTTACAAGAATGTTCTAGTTCTTCTTTTCCCCCTCTTGGTCTTTCATCTTAGGTCTTGATGTGTGTCATCTTTTCTGAAAATTTATGTTTTCAGTAATACTGTTCATTTACTGTTTTAAACACCTGTAGATATGCCATTGCAGTGCAGTGATGTTTAATGCAACCTTGATTTAGTACTTGTAACTTGGGTGTCTTGTTAAGGCAAACATAACATGAATTCTCATTCAATTAGGATGTTCATTCGGTTCTAAATAAAATCAAACTCTAATTTAATTGTCCGTATTTACATTTTTATAGTCAGCTCCTGAAGGAACTTTTGTGCTTCTTCATGGATGTGCTCATAACCCTACTGGTATTGATCCAACACCAGAACAGTGGGAGAAAATAGCTGATGTAGTTCAACAAAAGAACCACATTCCATTTTTTGATGTTGCTTACCAGGTACACAATCTTTGCGCAAATTAGCTGTCATTTTAGTAAATTTCTGGACTGCATGTTCAAACACCGTTAACATATTGGAATTATGACAAATAAACCTTACAACAAATGATGTGGTTACAACTTGAAACAGGTAGATATCGTACAGTGACCTTGAATCAATTTCACAATATACTAAACTGCTCATTAAAAATTTCAGGGGTTTGCTAGCGGAAGCCTCGATGAAGATGCAGCATCTGTGAGATTGTTTGTGTCACGTGGCATGGAGGTTCTTGTAGCTCAGTCATACAGTAAAAATCTTGGTCTTTATGCTGAAAGGGTTGGAGCTATCAATGTCATTTCCTCATCACCAGAATCTGCAGCAAGGTATTGTAAATCACATATACTGTGCTTTCGAATATTCAAAATTCATCCGGCAAAAAAAATATATTTTTGAAATTCGTTGCACTTGTCTAAGAAAAGATTGAATTTGTCTACTTTTCTCTTCTCATGCATTTTGATTCCTTTTCTAGAAAGGTGAAGGGTTTCATTTTATCAATCAAGAGTCATTCTGAATAAACTTTACAATAAGCATTTGTAGGAACAAAGAAGTTGAAATGATCTTGCAATTGCTTTTAGTCTTTTCGATGATCACTACCTGAATAAGTTGAAATGACTATCACACATTAACTTCTTTGAAAGCTTTCTCATCTATCTTCTACATGAGCATCTATAATCTATATTCAACTTGACCAATTACGTTGTTTAAGAAGGAAGATATCTTAGATTCAACTTGACTGATGCAATATATGCCGCAATAAATGTTCTGACTTCTGTCTTGGTCAACAATTTGATAACTATGTATTTCAGGGTAAAGAGCCAATTGAAAAGGCTTGCCCGGCCAATGTACTCTAATCCCCCTGTTCACGGGGCTAGGATTGTTGCTAATATTGTTGGGACTCCAGCTCTCTTTGATGAATGGAAAGCAGAAATGGAAATGATGGCTGGAAGGATAAAAAATGTTAGACAGGCGCTATATGATAGTATTTCTTCAAAGGACAAGAGTGGAAAGGATTGGTCGTTCATACTTAAGCAGATAGGCATGTTCTCATTCACTGGCTTGAACAAGAACCAGGTTATTGACTCCCCTTTTGACTTCTTTCATATGATCAACTTATGGCTTTTATACATTATCTTTTGTCCTATTTCTTTGACTCTATTACATAATATGAATATGTGACTTGTGTTTACTGTATTGCAATATTGACTTTGTTGTGTATTTGGTCTGATCAGAGTGACAATATGACAAATAAGTGGCATATATACATGACAAAGGATGGAAGGATTTCCCTGGCAGGATTGTCGCTGGCCAAATGTGAATACCTTGCAGATGCTATTATTGATTCGTATCACAATGTCAGCTGAAACTCAGTGAAACGTGCTTTTGAAGCAAGCATATATTTTTGGTGAGTATTATACCAAATCATAGTGATTGGCACACATTGCAATAATTCTATTATGTATGCATTGATTGACATACATATGTACCTCAAAGTCTCTTTGGAAATTTTGTAACATTAAATAAGTTGAATCAAGGGTTGATGTAATCAAGGAGTCTCTTTTGCAGACCTGAAGCAAGTTGAACCTAAGTATTGATTTAGAGTCTGTTTCTTATTTTTTTAATCCTACAGTCAATCATTTTACATTATTGGTTCTTCTAACGTTAACACAAACACAAACACACTGATAGATCACATGGGGTGAACTCTTAAGTCTTTCTATCAACATGATTCCTCACATTGAAAGGGATTCATATCCCCGTCATCAAGGAAAACATGCATTCATGTAGTTGATGTATCAAAATCGCTGGACAACTATCAAATAACCCACATTTCAGGTTTATTTTTTAAATCTGATGTACCATGCTTAAAATATACGAGTCTTTCAATCTTCATTTAATAGTTCCAACTCACCGACTATGTGAATGCACATTTTCTTGATTGCATGGAATCTAGATCCTTTGTTAGTCAATATCAGGGGTACCATATGGTTGTTCACGTAATTTGTCAATCCAATTGAAATCACATGGATCTTGGACACAGTTTTCTAACAGCATTGAGCATTTATTTAATGATATGGGATACCCGGACTCTGGACAAGTTACCAGGTTGGAATTTTCTTTTAAAGCAATTCCTTAGGTTCTCACATGTGGGCGGGACAAGGCTTCCAAACAAAACATAGAACAGGGACTTTAGCAGAATAATATTTTCTTCTATGAATCATTTGTAACTCCAATTTATTGAATTATTGATTATTACATACAGTCAAGAAGAGGTAATGAAAGACATTTAGATCCTCTCTGACCAGTACATTGTTCCACAAAATCACTGCACTATATACAAAAATATTTTCACGAAATTGAAATTAATTTCTTCTCTGCATTTATCATCACCAATCCCAAGTTCTTCACTCATTCTTTTTTCCTAATGAACGCGTCTGTGTTTCATGGTCAAACTCATAGACCGCATGTATCATTACATGAACACTGTAGTTATGAATCTATCTGTAATTCTGCCTTTGATAAAACATCAATGGTTTGGCAGCATCATGAAAATATGGCCTGGATTCTCAATGCATGAATGTTGTCTGAAGCTGATGATGACTATGTTAACTAGAATTCGCAGGTTGCTGCATAACTTGTGAAACTCTGAGAGTTCCTCCAAGCTCAACAGGTACAAGAGGGATGAGGGAGTGTAGAACATCTGCAATCAGGGGGCGGTAACATGGCTCTGGTTGCACACATAACACAGCCACAGCAGCAACCTATAAAGTACACAAAGTTCAGAGGTTGCAGTTAAGCAGGATAACATGCTGCAAAAACGTTGGATAGGCAGGAGTGTACATAATTCCAGCAGGAGCCTAGTTTTAGGATAATGAACCTATTTGAATAAATTTCTTAAAAAACACTAACCAAAGTATAAATATTTTAAAAAGATCTTGTGATAAATATTTTAAAACACTAACCTCTTTATCTTGATTTTTTAAAACTTTTCTTAGTTAACTTCTACATAAACTCGATTAGTCTGTGTTTAGGTCAGTCTTGTCAATCGCGGATTACATAAAATAGCAGTTTGTTCAAAATCAGCTATACTACAATGTTGTAGCATTGCTATAGCTATTATCTGACAACACTTTGTACAAAATAGCGTATTGCAAAACAATACCAATTTGTTCAAATTTCATTACTCTATAGCCGTTATTTGACAATACTTGTTTAGATTCCTAGATTCTCAAACCTGGTATAAGTGCTTGGGATCCATTGTATTCTTAATCACATTATCCACAATGTTTGGAAGCTTGGATCTGTCTGTGAGCTGTGGCATAGCCTGCAATCATCAGAAAAATAGCATATTGTCTTTCATTTCCCTTATCAAAACCCTATCTAATTTGATCAAACAACACATACCCATGTAACAATAGATTGACATTGAGATGGGGCCAGTTTTTCCACAGGCTTCCTTCCTAACAGAAGTTCAAGAAGCACAACTCCAAAAGCATATACATCACTTTTATCAGTCAATTTACCTGTAAATATAATTTGAGTGCAATTTCCTCAGTAAATAATCCAAGTTTTGCTATAAGTAATTTCACACAAGTTCTCCAAAAGTCATTGCAGATGATATCCATTTCATTTATAGCTCATGTTAATATATCTGCTATAATTCACAAAAAATCTCTAAAAATTTAAAATTAAATTTCAACTGAATAATATAATGCTTATAGGCGTTTGATATGTGAAAAACCTTCCAATGTTTCCCATCTTTCAGACAAGAATCAACAATTCCACCTCACCGATGCTTGCTGACACAGTAGTTGTAAACAAATTTTAGTTCCCACTCTCAAGATATTATTATTATTATTATTATTATTATTATTATTATTATTATTATTATTATTATTTCTACTACTACTATTATTATTATTATTATTATTATTATTATTATTATTATTATTATTATTATTATTATTATTATTATCACTGACAAGAAGCACCTAGAGAAAACTAGGCATATATGAGATTGTGACCTGTAACTGACAACATCTTCATTTAATGATTGATCTATTTGCAAAAGAAAATTGTTCCAAAACAACTATCACTTACAATTTTCAAGTTGATATTAATTATATATTTTAAATTATACAATCTAATTAATACTAAATGTATCACAAACAATTCAATATTTTCCACCTATCATTTATAGTAATTGTAAATCATCAATACTTCATATGGCTAATTTAGTATAAGTATTACAATTTATTTATTTATACACTTTTTTTAATATGTGTAAAATGGTTAAATACATCGATTACAGTAGGAAAAATGGAGTATATGACTTCCTATGTCAGTTGGGTAGGTACATGTCCCATATGAGCACAAGATGCACAATTCATATATTTCAAACCCACCCTAAACACCATACTTCATTAATGCACCAAAGGGTATTAAAAATTTCAACATGTTAGATCTGATCTGCTGAAAATTTAACTATATAGTATTAATAATCATTCATAGATCAACTTGTGTGACCAATGCATATGCAGTGAAATTGTACTAAGTTGAGCTGGCATACCATCTAAAAGATACTCTGGGGCTACATACCCCAATGTGCCTGAAAGCTTAATGTTATTCTTGTTTTGGGACCCATCAGTAATTGCAAGACCAAAATCAGAAAGCTGAATCCCACCAACAAGTCATTGGGGCACACAGAAAATAAGATTTTAGTAAACACAATAAATGTATAGCAATATAAGGAAATGGTTTGTACAACTATTTCAACATGGTATTTCTTTATTTTTACCTTGGCATTGAAGTTAGCATCTAAAAGAATATTAGAAGATTTCAGATCTCTATGGATCACTTGAGGGTAGCAGTGCTCATGTAGATATTTTAAGCCTCTGATTGACATTAATCAAATAGCATGTTAAGGAAGCAACAATAGAGAAAATATATAGGAAGCTATGAAACACGAATAGTGATACAAACACCTGACACGACACTGACATTGACACGTCGATACTGTTAATAATTTGAGAAAATAAATGAATTGAATGGAATCAATGTATTAATGTCATGTCGGTGTCAGATACCAGAATATGCCTTCGATCAGAAGTGTCGGTGCTACAGAGATAAGGAGGGATGTACTTGATTAATGAAGGTTACCTTGCTGTGTCAAGAGCTATCTTCATCCTCATGTGCCAAGTCAATGCAGAGCCATGAGAAGGTCCTTCACATAATCAATTTTTGGAAAATAATAAGATAGTATTATTTTATAATTGACCACGTTAATTTTTTATTTGAATCTTATATAATAATAAGAATTCAACTACTCTAAATTTTGTGTAATTCACTTTAAACCATAAAGTAATCTTGATTGTTAATGAATAAATCAACAATATTACATGTACATGCATAATAAATTAAGAATGTGTTAGAATATTAAATGTTTGGTGAATTTTTTTCGCAACCATTATAATCACTTATTTTATTCTCGATAACAAGAGAACAAATTTTAGAAGAGCCAAATCCAATAAAATAAAACATTAGAAACAATATTATTACCATGTAACTGAGTTTCCAATGATCCATTTTGCATCAACTCATAGACAATAAACCTTGAATTTTCATTACTGCCACAACCCAGTAGAGAAATTACATTTGGATGTTGAATTTTACTTAACAAATCCACCTCATTCTGCAAAAGTCATCCAACTATTCAATACAAAATTTTCCAATTCTTCATTACAAAAATAAAAAAATAAAAATCAACAAAATGAATAAATTATTATCAAGAAGAAGAATTACCTCAAATTCTCTCTCAGCATACTGATTTTCACAGTTCAACATCTTGATGGCAACATCCAAATTATCATCCAACTGAGCCTTGTAAACACATCCAAAACCACCCTCACCTAAGATGTTACTTTCCTTGAAATTTCCAGTGGACTTTTCTATTTGCTTATAGTCAATTATTGGAACACACCCTTTCTTACCAACCATCTTCACAGAACTAAATTTACTCAAAAATGGAGCTAAACCAACCCCTTTCTCAGCATCTAAGCATTCATAAAACAGAACAAGATAGAAAAAAAATGCAACAAATTATCAGTCTTTGTATATTCTTACTCTATTAAAATTTCATTTTGCTTTCGACCTTTGTATCCACTTTTCAGTCCCTGCAAATTGCAAAATTACATGTATTTAGTAGTCTCAGGACTAAAGATATGTAATTTCGTAATTCGCTGAGATTGAAAAGTGGATAAAAGTACTCAGAACAAAATTCATGATGATCATAGCAACTAAAAATATATTTATCTCAGAAATTATATAGAAGCTTCTCATTGAAAAAAATAAGGAAAAATACCTGAACTTTGAAGGTTTTTCTTGTTGGATTTTGAACAATACTTGGTGTAATAAATCCAGAAGCTTAACAAACACAAAATGACAGCACCAAGTGCTGTGCTAGCTACTACAAAAACCATCACTTTTTTATTGTGTGAATCAATTTTTTGCTGTTCATCTCCCACATGAATACCTGATCAATATATACAGTATATATCAATAACCATCAAATACATTGTAAATAAAAATTGAAACTTTTCAGATTTCAAACCATTAATAGCAAGTTAAGAGAGTTTAAGCAAAAGGGTATGAACCAATCATCCAAAAAATAAGAAATAGCAAAAAAAATTAACATTTTTTCACAACACATTATTTGCACTATGTTAAAGTAATCATTTTTAAATTTAAATTTAAAATTATTAGAGAAAAAGAGAGGGAGAGAGAGAATGTGCCTGGAGAGGAAGCATCCATTGTGATTGTTGTATGAAGTGGAGAAAAGGGTGGAATTTGAGGTGAAGAAACAAGAGGGTCTACAAGTGAGGCAAGAATCCAAATGGGTTTGTGAAGAATAAGGAGAAAAATGAGAAGAATTTTCATTGTATGTCCCTACGCAAACTTGAATGAAGATAAAGAATGAGAGAGATATATACAAAAGGTATAGATTGTGTGGAGGAAGCATGAAAAGGAAAACACACACAAAGACACAGCTAAGAGTTTCTGAGCCACATTGAAAATGAATGTGTGTTTTGTTTTGTATCTTTGACCCTTCACACACTTTTTTCTTTTCTTTTTTAACTTCAAAATAATTGTGATAATTTTCTCTCTCCAATTTTATCCTAAAATATAAAAAAATAATAAATAATTTTTAAAGTAGAGATCTCTCATATTTTGATATCGGCTTATTTTAGTTTTCGAAAAAAACAATATTCAAATTTATTTTTGAAATTTTCATAAAAAGAATATATTAGTTCTAAATTAAGTTTGATCTAAATTTAATTATTTTTTTAAATGTTAAATGACGATGATGGCAAAGACAGATTTAACATCGAACAATTTAAGATATATACCTAAAAAAAACCATCTAACAAATATATATTTATCAAATTTATTAAAAAGATAGTTATATTTAAAAGTTCCACACATTAATTACACCAATGTCTATGGAAAATATAAAACGTCTCTCTTGCTTCTCATGAAAATCATCTATAACTGAAACAATATTAAACATGTTAGCAATTTTATTTTCAGTGTATACTAATAAAAAATCTTCACTTATATCAATGTATATATCTATTATTTTATATTGTCTAAAATATATCACTATTGTTTTTAAGAAAAAGAAATGAATCACAAATTAAAAAACGAAACGTGATTTAAAACTATTTTATCTATTATTAAAAAAAATTCTATCTAAATCTATAAACTTTTTTTATTTACGCATAAAATAAAATATAAGTAAAAAATAATTAAAAATTAGTATATTTAATTTTAATTTTTAATTAAATATATAAATTTTTAAACTACTATTTTTTTTATATTTTCGAAAGAAATATGGTTTTATTTGTTTCAACTTTTACTAACTTTTTCACCGAGAAAATAGTGAATAACTTTGCAGATGACTCTCGTATCTCCTATGTTGCTTTTTAAAAGTTACTACAATATAGGTGGCAGGACTCAAGCCCCATGCCATTGCATATTTTAGTTATCTATGTCGTAATATTATAAATTGACATTGCAAATATTTAGTTTATGCAATATATAAAATATATATTGTTTAATGTTGAAATTAAAAAATAATATTAGAAGGAAATAATTTAGTGTAAAAATATTTACACATCAATAATTTTTAATATGGTAACATGCATAATTAATAAATCGTCACCGTTACTTGAGACGTCAACAAAAAAGTAAAAAAAAAATTTAAAGTAAATTTAACGGATAGACTAATATATTTTATGTATACAATTATCTGATATTAATTTAAGTGTTATTGTTTTTCAATAATTAATATGGTTACGTCTAAAATATCATAGATCAATTTTAATATTTACTTTAATTTAAAAAATATAAAAATCGATCACTTTCGTTTCTATTATTAAGATGACATATTTGCATATATAATATTTTTTGTTAAAGACTTTCATATGTTTTAGAAGCTTCATTGGAAAATAGTGATATATTAAATCTATCATTTTTATATATTTTAATAACTAAATTGGAAAATGGTGATATTTTAGGAATTAAATTAATTGTTTATTCAAATAACAACATTTTCTATTTTAATTGATTTGTTTTCACCTAATGTCAATTATTATTATTTAATTAAAGTGATAGAAAAGAATGTAAAAAGGCACAATAATTTTTAAATATCTTATGAACCTACTTTTGTGCAATTTGTGTACTGTCTTGTGGTCTTTGTCATTTTTCATTTTTTGTTATTCTTTACTATTTGATTGTCTTTTTTCTCTCGTTTTCTCAAAAGGGGGACCGTGACAACAATTGACAGCTGAAATTTAATTTTAAGGTGGTGGGCAACGGTATGAAAATGAGAGTGGGATGTTATACTCATAATTTAAGGTTTAAATTAATTTTTAATATTTTTTTATTTAACTTTATGTATCCAAATAATTTTCGTCTTGATTTTTTCTCCACATTTTTAAATCAATTTATATATATTTTCTGAATTTGTATGATATAGATGTTCATAATGTCCTCAAAATAACTGTAAACTATTATTAAAAAATTCAAATGATAAGAGTCAACTTAAAAATGAAGATTAAATTTTCTTTGAGATTAAAAATTAAAATTTCATTAGAAATAAAAAATTATTTAACATTCTTTTTAAAAAATAGACGGAACGATTTCTCTAATCATATTATATTATAGATTTCTTTTGTAATATTTATTTATTTCAAATTATTTATCATTCTATAATATTATTTTGTAATTTATTAAAGTTATATCTCAAAATATGCCTCTCAAATTTAGAAGTAGCTAACTATTTTTTAGTGGTGATCACGAAGTAGCTAACTATACATTCTTAAAATTACACGGATTATTTTTACAACCACATAGTTTGGGCGTACTCTTCTTTAAAAAGTCTTTCAGTCATTGGCGGATAACATAAAACATGTCCTGACTCATAGGAATGAGAATAGTTCACATAATTCATGAGAGACTTATGGCTTAATCTATTTAAAGTTTAGTTTAGTCCGATTTATTTAATTAAAAAGTTAAGCTTATAATTTTTAAAAAGTTTATTTATCTAAATAGATTAGACTTAAGCTTTTCAAAAACTCTATTAAATCTGATAGGTCGACCTCTTTATGCAATTAATTTTTTTATTTGTTTTGCTATTTCACTAGACCTATGTAATACTTAAAGTATATTACAATTGAATTTGACATGTTGTTTACTTATTTAAAATCTATAGTCTTATTATAATGTTATTGAATTTATTTCTTAACTTAAGGTTTAGGGCATATTTGGTTGTATTATTTTTTTTAAGTTCAATTGCCCTATTATATATTGCAAATTAATTGAGGTCTTATATTTAGTATAGTTGTAGATTGATATGCCTTTTAACCTTTAGCCACTTTAATTATAATCGTATTTAATGATTTTGATATGAAAAAATAGATTTTTAAATAGACTTTCAGATCATGGTATGTTTTTAAAAAAGTTATGTCCGACTTCAAAATATGGACTATAACAAATAATTAGTTCATAATGTATTTTTTTTTTGTTAAAAGAATCATGTGTTAACTAGAGAAATTTTTGGAAAAAAAGTTATATTCTCCGCAATTGTATTTAACAATAATTTACAATAACACATTAGATATAAATTAATGTTGTGTATCAATCGTTAAATACTCCATCATGTCTTTTTTATAAGAGACTTTTGAATTAAAATTTAATATGAATAACAACGACTTTTATTGATTAAATTTTAACTAGATTGTCTTTTATTAAAAAGATCAAAGAAAATATATATTTCATTATTTTTACTTATTATTAAATGAATATAAATGATCACTAACGAAATTAAATTTAGCGAAAAAGAAGTTGATTTCTACACTATAATAAACTTAAGTTCGAATATTTACTAAAGGAAGTAACGACATTTAACTTAATATTGATAAAATTAGTGAATCTTGATGTTCCCATCAACCAAACTTAATGTACCAGTAACGAAGATTTTGAATGTAAATGACCAAGTGTCAAATGTCAAAATTTTAATTTATTTTTACTTATTATTTTTATTTTATTTTACTTTTTTTTAATGTTTTGTTATAACCTTGTCTCTATGCACCAGCTGTTCGTATATAACACAATGTAGAGTGCAAAATTGAAGGAGAAAAAATTAACCATTCATAAAAACAGATTATGACATATTTTCAACCCCTTTCACACAAGAAAAAAAATCAGAAGAAATACGTTGGATTTATATTATGCAAGTCAATTGCGTGATACTCTTGCTTAATTATTTTTCCTTTTGCATTTGGTAGGAATCTCTCACCATTTATACTCAAATGTCAATGTCACATCTCTTGAATTAGCAAACCCAACAAAAGTTACATAACGTCTTAATTAAACAATAGTCAATGTTTCTTACATACAATATGATTAAAAATTAATTTGATAATTGAAATTAATAAAATCTTAAAATAATTCCACAAATTAAAAATTCTCAAAGATTTAATTTATATATAAACACGTAATTTTTTTTATAGTGTCTGTCAATAATAATATTAAATTATTTGAATTTTGACATAATTAATTACTTCTAAATTCACACATGTAAGTGTGGAAATTTTTTTACACTAATTGTGTATTAAAATTAATCTCACATCTTCATCACCTTAATACATGGGTCAGTTTAAATAATACACCTACTTATGTCAAGATCATAAAGATACTTATAGTTATTGTGTGATCCAACATTAGGCTTAAATAGTGACATATTTAATTGTTATTATTAAAAAAAAAAGAAGTATTCACCAGCGTCAACTAATACTACATATAATATATAAAATATAATACAAGGGCAGTTGTAGTAGACATGAAGTTAAGATTATGTAGCTGAAAAAGTTGTGTGATTACATATGAATATAGTCTATTGGTTTAAGCTTTTTATATTATATATTGGGGAAAAAATAACACTCGTCACGTGTTAGGTCGATCATAGGTTTGAATTATGATATGGAGCTCATTAGTCCAATTATAATAATAAAATGAAATGAATTATTTTAATATCAAGGTGCTGAGGAGAAGTTATGTGAACGTCATGAAATAAAAGATGCGTACGCAAATGCTTAATTGAAAAGTTACTTGTGCAAAATGGCACATGATGAAATCGATGGAATTGAACTCTCAAAACTAAAAAGGCCACATACTTTTTTCTTTAACCAAACGAGCCTTAAAACATGAGAGTTTAGATTTTTGATACTACTTACTTGTTTTGGTTGGTGAATCGCTAGCCATAATTCATTTTAAATTGTTTATTGATAAAAAAAAATTAATCATTTTAATGTAACTATTTTTATATATGAATTCAGAAAGACCTAATTCATTTCATCAATAATTGAAGAGACAATACAATCAAGAGGATGATTATAAAAATAAAGGTTAGACTGAAATATAGACACCCTTGCTAAGTTGTGAGGGACCCTATTAGCTTGCATCTTAATAAAATTTAAACGAAAATTGGTATTAGAAGAGAGGATAGAGCAACGTCGGTTGATAATTGAGCCAAACTCTATTATTACAAATTGTTATTAATAGAAATGGCAGAATTGATTTTGTTCCAAAGCCAGCTTCTTGCCAAGATGAAACAACATGGCCAAATAAAATCGTAAGAGGGGATGACATTATAAAGGAAAAATTATCAACTATATTAGAAACATCTGAAAAAAAAAAAGTAGATTATCTGATATTAAAAAATATTATTGACAAATACAAAACGAGTAAATAATAAATATAACACCACCATATGCTAATAATAAGATCAATAAATATTAATTAAAATTTATATATATGCTTAGTTCAATTTTAAAAAAGAATCTACAATTCAACTCAATATGATCTATTTTCACTAAGATAGGTAAAAAACATTCGAGAAAAATAAGTTTTGATTGGTTTCTTGTTTTCTTGATCAGTTAAATTTTTTTTATTTATCAATTTGGATATGAACACAACAATATTAGAAATAGGTTGGTTCAAGACATCCATTATATGCCCATAAATATTTACTAAAACAAGATTGAAGCATGAAACTTATGACTAACAAATGAGGACGATAAGTCTTATCACATAATCTCTGAATGCTAACTAGCAACTAAGTAATTGCTTAGTACGTAACTAAATTACTTAACTGCTAATTAAGTAACAATAAATACATCATGCATATAAATCATGTACATAGACACATGTTCCTATCAAACAAAGAAGCAGGTTACTTTTAGATGTAGGCCGATATAAGACATAAAAAATCAATCAATAAGACATACACATCATGTGTGGTCCAATACCCTTGCAAGTAGAATTGTAGATATTGATCATCCCCAACTTAAAAAGAGTAACTTGAAACTTTTCTCACATTAAGTGACAATTCAATTAAGATCAATGTATTTTGTACATTCACCAAAGGTATGATTAATATTTATGTATTGGACCATATTGACTACTAAGGTTGATGATTCTACTTCCGTTAAATGAGAGTCTTACTCAATGTTGTCAATAATAGTTCATAGAAAATTGCGTTCAATGCTGTCAATAATAGTTCGTAGAAAATTGCAGTTTGATCAAATTTTATTATGTAATAGTACTATAGTTTCGCTATAGCCACTATATAACATTTTATATTAAATAATATATCACATAACAATAAAAATTTGTTCAAATTCTACTACACTATAGCATCGCTATTTAACAACACTAATCTTACGAGGAAACAATTCGATGAGAACTCAAATATATTGATCTCCAAGGAACGAGGTGCCATAGCATATCTTTGAGACTCAGAATGAGAGGAAATTATTATGTCAAAACAAAATTGGGAAGGAGGCAAATCATCATAAGTAAAAACTCAAGAAAAGGAGGTAAGGAATACCTAAGGATTCATAGGGCATGTCTAAAGCCAAAGCATTATAAATTTATAATGAAAGACAGCCTAGTAGGAGGGAGGTAGGTATGGAATGTTTTTGGATCATTGGTTAAAGGAGGAGGAACACTTGTTAGTGGGTAAAAGGTGGCCAAAAGTGGGGTGGAAATTGGAATTTGTAGTCAAAGAGAGTATTGAATTAGTTTGGTAAGTTGTTTGTGCAGATGAAGCAACATGTGTGATGGAATGACATGAAAAAAATGATCATAAAAAATGGTATTAGTAGGCAAAAAAATTCTGGTAAGGATTTTTGGGATTTATTTGAAATTTTATTAAATCAAATATCCCCTCTCATAAGTGAGGCACTTCTCATTATAACTCACCGTGGCCTTAAAAAATGTCACATAAAAATGACTAAACAATCAAGATTAGTGACCATATATAAGAGAAAGAATGAAAAATAAAAACAATTATATAAATACCATGTGTCATCTTTGTTCCTCTCCATATTATACACACACATTTGTAACATTTACCATTAGAGCATCTACAACGGGAGTAAAATTACGTTCGGGAGTAAAATTACGTTCGTCCACCAGCGTGGAATAACGTAACCGTGAGTTTTTTGGGAGTTCACAGTTGGAGTTGTGCCAAGCTGTAATCATGGTACTCTCAAGAAGGAACGGTACTTTCATATAACCGTTATCTTTATATTAATTTATTAATAATAATAAATTAATATCCGTTACCTTTTTTATTATTTTATTAATAATAATAAATTTATGACTGTTACCCTATTATTATTTACTTTTATCATTTTTAATTATTTATGTCATGTATTTTAACATTTAATTTTTATTATTGTTATAAAAATTTTAAGTTCAATTTTATTTTAAATTTAAATTAAAATAATGTATAATAATATTAATTGAAATATTTAAATTAATATTTTAAGTTATAATAAAATTAAATATAATTAAAATATTAATGTATAAATTAAAGTTGTGGGACTTTGTTTGTGGTACAATGGGCCCTATTTAATGAATTCATGTTGAGTTCACCGTTGGAGTAAAAAATGAATGAATTGCTCAGAGATGATGTGGCACACTGAACCCCATTTAATGAACCCAGATTGAGTTCACCGCTGTAGATGCTCTTATTGCTGCTGCTACAAAAACAACACGAAGATTTGAATTTACAATCCCCTTAAACTAAGTAACTCTTCATTACTAATCCACACACAATGGCATTTCCAGGTATATTACCGACTTCCGTGAAAAGGAATTAGCGTCTATTGCTATTTGCTAGTTCACACAAAGACTGACTCCTGAAGAAAACAGTGTAAACTCAAAGCATAACTCAAAATAAATGTGTTCAATTTTATCGCATCTGCAAGGAGAATTACTATTGAAACTATATGTTAATCCTTGACATGGATTAATAATTTCATATTTCAAAACTGACATGTACCAAAAAATATTTCAAACATACTTTGGCTAGCAAGACAGCTTATGTGACTTGCTTTAGTTTGTCTTCTACAAGCTCAATGCAACGATACAACACCAATTCAAGTGGATTTAGGGTGCATAGAGTGTCAATTGCAAGCTCATCATAATCACTCTTGTTCTCTGCCATTATACCTGTCACTAGGGTACGCAAAGGAAGCAACCATTCATTGTAGACCTTCAGTAAACTGCTCCTCGACAAGACTCCGGTATAGTTTGTCTTTCCTGTAACAAAAGTAATTGTGAAAAGGAAACCATAATTATACTTTTAGATCAGTTTGCCAACTTCGAATTGTTAAACCAAAATCCAAGAAAAAAATATTTCTGCTCAGGAACAATTAACAATTCTAGTGGCCCATTACTTTAAATTAGTTGTTTCTCATAAAACACTCGTTCAAAATAGATATACTTTTATCAAAAACTCTTCTAATGTAGTTTTCAGTTTTCACCATCTTTTGATTGCTTTAGTTGATAACTCATTGATGTTACATACCTGTAGATTCTGTCATTAGTACAAATCTGTATAGGTTGAGAGCTGACAACACCTGCGGGTTATAAACAATAATGCTATGACTTAAATCCTTTTCAAATCAATGCATGGCCCCAAAAAGAAAGAGAATAATGCAGAATGCTTCTTCAAATAGACGCATTTCAAGATATACACATGAAACAGGAAGAATACCGCGTCACTTTGCTCAGGTAGGGAAGGAGGTCCCCCTTGGGGAGGTCTTAGAACTGACTCCACCAACTCAAGGACACTGGGAGTCCAAAATGATATATCCTGATGTGCCTTGTTATTAATCTGTTGGACATATTTTACTATTGACGTACTACTGCAGATTTCTGTGTGCATTTCCCTCCGGACAAGATCGACCAAAATAGCAATCTAGACAGAGATGCAAGACCACCACTAGATGATTAATTCTTACAGTTAGTTAAATAAACAATGTGGTTAAACGAACTGTGATTAAGAGAAGAGACATGTTAGCAAAACTTTTTAATACTCTTTATCCAATACTCTTGTATTAGTTGAAATTTATATGGGTCCCACTGTGAGACTCACATTATTTAGTGAGACCCATATCCAAAATAGTGAGACTCCATAAATTTCAATCAATAGGAGACATTGCGTTAAAAAAAGTCAGATGGTATGTTGCTAACACTCTTTGAGAAGAAAATTGCTAGCAAGAGAATTAATTACCATGGAGGAAGAGTCGGTACTTGTAATCAACGCTTTCAAGATGTCAAGCCTTTGAGAAATTGGAATATCAGCCAGTACCTTTAAGTAACATGATATTTAACATATTATCTCAATTTCATAACATGCACATTAAATATTGTACGCAAACTATTAAAAAAGAACTTTCAACTTAAAAGGCATTGTAGAGTATTAGAAACTCACTCCTTTTACAACAGCAAACGAATTTTTTCTAAGTTCTGGGTCTGGAGCATACATGATAACCATTTTAACTGCCTGAAAGGTTATAGTGTAATCAAAAGTGAAGAACAAGTCAGTATATTCCTAGTTGAAAAAGTAAAAGATTGAGCGATGAGAAACATACTGAAGTCAGAAATTGCAGTACCTGAAGAGCTGAGAAAAGATTTGGCATGTAAGATGGCCACTCGAAATATTCTTCATTGCAGTTTCGACAGACATCTCCATCTGTGATGCAAAGCAAGAAGTTGACAGTATGTTTCTTTAAGTCCCACGGCAGACTTGCAAAGGAAAGTACATGTTTCAATGTTCCTATTGCTTGCCACCTTTTGATCTGGTTACTACGAAGCTCATCCTTGACAGAAATCATATCTTCTTTAGCAGCATGAGCAACCTCCTCTGAGACATGGCCCCAAATCACTGAAAAAAATGGAATTTGATGGGTTAGTGAAAAGGAAATGCACAAATGATATAAAACAAAAGGCAAGGATTTAATAACAGTAATTGCCCTAACACAAACCTGAAAGGGCGGCACCATGCTTGACATGAGATAAACAACCCATACAATCATCTTTATTTTCTGGGAAATTGACATGGATTAAAAAAATGGTTTCAACAGTGCTAAGTAAATATCGAAATAAATTAAAAACAGACCAGACACAGAGTAACATAAGAGCACTACCTCCAAAAACGGTGCAAGCCACAGCCTCAACATCATAAGTTGTTAAGAGACTGAGATAAGATAAACCACAATATGATGAAATTTGTGACAGTTGTAATACTAATGAATGACAGCTGGAAGCTTCATAACTTAGACTAGCTGGAACAAGAGCCTGAACAGTGCATGGCAACATATTAAATCACATTACAGTACATAAAACCGTGAGTAATAATTTTACTGAAGTGAAGGCGAAAGTAATACAAATAAGAATAATTATAAAATTTTAATGCAGTACAGAGCAACCACCAAGCATTGCAAGACATATAGACCAAGAAGAGCTCTGAGCTTCTCCCTTGCAGCATTATCCTGTTGTATAGGTGAAAAAATGTCAGCAAAAAAATTGAAAATAAATCAGTAATTTAAGTTTTTAAAATAAACAGCCCACCAGCTTATTGCAAACTTCATTTATAGAATTTGCAATCTCAACAGCTCTGTCAAAGACATCATCAAGTTCTGCTTCATCTGACTCCAAAGATACAGCCTTCACTACATTAAGAATCATAGGAACGGCTTCTTTTACTTGCTCAAACTGACGCCTTCGGATCGAGGTAAAGACTGAAAAGGAAAAATAGGTATGAATGAAAACTTCCAAGGAATGTGGAGTCAAGTCATTGAAAGTATGAGACAACTGCTCAGCCCAAAACTAGCATTTAGGTTTTGCATTTCAACAACAAAGATACCTTGAACATGAACATGATAGCTAGTGATTAAACAAATTCTCCGTGGGTGACAACCCCAATAAAATCTGCTGTACAATTGACAGCTAACAAGACTATTGGTGATTTGACATCAAGCTGAAGTTAAGGACCTTAAAAGTTATTATTATTTGGTGAATTGATATAAAACTCCTTTCAAAATATGGTTTGTTTAGTCCTCAGTGTATAGGAAGGCTGAAGTTCTTATTCCATTTAAGCTCTCTCATTTCAGATATCCAAATAACAACTTGAATATCATCCAAAAGCAATATTGAACTTTTTATGTTACACTTTTTCACCCAAAAACAAATGAAATATAATTCTTTCAAGATAACCATAAGTGTGTTCATAAAAAAATAATCCAATCAGGAATTCAACATGCTAAAAGAAACAAGAAAAAGAACATGATCCTGCAGAGCCCTACATCAGCAAGGAATTGACAAGGTGATTGCTGCCATCTTTCTTTATTGAACAGCAGTTACAGTTATACATTATATCCAGTAATAAAAAAGTTCACTGCAAAATTACCCTTTGAGAGCCCTGATAAAGGAGGGACAATGTAACTGGCAGCCTTGGTCACCTTACTTGAGTAACCTAATGTCTGCTTAAATTAAATTAGTAGAAGCACAGGATCAAGACATTAACCAAAAATAAATAAATTAAATGTCATACTACCACTGATCTCTAGTTCTTCGAATGTTAACAGGATATGATTCTGAGAAAATTTAATTTTTTTTTTGGGATGGATGGCCATGAGGTAGAATGTAAATATTTCTGAGTTAGCAAGAACAATGGAAGTTAAAAGCTAGAAAAAAGTGACAAAAATATCATAGTTCGTACTGTGCTATTGACTATCTGGATTCTACATTAATATTCATTCAGTGGCCAACTAGGCATTGAAGGCACTAAAACAAAAGTATAATAGAAGTTTTCTGTAAACACCCATTAAAAAATTCACTCAACTAACATACTTCATCTCTACCTACGGAGTAAGCAAACAGATATTTAAATATATGAACAACAAGCAGTGTCTAGTTAAATCAGTAAATTTCATTTTGGACTTAAAAGATATATGTGCCGTCAGGGTGGTCGTCCATTTAGCAATACATCAAATTGGTCCCTCATTAATGCCATCAAATCAGCTCTTAAAGTGATAGTAAATCGGTCCCCCTAAAAGGATGAAACTAATGGAATGTAATTATCAGTAAGGACCAATTTGATATCTTTAATTAATGGAGGAACTAACGAGATTTCACGTATATCTTTTAAGCACTGAAGTATACATTTAAACATAAATAAAGACATAGACTCACATCACAGAGAATTGAAAGCATATCCCTTGGACCACATTTTACTATAAACTGATCAATGATGCTAATTGCCATGTCCAAAACATTTCTTGAAATGCCAGCAAACTTGGAAACAGCCTTTGGCAGTTCAAAGGAAAGAGCATCAACAACTTCCTGTCAAATCACCAAATAATCAATAAGGCACTCATAATCGCTCTCTCTCACTCAATCGCTCTCTTCAATAAAACATACATGTTACTGTGAGCTTGAAAGAAGACACGCTCCAAATAATAATGAAATGTCTCTATGTTGTTTGATTTCTATTTTCTAAGTCTATATGGGTATTTTAATTTTGAAATGCTTTATTTGGGCTTATGACACAAACACTAGTGTACATGATCAGAAGAGCTCATAAAAATAGCTTATGACATGTCAAGAAATTGCTTTGAGCTTATTTTCATAAGCTCTCCAAGTAGCTTATATAAACAATTTATACAGAGCTGATGCAAGGTTTACACCAATAAACTCTTCAATTGTACAAAATACTTATACATAAGCTCTTATACGCTAAACAGTGAAACAATTATGAAACCTCACTGAAATAGGTAACTCACCTGGTCAAGAGACGGAGAACAGATGTATTGATAGATCTCAGACAAAGCTTCAAATGCATTGTTCTCTTTAAGTTCATTATCTGGATCAGACAGAGTATCATCCAATAAAGAATCAAGGAAATCGACTAGCTCTGAGATTGTGTTTTCAGGTTCATGAGAATTTCCAACTTCAGCCAACTACCATCCATATAAAATCATAACTGTCAACAGCAAGTTAATGATAACCTTTCAACTAAGAACATAACAAGCAAGCATCCATTTATCCTTTCAACTTCTTTTTTCTTGCTGCATAGACTTTGTTTGACAAGGTGAAACTGTTAACTTATATCGGATAGTGAAACTGTTAGCTATAGCAAATAGCTTACAGCATATAAGCTCGTAGGATCAAAGTATATCTGTTTAGTAACAGTATTTCTCTTGCAAGTTTATAGCCTTTTTTCACTAGCTTATAGTGTTTGTTCAAACTTCAAATAGAATTTGAGCTTATAACTTATCATTTTTTTTCTCATTCCTACCCTAAAAAATTAAATACTTATTAAAAATATCAATGTCATTTGATATTTATCAATTGGTTCAACAACTAATTTTACCAAACACTTCAAATTCGATTTATTAGTTTATCCGTTATAAACATCAGCTAGTTTATCTGCTATCAACTAGTCTATGTGTCATCCGCTATTTTTCACTGAACTGAGCTACAATATGACTTTACTAACATGAGTGAAGTAAACCTAAAATCAAAAGGTATTGCTATGAATTATTATAATATATAATAGTGCATAATCATCATTGATCAAAGTTGTTAGCATTATTTCACCTCCAAATTCATACTGATAATTCATCCATGTCTAAAGGCATGGGTGTTGTAAAGAACACCTCATCACTCAAGTCAAATGACACCAAAAATTCTTCTCCAACATTATGTGATTCATAATGTATACCCCGCCAATGACACACTCCATCCATGTACACTTCGACACCTTCAAACGGCTAACCATAATACCAACCAGGCATATCAATGTCGAGTATTTTCCAAGAGTTACTTCTTAAACTATATTTCAAACAAGGGGTCATAACATACATCTTTCGGTAGCGCAAATTGATCGTCAATGATTTAATTGGCAGTTTTGAAAGGACATATAATGCAAGATCATTATGTATACAGTTGCTAACCTTTTCATTTGTGGCAGCAGCAGCCACTGATTTATCCATCTTTGAAACGGGGTTTGGAATAGAGTGTGTCTATGCTGAAAATAAAAAACAGAAACAATTGGATGCATTTCAATTGCAAAACCTAATAAGACTAAGAACATGAAATTCTAAAAATGAAAATGAAATTGGACCCACGAGGAACAATTAAAACAGAAAAAACGACATAGAACCTGAAATCAAGAGCAGAAGTTTCAACGTCGGAAACCGCGGCGGGAATCTATAGTGTTAAATTGTGCCTATATTTCCTGCTGAATATGGTATCGTCCTCCAAAAATTAATATTTATAATGAGAAAATAAAATAGAATAGAAGAGAAAAAAATGATGTTACTTTAGGGCATGATTGAAGAATTCTTTGAAGATTATAGTGAACTTCAGAAGCACGAAGGAAGGGGTTTGGGTCTATGTGGATACTGACATGAGAGCGATGATTTGAAAAGAAGAGTAAAACCCATGGAATTCTGTCACAAACAAAAACCCAACTTCCAAAATGAACAAGACGGTAAAATTGTCATTTTCTCTTTATAAATAAATAAAAAATTCAATATTTAAAATTTAGACCACTTTTAGTCTTGAATTATTATCATACGTGTAGTTTTAGTCGTTGCTACTTGCCCGTTAAGTTAACATATATTTTTAAATCAATTTTTTAAGTCATGTTAACATCTTTAAAAAGTTCCTCCTCTAAAAATGAGTTCAACGTTTGATTTTTATATCTGTATTTTCGTCACTTTTAATTTTATTTTTTTATATTTAAAAAATTCATATTTAATTCATTTAAAATTAAAAAATTCTAAATTTTTGTAGATTAACTTTTATAATTTTCTAAACATTCTAACAAAAAATTATTCAAAATTTTTTAAGTTAAAAAACAATTAAATATGTTTTGTTTTAGAATGAATTAAAACTTTTCGTTGAATATTTTATAGAGATTAAAAATTATACTTTTATTTTACAAGAATTAAAATTAAAATAATGAAATTTTAAAAACATATTAAATAAAGTAAATAAATATCCATAAAAGAAACTAAATAAATAATATTCTATTGGGTTTAGATTAGATAAAATACATAATTTTTTTCTTGTAAATCCGAACCAATACAATTTGGTGATAACAGATTGGTTTGACTGGTTGAGTAAAATTATCGGATGCATGTGATATAAAATTTTAAAAAATTTCAAAACAATAAATAATTATATTATTATCTCTTTCGTGAAAAATTCAAAAATTGTGTTAAATTCGACAACTTAAAATGTTAACTCTTAAAATTAATTGAAACACTTTTACATCTAAATATAAAAGTCTTAATTTATACGTTAACAAAAGTTTTTTAAAAATTCATCTTACTTTGCAGATTCACAAATAAAAAATAAAAATTTTGTTCCTTAAACTAAACTATTTTGGATCCACACTTGAACAATTCGAATAAAATATGAGTTGAGTTGGTTTTGGTGAACGAGTTGAATAAATCATTCGAATTCACAACTCTAAACACCCCTAAAATTATCCCTAATTTTTTGTCTCTACTATTTTTTATATGAAAATCCCTACATTTTTGTAATAAAACCCTACATTTGTGAAGGTGGACTAGTTATTACATCTTTCTCACGATAAGTATCGTTTAATGAATGTAATAATTAGAATAAAAAAAATTATTTTATCAAATTGCACTCATCTTAACTATTGGTGCATTTTTCTATTATCATTAATAAAATATAATAATATTTTAAAAATTGTGAACATAATAATAATTGAAGAGTACTATAGAAATAATAATTAAAATTGTATTGAGAATTGAAAAATGACATTTATTTTGAGATAACTTTTTGTTAAAATGACACTCATTATGAGAAGAATATAGTATATTCTAGTAGCAAAAAACTTGTTGAAAGATAATGCGATTTATTTGATCTATTTTTTTAACAATCAGGATATTAAATTACCAAACTAAGTGAGGCTTACATCATCAGATAAAATAAGCTTAAAGAAAGAAAAAGTCTGTCCATAAGAATCCAATCAAAAGATTGGAATGAATTATCTAAATTGACTAGATAATCAGCACATCGATTAGTCTCTTTTAATCTTCATTTAATTTTCTTTTAAAAAAACCTTTTCTCTAAACCGTCCCTCATGAAAACTTCTACCATGAAAATAAAAGAGTTATAAAAAAATGAATCACTATTAATTAAGAGGTATTTGAGAAATAATAACATTAAATATATATAATTAGTTAAGTTTAGCATGAAATAGCTAAAATATCACTAGAAGGGAGGTTGAATAGAGATATTGTAGTTTTTAAAATTTTCTTTTAACTCTGTATCCTCTACGAGAGGATAAAAGTCAGAGGATAGAAATTTGAAACTTTGAGTGATAGTTAAATAAATAAAGAGGAGTTATACTGTTTCACCCAATGTAGGCTACGTCCACTCCTCACAAACTTGTGAATTTTCACTATAGCTCAAAATGACTTGTCCTTTTACGGAACTCTTTTTCAACTGTGTATTTTCTTAGCCTCGTTAGGCTTACAACACTGTATTTTTACTAGCCTCAACAGGCTTACAAAATAACTCAAGTATATATCAACTTGAGGATATACAAGTAGTAATGTGTTTGATTTGTTTTGTGGATCAAATTACAACTTTCTAAGATAAGATAGTGATGTGAAGTTGTATATAACACACTCAATAAAAATGATCCTCAGATCTGTTTAAGTTTGGAAGAGTGTGTATAATGAAGAGAATGGTGATAAGTTTGAATAACTTGGATGTTTTCTCGTAGATGATTCTCTTGATGTTTGAAGATTAATACTACTCTATTTATAATTGCCTTTGGAGTTTCAAGCATGTGGGTTAGCAAAATATAGCTGTTGGGAGACTTTGCTAAGTTTCCTTGGACTTGTCTTTATTTGCAAAACTGCCATTTAACCTTTATCCTCCTGTTAAGTATGCTGAGAGGATGACTGCGGTGGTCTATCCTCGAATCTTGTTTGTATGAGGATGAGACTTTCATTAATTTTGATGTGACTTGTCCTTTTTGGCCTTTTCTTTTCCCAACACTTATAATGTCGTGCCTAATAAGTCAAGGACAACACTTTTTGTACTTTGGTACTTTTACTCTTTTTCTCATGTGTGAGGATGAATAGATAACAGAAGTTCATCCTCTATTCTGCATTGTTTATCCTCTAACCGGAATTCATCCTCTCTTCATGATTGTTTATCCTCTGACGTAGATTCATTCATTCTTTCTTTCATTACTGTTTTATTCTCTGACATAGATTTATCTTCTCTTTCATTATTATTTATCCTCTAACATAGAGGTTATAATTTCATCCATGAGGAAAAGTATTAAGTGACCGTTGGAGACTTGATTAAATGTCCATGGTCATTAATTTGATTTACAAAAGTGCCATGAATGAGGACATGACTTTTACTTTTGACTTTTTCATTTTCCAAAAACGGTAGAGTCTTGCTTTTCAACACTTTTTCGTACTATGATACTTTTGGATTTTTTTCATGTGCGAGGATGAATATTTTACATGAGTTCACCCTCTTTTCTGCTTTGTTCATCCTCTGTCGTACGTTCATCCTCTTTTATGTTTTGATTATCCTCTGACATAGAGGTCATAAAATAATCCTTATACTTTAGCATTGCTTGTCTTTTGACAAATATTCATCTTCTTTTAATTTATGACGTACATTCATCCTCTGAGTGTCTATCCTCCAGTTCAAAGAACATGTTGGATTAAGTCAAAATTTTCTCCTTTTTATCAAGATGATGAGGAACCTGTTTTCAAGGATGTTCATGGATGACCATCATCGGATCTAGATTCTTCATTTAGAAAACTTAACATTTATTTCATAAGGTTTGTTTTCATTAAAACACACATAAAAAAGGTTTTTACTTCAACATAGCATTGAGACCAATTTTTTTTTGTAATATTCAATGTAACTTAATATATTGTTAAAAATTATTGTATTTTATATTAATTATAAAATTTATATTACTTTAAAATAATAGATTTTATTAGATCATATTAATTTGTAATAGTAAAAGTTGATTCTTCTTGATTATAACAGGGTAGCATTATTAAAATTCCCCAATATTTTATTTTTTGATAACAAAATTTCTTAACTTTTTTATACTGAAAAATCTTTAATTTATCAATGTGTTGGTCAAGTATAAAAAACTTACTTCTATAACTTGAGTTTGAATCTTTTGAAATCACCTTTATTAAAAGGTTGAGAACCAAATGTGTAAATCATAATGTGCATGCCATTATGAGTTATAAACACAATTACTGACAGAAGAAACTGGCCATTATGAGGTATAAACACAATTACTGACATAAGAAAGAGTATACAATATCATCTTTCTTTCTTGCATTATCTCTTTACAATTTGAACTTGATACTTTAGGGTTACATAGTTGAGATTTTAGTGTTCGGCAAGTAATAAACATAGTAAAGCTAGTATACTGTAGGTACATCTTCGTAAAAACAGTTTCATGCACTCTAAGGCAAAAATAAAATCATCAAAACATAGTAAAGCTAGTATATATAAACAAAGTAGAAAAAAAAATCACTATGCAATGCTATGTACTGGAATGGACACAGGACGAAAAACAAACCAAAACAAGTTTGGAATTCATTATTTATTAAGAGCATACAAACCATTCCAAATTTAATTTCCCATCACTACAGGTTGAGGTTAGTGAACTCCTATACACACGTTCACCGAAGAGTTGGAATTTCATAATATGTCAAACTTCTAAACTTCTATTTACAAACATTTCATTCTAGGGATGCTGTTCAACCTGCAAGCAAGATAAACAAATATTATTAGGTGTATGACCAAAATGATTTGATGTTTTGTATCTGTACAATGAGAAAATAACAAAGGTTTGATGCGTATTTTTGGCGTTGAAGCAAGTTGTGCTTTATTACTTATGCCAGTCACAATTGTAGCACGATTGCTGATGACTAAACATTGATTTATTCACTCCAAGAGTCATCATTAATCAAGTCTTACACCTTTTATTGTCAAAGAATAAGATAATATTATTGTCAGCAACTCAGCATAGCAGCATTGACATAATGGATGGATTCTCTCTCTCTAAGTTAGACAGGAAACGGGGTAGTGGTTTCTTACCTCGTTCTCCATTTTGAAGGAAATTCTCATTAGTAGTACCCAGGTAGGGACACCTTGGATAGCTTTCCATTATATCTGATAAAAAATAGACCAATCTGTTAGTACTAATATGCATCCATAGTTTGATGCACAAAATTAGAAGCCTGGTAAAAAGATCAAACATGAAGCATGAATTGACTAGCAATTTACTCATCAGGAAACACACTCATTCATGAAGACAGAAAAGCAAGCAAGCACCCAGAAACAGATGCAGTGATGACTCATGAATGGGAAAGAAAACATACCAGAACTCTGAGAAAAATCAGCAGTCAGATCTGAAAGGCTGAGGTTTCTAGAAATCTGCCCCAAAACTCCAAAGGAAGAAATGTCTGGGTCAAGGAGTGCCCCATTCATAGAATGAGAGTTTGAGTCTACACTAGGGAACGATGTAACCGCTGCATTACCAATTGTTGGGCATGTTTCCATGACAGTGCCATCAGGACCAAATATGTAAGGAGGACTACTACCTGAATATCCAGGTTCTGATTTTATCATCCTCCCATTAATTCCTTGTATCAAACCCATACTTGAGCTTTGAGATGAAAGCATGCTTGGTGGGCTGCCAATCCTATTGCCACGAGCAGCCATCTCAGCCATAGCGCGTATACTTGTGTTGAGCGATGACCCTCCATTATTAAACACGTCATGCAGGCTGGAATCAAGAGCATGTCGCATATTCTCTGGCTTCACAGCTGCACTGGCTTGCTCAGCGGCATAGCAAGATGGATTCTGGGGTACTGTTAAGAAAAGAGACCATAAAAATTAACATGCTAATTGATAGAATTTCATCAAAAACTTCAATTTTAATTTTCATGGAGGTAGACTATGGTTATCATTTCAAGAAAAGCAGCTGACGTGCCTGTTGCACACTAGTTTTGAGAATGACATTATTTACCAATGTCTGAAATAAAGCTTAAATGCACTTTGAGTCCCCTTATTTTCATTGATTCACGATTTTAGTCCCCTCATTTCTAAATCCGAAAATATAGTCCCCCGAAATTTTGAATTTTCAGAAAATTTTCTCTATCATTGAATTTTGGGCTTATTTCAGGTAATGTGTCAAGTTGAATAATGAGCTGCCAAGTCACAGGATGATGTGAAAATGTATGTGTGGATCAAATTTTATTATTTTACTTTCCATGTCATTGAAGTATTTTTATAAAAAAATAAAATTTAGAACGAAGAAAATGTAAAACCCTAAAAAAAAATCAGATTTCCAAAAAAATGTGTATTGTCATATCGCCTGGCGACTTGTAAGCTCATTATTCAACTTCATACATCAGCAAAATAAGCCCCAAATTAAGTGATGGGAAGATTTTTCAAAATTTTAAAAACTGGAGGACCATATTTTTGAATTTAGAAATGAGGGACTAAACTCGGGAATCTGTAAAAATAAGGAGACTAAAAGTACATTTAAGCAAAAAATATATTTTAGTAGTCTCCATGGTGAATTGGTCTTTCTTCTCTTCCGAAGAAAGACAATTGTTTTCTCCAATCAAAATCCACCGATTTTGCAGCTCAAAGAGGAAAGGAAAAATAGAAACTACCCATTTAACTTTCTAAGCAATTGGAGCAAAGAAATATCAAAAAGTTATAATAAAATGCACTTGAGAGGGAATTCAATCAACCCGATCACACTCTGCAAAATAGGCAATTTCAACTTTTTAATTAAAATTTCGAGAGACAAGATATCTAGAGGTGTACAAAGGACGAGTTAAGTCGGGTTTGGTGTGTCCCTTACCCGTTCTCAATATTTGATTGGACCAATTTTTATGCCCTAACACGTCCCTTAACCCGACCAAATCAGATTAGTTGCGGGTTCAATAAAGACGGGACGGAATAAGACGAGACCAGGTTGGTCCTAAGACGAGTCACCAACTAGTAATTTTTGAAAAAAAATTTAGAAAAAAATAATAATAAAATAACTCATAGCAAGTCACCCACGGTTAACAGTTGTCAATTCATTCAAAAGTAGTAATTCATAACATTGTCATACAAAATACAAACCATTTAAACAATACTTACTGGACCCGTAGATCTTTCACTAACTAATAGTCTTACTCTGTAATCAAGAGTAGTATCAAACCAACATTGTCTAACAATAACAATAATAATAACAATAATAACGAAGAAAATAATGCAGGGAGGAGAAGAAAAGTGAGCATGGAGGAGAAAGGATGCACGGAAGAGCAAATTTTTTCAAACTCTAAGTAAAGTTAGTGAAGTAAATCAATAATAAGGTAAAATAATTATAAAAAAAAAAACCTTTTATCCTTAATGTATTTTGGTACGGGACGGGTAACCTGGAGGGTGACCCGAACCCGGTCCTTTTTTTACCTCGTCTCTGACTTGTCTTTTTTGTTTGTCCTTGTTTTTTTTTTTTGACTGGGTCAGACCCAATCCATTACTTATGAGTCAAGTTGGGTTCGTGGGACGAACCGGGTCTTGTACACCCTACTATAGTCTATAACCAAGAAACCAATGTTTGAATTGCAGCATAACTAAATTAAATACTTAATTTGAGACAACACAAACAGGAGTGCATAAATTATAAACAGTGCAATTCAAGCTTCCACCAACTTTACTTTTGCAATATTTCATTAATGGTAAGACCTAACTAACTTTCTCCAATTCTATGCAATGTGCTAAGGAAGGGAAGGGGAGGTTTGAGTGTATTAGAAACAAAATCCAAAACCTAATAGAGTGAGACAAGGAACCTGATATGCTCTTTAAAATAACTTTTAAAAGACTGAAAAACAGAAATAATAAGTTCACTGCAAAGGGATTAAAACAATGTCGATGGAAATAATATACTTACACGGAGGAATCCGTGAACCATTAGAGTTAGGTAGTGAAGCAACTGCAGTTGATTGTAGCTGACTTAACTCAGCTTGTTCCTTCAGCAACCTGTTGAACTCAGTTATTTGCTCTTTCAACAGCAACCTTAAATAATAAGCCTTAAAAAATTCTTGATTTTCTTCTTCAAGCTTTTGCCAAACTGAAACAGAAATACACACACACATAAATGTTAGAAAGAGAAAACTAAATCAAGGCTGACAAGGTAATTATTTAATTTTATTAGAAGTTTTAGGAGTTTAGATAAAGAGAGAAAAGAAAAATTGAAGATTTTCAATAGTAATTATGGTTTGATATGACCGATGATATCTTGAACAATGAAATACTAAGCACTAACCCTTATATATACTAATACAAGACTCTACATCCAAATTAAATACGGAAGAAAATCATTATAATCATATAATAATAAGAAAGAAATAAGAAAACTAATTTTAAGCGATCATAATTTTAAGAGATTATAAAAATTTCTAAGGAATAGGGGGCACGTTATCTTCTGATTGTTCAAGAGCTGAAAGTGGTCTAGGAAAGGAGTTTTTACATTCCTATCATTAGTTTGAAGATAGACTCATACTGCCCAAATTTGGCTTGAATACAACCATCTTGGACATCCTTGTTGAAGGAAAATGTAGGAACTCACAACTGAGGATCAAAATGTTGGAAATTAAAGTGTGAATAATGAATTTTCAGTTTCCACATTGGTTACGAATGAGTTAATTGACAAAATGTAAGTGAAAACATCCATATAGTCATTGCCTTTAGGGTGGTCAAGATGTATCCCAGTTTACTATTGTGGTTTGTTGCTTAACTTATTGATAGATATCTCCTAAAGCATGTCATATACCATCTCAGCATCATAGGATTCCATCATAAATACAATACTATCCACAACATATGTAAAGGAAAAGAGACCCTCTAGAAGATTCTATCAACTCCAATGAAAATAAAACTTCTCTAATCTGTCAGTTGCATAAGGCAGTAAAGCATGGGGGAGGGGACGGTTAAAGAAAACGAGTCGAAAAAAAAAATAATGAACAAAAAATTACTACCAAGTTCGGTAAAACCAGGTTCAATTTTTGCTTGAGCTAGCAGAGTTTCCACAACTTCTTTTGGGTTCATATAAAGTTGCAGACATCGTTCTATGAGATTTTGTACCTGGAATAAGGCAAATAAAAACCATGACCAAAATGAGATAAAAACTAGCGAAGAGGAAATTGTAAGGAGATTATATGAAGAATTAGTCAAAGGGGAAAGATTAAAATAGAGGATCATCAAAACTATTCAGTAATAATTTCAATTACAAAATTATACGCTGTAAAATCAAAATAGACAGCAACAGTAGCCAGTAGTCCTGTAAAATAATATCAGTATCAATTAACATATTAACCCAATTGTATTTCTGGGAATCTTTCCTAGTTGTCCTTTGATGTCATTCATTTTTTCATGTATGGAATGTGAAAGTTAAAAAATAGAAGATGTTGAAGAAGGTGAGGCTGGCGGGCTTACCAGTTGAATATCTTCCCGAGAAACACGTCTCACAGATCCGCTTGACATGTCTGTCTGAAGTTCCCAAATGAATTGGACATAATAATAAACATAAAGAATAATTACAAAATGAAATTAACAAGACAGAAAGAGTTTCAATTTTACTCCCCCATGAGAAAAGAGCAAACCACTATTACTATTACTATTACTATTACTATTTGACATCAATTTACAATAGACAGTTATTTGTAATAGAAGTGGAAAGAATAAATAGACAAGTAATAATGTCAAGTAAACAGTAAATAAATAATAAATAGGAAAAAGGAGAGTTAGCAAAGGAAGGAAATTGGTGAAATTCTAGTACAATCACAGAAACAAACAAGAAATGAGAAACAGTAAATAACGGATTTTAACCGATAAGTTCAAGAGAAGTAGATAATCGAATTTGATTTTCACAAAGTAGCTAGCTAGCTACCAAAAATATTAACTAAGCAATATTTGAATCACTAAGTTCAAAGAATTTAAAAAGAAAATTCAGTAAGCATATAGAATTTCTATCGAAACGCAAACAAATTTGATTTCTGAGGTTCTGTTCTCAATTTCGAATAAATACAAGATCAATTGATTCGATGAATTTTATGAATTAGGCTGACCTGAAAGGATTGGAAGTTTTTTGTGAAAGGAAAAGAAGAGCATTGGTTGAAGAGGAAGGAAGATAAGGGTACATGGAACCTATAAATAAAGGTTTCATTCCCTTTGAAAGCTTCTTATGAAAACCTTAGAATTTTCTAACTGGTATTCCGGTTGAGGAGCGTATCCGCTCTTGAGGAGCATGTTCACTCTTGTGTATCTTTTCTTTCAATCAAATAGTTAACTCTTTGGAATCCGATTCTTGGGTTCCTAACAAAACTACAAAAGAGTTGGTAATCCTTTTGTCCTAGAGATAAGTGCCTTCAGAGAAACAAATGCTCTCTTCCCATAACCATCTCAAAGATTCACCCCCGATACCCCATTATCCTATCCTCCACGGCTCCACCCTAAATAACAAACTCAACTTTCTTTCTCCAACTCACTCTCCCTTTTTCCTTGTAAGTGGGCCCTGGACAATTGATCCAATCTGGTTATATGCAGTTTGGTTTGGCTGATTCTATTTTATTTGGTTTTTACACAAACAATATATAAATACTAGCAAACAATAAAATATTTGGTTTGAATTGTATATTCTCAATTTTACAACACTGTTTGTGAGGAACCAAAAAGCATGACTTGCATCCATTTTCAATCAACCAAATGAACTTTCACAACTTGGCCCATTCCTTTTGAAGTTTTTTACAAATTATACAGTGTACCAATCAATATCATATCCCAAAAGTTAACTACACATACACAAATTGGTTAACACACACCTTATTCTACAGAGGTCAACTGAAAAATCAAGATACAATAGTTGCATGGTTCTATACAGATGATACATAATTTCCCAACTCAACCACCAAACAAAACAAAACTCATATTGCATGTCAACTAATGTTCTCTGAATTTCTTTCTAACTACTCATCATCCAATTAAATGGAGTTTCCCCAATTTCTTCTTCTCTGCAATTTCACTTTCAATTTCTCAAACTTATTTCCTCCCTATTTATTTTGCAAGCCAAAGCCTAAGAAACTAAGAAAGCATTAAACATTACGGTGGAAACAAAACCCTAAAAACAAAAAAAAAAAAACAAAAAAGAAAACGGAAAATAAAGAATGGGCAACATACTTTGATTGGATGGAGGAAGTATAATGAGATAATCATAAAAATTATACTACACAAATTTTAACAGTGTTAAAAGAACTACTGGGAGAGAAAAACCCAAAAATGGAGAGGAAGAAGAAAGACAAACCAGTGAGTGTGTCGCGCGATAAGGGAAGTGTGAGTGATGAGTGAGGGATGAGGGACTAAGGGATGGCCGGACTGGCGAAGAAGACTGTCGGACTAGAGTGAGGGTGAGAGACAACTGTCGCTCGAGAAAGAGGCGGGAATGACTGCCCGAGTGTGTCAGAGAAGTGAGCATGAGAGATTAAACTTAAGGAGCTCTATTAGTTTGAAATACAAATTTGAGATTAAAACAAACAGTAAGTGACATAAAACATGAAGTCCATCACCAACTAGAACACACTCGCCAAACGCGAAAAAGCGTCCAAGGAATCGCAAAACACCTCAACAAAATGCACACAGAAGGACTCAACAATGCAATAAACTCAACAATATTCATCGCAGTACTAATTGCAACGGGGGCATTCGCTGCTATATTCACTGTCCCCGGCCAAAGATTTCATTGTCTGCAAGCACGAAATCAGCACAACCATTTAACGCACTAGCGCCAAGAAGCCATCACAAAGCTGAATGAAACGCCTATTCAAAACTCAAACCAATAATTAACATTTAAAAAACACAGTGAACAGTCAAAAATCATCATAATAACTCAAAAAATAAAAACAAGGGACACACACGAATAGTAAACAAGGGACACACAATTATTTAAACGAGGCAAAACCAATATGCATTAACAGAAAAATCCACACAACACTCAAACTATGTTGATTTGGAGCCATTCTTGACAAATAAAATACAAGGGAGACACTATTACTCAGATATTAATTGCAACTTAATTAACCGAAACAACAAACATATTAACATGTCCTAATTAGTTAGCTACAAGCCCTAAACATGTTTTCAAAACCCACCAGCCAACTAGTAACAGGTGAAAACTATAAATCCAATTACAATCCAAATAATGATCAGAAACATATTAACATGTCTTAATTAGTTAGCCGGTCTCAGGTATGATTCATTGAGTTCATACTTATCTTTTCCTGCTTTACTAATCCTTAAAACCTAACAAAACCAACCCCTTTTTGCATCTGAAATCCATCCTAATATAGGCCAAAGCTGAGCCAACTACTCATATCAACAAACACAGAGTAAAAGCCCAAATCCAATCATTGATTCAGACAAAACAAAGAATAAAAATCAGGGATACAAGGTGCTGATTCAGAAGCAATAGAATCCTTGTGACAATATCATTCCCAACATATAAACATATCCACAAGAATATTTCATCACATTCTGTCTGTATAAGAAGACACTCAGAAAACTTCAAAAAAACAAAAAAAAAATCCTTATATATATTTAGAAATAATAATTAGAGAATATAATTAGAGAACCATAGCAAAATCAGAGAATATAGTTAGAGAACCATAGCAAAATCATGGGTCAAGTTTTCAATAGTTCAATAACTTGTATTAAAAATTGTGTATCTCTACTTAATTGGTTTTTTAAGTTACGTTCAAATACATAAGTAATACATATTCTCCTGTCTTACAGAATGTCCTTATGCAAATTCTTTGCAGGGACTCCAGCTGATTGCACTTCTTTGGGAATTTCCAAAGCACTCTTTCCTACGGTAGTTGATCTGGTATGGTACTCATGCATCGCCATTTGAGTTTTTAGTTTTGCATTCTGACAATTACATTGTTGTAATGGACTTTTTTCTTTTCCTTACTCTATCTGCTTCTTGGCTATTTTTCTTAATCACTGAATGCAAGCCATTTTATTTATTTAGGTAGTCTTTGAAAGGTGTTTGTAAAACTTATACGACATAAAGATTTTGTCCCTTATTTGAGCTTCTTCTTGTTTTTTACTTTCATTATTTTGTTTTGAAATTTTATTTTTCTGAGAAATTCCTCATACATAAGATCTGTGAAGAGATAGAAAATCCGTCCAATTGATCAATAGCAAAATCAGAAAAATCATACAACAAAATTAATAGCGAAATCAACAAAATCATCAGCAAAATCCATAGCAAAATCAGCAAAATTAAACTGCTAGAACCAAACCTGTTAGGTAAATGACCTAGAATCAAAATTGCTAAGTAAGAAACAAGAATTATCAGAAAATTACCAGAGAAAGAAACAAACCTGTTTGGAAGAAACACCAAGTTTGATGCAAAATTGTTCTTCTTTACCTAGACTTTATCTTCTGTTCAATTGAAAAAGAACACCGACTTAGGGTTAAAACAACGGCGAAGGAAAGGAGACAAATGGAAATAGAAAAGACAGGAACAAACATTTGCTTTGCTTGACGGAGAAGAAGTTGTCGACGACGCTGAAGTTGGTGTGAGAGAGATGAGTTCGCGCGTGAGGGTGATGAAAATTGTGAAAACAGTTCGTGCGCGAGGGAGATTCTTCCAGAGAGAGTTTTCCTAATATTTTTTTTTTTAACGTAGGAAAAGTTTTTTGTAATAGACTTGTTAGATGGTCTGATATAATATATTTAACAAAATTTATAATAATATCAAATTTGCCACATCATTTTTTTTTTGAAACACTACTAATTTTGCATTACTTTAGAAATTAGATAATGTGTTTTTGTTATATGCAGGTTGGTTTCTGTAATCTTGTTAAAAAGAAAAGGTGGTGGGTATAGTTGGTAATTGTAAAGCCTAGATGGGGTTAAGAAGGGGAACTGTGTAAAGATATCAGCATGTTGCTCTATTGTCTTAGTAATATTAAACATTTTTAAATCCATGACCACATTGACGTAGCTAAAAGTTAACTGGTCTTTGACCCAAAAACAAGTTAACAAGTCTTTTGAAAAATATAATGTTAAGTGTGTTCCTTTTGAAGAATTGTAAATGTAAAATTTATCAAAATGATATTTATTTTATATGCAGTTTTTTATGTAGCTTGGATAAAATAATAGTTGCAGAGTTATTGATATCTAAGAAATCTCACTGGTAATTTTATCAAACAGCAGTAAATAAATATTTATATAAGTTTACAAGTGGATATATTATATACACTTCTATATAATCATATACAAACTTATGACTACATTTTTTTATATAAGATAATTTATTGAGCACTGCTAAATCCACGAAGTAGTATTCACAAGAATGGCAAGAATGTGTATGTATAATGTTCTTAAAAAAAATATAAGTTATTAAGGTCGGTTTTGACAAAATTCATGGGTAATAGTTAGTGATAATCTACTGTTGACAATAATTATGAAACTTGAGTTAAACAATACTGAAACTACTTAGTTTTATACAAAATAATCGACAACAAAACAACATTTGAGAACATACTAAATGTACCCAACACTAATATTGACCAATGACTTAACATGTTCTGCTAGATTGGAGAGGCTTGGATTACACGGATAATAGCACATGAGATGAACCATTCTTGCAGCATTAAGCCATAAATTAGTAAATGATGATTGAAATGGATCTGCGATCTTCATTTATTGGTTGATACATTTCCATTCATTTGAAATCAAGCCGACAACATGCCTTTGTACGTGGTCTGTAGACACATTTTGATGTTCGCTTACGTAAGAATTAAAAAGAATGACTATTTTCATTAGAACATGACATTTAATAATAATGTGATTGATTACACAATTAAACTATTGTTTAACATTTTGTTTTAAAGAATGTAATTAGTAGTTAATTTATAAACTATATTGGCATGTATAATGAGATATCTTGAAAGCAATTTATGAACAATTCTCTATTGTTGAATGTTTAGGTTTGAAGATAAAGAAATAGATAGCAAAATTCTAATTGATTTAAATTTAGGATTTCTTTTTAACTATAAATATTTAATTAAATTAAGGGTAAACCATTATTTAAGTTCTTAAAGGTATAAGACGTTGTCATTTTGCTTTCTAACTCAGCAAAAAAATCAAATTAATCATCGAATAATCAAAATAATATCTGAAAAATGTATCTCACCATCATTAAAGTCCCTTGAAGTTACAACTTCTTGTCAAAAGAGTTTATGACCGTTATAACGTCAAACATTAAACTAACTGACATTTTAATGTTTCAAAGACTAATTTGAATTTTTTTTATTGAGTCGGGGACAAAAATGACACCATAATGATAGTCATGGTAATAACAATACTTCCCACAACCTTACTGAGATTTCTTAAACAAAATTTGGGGTACGTCTTTGCCATCTAGGTTAACTGTACATCCCACATATATTTACACACTTTTACTGGTCAGTCAAAATTGTATTTACTTTTCAATCTCAACAGAAGAACATGGAGGTCTTGACATTTTTATGCAATCTTGGAAGCTTTAGAATGGGGACGTTTCCCTCTGAATCAGGAGTTGAAGATACTTCTGATAAATCATCAAAATTCAGAAACTGTCCCATTTGAGCTGCAGCGTGGTGGGCATAGCATATAGGTGCCACTGAAGAAAAATGGAAGGGGAAATTAATTAAAAAAATTATATTTAAACATTGTCATGCAAAAGAAAATTCTGATGGCATACCAATTGAGGTTGCATTTGTGCTCCTTTGGTTCCTAAAATAAGAAAAAAGCTAGTAAGCAAGGAAATATGGGGGTAGGTCAAACATGATATATAAACAAGAGGTAGAATGCATACACGTAAGACAGCGAATTGATCAAATTTTGCAAGTCATCTGGCGTGAATCCAATTTCGTCAAGCAACACGTGATAATGTACAGGCCTAGATGTTCCCTAATAGAGAAGAAAAGGAACATTAAAGTTTAAACAGGTGAAACATCAACACACTTCAACTGGCTGTGAGATATTTCACTGGTACCATATGCTCTACTAATGCTTGTAAAATCAATATAACAGGAAAAAGAAAAGTGAGGAAACTAGAGAGGAAAACCTACAATTATTCCAGCGTGAGTACACATGTAGAAATCGTAATTTCTTGGATGCACGATTTTTGTGTCGACGATGGTCCCTGTAGAGGAAAATTTATGATAAAATGTTCCCACATGTTTGTATATATACAGGACATGAAAGTAGCATACCAGGAGGAACATTTGCCTGAGCATTAGCTTGAAACAGCTTTGTATGGTGATTCTTCTGTGCCACAATTACAGTGAACTTGGGAACATCAACCTCCTCAAGATGTTCATAGGCCTGTAATTACAACAGTTTATCATCACCCTAGAATTAATCAGCAAAGGATGTCATTTAATAGGGTGGGTGATTCAATTAGGTTCTTCTTTAGATAAATTTTGTTTTAAAAATGCTAGTAAGAAGAAAAGCTATATAGAAGCTTTTAGTTATTTTTTTCGTGCAAAACAATTGAACCCAAAAAAATGCAAGGAACAATGTACAACTAATTTTAAGGTAAGGAGCAACCAATCAGACAATCAAATGGATCAACAAAAAGGGAGGGTTGCACACAACCTTTATTATCTGGTTAAGCTCCATATTCAAAACCTGATTAAATTGTGATTCACCAACTCCATCCCTGAACAAGAAAAGATATCAGAGAGTAAATAAAAATCAAACAAGAGATAAAGGAATTTGAAGCGACTAAAAGTGAGTCCATTTCCAAAAAAAAAATTTAACTTCATAACCATTCATCAAATACCAGCACAACATAAACTAATAGTTAGATTTATCAATAGTTGAATATCATTAGCTTCCTTGAAATCAGAATTAGACACTTAATGTCTGTGTGTATTATTTGTTACTGATTTGATTGAGTAGCAAGTATAATCAAATAAATATCCAAGCACTCGAGGAATACTCCCTTAAAACCTAGCTATCAAGGGAAAAAAAAAATCAAGCCACTTAGAAACTCCATCAAGCATCTCATACTACTCAGTGTGGGACTTAGGCAGCCCATAATACCAAGTCCCTATCATTGCACCACCCTGAGACTCGACATTTCGGCATTGGCATTGTAGAACATTTTACTCGGTCTTTGCTAGTTGCACTGGATGATTCCCTATAACTCTCTTAAGGTGGGAAAGTTAGAACACCGGATGCTGTTTAGCTGTTTCTAGCACCAATAGCTTATAAGCCATCACCTCACCAAATGTGATAACTAGAGATTTTACACACTAATTAACCCACATATTTAGCACATAACACCCCCATTTAATTTTAGTTGATTGGGGCTTAGCCTTGTTTTAGATAACTGCACATGTAACAATGGAAACCTGTTTTTTGTGTTTTCCCTATTTCTTAAACAGATTTTACGAAACAGGAAACAATGGACAGTATTACAAATACAAATTATTAATAGGAAACTAAAACAGATAACTTTTCTCAAACCATATATGCCCTTAATTTAGAACATCTCTCGCATAATTAACCCACAACATCTCTCGCATAATTAACCCACAACATTGCAAAATGTTCTCAAATGAAAAAAGTGGAGAAGAAACTTCAACTATTTCCGCGTAATAAATACAAATATTTTACCATGCATTGATGTTTTCTTGATATTGTAATAGACATAATCAAAAATATCCTAGTTACATAACATCTGACCAACAAACAGTTAGTTCACCTAAAAAACATACATGACTGGGTATCTAACAAACGTAACAGTGATAGAATGAAACCTGAAGAGAATAATTTGAGTAGGTTTGCGTCCATTACTTGAACTATAGAAATCTAGAAGCAATTCCCTGCAAGGAAATATCACTTAAATTTTCAATATGTCTCCATACATGTACACATCACATCTACAGTGCTCATGTGTGTTGCAGTCTGCAGAACTTCTAGAATACTATAGCATAATTATGTTAACTTCTAGAACATTCCAACTTGTGATTGTTCTTAGATAAATGTCAAATAGTTAGGGATACGTAAGATTCTGTTGAGTCACATAAGTGGATTGCTAAACAAGCTGAAACTCAGGTATAAACACTGCTGTAGAATATACACTCTACACACAAAAGTTACTAAGTTAGAAATCAATTTCAAAAAGCATTAAATTTTCACTTTCAATTTCTCTCAATTTCATTAAAATCTTAGTTTCTATCACGGTATCTAGAGTTTGATATAGCTCATAGCCACGGTTTAAAATTTGCAGGGAATTGGGAGGACTCTAGTTTCATACACATATTAATTGCATATTAATCACAATGTAGTAAAATATAGTGCATAGGAAGCAACTACCCCGTTACATATTAATCGCATCAGTTATACATTTTACTAAAAACAGTCAAATAGTTAAAAAGAATTAAAATTACAAGAGAAATGATATTAAAAAATGGCTTGGTTTGCAAGTTTCAAAATGTTGAGCATTATATCTAGACATGAGATCTTAAATTGGCTAGTTCAAAATTAGATGAAATTTGGGATACTTTTTTTGTTTGCATTTTCCACTAATAAATACAAAACAGCGATAGTTCAATATATTTACTCAATCAAACCTGATAATGCCATCATCATTCCCATTATCCAAAGGTTTGAATAGAGCATCAATCATCTCTGCCTTAGGTGACTGTGTTCTCACAGATGCTCTATACCTTGAAATTAGAGGCCAACATCGAGATCCAACAACCTTCAATCCAACATTATAAATCAGAATATGCTGTAGAGATGACCAAAAAACAAAACACCTTGTGGTGCAAGGCCAATATAGCATTGTGATTGTTTGTTTACAACAAAAATAGGGGGAAAAAAACAAAACACGAATAGGCTTACAGCTACTATTGATAGAATATCTGATTGGCCAGGGGAACCATGAGAGACATCCATCCCTAAAATCATTGTTGGGGTATCTTTAATCAAGGGAAGATGCCCAGAATGCTCTAGTGCCAGCAAAGAATTTATTCCTCCAAGCTTATATGAGAATATAAGTACAATTTTTTTAAAATTATGCATAATATTATCCAGTCAAATTAAGCTAGATGCTATGCATTTAAATATATCATGGTTGTAAACAGTTAGCAAATAATTCCAAAAACTTCTTATCAACCTATAAGCTTTAAGACCATAAATCAAAATAATTTAAGGGTCAAACATCTATTAAGGTACTGTGGAATCACAATGGCATCCCTTGATTCAAAGACTTCTATATTAGATCTTTACCAAAACATAAAGAACTCGTGGATATGCAACCTCTCTTGTGCGGTCAAAGGAAACACTATCCTTATCTTAGACCATTAGATCTCCTCCTAATCCATGATAATTCTAAAACCCTTTTTACGGTTGCTCATTCACCTCCTGTGTTTGTTCACTCGCCCCCAAAATACTCTACTGGAAGCTAAGATCTGGTAGTGCATTTTACTCAATTTTATACTACCGAAAGTTAGGATCTTATAAAAAGTCAAAAAAATGAACAAACATGGGGGGTTGGATGAGCAATAACCAACATTTTTAGGGATACAGGTGACAGTAAAATAGTACTATTACAACATAAGAATCGTCTCATTCAAGTCATACTTGAACTTATATACGTTATATTTATATAGCTCCTTCAAAATCGTGGCTTCAAGACTGTTTCTTATTCCATCAAACCACGTCAAAAAAGACGGAGTTAGAAATAAGAAAACAATTTTTAAAACATTAGGAGTAACAAAAGCATTTGCCATGGTTTGAATAAAAAGAAAGTCTTAGCTTATGAGGTTAAAAAATTTCAAGATATTGTTGCTAAAGATCATTCTTACGACAAAGTAAACTGACCTTAAAACAACAGTTGGAATAAGAGGCATTGCATCATCGAAAGGAGAAAAAGAGGATCCTGTAGATAACCCCCAAAGCTAGAGTCACAACTTATTTACAAAATCACTATTCCTAGATATGCTAAGTTATAAAAATATATTGAAAAAAAAATGTTAGCTAGCATTCTCAATACAATAATAATGAGTGATGGAACTTTCAATATGTACAAGTACAAATGCCTCGACACTGTCGAGGGTCGACAGACCCGACACTTTCTATTTTCTAACTTTTACTCAAATCTTATTATAGTCAATAGTCTAGCATAGACCATGATCTCCATCGTAATATGGTTACAGGAAGGTTGGCACTCATTCCCTTTTTCCGGATCAAAACTTCATGCCAGCCTTTACTTAACTTAGGATAATTGTTTTCTTCTTCACTTTAAAACTACCAAGGTTGCTTTTGTTCTCCATCCAAACCATTTTGAATTGGAAAAGGTCCTGCAGTCCAAAATTCTCCAATCTTGTTGGCAAACAAATTGTTTTCGTGGTCATAATCCTCAGCTTCAAAATCCAAGTCTTCAAATATATCCTCAAAACCATCATCATAACCATCTTCAAAATTATCCATCCCAATATCGTCATCATAATCAATGTCACTGTCATCATGATTTTGATTAACATCACTCAAGCTGCCAATACCTTTATCCATCCTAGCTTTCCTTCTATCTCTTCTCATTCTTTTGGACTCCCTCGCCAAGTCCATCCATTTATCTTGTAAGGATAAAATCTCATCCTTCTCCAATAAGTCACCCGTCTCATCAAACCCCTCCACCAGGAAAATTGAGTCCCTTTGCCCTTTCATACTCGTATAAAATAATTCTGGATGCCTCACGATCATTCTTCTCAACTTGTTTGGGAGGCCAAACTCCTTTCTGAAATGGGTCAAGTGGTCTATTAAAGTTCTCTTTTCAATCGTCATTCCAAGAACCTCTCTTATAACAGCACAACATCTCTTTTCTGCCACAATCGATTCCTTGGCAAAACTCTCAGCGGGGTTAGTATAGGGGCACACTTCTGGCACTTCTTCAAACTTGAGCAAGAAATCCTGGTGAGTCCTCTTCAAATTAAGCCCCTTCCGAAGTCTCAATTGTTTGAACTTCAAAGGTCGGTCAACTATTAAATCAAGAGATTGGAACACCGGAGGTGGTAAAGGCTTTGCCAAGTTGCTATCCCATGATACAAGCTCAAGTGCACAGCCATAGGAAGTGTCCACGACCTTGAATTTGTTTGGGTGGTCATTGCACAACCGGGATCTGAAATTAGGAGGCAGACCAAGATCAGGAGCTAGGTGAACCAATTTTGACAATAGTAACCGATGGTAAGAAGATAACATAAGAAGTTTATGGAGTTTGTTTGCCAAAATTGTTGAAATTGAAGATTGAAGACTCAATTCCTCAGCTGCAAGGGTGGCTGCAGCCGGAGTTAAACGAACACAGAGTTGAGGATATAACTTTGTTGCATTGAGAGGTATGGGTGGCCATGGGATAGTAAATGGTTCGAAAATGGATGGATATCGATGGATCATAGCAAGTATGGAATGAGGCTTATGAAGCGAAAGATAAGCCCTACATTTGGACAAAATGTGAATTGGAAGATAATGTTTTGGTTTAGAAAGAAGCAAAGTTTTCAGCTTTTGAACAAACCGGATTCTATTCTTCATGATAACATGTCTATCAAGAGTGCGGTCACGTACAATTTTAAGAGAAGAACAACAAATTGAACCAGAGACATTTTTCAGGTTAAATGTTTTAGGTTTTCTATTGATAGAAAAGGATGAAAGTGTTGTCCCAGGAAGAAAGGTGGAACTTAGGGAAGTTGCAGGTCCATTATTGCTGACAAAGAAAGGATTACACAAAGCCATTTTTAAGGCTTCAATTTCCCTCTCTCTTAATTTTTCTTTACTCTCTTCAATAGCAGATTGTTGACAATGGGAAGGAACGACGAGGTCAACAATCTTCATATCTCACATCCATTTTTTTCCTCAAACCACAAATCATCCCCATCAAACAAAACGACGTTTTCATCTTAAACTCGATACCAAACCACAATATTCCTATTATTTCTACTCTATTGTAAACGTCAAACATTAACGGTAATTCTCTCAAGTTTATTTTTTTCTCTTTGTAGTGTTTCTATTGTAAATGTTAAATATTAATTTTTCTAAGTTTATTTTTCTCTTTGTAGTGTTCGACAATAAACCACCTCTCTATACCAAACCAAAACTCAAATCTTAGTTAAAGAAATAGATCTCGGACAAAACTCAAATTTTCTTCTCTCATATTTTTCTTTTTCTTTCAAATCTAAGATATACTCAAATATGATAAATAAATCTAAAATAAAAAAATAAAGTTTTTTATTTATCACTCTCTACTTATATCTGTCACCCCTCTAATATATTTAAAGAGACTATTTTATCATTTTTACTGTCTATAAAAAGTTAGTTTTTTTTTTTACTCACACATTTGAAACTTTAACAAAAATTATTAGAAAATTTTCATATTTTTGAAACTTTGGTTGATAATAAAATTTTCGAAATACAAAATGAGTTTACTTTCAAAAGTTTGAATTAATTTATAATTTTCAAAATATAATTTGTTGTATTTATAAAATATTTTCGAAGCTTTTACCTTTAACAAAAGTTTTCAAATGCAAAGATTCAGAACTTTCAAATTTTTAAAATATTAAATTTTTCAAAAATTTCGAAAACCAAATTTTAAAAACGTAATTTTACATTTCGAAACTTTTGAAAAAAAATATAAGTTTTGAAAATTTGAAATTTTACCTAAATTTTCAAAATGAATTTTGTTTCAAAATAGTTACATTAATTTTTTTAGAATTTCTTGTTTCGAAAATATTAATTAATTTTCCTATTTATGGAATTTTCCATTTCAGAAATTTCGTATTGTTTGAAATTTTCGAATAAAAAAAATTGAAAAACTGGAAATTACGTTTCTAATGTTTCAAATTACTCAAAAAATTTCGAAAAATTTGAATTAATTTGAAATTTTCAAACCTACCTTAAACAAAAGTTTCAAAACTTTCAAAAATTCGAAACATGATTTTTTTGTGAAAGGTAAATCTTGTTTTGACATAATTTTTTTTGAAATTTCCTATTTCGCATATTTCCTAATATATTTCGAAAATATCTAAATTTCTGAAATTTCTTTTTTCGAAAATTTCCTATTTTTATATAAAGTAAAAGATGTAAAATAATCTCTTTAAGTATATTAAGGGGGTGGGAGGTATAGGTGAATGGTGGCAAGTAGAAATCTCAAAGAAGAAATGAAGGAGATAAAAACACTAATTGAGATCCATCTGTCTCTATTTTTGTTTTTGGATTTCTTTAGAAATTAAAAATCAAGAAAAACAACCTAAAAAATATAACGAAAAAATCTCTGATAGTAATTCTATTTTTGTGGATTGTTTTCTCTACTTTTTTAGTCAAAGTTTGATATTTTTTTTAGATTTTGTTCCAAGACCAATTTTCTCTAACGTTGATATTAAATCTATTTTAAATTGATGGTGTATTGACTATGTGTTAATCCTCAAGAGAGATAAATACTTATTAATATAAATATATGATATGATTAATTGTGATATGTTGATCATAATTAGTGAATATCTAACATGATTAATAAATTTTGTTTAAGCGATAAAAATTGATCGTTATGAAGTGTTCATGTGTTATATTTTTTAAAATGGATGTTCATGTTGAATATATTAGTAATTATTTTTAAGTCACAGTAAGTAATGTGATATGTATTGATTACTACCCTAAAGATATGATTAAGGCCAACAGATATTAAGGTCGATCTACTATGAATCGTGAGCGAAATAGTGTTTGAAGTTAACCATTAGAATAGAGTAGTTATCAAGTTAATAGTCAATTTCAAAACCTCTATTTTTAGTTCGAAGATGAATGCTAAGGACATTATTCATTCAAAACTCATTGTAACATTCACTCTCTTATTATATAAAATTATATATGCATCTCACACTTTAAATATAAATCCCAAATTAATATAGGTCTCAGTTTAAATATAAATCCCAAATTAATATAGGTCTCACACCTTAAATATAAATCCCACGTAATGCGATGAGACACATAATTTTAATCAAATAAGAGAGTAAATTTTAGAATATAAGTGATGAAAAAGAGTTTTTTAGTAACACTCCCCTAATATGCAAGCAAAATCAGACACTACCATCGAGTTTAGGAAGTCCAAAAAATCTCATGCTACTAAATTTAGCAGCCGGATCTAACCACAAGGCTTTTTATTTTCATTTCATAATTTCACTTTTAATTACAAAATTGTCACCTTATTTTCAATTTATTTTTTGATTCAAAATAAGTTATTTTTACTGCTCCTTGTACAAGTCATTGAATACGAAAAACAGATCGAAGCAATATTGTAATTAAAAAAATAATCTCAAACCAAACAGACCCTAAGAAACACATTCAAAGGTTAACCCATCTTTAAAGTAGTAAGCATAAGGCATAAGCCAATTCAGTCTCAGACTAAAAACTACAAAATTCTCTTGTCAGCACTACCTCACAAAACCAACACTCTTTTAAGAATATAGATATAGCATAAATATATTGTACACTAAGGCAGGGTAGGAAAGAGCCCCCACAATAATTAAAGAAAATAACATCACAGAATCACAGTGATCTACCTTTTTATGATATAGATCATAGTGTGATGGTAAAATAGAAGTATATGCTACAAAATCTTTCCATTTGAACAATATAAAGCAATTCGCAACATCAAAAGCCGCTGTGGAGAATGGGCTGCCAACCAAAAATTACCATTTCATGCCACAGATATAAGGCAAAATTCCCATTCTTACATTTAGTGAAAAAAGAGGCAGGTGATTTATGATTAATCTTTCCACATATCTGCAAACTCATCAGGCTCCAGAGGATTGGACATCTCATGCATTTTCCTCCTTGTCTTTGCTTTGACCTTCTTTGCAAACTTTCCAGCCTTTTTCTTCTTCTGCAGAGCTCGAATCTACAACAACCAACATAAAAAGGGTAAGAACACAAACATGATGAAGTTTCCATTTCCAGTAGAAGCGTTGAGAACATGTTGATCAGTACCTGGTTTGGCGACACGTAGAATGGATTCTCATATAAAGTTGGGCCTCCAAAACTGCCACCAAATATTTTAATTGGGTTCAAGCAGAACCGTGGACCAACCTACACAAGTAGTTTGCACACATAGGTTAGAGGAATTTTAGGAATTAATAGATCATAATATGTTAAATCAATAAGCCAATTTGCAGACCTCAATCAATGTCATTTTATCAAGGCCTCCTCGAGGTAATTTGTCTGACTCATTATGAGGAACAGAGATCTGCATGGGAATAAGGAAGTGGTTTTCGTACACATAACATTGCTTAGTAAAAATCAATGAAACACATGAAGCAAAAAATGAGACAAGCATTGAGCATCCATATTCGCAAGAATGCAAGTGTACTAACACTTATTTGTTTTAGAAGTGGAGTGATGTTGAAAACAACAAACCAACAGATTTTAAACTCTAAACTAATGCACATTTGAAAAGGATGCTATGCCAATTATTTAGAACTTGTGAAAATGCAAACACAAACCTGATAATTTCGGAACCATATATGGTCATCAACTATGGAGAAAACGAAAACGTGATCATGGAAAGGCTTAGCCTTTCTATGGTCCTTTGGTGTTTCAAATATCTGAATGAAGCAAAGGAAGGGTGTGTCAGCAATAATCAAAATTGTGTATACTTCTACTATTCTAATATCGCAGAAAAACACACACATACAATCTACTGGCCCTACTCAAATACATAACTCAGGTACAAGTTCCAAAATAAGAGAACATTGTGGACAGGAATAACTGCTTAGTACACATCCGACTCAATTTAAACTATGCCAACAGCAAAAGCTGACAAACAAAATATTAATAGAGTTTGAGGTCAACAGTGACAGGTAAAGAAACTCTTAAGCAGATATATGACAACTGCACTATAAGATCACACATATATTAGAAAAGGGCACATAAAACAATTTTTAATCATACTGGCAATACATACACAACACATCACCACAAAGCACCAAACTAAGAATAAGATGGTATTATATTGAAATAACCTTCACTTTTGAATCCAAATCCAAAACAAGACAAAGAAGAGTAATCAAACCAAATACCTGTATCAGCATCTCCTTCAACAGCTTCCAGTGTGCATCTTTTTCAAAGTTTGTTGAAAACGTCAAAAGAGGGCGGGATCCTTTTAGGTGGTTCCCAGTTAGCTTCAATTCCTCCATTGTGTGCACTGGAAAGCAGTGAAGGTGAGAGAGAAACTAGTTAAATGGCCTCAGAAAGAAAGAGAATAAATCATAATTCAAAAAGAAGAGTGAAGAACTAGAATAACAAGGAAATTAGATTTTATAGTAACCATAAATAACAATCGGATGAGAATATTACCAGCACTAACTAAAAATTTTACAGATGGGCCATTGGGGCATTTTGCCATCCAGAGATAAAGATCTTTTGCCTTCCTGCACTGAAATTCATATAAACAAGAGGGAAAGATAAGACAGTTATCCAAATGTCACAAGTGACTAGACTAGACTGGGGCATGATTAAGAACTGGAGCCCAAACTCAAAATTAAGTGGAAAACGTTGTCCCAATCATCAGATTTCAAATTAAATAAACTGCTTAAATACATAGAAAATCCAATTATGGGAGGGGAAACTAAAGAGTGGAGGTATGCTATACTTTAAAATTTAATATGGAAAAAACAAAATTCCATAAATTATAAAAGAACCAGATGTGTAATCCATCACAAAAAGAAAACAAAGATGATATGGGTTTGAAACTAACCAACAATAATGTATTACATTAACAACATTATCATTGGTAACAAATAGAATAATTAGTAACCCCGTAAACAGGCAGTAAATTTTCTAACTCAACAGCAACAGCATAGCTCATTATAATAATGCATAGTTAGCACTGATAAAAACCTTGCCACAGAAAAAAATTTAAAAAGAATACCTCAAAAAATAAACAAGATGAACAGTTTTTGAGCTCAACAAGCTCGTTCAAGGTAGCACCTTTAGTTTCTTTTGATTCAACCTTGTTATCCTTCTTGCAATGAGGCAGAAGCGATACTAAGTTCAACATCAAATGTCGGTACCTATAGGTTCATCAAAAACTCCACCACATCAATACCATATTCTAAAACTAACCTACAATAAAAAGCAAAAACTTCTTTGTGCTTAATTCCAACAACCATAAAGCCTTTTAATGTACGCAATATAAACAAATCCATACTCAAAACTAGCATCATCATTATCCTTAAAACAAACATAGACATAAACAATAAATAATGTTACTAAAACAAAATATATTAGGGTTTGTGGTTTATACCTGTAAATAATACGTCTAGAGCAAGTGACCAAAACTTTCTCTTTGTTCCTAAATACAGGTGAATGTGAATCCTCATTATCCTTAACCTCAGTTTCATTCTTATCCTTCCATCCTAAAAGTGTCCTAACTGGTCTTTCTGGAGCAGCATCATCTTTTTTAGGGACTGCCACAGCTTCAGCCTTTTCACTACGCTTTCTCTTCTTTCCCATATTTTTCAGCTAGAAATCTATCCCATCACATAACAAATTGAAAAAGATTTAATTCATATACAAAGTGCAATTTTATTTTAGGCTACCAATAAATTATAACGTCAGAACATTAGAAATGTTTCACTTTAATCATAACTACTACTTCTAAAGTGGCACATATATTATAGTAAAACTTTAGTATTCTAATTCTAAAGTCACACAGTACATACAAATTAAACTTTATTGAAAATTCCAATTAATGATATTAAAACAAATACTACTAATATATTAATATGATCCATTAGGTTTCTTCGGTTCAGAGAACAAACTCAATGCCTATGCACAAAATACAGAGGCACTGATAAGGTGGCAGTAGAAGAACAAAAAATGCACGAAAGCAAGGAAACGAAATACGAGAGAGAGAGAGAGAGAGAGAGAGAGAGAGAGAGAGTGACGGTGCCTGAGTGTTTGCAGAAGGATGAGAGGAAGAACCGTTGGTGGATAATCGCCGGCAGTGACGGCGATGATTGATTGTGGCAAAGAGAGCAAAGGGTTTTCACCTTTCGTTATTGGAATGTTGAGTCGTATATGGGCCAAGTTTAACTGGGCTTATAAAAAGCCTGCTTCTAGGTTTTTTTTTTACTTTTCTAACTTACCCTTCTTCCCTACACCCGCCGTATTTCATCACTCTCTTTTTTCTCGAAATGATTAAAGTCTTTAAGGATTTCGATTTTTGAGGGAAAAAATTCTTGATGTTTTTAAAAGACTAAAATAAATTTTTGAGAAATAGTTAAAAATTTAAATATAAAATTTTACAAATTATATAATTATAATAACAATATTATTTTACGTCTTTTTTTTGCAAGAAAAAAATATAATAATCTATAATTATTGTAAAAAATCAAAACACTTAGCACAACTTATTTTTCATGTTTTCTATGTTTATTTTATACTTCAACTAATAAATATAGATCTTAATTAATTCAATCTTAAACCAGAATTCCAATAAAAAATAATTTTGTTTGAAAGGAAGGGCATTTAGGTAATTTAAACTTTTCCAAGATCTCGTTTAGCATAAGCGGCAATAAGCAGAACAGTGAGTGTTGAGAAAGAGCAAGTAACTAACCACAACGGTGTGTCACCATGGAACCGGAGGTAAGCATCGAAGGATCATCAATGATCCAAGTAGCAGTAGTTCCGATCGGAACAGTACCACCAAACGTACTGCGAGACTATTACTCTATGCTACTCCCGCTACATACGATCCCTCTCTCCGCAATCAGTTCCTTCTACACCGAACACCAGAAATCGCCATTCGCGCATCAACCATGGGATTCCGGTTCGCTCCGGTTTAAATTCGTCCTCGGCGGCGCTACTCCAAGTCCATGGGAGGATTTTCAATCTTACCGCAAAAACCTTGCTGTTCTCGGCATTGTTCACTGTCCTTCCTCGCCGGATCTCGATGCTGTCATCGATCAATTCTCTAATTCTTGCAAATCTTACTCTTCCTCGCTTGTTGATCGTTGCTTCGCCTTTTACCCTAACGATTCTCAGGTACTTCCATTTTCATTTGCATTTTCTCTATTTTTGGCAATTTCGCACACAAACGGATCAAAAAATGGAAACATTATTCATAATTTCGTAGAGTTCTTATTTTTATTTATTGGAAATTTCGTAAAGAAATGGAAAGGATAAGAAAAATTCTTATAGTTTCTTTTTTGGAAATTTCGGTAAGAAATGGATAGAAAAACAAACATTCTTATTGGTTTTGTTGTTTTTTATTGTAGCTTGAGGATGGAAGTAAGCGGGATGGAAATTTAAGGTTGTTTCCTCCGGCAGATCGTTCGACGTTAGAGTTTCACTTGAACACTATGATGCAAGAAGTAGCTGCTTCGTTGCTTATGGAGTTTGAGAAATGGGTGCTTCAAGCGGAATCTTCTGGAACTATTCTCAAGACGCCTTTGGATTCTCAAGCTAGTCTCAGCTCAGAGGAGGTGTTCATGTTTTAGGTGTCATGAATCATGATTATTATTGTTATTGTTTTAATTTTGGTGGTGTTATGATGTGGATTTTGATTTTTGGTTATGTCTTTTTATTGTGGTTAAGTTCAATTTGATTGATCTTTGAGTGTGGAATGCAGGTTATCAAAGCCAAAAAGAGGAGACTTGGGCGTGCTCAGAAGACCATTGGGGATTATTGCTTGCTTGCAGGTTCTCCTGTTGATGCCAATGCTCATTATTCTACCGCATTGGAACTTGCCAGGTTGACTGGGGATTACTTTTGGTATGCCGGAGCATTGGAGGGTAGCGTTTGTGCCTTGCTGGTATAATTCCTTTTTTACATTCTTGGATTGATTTAAATCTAATAGTATTAGTTTTTAAAATAATAATTTTAAGATTGTGGCCTATATGGTTAGCAATCCACATGTGTTGTGTTTTTCATTGGACTTAGTGAAATACTGGGAGGGTACATATATCCTCTTATTCATTATGGGTTTTGTGAACCCCATTGTGATTGCATCCAAAGTGCGTATTTGGAATCATGGTGGAGACTTTTTTACTCTCTTATCAAATGTGATTTTAGTAATTATCTAGATGTGTAGTTACAGTCAATCAAGATTGGTTTTGCTTCCAATCATTTGTTTGACTAGAACTGATAAAAAGTAACTTTTGCATTATTTTAAAATGGCAAATGCTAAGTGGCGAAATGGCAAAAATAACTTTTAAAATTATAAATTTACGCCAAGTTTCACTTCACTTTATTCTCCCCTAGTGTGTGCTCCAATAAAGCAAGACTGTGGTTCTTAAAAGGGAAATGTTATATGTCCATACGACTATCATATGAATCTTGTCTTAATTTTTTATTTTGCTCTAGAATGTGGTTATAGACCTAGTGTAAGGCATTAAGCGCATGAAATTAGGCCGAAATTAGTTGAACTTGGAATGTTGCATGCCATATATAATTTGGCTATTGATTCATTTTATAAACAATTTTCTGGCATTGCATGGTATCTGCAGTATAAATATTTTAGTATTTTCTATAAAATGGGAATACCAGCAGTGCGTGGTACGCGAGTATAGATGTGAGACCATGACTGTCCTGAAAAGTGAACAGTGATTCTTATCTACATTCGCATCTCTATTTATTTATTTGTTTATTTATTTCTTTTCATTTTTATGGTTTCAGATCGACCGTATGGGACAGAAAGATTCAGTCTTGGAGGATGAAGTTAGATATCGTTATAATAGTGTCATCTTGAATTACAAGAAGTCACAAGATAACACTCAGCGGTAAGAAGTTATGCTTTGAGCCTTCACTAATCGATCTCTTTGATGCCTATTTCTTAACTGTGCTTTCCCTAATTATATTACTCGTTTGTGTTAGAATGCATGCTGACTATTCCAATTTATATTTGTCAATCTATGTGTTTATCATTTCTTATGTGCAGAGTTTCTCCCATAACATTTGAACTTGAAGCTACTTTGAAATTAGCAAGGTTCCTTTGCAGGTACGTTATTTGCTGTGCTTTACAATATGACAAATGGTGCTATGTTAATGCCCGCTATGAATATGTAGTGCAGTTAAAATTTGTATTCTTGAAGGTATGCACCATGTCTGAGCCATTATGAATTTTGCAGTACAATTGTTTAACTTTTCGACGTTAGACCAGCATTTCAGTTGAATGATGCTTCATGAATTTTTTAAGGGTTAAATAAGTTTTTGGTCCCTATAAATGTCTCATTCGTTTTTGGTCCCTCTAAAATTTTCCTTCAAACAATGGTCCTTCAAAACTTTTCCGTCACCAATTTGGTCCCTACAGTTGAACTAATGTGACAGTTGCATACGTGGCAAGGTCCATGTGTCACTTTTTAACTGATGTCAGTGATGTGGCATCACAAAGTTATTAATTAATATTTTAATTATTAAATAATGACTTTGAGGCCAAAATTCCCAACTCTGAAATCATTAAATCCCTAATTTCTTATTATCATCTTCACCCATCATGAAGATTGGGGATGGCAGATTATCCATAAGATCAATCATCTGCATCCATCATATAAGATATCATACATCCTGCATTATTCATAAGCTTCAGCGCCATAGTCTCCATCGTCACGTTAATCTTAATTTCAGGTTCTTTGACATTGTATTGTGTGAAAGCTAGAACAATGATTATGACTACAAATAATAAAACCAGTTCATCGGCACCGACTGATACACATTTTTAGGCGAATTTTGACATTCATATATGTGTTCTTGTTTATTTTCTGCAATCGGGCTGCTGAAATGAGTGGATAATGATATGAAATTAGGTGCTAAGTGTTTAAACCGCTCCCTCTGTGTATGAGCCATGTTTGATTTTTGGCAGCATGATTGGATTTTTTGCTTGATATGTCCAACTGTGGACACTCTTCAGATCTCTCCTCATTTGCATCTTTCTTTGAGGTCCATTGTGGATGGAGATGATGTTATGGGTTTGATCTTATTATGAATGATGAGTTCTCGATGAATGAAGATGATAATACTATGGGTTTGATGGAAGATTTTAGGTTTTAGTTATATTAATTAATTAAATTTATTTAATTAATCTCCACTAAATAATAATAATAACAATATCACAAATCTGTATTTTTTTTTATTTAAAATAAAAATTAGTAGTTATTATTAATATAACAATTCGGTCAATTAAAAATTGTCTTGTGTCAAGCCACGTCAGTGACTGTGAAGAGGAATTAACTACGTTCAGTTATGGAAAACTTTAGAGGGACCATCATTCAATGAAAAATTTTAGGACTAAAAATGAAAGTTACGTTATTTAGAGGGACCAAAAACTTATTAGTCCATGTTTTAAATTGCATGCTTCTTTTTAATAAAAAAAATTGTATTATACATCTGAGATTTGGAATATCTATACTTACTAGTATGTTAATAAGAGGAATTTGAGGTGTATACTATCAAGCAATGTGTTTAACTTTCTTCCATTATTTTTAAAAACTGTCTGAATTCTATCAATCAACAGGAGAGAGCTGGCCAAGGAGGTGGTGGAGTTGTTAACCACTGCGGCAGATGGTGCTAAATCTTTAATTGATGCAAGTGATAGACTCATATTATACATTGAAATAGCTCGTTTGTACGGAAGTCTTGGATACCAGAGAAAAGCTGCTTTCTTTTCAAGGCAGGTTGCTCAGTTATATTTGCAGCAAGAAAATAGGCTGGCTGCAATTAGTGCTATGCAAGTTTTGGCAATGACTACCAAAGCTTATCATGTTCAAAGTAGATCGTCAATCTCCGATCATTCTATTCACAATGTGAGTTTACAAAATACATATTAGTAAACTTTTCCAGTTATAAAATTGTAATTTAAACTGTTGCTTCTTCACAGAAGGGAATTGGATCAAATAATGCTGATGGTGGCAAAATATATCACCAATCAGTTGTCTCATTGTTTGAGTCTCAATGGAGTACCATCCAGATGGTTGTATTAAGAGAAATTCTGCTCTCTGCAGTTCGTGCCGGAGATCCTCTTACTGCGTGGAGTGCGGCGGCACGACTACTTAGGTCCTACTATCCACTAATAACTCCTGCTGGGCAAAATGGCCTTGCTAATGCACTTTCAAATTCATCTGAGCGGCTACCACCAGGGACTCGTTGTGCCGATCCTGCTTTACCTTTTATAAGGTATTTACTGGGTTAAAGAATTTTTTCCTGCAACTCATCACGATCAAGTCATATTCCTTCATCTTTCCTTTTGGGTCATCAAGTTTTTCAAATGCTAATTTGGTCAATTGCATTTATTTTGGAGAGCTAATACAAGAAGCAATTTAATTATTAACTTTCAGGTTGCATTCCTTTCCTGTCCACCCAACACAAATGGACATCGTAAAACGTAATCCTGCTAGAGAAGACTGGTGGGTGGGTTCTGCTCCTTCAGGCCCTTTCATTTACACGCCATTTAGTAAAGGAGATCCAAATAATATCAAGAAGCAAGAGCTTATTTGGATTGTTGGAGAACCTATCCAGGTTTTGGTGGAATTGGCAAACCCATGTGGCTTTGATTTAAGAGTCGATAGCATCTACCTGTCTGTGCATTCAGGAAATTTTGATGCTTTCCCTGTGAGTATAAGCCTTCTACCAAATTCTTCAAAAGTGGTTACCTTATCTGGCATTCCAACATCAGTGGGGCCAGTTACAATTCCTGGGTGCATTGTTCATTGTTTTGGTGTTATAACTGAACACCTGTTTAGAGAAGTTGACAATCTGCTTCTTGGGGCTGCACAAGGGCTTGTCCTTTCTGACCCTTTTCGATGCTGTGGATCTCCAAAGTTGAAGAATGTATATGTTCCAAATATTTCTGTAGTACCACCACTTCCATTACTGATATCACGTGTTGTTGGAGGTGACGGGGCCATCATTTTGTACGAAGGCGAAATTCGTGATGTGTGGATAAGTCTGGCTAATGCTGGCACTGTTCCGATTGAGCAGGCACATATTTCTCTGTCAGGGAAAAATCAAGATTCTGTACTTTCATATTCTTCTGAAACATTAAAATCTCGCCTCCCTCTAAAGCCTGGAGCAGAAGTGACATTCCCTGTGACTTTGCAAGCCTGGCAGGTTGGCGTGGCAGAGGCTGATAATACGAGGCATTCCAAAGATGGAAGTTGCCCATCGCTATTGATCCACTATGCCGGTATTTTCTTCATGACATCACTGTTATCTTGCTTTCATGATGAATTTAGCAGTTCAATCTGCTGGCCTTACATTGGAATTAGAATACATTCAGATCAAACCTTTTATTTGTAAATTAGAATATTTTGTTCATTTACCTTATGCAATGTGATTTGCCTCCTTTTCAATTTTTCCATGTCTACCACTGCCCTCAGTTAGATCAGTATCAGTGTTCTCGCATTTAGTCTTGTCACATTTTAAATAGTTGAAATATATCTATTTGATAAGGTTCCTTATGTAGCTCCCGTATTACAGAACACTGGCATTTGCAATAGCATGCATTTTATAGATTTGTATACCATTTTGTCATTTGGTGGTTTCATGTGCCACTGAGGACCAGCAATAACTTGTGCTAGTCCTTTTATATCTGGTACTAAGGCTCTTTCCATGTTTATTTCAGGTCCGCTGAAAACCTCTGAAGATCCAAATGGATCTACTGTATCCCCTGGTAGACGCCTTGTTGTTCCCTTGCAGATTTGTGTTTTGCAGGGTGTGTCTTTTGTGAAGGCTCAGCTGCTTTCGATGGAATTTCCTGCTCATGTTAGTGAAAATCTTCCTAAGTTGCATGATGAAAATATTAGTTCCGCTGAAGGACATGTTAACCCAGAGTCAAAAATGGACAGATTGGTGAAAATAGATCCTTTCAGAGGAAGCTGGGGACTGCGTTTTCTCGAACTTGAGCTGTCTAATCCAACTGATGTTGTGTTTGAAATCAATGTCTCTGTCAAACTGGAGAACAACAGTAATGAGGACAATCATTTAGCTGATCAGGATGCTACTGAATATGGCTATCCTAAAACAAGAATTGATAGAGATTGCTCAGCAAGGGTCCTTGTGCCTCTTGAGCATTTTAAATTGCCTGTTCTTGATGATTCCTTTTTATTGAAGGACACTCAGACGGATGGGATTGGTGGAGGAAGAACTGCATCATTCTCTGAAAAGAGCAGCAAAGCCGAACTCAATGCTTGTATCAAGAACCTTGTATCTAGGATTAAGGTTCAATGGCACTCAGGACGCAATAGCTCCGGAGAGTTAAATATTAAGGATGCTATCCAGGCTGCTCTACAGACATCAGTCATGGACGTGTTGCTGCCAGATCCACTTACATTTGGCTTCAGGCTTGTTAGAAATGGTTTTGAATCAGACAATCCTGATCCTGTTAAAGAATCTGAGTTACCTGAATCCCCTGCTTCCAAAGGTTCTGTGCTTGCTCATGAAATGACACCAATGGTAGTTGTGGTTCGTAATAACACAAAGGATATGATCAAAATGAGTCTTAATATTACATGCAGAGATGTAGCTGGGGAAAACTGTGTAGATGGTACCAAATCAACTGTTCTATGGACTGGTAATTTTCAATTTTTGTTTCCTTTCTGTAATTGGCAGGCAGGCATTTATATCGGTCTCTAACATTGTATTGTCTTGTCAAAATCAATCTTTTTCAGGTGTTTTGAGTGATATTACCATGGAAATTCCCCCACTTCAAGAAATCAATCATTCTTTCTGTCTGCATTTCCTTGTCCCTGGAGAGTATACGCTACTCGCTGCAGCAGTGATCGATGATGCAAATGACATCCTTCGGGCTCGTGCTAGGGCAACTTCAGCTGCTGAGCCAATTTTCTGTCGCGGACCACCATATCACCTTCGTGTCCTGGGAAATACATAACAATTTTTGTCCTTAAATGTTATGTTAATGTTGTAAGCTCAAATTTGTAGATTTCATTGGATTATTTAGTGTGTTGCAGTTAAGTTTACACGCAGGGATGCTCCTTGGGTTCTTCTGGTTGAAATCTGGAAGTTTAATTTCCAATTTAAGAATTCAACGAAAGATATAACTTGGGGGGTTTTGTCTGTAAATCATGTGGATTGTACTATGATGAGATAGTGGTTTTGGAATTTGATTATTTTTTGGACAGAACTGATGTTTGTTCTAATTTCTTTTAAACATTTTTCTTTCACTATTCCTAATATAGCTTTTGTTTTTATTTTAGTTTTGAAAAAGCAAAATTTTATTTTTATCCAGCAGCATAAGACAGCACTAGATGTACCTAATTTCAGTACAAACAGCTCAACTGTATGTTGAGACAGTTTAATGAAAACAAAGATAGGCTTGCTTTCAATGTCTCATACATATCAAATTAGACTATTCAAAAGAAGATTTAAATCATCATGAGGAATTAAACCTCTCCATTTAAACATGACCATTTCACCTTTAACAAGGTTTTGATTTGATTCTATCTAATTAAATTATCAATTGCTTTCTAAGTTGTTAATCATTACTTTGAAGAAATATAATAATCATTATGATATGACTCCGGGGATGTTTTTAGGTGGTAAAGTTTAAGGTGAAGGGCAGAATTTATAACTAAGCAAGATTAAAATCAAATAATTAGACATGCTTTTTTTCAATGTGTAAAATATTAGTTTGTGTTCTTGGTGACTTTGAAATTACAGGGTCTCCATCATCGCTTACCAAAAACTCTTTGTGAATACAATTTTACATCTCATTTTTGATGTTAACATACACAACTAACACTCATGAAAGTTTGTCATAGAAAAAATTGTTATGTTAATTTAAATAGATTACCTAAGGTTATATTTTTGCTTTTGATATTGTTAGATAGTAGAAATTGAAAGCAAAAAAATGGAAGGTGAAGACGTTTAAGTCATGCTCCAAAAACAAAAATGGAATCCTTAACGACAAACATTCTAGCGTTATTTTTTTTTTTTTTGTCTATAGTTTTTCAACTTCGTTTTTCTAATCTTGTGAAGAAGAAAAAACATTTTGGAGGGATTAATGAATTTCAACTTCATTATCATAATCTTATGTATAATCAAGTGATTGAACTCAAGTGATTAATAATTTCAATTAATCACGAATCATTATAGAGAATTCAAGTAATTAATCGCATTTAATTTGTTTAAAGTAATAAAAAAAATTATATTCTCTAAATTATCCTAATTATATTAGTGTTTATAATAGATTTTTTTTGTATAATACTAATTGTTAGGGCCTCATTGGTAAGTGCTACAAGATCTCGTAGATGAGATGTTCCGTGAAAAAAAAATTGTTTGAAAAATAAATTTTAAATTAATGAAAAAATATCATAGATATAATAGCATTGTATAACCAATTAACTTTCACTAGTTAAGAACATACAAGTATACTGTTTTGTTGTTTATAATCGAGACAAAAAGAGAGTATCTTTTTAACAAAACCAAGTGGTAAATGTTGTCGGGCAATCTTTGAGTATATTTTGGGCGAATTTTAAGGTGGACTAGATCCACTATAGACCAATGCTTAAAAATTACTCGAAAAGTATTATATGTTAGTTGTTGTCTTTATCTTCATGTTTAAGACGGTAACTAATTGATATTGGTTCAGCGAGTTAAATTTTGAGATACATATTTGTTTTTTCGTATTTTTACATTGATTGTTTTATTGTCTCATTTATAAAATAAAAAAAAATTGGTAATAATGAACATATTATTAATATTAGTATTAATATTGTAAAAATGAGTGATTTTGAAAAAAATTTATATAAAATGACAAAATTCAAACTTATTAACACTACAATTTCTTGTAAAAAAAAAATACAATACAGTTTGCTCACTTAAAATACGGCATTCAAGGTCTCAATGGTAAACATGAATGTTTCTGTGTGTTGGCTTGGTTTGATAATTGGTATTCTATCTTAGTGTGATGAAATTTTAATTTTGGTTTGGGTTAAAAATGGTCTATTTTAGAAAGTAAAATGTTTAGTTGTTTATAATATAAAAAAAAAAAAAAGTTCATTTAAGAAAAAGTTTACAAGCCATATTTGAAAGCCAATTTTACCAAACAAGTTTTTTATTTTCTCATTTCTAAAAGAGTTTTTAAAATTTGAATTACCAAACATATTTTATTTTATATTTACTTCTCAAAAATAATTTTTCAAAATTGATTTATAAAATAATTTTAAAAAACAGAAAATCAAAACTCAATCAAATAAACCCTAAGTGTTTTGTTGTGATAAAAACTACTTGTATTTTGTGATTTTACTTTCTTTCATTTTTGAGTTTAAAAACTTTGAGTTATCAATTAATAATGACTCAATATAAAAAGATTTCAAATTGAGATGCGATATTCTTATGAAATATTAGTTACTGGTAAATTTTTATCAATCAGATAAATTTTCTTTTATAATATAGAATTTTTTTTGACGAGGTACAATACACAAATTTTATTTATATATAATACATATTCAATCATATACTCTAGTCACTTTTATAAATAAAAAATAGTTATTAATTTTTTTTCACTATTATATAAGTAAATATCAACTATTTTTAAATCATTTAATATTATTATTTTCAATATATTTTTTATTTAATTCAAAATAATTAATATAAATATTTAAATTTTAAAATTAAAAGAAATAATATAATAAATTTAACTTATATTCTATAAGATCTAAAAAATTAATTACACTTAATTGTATTTCTTATTCTAGTTTTTTGGTTGGGAGAAGGGAAACCGTTATTGTTACCTAAGCTGACACTACGAAAGTGGCCCAAAAGATTGTGGGAAATAATGTACTACTACTCAGGCAAGATCAATTGAAAATTAATGTATCTATGGTGACTTTAATAGTGGTCTATGATGGTATACTATTTAGAGTTATTGGATTAGTCAAACTCACAGCTATTATTATATTTCATAATTAATTTAGTAAACAAAAGAATCAAGGTGAGCAAGTGATTTTATAAAATTTTGTAGTTTTGTAATTAAACAGGCATAAAGGTGTTTTTCCTATTTTAACTTGCATTGCCTAAATTTTTTAATGACAAATGTTATCAAGTGTTCTAAGTGAACACATTAAAAAAATCAAATTTAAAAATTGTCTTAAAAGCACTTATAGAAAATTCTCTTTAAATACTAGCCACATCTTTTCCTCCTCTCTTTTTTTCTACTTCTCTTTTTTTCTCATTTAAGATGGGTGATTTACGGGTAATTTTTAGCTCGAAATCATCTATTTAAGTTATTTTTCTTCTTTTTTTATTGAAATAAGTGATTTTCACACATTTAATTTGTGTTCGTTATTTCATCGTTTTAGTGCGACGTTGTTTTGGTTTCACGTCTTGTTGCAATGTGGTTATAGTTTCAGATTAAAAGATCAACTTTGATCTAGTGCAAATTCAATCAATGATTTTAATATCTTCAACATTGCATCTCCAGAAGCATAGATATTTCAAACATTTCAATTTTGTCATATTTGTAAGATTTGTCACATTTGTAGGCATTTCACCATTTAATGCTAAATCTGAATGTTGTGAGTTTGTTTGCATATTTATCTTTTTCGTTTTTAGCAATTCTGATTTGTATTTTCGATCGATGTAATTTCAAACATTTAAATGAATGAATACTATTTTAGTAAAAAAAAAATTTAAAAATTATTTTTGTCAACACAAAGTTTCTAATTTAGTGTTTTTTAACAAATGCTCTAAAAGACACATGTTAGCAAGACTTTTTTAAGAACCTTTATATATCTGCTTAAAAAAAATTATCATATATACATACACAACTAGAGATAAAAGAAATTGAATTCTAATCTCTAGACAATACTCATAAAATTGTGAGGCTAATACATATAATATATATTGTGTAATTGAAGAGAGACAAATATAAATCTCTTTATAAGTGTTTAATGAATCCTAAGATATTTTCTACTCTAGATTATGACACCATTTCCCCACCTAAATTTTCTTTATGAAAAAAATATATTGTGCGACTAATGTCTAACAATATTGAGTTTGTGGGAAATTCATTGGGGGAAAATGTCCTGCAGACACAATGTTGCTAATGTAGATTCATGGATACATGATTTTTTGGAGTGAATTGGGAATTCTCCACACACAAGTACAAAGAATAATTTAAATTGGGTAAAATAATAATAGATGATAAAACTTTTTTCTCAAATATTTTAAGGTGGATGTATTCCTTAGGCTAGATTAAAACCCAAGACTTATTCATCAACACATTCACTTACATGGTTTAAATAACTTTTGAGTTCATGTAATATATATTTCCTTCTTGTTTTTTAGTCTTTCAAATTTTGTATCAATTTTAATTTCTAACACCTTTTGTTCTCTAATATTTTTAATTTGTCCCTGTAATACTTTATCTATATTTATTTCAGCTTCTAAATTACTACATCAATTTCATTTTACAAATACTAATTTAAAATGAAATAGTAAATATTACTGAAACTAATTAAATACAAAATCAAGGAACAAAAATTAATTAGTTGTATAATAATATATACATCCATTAAAAAATTAATGAAAGATATAACAATATTTACATATTGCATCAATGTAATTTAATATATCTCCAAAATTTACTATATATATATATATATATATTATCTGAACAATGTGCTGTTGCAACATGGCTCTGTTTAATTTTTTGTGATAATATTTTCCAATTGACCAGATTCTTTCACATGGATACTATTAGTAGTCAGGAATCATACTTTTCAAAATTGAAACTAGAATTTGCCACAAGAATGATTGAAGGGCCATAATGGTTGAAACAAGTTTCATATGTATTTCTTATTCATATATATACACAAATATGTCCGTGAATAGTCTCAAGAATCTTATGTTTTTTTAATTATTTTTCTCTAAAAATATAAAAAGACAATATACATTGTTGTAGTGTAAAAACAAGAAAATAGGTTTCATCAACATCAAAGAAATATGTACAAGAATATGGAAAGTGACATGCTAGTGTTCTTTCATGGCATTGAATTGTCAAATTTATGTTTTTTTTAATTCACAATTTTTGACCATACATAATTGAATTGTCGGAATCTATGTAACTCTTCATAGGAAATGGGTGGTGATTATGGCTATGATGTTGGGTCGGATTTCATTAAACTTTTATAGGAAGTGGGTGATGATTATGGCAATGATGTTCGATCAGACTTCACTATTTTATTTGTAAGGGTTGCAGTACCCCTTATACTCTCTTTAATAAATTTGTTGATTATATAAAAATAAAAACCTACTAGAAGCTCTTTTATTTCATTATTAATTTTAATTTTTTTTATTAGTACTCATGTCATTAAAACATGGGATCACCTTCTTACAATCAAAGGTAAGGATATCTACAATGATTTTGAAGAAGTGAATTCTTAACTTAGATCACCAAATAGTAGGGCGTTGATAAATTGATCTTTAATTGTAATTTAAAAAATTGACTAAAACATTTTAAAAATTACAAGTTATTGGTCATTTTAATTCAAACATTATTTTTTTATTGGTAAATATTTCAAATTAGTTGATAAATTGAGTACTTTAAATCAAATTGGTCCTAAATATTGCTTATTATTGACAAATAAATCCATATAATATTTGTTAGCTAAAACTTTAAATGTTATTCAAGAGGCAACACAAACATGTGACTGAAATGATTGATAAATTACAATTTCAATAACTTCCGTTAAAATTTTAAATTCCAAAAATTAAATTGACAATATCATATAATTTTATATATCAAAACAAAGTATTATTTGATTCTAAAAAATGTCACCTATCTATGAATATAACCCTAGTGAGAGCTTTGAAGATATCGAAACAACTATGTTAAGAACATATGATTTACAGTTAAATTTTATAAATTAAAATATATATATTTAAAATATGAATCATCTAGCGCTAATAATTTTTTCCCTAATCAATGTCTCTCCTAATTTAAATTTTTATTTATGAAGATAAAATGAACGGTATGAAATTTATTGGATAATGATCAACCACTATATTGTGAGAGTATATATTTTTTTATTTAAACAAATTAAAATCCCCATTTTGCCTTTCAATCTAATGTAGATATTTTAAATTTACCCTCCCAATTATCTCTCAATATATCAAGCTTCAAGTGTAACCATATTAGCTAGGAGGTATACCCTTGTAACGTTTATTATTTGATTCTCTGACTTGTAAGTTTCCATAATTAATTAACCAACAACCAACCAAACATATATATAAAAAGGGAAGCATATTGGTGTGACAATACATAAAAAAATACACATAGAACAAGAGAACATTAAAATTGGCTGAAGTTTCATATCAACCAAAACAGTAAAAAGCAAATCTTTAAGAAAATAAAAAATAAAACAGAGAACCATGCATCAACTTTACATATCTGTGATACCTAAGCATGCCTGCTCCTAAAATTGCAAATATATGCTATTTTTCCCCTCATATATCATGTCACCTACATTGTCTTGGTGGGGGCACATGTCCCTTTACTTATTCTGGTTTAATTTGTTGTTGTTCCCATTTATACATGCAGCTAGCTTCATCTACATGTCCTTTGCTTTCTCACTAGGCATGGCATTTGCTTTCTCACTAAGCATGCCAAAAGGGCGGGGCGGATTTTGCTTCCTCCACCCGACTAATTGAGAAAAACCTGCATCTGTCCCTGTTTTATAGCGAGTGTAGAATTTAGGTCCACATTCCCACCCGCAACAGGGTTCGGGATTCTCCTCCCACACCCGCATCCATTCATATATATATAAAATTATAAATTTAAAAATCATATCTATTACAATTAATATAATAAAATAATTGTTATTAGACAATTATAAAATAAAAAAATATTTTCTATAGAGATATGATTATAATTTTTAATATTTTAAAAAATATTAAGGATATTCAATATGTATATGTATATAAAATTTAAAATACATTAATATTACTTGCGGGGCAGGTTCGGGTGCGGGTGCGGGGTGGATATCACCACCTCCAAACTCGTCCCCGCCCCGAATTTTAATTTCGGAAAAATCCGCACCCGCACCCGCACACCAATCAAAGCGGATTTTCTCCGCCCAAATTAAACGGGTTTGGGTGGATATTTGTGGGTGCGGGTTATATTGCCATCACTATTTTTCACAATTCTTTTGGTGACGTTGTTATATATTGTCTTTGAAATAAAATATAAATATAAATAAATTAAATTTTATATATATATATATATATTAAAAAATATTTATCATATTTAATTTATACAATTTTAATAAAAGAAATTAAGAATTATACTTGATACATAATAAATTGGTTCATTAGAAATACAAAAAAAAAGGGTATTTTAGAAAAATTCAATCATTAAGTAGGAGAAAAGTAATTGATATTTGTTTATATTTTATTCTAAAAAAATGAAGTTAATTTTGTTTATGATTCATTTTCTAGGGAGAAATTCTTCTAGTAGAGGCAACTTTGCATCACCATTTACCGATTTAGATACTAAAATTGTTAAGTGTTTTGTTGTTAACTAGTGTGCTATATTTATACGAAATATATGAAATAAATATATAAATTACAAATTGTGTAATGTTACAAAAATTTATTTGTTTCATTATTATATATGTGATAATATAAAAACTTGCATCAATAACAACATATGTTATATATTGGTTTGTATATCAGTATATGTATGATAAGTTATAATTAATTTATTATGACTTTTATCACATTTTTATATAAAATATATTAGTAATTGTTAATAAAATAAATATTTCTCTTTTAACTTGTGAAAGACATTTTTAAATTAAGTCACAAGAGAACACATTTGTCACATGTCCATGGAAGAGAGAATAAAATATTATATTCCTTAATTAAGTCTAGAAATAATTACAGAAAAATAATTAAAAAAAAAAAAAA
>JBBPBQ010020324.1:49609709-49661267 GCA_037974755.1 Cicer yamashitae | reverse complement strand
GTTTTAGACAAACACTCAATCTAATTTAGAAAATAAACTTGAAAATATTACAACTAGTGTTTGAGATAGAAATTTAAGACAACTAAAACCTGCATGAGAAAATAGAATTGAAATTAATGTTAAATTCTATGAACATTAAAAACATATTAAATCTTTATTATCATTACTAGTGTGTAGAAGAGCATATTTGTGTCCGGTTCACTTTTATCTATAAATAATAGAGGTTATAAATTTCAATAATTTATTTAAATCAAGTTATTTGATTGTTAAGGAGAGATACAATTATAAAAATAAAACAAAAAAAAATGGAATGACGGATAAAATGGAAAGGAAAAAATGTCACGTCAAAATTTTATAAACTATTAAGTATAAATATAAATATTTAAAAAAGTTTCTAATCCTATGAAATAAATAAGAGGTTAATGGGTGTGTAGGGTTAATGTAAAACTATTTTATAGAAATAGTCAATCACAATCATTTATAGTGCAGTCTATCTTGTATGTATAGATGGGTGTTCCATCTATTGTAACCGCATGGATAGGATACTAATCTTGCTACTGCAAAATTAGTTTACATTGATGATGTATATTTTATTTTCTAAATGAATAAAGATAAAATTGTAAATAAAATAATTTTAATAACGAGTAAAATTAGAAGGTAAAAAACACAACAAAACTAGATATTCCTTTTAGTATTATTGTTATTATTAACTTTTTATGAAATTATTGTTATTACGAGAATAAATCAAATTACACTTTAAGAGTTACATAAATAGCTACACTAATTTAATAACATCATATAAATAAATAATTTTTTAAATCAACAATTGAGTTGAAAATTACTATTATATAAATCATATTTATAAATTTTAAAATTAATATAGAATCATTTCTAATGTGAACAAAACGCATCAAAACATATGTCAATAATATAACTGTATATATAACATTAATTTTGACATACTTTATTAACATAAGAAATGACTATAAATTAATATTTAAATTTATAGATATAATTTATATAATTGTATCTTTTAATTTAGCTGTTTATTTTAAAAAATATCTATCCAATATAAATATAACTATTGTTTTTATACAAAAATGAGTATAGGTATTGGGTAATTTTTGGGTGTTATTTAATTTATCTATTATTAAAAAAAACAAAAATTTATTATTAGGGTAACCTTCCGTTAAGTAAAAAAGTAAAAAACATAGATTGAGGCGGCGGCTTAATGAGAAGTCAAAAGAGAAAGTGGTCCCCACTTGGAATGACTCCACAGCCTAACTCCGACGCGTGCTTGTGGTGGTCCTTGCTTCTATGTTTCGCCACGTCATACAATTTGATGCAACTCATGGTCCCCACGCTAATTTTTACCGAGGAAAATACTTGTGTATATTGTTTACAACCAAATTTACACAAAAGTTTAATTATTCTGTAATTAAAATATTTTACAGCGTGAATGTATTATAATGTTTATGAGATTATTTTAGATATAATTTTAATAAAAATTAAATATTTTAATAATTTACAGATTGTGATTGATTGACAGTATAAAAATTATTTATATTAATTATATATATAATTTAAATTATTTAAACAATTTCTAAAAAGATACTAGACAATTTTTATTTAAAATAAAAAATATAGATAATTTTTGCAACAACTTTTTAAATGAATAACAATGTTAAAATAATTGATTAATTATATTTAGTAATATTTGATAAATATATCAACTATTAAAACTCATTAACCACTAATATAATTTTATTCACTATTAATTGATGTGAGATTAATCATAATTTTTTAAATGTTCAACTACATGTAGTTTTTTCTGAATTGAAAAAAAAAAACTACATGTAATTTTGAACAAATAATATATTTTGAAAATATAAAGGAAGTTTATTATGAGTAATTTTCCTTTGTTAATGTGATATATTAAATATGAGATTGTACCGGTAGTTTCTAAATCAATTTTGTTTAAGATTTTTTCATATATATTAAAAAATAATAAATAAATTTTTATAAGAATTGTCTTATAAAATAATTTTTATTATCTATTTAACATTAATCGTTTTTTGTAAATACATAGTAGAGAATGATGAGTTGAAAGTATCATAGACATTATTAGTTCAGATAAAATATAATATACGTTGAAAAAATAAATTGATTGTCTCTTTAAAGTTTTTTTTATTTTTTTTAAATGATTACTTTGAAATTCGGGATAGTACCAGCAATATTTTGAATTATTATATCTCGTAATGTAAAATGACCTCAATACTAATTATATATTTTTTCTAAAGTAAGACATCACTAAATTACAAGTAGCATCTAATGACTTTGATGGAGGACTACTCGGGCTCGTATACGAAGGAGTTAGAGAAGTCGTTAAGTTTTGAGAGAAATGCATGGTTGTGGATGAATAGTGTGATACTCCCAATCATAGCCAATTTAAAGTAGACATTATAATATTAAAATATATTTAAAAGTTTATTATAAAATATTTTTAAAGTTAAAGTGAAACTATTCAAATATAATATTAATTTCTTTTACATTTTTAAGTGAAATGTGATACACATACTTTATTTTATCTATACAAATTTAGTGTTAATATATATATATAGATCGATAAATGTTAACATACAAAATACTTAATTTTTTTTTTTGACAAAAAAATTATTTAGTGTAAAATATTTTAGAGACATCTTATTAATGAAATACATATTTTTGTTTTATGTAATTGATTAATAAAAATTATTTTTTTAGTTAATTGATCAATTACAAATATATATCTCATATATACTTCATGCAATAAATTTTAGTTATAGTATTTTATTATAAAAAATCACTTAAAAGTTATTTAAAAGACACACTTCTTTTAATGAGAAACATGTTCTTTTTTAACTAATTAATTTGTGAAAGATTATCATTTAACTAATTGATCAATAAAAATAGTTGTCTTAAATAAGATTTTACAGAAAAATATTATAATTATTATATTACATTTTTATTCAATTTTTTGTTTAGAAAATATTTACGAGATATATTACAAAAGAAATATATATTTATCTTTCGAACAATTGTAGTTTTTCATCTTATCACACTCCTCGTTTACTATTAATTACTAAATAGTTAATTAATCATTATTCACTATCGATAACTTATTTTTATTAATTACATAATAATTTTCATAATTTTCATAAAAGTAACCTTACAAATCAAAGCATCCAACTATGTTATCAGAGTTTCAAGAATGACTGATCGAAAGGAAGGAAATAATCATTGTTTTTCCTATTGGGCTTCAACCTCAATGTAGAAAGAGGAATTTTAACAATAAAATTCAAAATAGATGCAAATAATACTTATCTGAATAGATATCGAAACAATGACAAAATATGTAATATAAGAATGATATGTTTAGAGCAGATTCTGCAATAAAAATAAATCGAGTTTTCTGTTATAATAATGATTTGTATTTTAAAGTTAATAAACGGATTTTTCATATGTTTGGTATTTTTATGTTAATACCGCGGTTAAGGGAAGAGGACTTCAAACTTTCTTTTAGATTTATAGAAGTTCATTATTAATGAAATACATTTTTTAATTATTTAATTTATGAAAGATTTTTTAAAAAAATAACTTACCATTGTGTCCCGTGTATATTTGTAAATGAAGTATTCTTCATAAATTTGATTTTGTTCATGATAAATATTTTAAAAATTAAACAACATATTTTAAATTGTTTTTTATTTTTTCTTTCAAACTCACAAACTGACAGTTACCCCTTTATCAATCAATTTTTTTTTAATATAATTGTTTTTATAATCCTAAATTGTTTTTGAATATATATATATATTGGAAACAATATTGAAATTTATCTACTATTGATCACTTTAAAGAATGATAACTACTACCAAAACATCATAAATACCCCCTTCTTCAAATTTTACCACACTTCTTTTAAGAGTCAAATATGTCATTTCACTTTCATACAAAATTCAAAAACTAATCATATCTTCTCTCACACTCCATCTTTCTCTTTCTTCAATCATCTCTCTTTCTCATATTAATATATCTACTTAGACTCTCTTAAATGTAAGTATTAATAGTGTGTCTCTTGAATGTTAAATGTTTTTAAGATGAAATTTTGAAGAAAATTATAATATTATATATAATAAATGTTTATCGTTCGCCAAATTATAAAAAATGGTCTTCCAAGTATTATTTTTTAACAAGTTCAATTGTTGAAAATGATGATGATATTAATAGAAGATTGTTGGAAATAATGATGCTATTAATGAAAGTTATTGTTGGTGTGAATTAAAAAACAAGGAAGTCCCACGTAGGAGGGACGGTAGTAGTGTTTATAAAGTGGATGTATGGAACTTGAGGTGTGTCCCAAGGGTACCCCAATTTTGTGAAAGAGAAGAACGCATGCAAAATCAAAATTGACCACCACACACGCGCCGCCCTCCGGGCCTGGGCTAACTGGTGTAATATTAAATGCATGCGTTTTTATCTCATTGATACGTTGATTACGTTCTGATGGATCGCCTGGTTTTCTCTTATCCAGTTGCAGATTTCCTCTATAAATAGAGGGTTCTCCTCAGTTGAAAAAACACACCAAAACTCTGAATCAATGGATTAGATGTTGACTCGGTGGAGGACAATTACGTAGTTTTCTCTAATCTAGTTGCAGATTTCTTCTATAAATAGAGGGTTCTCCTCAATTGGAAAAACACACCAAAACTCTGAATCAATGGATCAGATGTTGACTCGGTGGAGGACAATTACGTAATCAACACATGCAATGAGATAATACACCACTTAGCCCAGGTCAGATGTTGACTCGACTCGGTGGAGGACAATTATGTTATCAATGCATGTAGCCCAAGCCCAGGCCCGACCGAGCCGAACAGGCAGCGGCGGCGGCGTGCGTGGTGGTTAATTTTGCATGCGTTCTTCCCCTCCACAAAATTGAGTACCTTGGGGCACACCCCTAAGTTCCATACCTCCACCTTATAAATACTACTAGTGCTATCCGTGGGACTTCCTTATTTTTCAATTCACACCAACACTAGCTCTCATTAATAGCATCATAATTTCCATCAATTTTCTATTAATATCATCATCGTTTCCAACAATCTTTATCAATTATTTTTTTGGACAAACAAAATGATTGTAGCTCTTGCCACATAGACATTTTAAATGATGTAGCACCCACATGGCAAATACATTATTTAAACTTAATCATGTTTAATTTATTTAACCTTATTTAAAAGTAATTAATTTATAAAAAAAAACTCAATACTCAAATTAAAAATTCCATATCTTTTTCCTCCCAAAAACCCTAATCTTTTACCTTCCTTCCCAAACTTGCATCAGTTTACCAATATTCATTACTTGTTATTGTTGTTCGGTTGATGGAGGTATTTGTTTTTTGAGTTGGAACTGATTTTTTTTGGATAAAAGTTATGTCTTTATGGTTTTCGATATTAGGTTCATTCTTTTATTAGATTTTGTAACTGTCTTAGATGGGAAATCATTTTCTTAGAGCAAAATATATCACAATAATAAAGTCTTTGTTTTCATCATTGTTATTAATGAGCTTTTTATAGAGCTCTATACAATTAGTAATGTTAAGATATGATTGATCGATTATTTGTGTGTAGGATCCGTGTGATTTTGATCATATGTAATTGTGGACACTATATTACGAGAACAAATTAATGGGTAATTTGAAAGTACATGATTTCAATGGCATATAAGAACTTTTCGTTTGAGGTCATAGAAGAACTTTTTATACTCAATGAGTTTAACTCTAATTTTGATCACATTCTTTCTTTTTATAGTAGAGCAGGGACACCATTGATAGAAAAGAGGAAGAAGGAAGGATGAGTGATGGCTGAACAAGCTTGGGGAGTCATGGCGAAAATTAAGGTTTTTTTTTGTAAGGAAGGAGATTAGAAAATTTTAATTTGGAGACCGATATTTATCTAATTTAATTAATTAAAAATAAGGTTATCTAGATTAACACACGTTTACATCAATATAAATAAATGTAACATTTGATTTATTTGTCTTATAGACGCTACCACATTTAAAAGTTCTACGTGACAAATGCTACAATTAATTTTGTTTGGCCTGTTACTAAAATTTGTGCGACAAAATACAAAATATTTAGAGGCCAAAATTTGAAACAAATTTTTGTAGGAATTAAATAAAAAATAATAATTTTATTAAATATATTTAACCCAACAAAATACCAAAGAAAAGCACCACCATAGTCTACCTTGAAAAAAAAAAAACCAATAATTTAACATAAAAAAAAAATAAAAAAACACAATGTAACAATGTAGGGTGAGAGAAAGAGGAAATTAATACCCATATTCATTCAACACCATTGATCCCATATATTTATGTCTTTATCCATGTCAAGTTTTTACTTTTAAGATTTAGCTCTTCCATTTTTATTCACAAGAGACCACCATTAAAACTCAACCATACCATCACCATGAGATTCTGCCATGGAGAGCAACTATTGAAATTACGTGGTTTGTCAGCAAAGTGTATTATTGCACTCATTACTGGAGCGACAAAACTTCACCTTTGACGTCCATTGTGGTATCATCGATTTTTATTTTTGGTGAAATCTCTAATTATGGGTTTGACAAAACCCCAAATTATTGGTTTGAAAACATGTGATCAATGTGATAAGCTTTTTAATTGGACGTAAACAGAAATTAAAAATAAAACTCATCAATGTTAATATCATAAAACTACAACCAAAATTTGAAATGTATAAGTTTTTGTTTATGTTTAATAGTAGAGGAAGTGATGATAAGTTAGAGAGGGAGAAAAAAAAATTGATCATATCCCTCCCTAAATCAAACACCAATAATATATATATATTAATTAATTAATCTATCTGATATATTATTTGGAAACAAAAAATTCACATCGTATATCGGTTATTGTATAATAAAATATATTTTGAGTTAGTTTTTTTTTTCTGATCATCACACCAAAAAAGAGAAAATATTAATAAAATAAATTAAAATTGTTTATATTATGTCAAAAGTTTGAATTTGTGTCTCAAAATAATTTTTTAATTTTTATATTCATTCAAGATTTTATTTTATATTTATCTCTTTATACCTCCATATTATCAATCTATTATATTTATGGTATCATTTTCTTTTATTTTTCTGTATTTCAAAATATATACTTTCATATAAATGTCCACAAAATCTTTTTCTCAATAAAAAATATTTTGTCCACTCACTTTACCTAATCAAAGAAACCAACTCTTTAAAGACAAATAATCTCAGACGCGTGTTTCATTTGAGGTTTGTGTATGAAGTATACCCTTTTCAAACCATTAAAGAATTTAATTTAATTATCCTAAAAAATATTAAGCAAATTAAATTTAAAATGATTTAATTTATTAAAATAAAAAATATTGAGTAAAATACACTCTCAGATTTTATAACATGTTGTTTTCAATTCTTATAAATTTTTTACTTTTATGTAAATACTACCAAAATTTGCAAATACATTACATGTATGAAGATATATAAGTCTTTGCAAAAGAAAATAAGTTCAAATTTTGATTTTTAAATACAGATTTTTGTTTTTTTCTTTATTTTTAAATTTAAAATTTATATTTAATTTACTATTTGTTAAATAAAATATTTTTTGTGTGTAAATTTTTTATATTATTATATATATGTCTGAAAAAAAAATTAAAATTCAAATGAGACATCTAATTTAATTTGATAATAAAGACTAAAACTATTGATAAGAAATTATAAGCAAAATTATGAAATTTTATAAAATTAATTTTTTACAAGAATTAAAATTGATTCAAGTTTTTATTTTATTAATTTTTTTATCTGTATATAAAGTAGTGAACACAATTTAAGATTTACACACAATTTAACATTTGTTATTAACTATTACAAATATTACACTTTATCGGCTTATAAAATTTTATAGAATTAATAAAAATAAAATTTAATTAACCCTTTTATTTTGTTTTATTTATCCACTTTATAGACAATGAGACACACTTTATTTGGATTTATTATTATTTATTTATTTTCTGATCAGAATTCACAACAACATCCCTTCTTCCCTTCCCTTTCCCTCTTGACTCTACACTCTACTCTACGCTTCTTCCCTCTCTTGTCTTCTTCTTCTTCTCTCTCCAAAATACACGCCAATTTTTTCATCTTCATTTCCCACTCCTACAACAAAAACTTCACAAACTCAAACACAAACACACTTTCTCTCTTTTATGTTACCACTTCACTTCTTCCTAATATCTCAACCTTCAACACCATAAACCAATAAATAACTACCTTACTCATCCGAACCTAACTCCGAACCTGCTTTTAATTTTAATTATAATTACATGGCTTACCATAACCAACACCTCTCACAACAACTACCAATCCACCATTTCACAGACCAAACCAATTCCTTCCGTTCCATATTACCAGAGCAACTACCTTCCTCACCCGACCCTAACTCCAAACCTGGTTCCGATCCAAACCAACATCACACACTCCAAACCACGCCTAATTGGCTCAACAACGCCCTCCTTCGTACTCACTACACCGACAACAATAACAACCACAACAATAACGACGACGTTACTAACGACGTTAACAATAACGATACTAACGTTAACGGCGTTAACGGTAACGGCGCTTCCAATTTTCTTAACCTCCAAAAGGCTTCCGACTCAAACCAATGGCTCGCACGCTCGATTCTCCACCGGCACCATGGCGAAGTAATCGACGACGTCGGAGTTATCGCCGGAGCCGGAGGGGAGAGAGGAGTAAATGAATTAGGTGAATTGAAGGGAGAAGGAGTCGGAGGGAAGGAGGAGACGGTGGGCGGAGGCGGTGGAGGAGGGATGGTGAACTGGCAGACAGGGAGGTGGAAGGCGGAGATAATGGCGCATCCGTTGTATGAACAGTTGTTGTCGGCACACGTGGCGTGTTTGAGAATAGCGACGCCGGTGGATCAGTTACCGAGGATAGATGCTCAGTTGGCACAGTCTCAGAATGTGGTCGCGAAATACTCTGCTGCGTTTGGACAGAACGTCGTCGGAGTAGATGACAAAGAACTCGACCACTTCATGGTATATTCTCTTTCTTTCTTTCTTTTCTCACCTCAAATTTTCTTTTCCATTTATCTCATTCTTTCTTTTCTTATAATTAGCTTCTTTTTTTTTTTACTGAATTCCTATAATTAGCTTAAAATTCGATTAACTTTTTAATTTTTTTTTAAAAAAAATTTAATATGTTTGTTTTTTTGGTTTTGAGTTAATTACTAATTATAATTATGCTTAATTTCACTTTTCGTCCTTATTTTATCATTCACAAAAATAGTCTATCTATTTTTTCAATTGAACTTTTTAATCCTTATATTATCATATTTATCGTAGTTTTGGTCCAACTTAGATATTTGAAGTTTTGAACCATAAAATAGTGATTTTTAGCCCCAATTGTTAATTTAATGAGAAAATACCACTCTTGAAGCCAAAATTTACCTTTTGTTTAGGCTATAATCACCTTTTTTGGAGTAAAATTTATTAGACGATACCAAAATTACAACAAATGCGATAATTGATGGATTAAAAAGTTTGATTTTAAAATAGAGGGACTATTTTCGTGAGCGTGATAAAACAAGAGATCATTTGTGCAATTAAGCCTTATAATTACCATAAATATTATTACAGTTTTTTATTTTTGGCTTTTTATGTAATTGTGTGTGAATTATGGAATTGGGTTGTATTTTATCATGGAGCTGTAACAGAAATAAAGTTTGCTGCTTTTTGTGGCTTGGAAATGAAAGACTTTTTTCACTATACTATATAATGCAAAATGTAATTTTGAATTGGAGCATTTTGGGGCATTTGATTTCAATGTACTTTTTTTTGGGTGATTGGTCAAGTGGTAATGCATTAGAGACTTGATGTGTAGGGTTTGAATTTATGAGAAATGAGGGAGTGGGGTTATGCAATGTTTCAGTTCAATTTATTTTTTATTTATTTACATTTAATCACAATAATATTTATTTATTTTACAAAAAAGATAGGGGTGTAATTTTGATTTTTTGAATGGTGAAGTATGGAATTATAGTTGTTGATTAAAAAAAATCTCAACCAGTGATTTTTCAATCAACAGTAATAAACATTGTATTTTATCAATTTAAGATGCACCCTTATTTATATAAGCCAAATCCTTGAACTTTAGCCTGTAATCCAGATGATTTTTTATTTATAACTTAATTAACAGGAATTGATCTTTTCATTTTGGTTCCTGTGTTCATTTTCTACCATAAGCCTTTTAGGAAATTCTGGCTTACTAAATGTAATTAAGTTGCTAAAGTACATCAATCAAAAGCAATACAACTTCAAAGTTGCTAAAATTGAAAAATATGAATCTGCGAACAAATTCACAGCATCCAAGTTATTAAATACGATTGAATTGCAATTTTGATGTTTCGCATTTGATGCTGCAGTCGCACTATGTTTTATTGCTGTGTTCCTTCAAAGAACAACTGCAACAACATGTCAGAGTCCATGCAATGGAAGCTGTAATGGCTTGTTGGGAGATAGAGCAATCTTTACAAAGTCTAACAGGTACAAAAAAATCTCATCTTTAAGTAATTGTTGCATGTGTTAGGAATAAAAATAAAGCTTTGTTGCATAATGGAATGAAAATAACTTGGTCCATATTATGTCTAATCACTTTATGCCTATTGTAATTATGTTGCTGCTTTTAGTAATTCTGTCTATCTGTTTTGGTCTCTTATTTTTGGACTAAAAAACAATATTCATTCATTCAAATTGGTAGAAATTACATCGATTGAGATTTAAGCCACATACATTGAAACTTTGTAATAGATAGAAAGATGATAGTTTCTTGTGTTTGAAGAAAGAATTAAAGGATTCATAGTGCTTTGGCCTTTAGTCCAAATGTTAATCACGCTCTTTGATCCCTAATTGTTTAATGAGCTATCATTGTATGTGTGTGCGTGTGCGCATATCAAACTGCAAAAGTAAAATCACTTTCAAAATTTCAAGTTTGAACCGATGATTTTTCTCACACGCTTTGTTACGATCAGGAGTTTCACCTGGAGAAGGTACGGGGGCAACAATGTCCGACGATGAAGACGACCAAGTAGATAGTGACGTCAACATGTTCGACAATAGTTTGGATGGTGCAGATACCATGGGATTTGGCCCTCTTATACCTACCGAGAATGAACGATCCCTCATGGAGCGTGTTCGGCAAGAGTTAAAGCATGAACTGAAACATGTAAGGGATGTTAGTGGCTTTTAATCTACCTTTCTTTTTCATAACTTTTACCATATGATTCATCTCCTTTTATTTTTATCATCATGCAGGGTTATAAGGAGAAAATTGTGGACATAAGAGAGGAAATTTTACGCAAGAGACGAGCCGGGAAACTTCCCGGCGACACAACCTCTGTCCTTAAAGCTTGGTGGCAATCACATTCCAAGTGGCCTTATCCTACCGTAAGTTAGATGAATAAGAACTTAGTAATGACTAATGACATCAAATTTTTTGGTAAAAATCTTTTAAAACTATACTCATCAATTTAGCATTTTCTGAAAACTTCTCAGAGTGAATCTTTAATTGAACAATTGACAGAATAATAAAAGTGCTCTTGTACAACTTTGTTCTTGAATTCGAATAACTTTTCATATCTGCTTTCGAATAAGCTTGTAAAATTAGGGTGTATTTTGAATAGCTTGTTAGTTTACTCGTGTTTATTTTATGACATAAGCACTTGTATAAGTATTTGCCGAGCCTATAAAAATAGTTAACGATATGTTTATAAGTTGTTTATTTGCTTATTTCAACAACTTCTACATGATAGTTTATATAAACATCGTATAACTTTTATGTTAAAAGTTTAACTACTTTTTATTCGATTATAGAAATAACTTATACATAAGCTTTTATATATATATATATTGAATAAGCACTTAATGATGTGCTTTTCAGGAGGAAGACAAGACAAGGTTGGTGCAAGAAACTGGTTTACAATTAAAGCAGATTAATAACTGGTTTATCAATCAAAGGAAGAGGAATTGGCACACCAATCCTTCAACTTCTACCGTCTTGAAGAGCAAACGTAAAAGGTCTCAAAACTAGTCTTTTTATTTAGTGAAAATTGCACTAAACTCCTCTGAGAATAACGCTTATTACACTGACGCCCTTCTCGTTACGAAAATCACATTTACCTCCCTTGCTTTGTTATTTATACTTGCATGAACTTTACACAAATCTTAATTTGAAGTAAGTAATGCAGGTGATGACATATGTAAATGAAGCAAATGTCAAAAACCAATCCTTGAATGTACTATATCATCTCTTTTCTCATTGGTCAAATCATGTTGCATGGAAAGGGATTCATTAGATGACAATGATGAGAAAGAACCATTTTGTTTCTCTTGATGGGCTAGAAGCTTACTCCATCTGTATCAACGAAATATAAACAAAAATGATAACTGAAAAGTTGATATATCTAATATTAAATTAAGATTAAATAAGTCAATTTTTCAGTTACTTTTTTACTTATATTTCATCTCGAATGGAGTATATTGTTCAACCATATAACATGTGATTGAAGGCCTGCTGGTGGTTTTAGTATGTATAATGCTTCATTATTAGGAACTTCCATTAGGAATTATATACCGAACCAAAATTAGGTAAATCAATAGAAGTATGAATTTTGTACACATTTTAATGTTTGTGAAATTTATGTATGTATGTATGTATAATAATAATATTGAGGGGTTGTAGTTTAGAGTTATAAGCTGTGCATTTTTTTTTATGATTATAATAATCTTGCTTTTGTTCTTTAAATTGGTATTTGGGATGTATATATAGGTGACCCTTTTTGTTGTAGAAAAGGTCTATGCTTTTACTTTTTTAATTTTAATTTCAATTTCAATTTCGTAGTCATTGTGCTTCAATAAACTCTTAATTAACAGTTGGCAGTTAGAGAAAAAGTATTAGTGATGAGTTGTTATGATTTGATACTTAGATTAGATGGATTTATTATGTGATTAATTTTTTTGGAGTGAATAGAAATGGCCCAATGGAAATGAAATGAAGCTGATATTTTGTATGTCTTTTGTGATATTTGTCTCATATAGAAATTTGAGGAGTGTACTTAATGAATACTAATATAAATAATATACATACTTATGATGAAAATCACAACTACTGTGAGACACAATAATTGGATTTTGAATTTGTTTGTGAACTCTTTTTTCTTCAAAATGAAATTAAATTACATAGCTGATTATTGCTTGGAATGAAATGATGGCCATCACATTGAAATAATAAATGTATATTTTCTCTTGACCCTCTAATTTTCAAGGGAAATGGTCATAATTTGAAGTTTGTACTTAAGTAAAATATAATTAATGATTGTTTTTGTTATAATTTGAATTTAAATTTTTTCAAATTATTTGTCTTTAACTAAAGTTTATTAACCACTTAAATTTAATTATTTTGTTTTCAGAGAAAAAGTACCGTAAACAGTGTAAACTAATTTTACATGAATAGTTAATAAAAATCATTGATTTTATTATCTCATCACACAATTGTAATTGCTACTATAAAATAATGAAACAATGTGTGATTGTAATTGCTACTATAAAATAATGAAACAATCAAATTGTGTTAGTTGTGAATGTAAAATTGTTTATATTGTCTGTACCAACAATGTCCATTAAACTCTTATTTATATATATAAATTATGTATAATATTGAATTCATAATTATGCAATTATTTTTACCTTTACGTGACACATTCTCCTTTTATGTGCGGAGAGAGTAAGAGATAATATAGAAAGATAAGTGAAATAGTAAATTCTTAAATTACTTTTTGCAATCTCTACTTTTATATCCCTTCATTTTTAACTTTTTTATAAAAAAAAAATATCATTTCTAAGATTATTTTTGTCATTTCAAAAGTAATTAGATTTCTCTCTTCTCACTTTCTATTCTTATAAATAAAGAAAGAGGGAGAGTAAAGAAAGATGTTTGGAATGATGTTATCATGCACTTTATTAGTAAAAAAGAGTAATTTGATATCTAAAAAATTTATCCCTCAACCATAATTAAAATTTCCTAAATAAATTTAAAAATGTTTAACAAATAAAAAATTTAAAAAGTTGTACAACTCTTTAGATCTATACAATTTATCTTAACAATTAACAACTTCATCTCAATCAATTTTAAAGGAATGGGCCTATAAAGTAAGAGCTTTAGGGCCAAGGAAATGATTGTTTGAATATATTTTAAAGGAGAAAAGGCTCTATATATATATATATAAAAGCATAATAAAAATTCATAAAAACTATATATAATAAATTTGATTCAAATAAAATAATAAATTACAACAAACAGATGTATTTGAAATAAAAACATATTAATTTTAGTAAAATATCATTATTTACTTGTTTCTTTGGTTTAAAAATTATTTTGTTTAAAAATGTATTAATCTACCTAAGTTCATGATATATTAATCACAAAATTACTTTGTTTCTCTGTTAACTTCTGTCTCATTCCTCACATTCTCCCATGGATATGCTGCAGCATATCGAGCTGAGAAACTTCTACTAGCATCACCATCATCAATATTCTTATCTACCATATCATCAAAATTTAGCTTATAACTAGTTATGTCATATTTGAATTTACTTTCTTTTTTCTTCTTTGAGCTACCTGACATAATTTTGGAGAAGAAACTTTTTCCCTTATTTGATTTTTTTTCTTCCTTTGATTTTGATGACTTTTCAGCCTTGCTATAGTTACTAGAATATTCTCCTTTGTCCATCAAGAATATTGGGAAAAAAAAAGTGAAAATAAATTAATCGGGTAAAGCTAATTTTAATCGTGCATAAAAAAATAGTCAAGTATATATATATATATATATACACACTTGTGTGAGATTATTAATTGTAATCACGTTAAAGAAAAACTGTTAATTATAAGACAGGATGCAAATAATAATTATTGTTAATAAAACAAACATAATGCATATTTAAAATCATAATTAGCCTCAATCAAAATATATAAAACATGAAAAAGTATTATATTACTATGAGTTTAATTTTCATGTACCGATAGTGTAAAAAGTTTTCAAGCAAATTATAAATAATTAATTTAATGACTTTATAAATAATTATGATAAAAATTAAATATTATTAATGATTTTAACTGTTCAAAATATTTTATATTATCATTATATATAAATTAAATTCTTTATTATTGTTGTCCACAATATCATTAAGCATCCAAAAATAAAGAACTTGAAGTCTTTAACAAGCATGGGTAGAAAATTTAATTCCTTTTAGAAGTAGAAAACTTAATTATGAAGCATGTATCATTGAATGTCCAGAATTAATACGGAAAAAAAAAATGATAATAGGTGAATTTTTACATTTTTTTAAAGTAAGAGTATGTTTGCTTGTGGGTATTTTTATGTACTTCAAATTTGTGTTTGAAATTTTATGGTTTTTATAACTTTCAAGTATCGAAAATGTTTTGATTTAGTTACAACAAAAGTAATTTTTCTTAAGACCTTGAAAACTTAATTCTTCAATTATCATATTGGTTAATTGAGTTTTCATTAAAACAATAGATTGAGTATCCAACCTAAACCAAAAGAATTTTATTAAGTTGAGTTTTGGATTTGACCAAATCCAACTCGTGTATACCCTTGCAAAACAAAAAAGATGGAAAACTTATGTTTTGTTTCATTCTCCTACTTGTTTCTATTATAAAGAAGAGGAAAATAATGGTAAAAGTGAGGTGAGATATTTTAGTGGTTAAAAGGCAAAATTAAGCATATTTTAGAGGAGTACAATTTTTAACCCCAAAAATATATTTGTTATAAAAGTAGTGAAACTTATTTTCTTGAAAGATTTATGTGCATGCAAGCCTTGCTTTATTGCCCTTTTACGTATTCAAGCTTTTTGTATTGAAAGCAATGATCTAATTTTTGTGCATTGAAATAATAAGTATGATATATTGATTCTTTAATTTGTTTCCTTTACCCAATCTAAATCGACCATTAGTATGAGTTTTAAAACATGACTCCCAATCCAATTTGTAGCACTAGTTTATAATGTTTTGTACTTTTTTTTAGAGCAATGTTATTGAAATACAAAATTTGATACAAAATAAGATATAAATACAATATCATGATATTTTATGAAAAGTAAAAAGGGATTTATCATATTTTATAAGATATTGTATTTGTGTTCTATTTTATGTCAAATGTTTTTTTGTTATATTTAAAAGAAGTTTTCAAACCTTTATATATTGTGATTTTACGATTTTGATCCCTCATTTTTTAGCTATTTTGATCTATTTAATTTTTTAGAATTGTAATTACATTATAATTATCAAATAAATGAAATAATATCAAATTAATAGTTAAAAAAGTTTACGAAAAGAGAATCAAATGTGTTTTGATAAAAGAAGGTATATTTCTAGAGATTGAGATGATGATTTCAATGGAGTAATTGACGATATTGAATTGAAACCTATATCAAATACATATAAACTACCTTCTATACAAAAGAAGAAGAAAAAAAAAGATAGAACCCACAAACAATGGCTTTATTTTATTGTTAGGTTCAACATTTACCATAGTAACTTAAGTTGGATCCCGATTTATTAGTGGCGATTTTCACTTCATTGATAAATTCACAAAAAAAAATCATAAACATACCACCAAAATATACGAGAAGATATAAAATATGTCTATGGTGGTGATCAACTAAACCCAACAATCTCTTTTGGAAGTTCATCGGAGTAATTAATTTTTGAGGAAGAAGACGGTGGGGAAGGAGGCAGCCGAGAGCTAAAATTTTTAAAAGGAAAATCCTCGTGAGGACTTTCATTCTCGAAATTGAGTGCATAACTAGATGGATCATAGCTAAAATCAGCTGATTGTGATTGACGATAATGATTGTGTTTGCGACCCACACGTGACTTATGACTTCTACCCTTAATATATGAAAAGTCACTTCCATTATTAGTTGGTGATTTCTTGAACCACGGAGATGATGAAGTTGACGAGCTTATAGGTGAAATTGGTGTTCTTGGTATATGTAATTTGTTGCATAATCCTTCACCTTCTTCTAATGATTCATGATGATGAATATGAATATTTCCCGTGAAGCAACATATTGAATTTTTTAACTTGTCCCTTATAGAAGATTGTCTATGAATTCCATTTTCCATCATAAAAAAATAATAGTAAAGAGGAATTTGATTAATATATAATAATTATGATGTGGTTGAAGGAGTGTGGATTTTATTGAGGTTTATATATAATAATTTGAGGGCTTAAGGAGGAAGAGGATTTTGAAGGTGAAAAATGAGTTGAGGATGTAACAAGTTTATAAGTTGGGAAATTCCGAAGAATCCGTGGGATGAACGTGGTTGCGATTTGTGTGTTAAAATCGTGTTGTTATGTTTATGTTTAGGTAAATTTTAACCGCGTGCCAATCTTGCTTCTTTTTTTTTTCTTCTTCTTTTTGTTAAAAATATTTTGTTCAAATCATTGTTTTATCATTCTTTGTTAATTAGTTAATTAAATTATAGGGAGTGAGAATTATGTGATCGTGAATAATTTACCTATTTATTTATTTTTGGAAGACCCATTGACAGCTTTTTTTTTAGTTTTTCTTTTAAAGTTTTCTCGTAGAACATTCTACCAATTACATAGAATATTCTTTTTTCTTAAAATTTATTATCTTTATTTGTGAGTAATGTCAAAGTAAAATATGTATACAGCAAACAAATTTCAAATTAAGTGCTTAGGATAAACTTACATCCACATGTATGTATTGAGTTTGAGAGTAAGAAATAACATGGATATTAACCTACATATAGATTAAACAATAAAATTTAGATGATTGTTCATCCCACTCTTCATCTTTACTTATAATATACAAAAGAGCAATGCTATATGTAATCAACCCTGTTTACACGAAAATTGATGACAATGTGGCATGAGTGATCATACATAGCCAATGTAATAATATAAAGCTTCTAAGCCAATGTGGCATGAATTTCATAGATTTTGCACTACACATATGGCAGTAAAGGGTCACCTAGAAAGCATTCATCAACAAGACTGACTTAAGGTAAGTCACCAAGACAATCTCGCCTTATGCCTCAAAAAAGAATAAAAATTTACTTAATGCTTCGTATTCTATCTTTTTTTGTTTAGATAAAAAAATTTACACACAACACAGATTTATATTCTATCATTGCTAATACTAAAATTAATAAAATCTAATTCAAAATTACATTTGTCTCGACAAATATTTTGTTGGAGGACTTATCGATCAGTGGTCTAAAATTTAAGTTGTACTAATATTCAAACTAATGTCAAACGTTACAAATATTATAATTTAAAATATTAAAATAAAACAAAAAAATTAAAATAATGAAAGTATTTAAAATTTATAATTTAAAAATCTAAAATACAACGAAAAACACTTCAAAATCAAAGTAAAATCTAAAAAATAATATAAGAGATAAAAAACTGTAATCTAATTTTTTTTAAATGGTACCATTATTAATCACACAAAAAAAACTATTTGACATAAAATTTAATGTGCACACTTATATCAACTTTTTTGTAAGTATTATCTAAAATTCACATACATAATTGTAATATTTCAAATTCAAATTTGACATACATTTTTTAACAATATCGATGTTTATTAATTGAATTGAAATTTAAGAACATCAATTTATATCATAATTTACTTTTTTAAAATTAAAAAAATAAATAAATAAATTGAATCTTAGAATTAAAACAGTTCACACATCAACCGAGATCCATCTACAATATACCCAAACTAAAAAATGACAGAAATGGAATGTTTTTTAATTCAAATTTAATGAAAAAAGAAAAAAGAGGAGACGACTTTTTGAGAGTTTTCCACTCTCAACAATAACTTGGAAGCAGACAGAACAGAAGTTGGAACTTCATAATTTGATCTTCTTATGTTGTTTCTTCACATGAACCAAAATTAAAAACAGAAACGAAAACATGGGTTGTGGAAACATGTTCTTCACAATTCTAATAACATTCTCAGTATCTCTAATAACATACAACATCATCATCTCAGGAAATGCTCCTCTACAACAAGATTTCCCTGGTCCTTCACGTCGACCTTCAATTACTGTTGACCCAATAATCAAGATGCCACTTAATAGAAAAAGATCTTCTCTTTCTTCTTCCAAGAGGTTGTTTCATACTGCAGTTACAGCTTCTGATTCAGTTTATAATACATGGCAGTGTAGAGTCATGTATTACTGGTTCAAAAAGATGAAGGAATCGAAGGATGGTTCTGATATGGGTGGCTTTACGAGGATTTTGCATTCTGGTAAAACTGATCAATTTATGGATGAGATCCCTACTTTTGTTGCTCAGCCTTTGCCTTCTGGAATGGATCAGGTTTTTTTTTTTTTTTTTTTTAAATTTTTAATTTTCTTACTTTGAATAAAATATAAGAAAAAATGGTAACCGAAAGTTTGTGAGAGTACAATTAAATCAATTTTGTGTTTTTCTTTATGTGGGTTGGTTTGAATGTTTCTTTGTGTTTGATTATTTAGAGAAAAAGTTAAAGGAAGAAAATTTTGATTTGGGGTTTGGAGTTTTGATTAATTTGTGCAAAATGTTGTGCACTGAACTTGATCTTGGGAAAAAATTGTTTTTTTTAGGATTGGAAATTTGGGCCATTTTTTACTTCTCTAGTTAAATTAGAAATGCTAGGAGTGTCTCCAAAGTACAACTAAGTTGGTTGCTGCAAGGAGATTGACATGGAAGAGCTCGAGTTTGAATCCGAGATTCCCCACTTTTTTACACTTAAGGTGTGAGTCTAGCCACTAGACTATTTGAGAAAAAAGAAAAGAAATGCTGGTAGTAAATCCTACTAAATTTGATAGTTGAGTTTGGATAATTTAAGAACTAAAATATAATATAGCTTGGACCGATGACTAAATTGTAAGTGAGGTGGATGGGTAAACATTTAGGGATGGAAGTAGCTAGTTTGATCAATGAAATTAGCGGAATTTTAAAATGATTCCTCAAATAGAAAGTTTTTTATCAAATGAATCATTTTGGGTCGGTCAATTTAGTCATTAAAATTGTTCTGAAAGTTCTTAAGTGATCAGAAAATTTTAATTTCAAGAATCATTTCGGCTAGAAAATTGATTGACTCATAAAACTTGAGGACTAATTAATGACTTGTTATTATTGTGAAATCTTAATCATTTATGCTCCTCTATGGCAGGGTTACATAGTTCTTAATAGACCATGGGCATTTGTACAGTGGCTTCAACAAGCAGATATCAAAGAAGAGTATGATATGTTCAACTTTTTAAGTTTTAATTTCTTTTCTGGGACTTTGGTTTTGACTTTTGATTATGTATTTTGTTTTGTATATATCAGTTACATATTGATGTCAGAGCCAGATCATATAATTGTGAAACCTATACCCAACTTAGCTAGAGATGGAATGGGAGCTGCATTCCCTTTCTTTTATATTGAGCCTAAGAAATATGAGACAGTGTTAAGGAAGTACTTCCCTGAGGAGAATGGACCTGTAACCAATATAGATCCAATTGGGAATTCACCTGTAATTGTTGGCAAGGTATCTGTCATTTAGAGTCCGTTTACTTTGTGAAAATATTTTCTATTTTTCTTTTTCTAAAATTTGTGTTAATTTTACTTGCTAACAAGGAAATGAGAGACTATTGAAGTGAACAATTGTATGCATTTCCATAAACAGTGAAAATGTCAAAAGAACTGTTTTCGCTATTTTCAGAAATGCATCATGATTGTTTGCTAATGTTTCCCTAACTAATATTTTATCTTCTCTCCATTAGAATGTTTCACTTCACAAGACTCGTATATCAAAAGAGCTGTTTCGCTAGTTAGGGATGCATTTGCTAACTAGCTTTACATCTTCTCTCCATCACAATGTTTCACTTCACAAGTTTCGTATATTCTTTATTAGCAAGTTAAAATAAACACATATATTAAAAAATGAAAACAAAATATATTTTTACAAAGTAAACAAGAAAGATTTTCACTTTTTCGTGGTAATTATGGATACTCTTAATTTTAAGCAACTTTTTTTCAATTTTATTTGCAAAAATGTTAGGAATCCCTTAAGAAGATTGCTCCTACTTGGATGAATGTTTCCCTGGCAATGAAGAAGGATCCTGAAACAGATAAAGCTTTTGGATGGGTGCTTGAAATGTATTTTTCTTTCTCTTATCTAATTTGTATTATCTTTTCTTAGCATCACAACAACTTGACTTTTGATGCTATTTTGTATCATTGATATAGGTATGCTTATGCCGTTGCGTCTGCTCTTCATGGTGTTCGTAACATATTATACAAGGACTTCATGATTCAGGTTTAATAAGGTTCTATTTTTAGTATATTTTCTACTGTCTTGTCTGATATTAAGGTTCTCATGTGGGAAATATGTGATAGTGAATGAGAACTTTTGATTTCTTCTATGCATTACTTTTTATTTAAAAGCTTAGAACACTATGCAATTAAGAATTATATTTGAGACAGTCTAGTATCATAAGTTCATAACACAAGAGTTGAAGTAAAAAACAGTTAGTTTTGTGCAGCCATTTAGTTGAGAGATTTCAATGGCCTGCATAGGTCATGGTGTTAGTATGTCAAGTGTGGTGTGATTCTAGACGCCTTGTTTAGAAGAGTTTATTTGGTAAGAAATATTGACACAAGCACCAGACACGACATTGACACATGTCAGATATCAGATACTCATTCAATCTAAAATATTGGTGCTACATAGGTTTTTTGAACTTATATACCACAATAAGTGCTTAAGAAGCAACTTGGTCTGGTTTTCTAAAACGTTTTTGCATTATGTTTATGTTAATAACTTTAACATACCCTATAGAAATCACATAGAATATTGTTTGAACAATGATGTATTCATTACTTTTTTGTATTATAGCAATTTCTAGACTTTAGGTCAATAATTAATTCGTATTTGATTTTCATTTTGCAATATTGTACTATAAGACAGACTTACATGGTCTCTACATACTGAATTTATCAAAAGCATACTATCTTCAAATAATTTAGCAACATTTTATTTGTTTATTATGTGTGTCAGCCTCCATGGGACAAAAAACTTGGAAAGACATACATAATTCACTACACTTATGGTTGTGACTATACAATGAAGGTAACTGATCTACAATACTACATGTATGCATCTTTTTTATTTATTTTATTTCCTATAATAGTTACTAAATGTATGTATGGTGTGAAATATTCAGGGTGAACTGACCTATGGAAAGATTGGAGAATGGAGGTTTGATAAAAGATCTTATGATGATGTTGCTCCTCCAAAAAATCTGACATTGCCACCACCTGGTGTTGCAGAAAGTGTGGTATGTTTCATCTTCCGTGTTAGTGTAGTTATTTTGCTGAATTTTCTTCACATTTTTTGTGGTTTTGTTTCACTGGGATCTGGAAAAGTAATCGTTCGTTGGGTTGATTTAATTCAACGTGTTTAAAGCTTCGTTCGGAAGTTTAGAGTAGAAGGGTAAAGGAGGGCTTTGAGGATAAAGAGAGGAGGACGGAGAAGGGTAATGGAGAGTAGTCTCTTATCTTGCATAGAAGTTGTTCTTGAATAAAACTCTTCAATATGTTGAAACTCAAAAAATGCATTGGGAAAGAAAGGGCATTATAATTTTAGAGGGTTTTAAATAAATTTCCAAATTTTCAAGGTCTCTATGATACTCTTGAAACAAAAGAAAATAATACTTTTTAATATTCTCGTCTCTTTTGTTATGAATGATTTGGAGATTTGATAATTGAGATGTAAAATTTTACAATTCGGCTTTCCTTTTCCAGGTGACTCTTGTGAAAATGGTGAATGAAGCTACAGCAAATATTCCGAACTGGTCGTCATAGGGTGTTCTCAAGAGGGCTGCAATGTGTTGACACGAATTGGCAACGTACACCATGTATCTGTATTTCTAATGTAGATGACTTTAAACTCATGAATTTTTTCAAAGCTTGATAAAAATGTGGTGTTAAGTGGCTGTCCAAACGTTTTCTTTCAATTTTACTGGCTGTAGTTGGGAAGACGACAATTAATTTCAGCCGGCAAAAAATCAATAGCCGTCAACTTTAACATCTGTATCTTTTTACATACCTTTTTACATACGAAGATTTCACTATAAAACTATTATTCAATGCCATAAATCGCATAGACCTGAAGTTTTGCCCACATAAACAGGCAAGATGTTTTTAAGAGTCATAAACACTACAAAATGTTCAACGACTTAATGCCCATAGGGGTGCAACATTTAACAATTTTAACAAATCAAATACATTTTACAAAAGCCAGAGTTAATTCATAAAGCGCTTGCAGTTTTTTGAATTGCAGTAACATGGAAGTTTCTTTCCTTCATCTTCACGGTTGAAATGGTAATCATAAGTAATCTCTTCACCGGGACATATGTCCCTCTCCGCAAAGAAGACCACCTTCAAAACCAAAAGTCACTTAGTTTTCTCATTAGTCATCACTCAAGAGAAGATGAATGCAATGGAGATAGATTGCAGCTAATTGATTAAATCTGATCTAGGACCTAATATTTTATTATGCCTAGGATGGTATCCAAAAGATCAAAAGGTTTGTAGGTCTGGGAAGGAGGGGTTGTAGCTAAATATAATAGAAAAATGTCAATGCATCTGAAAAACAGTTATTCTTCAAAAAACAACTTTCTATATATTCTAATTGAACAAAACATTAGCCAACAAATTCCACGCTGCCACACAAGTATGCATATAAATTTTATCATGGCAATTGCTCAACATTCAATACATATCATATCATGGCAATCAATTGGTGCAACTTTTTCAAATTGAATCATGTAAACAACAGATTACCTTCTTCGCATGCCTTACAGTAATCACTTTTGCCACGCAATTTGGCTGGCCATGTAAATAAAAGTTAGTTAGCATGCTGAATTGGTGTACAAATAGAAATGTGGATATTGTAAAAATAAACCGCATTGATCGAGACTTCTAAAGGTCATTGATAACTAGTTTTTTTGTCGAAATTCCCAAAACTTTTAATATTCTGAATGTAGTTTGAGAATACTTCCCCCAAACTAGTTCTAACAAGCCAGAAGTCTTCTTAAAAACCAACAACCATATGCATAAAACATCCACGAATAAACATTGCAGTTGATGAAAACTAGAAATAGAGAAAACAATAAACAAATGCAGAGTAGAGCTTCCAAGTAATATACCAGGCATGAGTGGTTAACAAATCGAGCAATCCCCCCCTTCCTTGTGGCATCAATTACATATTCGTCGTCTATCTTAAAGAAGTAGCAGGCACTTTTGTACTGAAGTTTCCTTCCAGATTGGTATTCATTTTCTCTTTTATCAGACACATGTTTTCGCACAATTTCACCGACATACTCTACAACCTATAGAAGCATGAGAAACATATGTTTGCAATCATGGTATATAAAACAGTTAAAAGTCCAGTATTTTACCATTCTACCCCGAGATATGGCCTGAGAAGTATAAAGACCAAGGCCGTGTATCCCAGATTTGTATACAACAAGATGTTTCCAGCCTTTCACTTGTTTGTACTGAGCATACTCTTTCTGCAAATAGTAGGCCATTAGATACTCAGCATATTCTTTGAACATATAATAGGACAATAGATAATCAGGACAATAGGCTGAAGCTTACCCAACACATTAGAACACCAAGTTATCCCGAAGCAGCTTCCCCAAATAATTAAATGCTATTGGATGAAACTACATGAGTGGTTTTTATTTCTAACTCACTTCTCACATAAGAGCCCTTTGTGCCAATGCAAAGGATGCAAAGGCCCACTCTAAAGGTGCTGACTTTTTAAGTTTTTAATTTGAGCACATGCCGTGAAAACAAGCTATCCCAAAACTTAAGCTGTTGGGTGAAAGAATATGAAAGGATTTTTATATCTACATATAAACGTAACTTTTAATTTAAAGTTTTCTTTTTTGAAATGCCTAAACCACAGTTCAGTTGAAGTAAGAAGTTAAATATGGATATGCAGTTTTTGCTTTATAAAAATCAAAACTTGATCTTCATAACTCGAGCGTGTCATATGTTCGCCAACATAGTTGTCATTTGTCAAATTCGTTAGTACTTACAAACCACAAGTTTACAAGCTTTAGGTAGGTAGAACTGGTTGTGATTTGCAGACTCAGTTTTTCATGAAATTGGTCAGAATCCATCTGATCCAGATAAACTCACTCCAACTTGAAGTCTAAGGACGAGCTTGCAAGTTTGAAAATTTTGTAAAAAGCGGTCGAAAAATGGAAGGCCCAATTTTATTTCAACCTGTTCTGTGCCAGTTTCTTTCATAGTTGCATTTCATCAGGCCATGGCCTCACAACACGTGCAGCCAAGACCAATGGTTACTCTAGGGCTCCACCCAAGTTAATGTATGAGCTAATGTGGCATTATCTAGTTTCTGTTGCATGTGATCATTGCTGATCTTATGTAACTTTATCTAGTTTCTGCTGTAATCATTACTGTACTTCTATCAGTTAGTTTGTTACACGCTTGTCAAAAGTTAGTCACCGATTAACTCTTGTACACTATAAATGAGTTATCTGAAGAAATAATAATAACAGTTTCAGTTATTCTCTCTCATTTCCAATTATGAAAACCTACCACTCTACATCCCTCAAACGAAGCTAAAGGCCTCCCTCCCTCTGGAGGGCCACAAAAAACCTCCCCTCACTGGCAAACCTTCAAAGACTGCCATTGAAGTCTGCTCCAGGTAAGCCTTGCTATGCCATGGATTGCCACTAATGTTAAGAGCATGGTTCCAACAGTTAACAGGACTCTGGAGTGTGTACAGCTTTCCATTCTTGACATTTTCTAGTTCTATGTTATTCTACTACATTGGAATTTTTCCGCATTGTTATTGAGATGAAGTGTTGATGTGTCAATGCAATTATTTTATGATACTTGTGATTATATATATATATATATATATATGTAAATAATAGGTTTTTTAATATTAATTTATTAGGTAAACTCCTATAAGTTTACAACTTCAATCTACAGAAGTACCCCAGGTTTAGCTAGACTGGCAAGTTTGACATCCTTGATTTCAACAAAATAAATCTCAATCATAAAAAATAGAGGACTACAAATATAACTTGAACATACCTGACAATCCTTCATAATATCTGATTCTAGAAATTTTGAAATTCCAAGTGAACACGATTTCTGCTCATTTATGCGAACCCAAGCTTTTAACTGCTTATCCGGTACAAGGAATCCACCCCGATGATTATTTTGGATACCATCCCATCCACGGCCCTTGTATCCCTATAAAAATCCAGAAGATATTAATATCACAACTCAATCGACCAATCTCCCTGCACTTCACTCCTGATAATGCCACAACAAAGTTAATACCTCTGCCCTAGCACAGGTGAATTCCTTTTCCTCTCGATTGTCCATCTCATCAGTAGGGTCGTATGTAGACTGGCAGTTAGGGCCAATACCATGAAGCACACATCTTCCATAAAATCCAACTTTCTCGTCATTAACTCCCTCAGTTTCATTTTGCAATAGGTTCTATAGAAGAAGTGCAAAGACATTTGTTATGAGTTGTTATACAAACTAAAAGGGGCATACTACTCAAAGCGAGCTATCAAGTATTCAATGACTGCATATTCCACAATAAAAGTTAAAAAATAATCAAACATTGCAAGCAGCCAATAAAATGCTTTGCAAGTTATCCTGGGTATCAAACCCAAGAATAAAAGACAGATGAAAACAGACACGGACACTGAAGATTACACAGACACATATACACAGACATGGGTGATGTCTAAACTATAGAGGTTCAAAAATCAATCAAACATTGCAATCAGACAATGAAATGCTTCGCAACTTATCCTGGGTACCAAACCCAGAAAAAAGACAGATGAAAACAGACAAGGACGCTGAAGATTACACTGACACATACACACAGACATAGGCAATGTCTAAACTATAGAGGACACTAGGACGTAGTATCTATACAAATTGGACTCTATAGTTTCTTTTTTTCACAAGTATTTGAGTGTATGGTTGAGAGCAACACAAATGTTAATCTCGACCATTCATATCAATCTCATGAACTCACTTGATATATACATGTGTGGGGGTACAAGGATTAACAAAATTCCAAATGAATTCTATCGACATTTCCTAACATCAGAAATAGTATGATGAAAACTACCACATAGAAACAGAAAATACCTTCTGATGAGCACACCAAGGATGAAACTTGACAGAGCAACCAACAACTCTGCACTTTATGCACGAACCACCCCATCGATTGCAAATTGAACACACCTGCGAGAAGTAATATAGAGAAAATACGGCCAAATATCAAATGTTACACAATAAATTTTTCTCAAAGTTTATAAAAATTATAACACCATTTCCTTTATTTAGACTGTCATATGCATGACGATCTGGAGTTGTGTGTTTATCCGTCCATAACGGACGAGGACTTGCAACAAAGTACTAAGCCCATATGTAAGTAATTCCAACAAACAATTCAGGGCTACCATATAACCCTGAAGGGGCAAATAAGGAGTAGTTAGTTGACCCTAAATACCATAAAAGGCACAAATTTGACAATTTTTCAAGATTACTGGCCCTTTTTCTTATTTTATGTTTTAGTTTCTGTATGCCTTTGTGTCTGTTAAGATAATAAGATATAGTATATATAAGGCAGCAGCAAACCAGTCCCTACGGAAATCATGCAGTACAACCATTTAAACAGACTTAAATAATCATACAAAATTACAAACTATGTCTACTGGATCAGAATCAATTGAAAAACAAACACTTGCTACATTACTTAAGAAATTGGTTAACATGTGCAGTTGATCAATAAGTAAAATTTCAACCTGAGTAATAAGGTGGGTACCTCATCAGCTTTTGGACGTGAAACACCAGATACATCAAAAGCACTCATGGTTTGGCGACTGGGGCATCTTGTTCCAGGAGTCCAAAGTCCACAAACCATATGAACCCACTGCTTAACAGTTGAATCAAGAACTCCTGCTGTTATGCTGTTATGTACCTTCAAATTAGTAGCGGTGCACGGGGTATGTACCACATTATTTGTAGAAATTTCAGCATTCGTCAGATCTGTTGATGATGTACTAATATTTTCAGGCCTTAAAATAAGTTCTTGGTCAACTCCACATCCAGTTTTTGAGGAATGAAATGTTGCTACTTCCTTTCCATAAACTTGTTGTGAAGTTCCACGTATAGGCATCCCGTCTTTCTCAAAGCTCCACGCTTTTAGGAGGCTTTTTACTATTAAGCGACTCGATAATGCTCCAGTCATCGCTCCGTCTCCATAACCACATAGGACACAGGCCTTTTTATTGGACCAACACAAAATGAAAAGTATGAATAGAATTTTAATTAATTTCGAAAGGAAATTAAAATGAGAGTATCAGAAAATAATAGTTCAGAATGTCTATATACACAGTAGCAGAGGAAAGACAATAGTTGGGTAGTAAGTATAAATGATCAATAGTCTATTGGCTTCATTTTGGCGTATGGAGAGAGAGGCCTATAAAAATAAAAGGATAATAATTTTGATCGAATGGCTTCTTGCAGTAAAAAGCAAACCAAGAAAATAAAGAAACCTTAGATCGAGACTGAGAATTTGAACGAAAAAAAAATGAAATGAACATTGGAGTGAACAACAATAAACATACCATATCTATTGACTTTGTTCGGCATGGTCTACAACACCAACGACCTCTTTTAGGTAATGCTGAAATACCATAGCAAGCCTGATGCACCTAATAAACAAGATAATAAAGATAGTATCAAACTCTTAATTCGTATAAAAATATAAAATGTTGAATAGATTTCATTAGTTACATACTTTAATTAGACATCTACTACACTCCAATATATTGTTGCCTTCATCATTGCTTGAGAGTTGACAGACACAGCAGAAAGAATCTGAATTAATGATGGATATATTTGTGTGTTCTTGAACAGGGCTGTAAGAGCAATGCAATGCATAGAGTAAGAATAACAATATGCACCCACAAGAGAAATTTAAGCATTTAAAATGAAGATTTCTACAGAATAAACAAATAAGACAACTTTTGACTTGCTCACATTTTACTTCTTGTGTTACACAAACCATGCTCAGGACCTTCGGCGTACTTCAAAGTATTTTCCATTTGGGTTTCTGGCATGCATTTAAAAACCTAATCAGGAGACATTTTTAAGGAAAGTAATTCAAAACAAAAACCCAAAAGGTTGTAATACTTCTATCCAATCTGCAACTAAATAGTTACTGATGGTATAAAAAAGCATCACACACTATGTTGTCAGTCTCACCTAGCAATGCAGAGCGGCCGACCCTAAAACTGGGATATCAGGATGGCAGGGTGAGAGATGATTGCTATTATATTCTATTTATATTGATTAAATAATCAAATAAATAAATAATTAAATAAATATATATATATATATATATAAAATAATTAAGTAATACTATTTATTAAATAAGACAGATGAATCCAGTCAAAAATAATAATTAAGACTATAAAGAGTTTTTTTTTAAAAAGAACTATAAATAGTTAATACTGTATAAAAATATTCTATTATTTTTATATTTATGTTACTATTATAAATATTTTAGAAAAAGTATATTTTCTATAAAAAGTTTATTTATAGAAAAATAAACTATGTATAGTATTTATACATAGTTTATTTTTATTTTAATTAAGTGGTATTAGGCAGAGTCCATTATCCTGGATTAAAAAATACTAGGCTCATCATAAACTAACCCTGGTTCTTAATTTTCAAAAAAGAAAATAACCATTTCTCTTCTCTGTCTTTTTCTACTTCCTCTTTTCCTATGTGTGATAGCATGGCTAAGGACAGCAGGGGCAGGGGCAGGGAACAACGCAAGCTCAGGACACCAAGGGCTGGTAACAGCGCAGAATTGGCAGAAAATGCATTTGCATTAAAGTAGTGTTGCTCCAGTCGCGAAACACAACACAATTTCCTGCCGCAACTCAATTCCGCACTGCCGCTATGGGGGCGGCTACCCCACGCAGCTCTGCTCCGCTGCTCTTGACAACATAGCTCACACATATGTTATCACTATTGTATAATAAATAGTGACATAAATTGGAATTATAATGACAGCTAATTATACCTACATGCAAATCAGCAAGGCCAAAATTCTAAATTTCAAATATGGGACATGGGTAACATAATAACCCGCACACCATATCTTGTCATTAAATTTTTCTTCTTTATAGTTATTATTATAATTAATAAATGAACTAATTTACTGAAACAAAAAAGTTATTTTAAAAAGAAATAAAAGCAACTTAACTCAAATTTACCTTTAGCCGTGATTTCATTAATGCTGCGCTCTTTTCGAATTTTTCTACTCTTCACCTTCCATGGAGCATCAGCTCGACTTACAATATCACCATGCCTTTCTTTGGTATCTCTCTTCCCTTTGTCAATAACATTTTTCTTGCTGCCTCTCTCAAAATCTTCCATAGACACATCAGAGTTTGTTTCATCATGAATTACTGTATCTTTGGATTCATTATCTTTCTTAGCTTTTAAACCAGATTTAAAACAGCTATAATCCCAACATGTTCCAAAGTCCAATCTCCTCCATTTCTTTTTTGTGGTTAGTTTAGGTGTTTCAATTGTAGGGACCATACATCTTTCCGAAGTTTTAAGGACCTTGCTTAGAGAGACAAGTTTTGCTGGTTCTGGTACTTCTGTAATTGATAATTCACTAGATATTTCCCCATATTTTCCACACACTACTGGTCTTTTGATTCTATGAGCACTTCCTTTTCTGCTAGAGGATGACATCTGCATAGCACTTTTAGGTTCCTCATAGGATGGTTCTTGCGTTTGAAAATGCCCAAAGCAATCAGAAGTGAAATCCTTCCTTAATTTCTGTATTCTAGAAACACCATGTAGCAAGTGAAACTCAGCATCAGAATTTGATTCTGACTCATAGCTATCTTCATTGCAGCGATGCTTGTTTAGATGATTCTTACAAGAGAGAAATTTGGATGAAAATGAAGAGGGTCTATGGTTATGATTAGTATTAGGTTGAACAATAGAAGCCTTGTTAGATGATCTTTGCTGACTAGATGAAAAGTACAATTCCATTTCTTCACATAAACTAGAAGGGGAATCAAAAGCTCCAGTACTTTCTCCTTTCTGGTTATCCAATGAAGCATCCAGAACTCTCGCCTCATTTCTCTTTCGCTTTGTTCCTTTGAAGCCCTTCTTGACTTTTAGAGATTGAATGGCTGCACAATTAGCATTAACTATTGTATGATTTTGGTCCTGCCTTTTCTTCCAAATCAAATAATCTAACAGTTTAATATCATCAATGAGACTCTGGCATGATTGATCGTTTAAGACTCTCAGATAACCTTTTTTCAAGTCACTCCCACTGGTTGAGCCTGCATACTCGGCACTTTTATCACTATCAGCCAAATCAGATGACCAGCCTTTATCAATTCCTGACCCCTCATCAAGCACAAGGTTCTCAATACAACCAGCATCTGTAGCATCTACAGTACACGAATCAACCTTGTTCACCTCCGTCGCAGAGGCCTGAGAAACAACAGGAGCAGTACATCCAGAAGAATCATTAAAATTTTCCTGTTTTTTCAACAAGTCTTCCCTATCAATAACTTTTTTCAAACATTTGGCAGAAATGTTTCCCACTTGGAGACTTTCTTGTCTTTCCCAATCTAATACAGTAGCCATCTGATCTGAAAATGTTGCATCACATAATGGTTTCCTGACCTTACTTGGCACGTCTCTCCATTGAGGTGTATGAGAGCCACTTTTTACAGTGCCGTGACCATCTGAAGTTGCACTTAGCTCAAAATAGAGATTTTCATTCAACGAAGCATTCTGATCTCTACTACACTCTGAAGCTATCTTCCAAGAGGTAACAACATTGGCATCTGCAGGTTTTCCTTTTACGATACCCCGAGAGGTTTGAACTCTGGTGCAAGCATTGTTTCTGCAACAGTTTTCCCAAGCAGCACTAGCATATTTGCCTACAAAATGTATATTTGACGGTTGCTTAGAGCATTTTTCACTTGATCTGGTATTGTTCATTCCAAGGCTGAAACATTAAATTGGGAAGAGAGGAAAAGGGGAATTTTTAGTTAGTGGTGTCACTCCCAGGAGAAGAACAAGTTTGCAGACAATAATATAAATAGAACCCAGACTTTCGGAATCAAAAGCCCACAAACAGAAACCAAGCAGCCAAATTACCAAACAGTTACTGGGATTAGGAGTTCATGACATACAAAAAAACTGCAATTTTCTTATACTATATTCTTGCAATAGAATTTGCATGCTCAAGTTCCTGTTCACTTTCACTAATACGTACATCGATTATCTTATTGTTATATATCCATCAATATGTTCACTTAAAAGACAACGAGAGCATATTCACTTCTCATGCCAAATTTTTACACTAAATTTTTGGTGTAACACTTAAAAGACAACAAGAGCATCACTTTATAGATTTTCTTCCTAACTCAGCATTTAATAATTTATGCAGCAGTAGTTTGGTATTTGTTACAATTTGATTATTGTATTTGAAAAGGTTCAAATTTTGGAACTAGAGCTTTTTTACAAAATCGCATGTGATTCGATCATTTATGCAGTTTGATCATATCTAGTACTATGATTTACTACTATTATGCAGATTTGCTATTTTTTTTATTATGGCATTGAAATTACGAAATTTTGTTGTCTTGATGTTATTATGTAAGGAGTTTTTATAGTATTATTTTTAATTATCAGTTAAACTCTTACATATCTATGAGTATAGTTTACGATCCGATTTCACCAAAGCAAAAACTATTTTAACTACAATCTCAAATTTGACAACCTTGCTCTGTTGGGATAACTGCGGGGAAAAAAATGCCCTGAATGCACCAAAGGGCTGGATAATCGACAGCAAAGAGGCAGAATAGAGGATGGACAGAGGATGTGTCTCAACCAAAAGAACAAAGGATGGACTAATGGAAGAAGTTGCAACAGGAAAAAGGCAGTCCAGCAAGTATGCACTATAAATGGAGTCTGGAAAAAAGGACCAAAGTTCAAACTCAACAGTGGTCAAGTAGCAACCAGTAAACGTGTCAGGGTTGCTCGAAATAGATTGGACTTCTAGAAAAACAAGGGATTCTCCAGAAAAATGTGTACCCTGCGGAACAAAGGAAGGTTTTGATCCCTATTTTCATTGTAAAACGTATGTGTGGGAAGGAGGGCACTATGCCACTACAGTCTACTATTAACTACTTAGATTATAACATCATTAGAAAATGAATTAAAGAGAAAACTAATCTTAGAGATACCACAAAACTAAGATGTAACTGAAGATAATGTCTGATCAACATCAAACTATCAAAGCCACCAAAGGAATACAACATTCCAACAAGATGCAACAAAAAGTATCCTTATGACATAACACGGTATTTGCAGTCACCTCACCTCAAAGTCGGCCCATCATTTTGATGATCATAGGAATATTTACATTGTGATTTCTTTTCTATAGATTGTAAAGGTATTGGTTCTAAGGCAGAGAGATCACAATGTCTGTTCAAACCTGCAAGAAAAATAACCATGAAACACATGCATATTATAGATAAAATCCAGTCCATAAAGAAACTAAGAAAACAGTCAAAACAGGAGGGAAAGGTTATTGTGTGCTAATCGACGAAGCCAGTTTGGGTATACCATCAGTATTCTCAAGATTCCCACAAGTACCCCTATTTTGGGGAAATTTCAATGGTGCAGCAGAAGAACCCTGCTCAGATACTGAAGCCTTGTATATATAGTTCTGTGGTTTTGCAATAATTGATTTCCCTTGCTTTAGATTCATATCAGGAAAATACAATGCTTGTTGCTGCTTAGATAACTCCAGCATCTGTGTCAATGCAAGCAACTTCATATTTTCATCAGACATGTAAGTATCCATATTAATACCCAGTTGCAGTAAAGTGGGATTTTGATTTTGCGTAGAGCTTGAAACAAGATAGGGAAGGCTCTTCAAATTTCCTTCAAATGGAGTAGATGTCCCCAAAATCAAGTGATTGTTTCGTCCAAACGAAGATACATTTTTTGATCCTTGCAAAGCATTTGCACCCACAGATGTATCTGATTCAAACCTTGATTCATATATCTTTCCACTGACAACTGGAGTACAACTACCACTGTCAACAACAGCTCTTCTTATGGAGCCAAATTCAATGGATTGATTTACATCAAATTGAGAATTTATTTTGGTACAGCAATCTTCACCAAACCTCGCAACTTTATCCTTGTCCAAATATTTATTGAATTCTGATGCAGAATCATTTGATTGCCTTCCTGTGTGACCATTACTATTCCAGAGAACATTAGAAGAACCAAATTGTACAGTACCATATTCAGAAAGCAGGTTCTTGGGCATGATACCATCATTCACCAAGTTTTTACAAGCTTTTGTTTTAACCATTGGTTGAGAACTAAATTGAGGAAATGGTAAAAACAATGAACTCTTGGCCACATAGTCAGTTTGTGAGCTAGCTGTAACAGCACCTGAAATATTACTAAATCCAGACATATAGTTTGGAGGTTTAAGTAGAGCTTGTTCCTCACGCATTTCGATTGTACCAGCAATGTGGCTAAAATTTTTCTGCAATTCCACCTCCCTGCTAAGGTCTGCACTTAATGAACAAAATCCACAGTTAAGAAGTTTGCCTTCACACACTTGTAAACAATTGAAATTGAAACACTATAACAAACAGCAAAGACAATATTGATTCAACGCACTATTAGTCATCTGCTTCAGGGAATGCAGTTTTGGAGAACTGGCAAAGGTAAACATTGGTGATTCTGCAAATGATGCAACTGGATTTCCAGCCTGAGGTGGTTGACCAAGCCTAAGCTCAATATTAGAGGAAGTTGCATCTTTTCCTAGTAGACCACTCTTTACATTCTCCTTTTTGATGCATTCAAGGTCTTTTCGATGGCTTGTTGGAATTTGTGTTGACTGGATAATTGACAAATATCCATTCCTTTTCAGGGAATCAAGGAAAGGAGGTATAGACTGACAACCATCATCCAGTTGAGCTCCAAAAAAGTTTGGTGAATGTGTACAAATAGCAACATTAGATTCCATTGACTTGGTTTTCCCCTGGTCATACTGGCTGTTCTGAGTAAAAGCATTTAAACCCTTGAGCGGAATGATGAAACCATCCTGGTTTGTTATTGGTTGTTTTCTGAACAATGCACCAATAAATTAATTGAGGTCTGTATCAGCATTTTTCAGAAACATAACATAGTCAGAAAACTTTTCAGACCTTAATGTGGCTGCAGCCGAATTCAAAATATGTGACAAATCACTCTTTGACATATCAGATGCAAATGCATTGGATTTCATCAGACTGCTTGTTGTTGATAATACTTCTGGCCAGTCCCATTCACTCTCATTTCCAGAAGACCTAATCTAAAGCATCATAAAAGTATCACCATCCAGTGTTCGCGATTGCTTCAAACACATGCAAATAAGAAATCCAACTCTCAATGGCAATAATGAAGTAAAAACAGGCAAAGAAATATAAAATTCTCACTACTTTACCATACATTTAGTTGAAAACATGACTATCTTCTAAGACAATAGATACTAAGACAACCTAATGAACAAATAAACAACACTCCATAATAAGCAGACTTGTGAAGTAATCATATCCCATGTGTCTAAAATCCAAACTCTACAGTCATTACCATTGCTTGGGAATTGATATTCACCAAATGCAATAATGCACCGGACTAAGTACATTGATCTTCTGAATCTTTAGCAGACCCTATAGTTTGATGGTATGAAATTAGGAATGAATGGTCCAAATTAGTCAAAGAGGATTTTTCAAACGGAAATTTGTTACCAAAATATATGAAAAATTGTTGGTAACAAAGTTAAAAACGCATGGGCACAAGAAAAGCATCATTTTGTTTCCTGTTTACAACATTGTATTATTATGTGTGCTGCTGAATATATAGTTCTCTCTACATTCATGTTCATGTTATCCATTGGTAAGTTTTCAATGCAACATACTACAGTTTGTAGTAAAGAAAAGTCTAACCTAATGTTTTGCTTCCTAGCACATCGGATGTCAAATAATGTATCACGAAAAAACATGTTATTTTCATTGTCAAGCTACTCATAATTGTTGGTAAGTTTGCATCCTTGTAGCAGTGTTGTCAAATAGCGACGCTATAGCACTATATAACGGAATTTTAACAAATCGTTATTGCTCCATGTCAAATTCTGTTTCTGTTTAATATCCCTCAAGTATAGGGATTCAGTTGAATAGGAGTACTGGTAGGATTTGGTTGTTTAGTAATCTAGTATATCTATATATATATATATATATATATATATATATTGCCAACATATTTCAATTCAATAAATATATTTTTACTCTAATTCTTGAGATGGTATCAGAGCTCTCAATCTTTGAGAGCCTTGCTTCCGCATAAACCCTAGCCGCCTTTATGGCGATAAACTTAGCCACCTTCGTTGTGGCCCTTGCTTCCGTATATACCTACCGCCTTCATTGCGGTTTCTATTTTCTAGAAATCTTAGCCACCTTCATTGTGGCCCTTTTTGCCGCCTTTATTGCGGTTTCGCCTTCATTGCGGTTTCTATTTTCCTGAAACCTTAGCCACCTTCATTGTGGCCCTTTTTGCTGCCTTTATTGCGGTTTCTATTTTCCTAAAACCTTAGCCACCTTCATTGTGGCCCTTTTTTGCTGCCTTCATTGCAGCAACTTGAAATTTCTTTTTGGCCTACTCGCTGCCATAGTGTGTTCAATACTCACGTCGTTACTGTTCACAGCCGTTTGACCGCCTTCTAGACCTCCTTTCAACACCGTTTTCAACCAGATTGTAGATCGGCCGTTTCTCGTTTAGTTTTGGGGGTTCACTCTCTTATCGGAGCACTTTTGTGGCTAAACAGCAGCAACTTTGAAAGAATTGTATTCAAGCTGGGAATGGAGAACACCTATTCACCAGCTTGAGGGAAAGTGTCAAAATCTGTTTCTGTTTAATATCCCTCAAGTATAGGGATTCAATTCAATAGGAGTACTAGTAGGGATTTAGTTATATATGAGTACTAATAGAATTTTGGTTGTTTAATAATCTAGTATATATATATATATATATATATATATATATATATATATATATATATATATATATATCTGATGTATTGCCAACATATTTCAATTCAATAAATATATTTTTACTCAAATTCTTGAGGCTCCACAATACGCTATTGAGTACAAATAGTTGTCAGATCGCTGCTATTGCGGCTCTATAGCAATATAGCATAGCGGAATTTGAACAAACCGCTATGTTTCAAAATCCACAACAGACAACACTACCTTGTAGCACGCGTAGCAGAAATGTTTCTGAATCCTAATACTTACGAAAAATCGAGTCTACATTTATGCAGTGATGTGTCTTATGCAACAATGTGTCAGCTTTCATACTGCCACAACATTGCACCAGCCACCAAGAGCCAACCAAGCCACTACATGGTTCACTGATTTATACCAAAACCAGCTTATTTAATGTTACGACCAATTTTCCGTGAGTACAGTTTTTAGGCCAGAATCAAAATAATCACATCACCAGTTAAATAGTATCTCTGATCAAACCCTCCAGCAGTCTACTTCTCAAAATCATGAGTATTACTGTAGCTATCAGTACTTATTTATCATAACATCCAATCCAAGGACGGAAACAGTAAAATAAAGGATGAGGCTCCAATTAAATATTTCTAAATGAAACAAGAGGTTAGCTGTTAGGAACCCAAGAATTGGATTCCATGGAACCCAAAATCATGAGTATTACTGTAGCTATCAGTACTTATTTATCATAACATCCAATCCAAGGACGGAAACAGTAAAATAAAGGATGAGGCTCTAATTAAATATTCAATGATATCCAATCCAACTACAAAACTCCCTATTTATACACAATAATCCTAACTAAGCACATAACCAACTAACTACTAGTAACTAACTCTCTTCATACATATCCTAGCAATACATCCCCCCTCAAAAACAACCTTGTCCTACTCCTCAGAGGTTGCAATCTACTAGAATTTATCAAGGTTATGAATGTAGAAAAGACTAAGATGCAACCAAACAAATAAATAAAATTCTAAGAACCAGAATAAACAGCATCTACCAAATGGTCCAAATCTTGAAAATACTAGAGGAAAGCAAAAGAAATGAATGTTCAGTGAAAGGAAAACCCCAAAAGATGCATCTGATGCTGGGGATAAGAGCAATTATCTTGGATGATAGATCATGATTAAACAAATATACAAACAATATATTGTCTTCTCGTATTTTGTAGTCAATTGTGGGAGAAAAGTTACAAAAGAAAGAAAACAAGACCATGGAAAAATCATCTTTTCCAATGGAATAACAAGCAAAAGATCAATAATACACATTATTCATCTCTAAAAATGCCTTCACCAAGACATATACATCGTGTAAAACTAAACATTAAACACTAAAGTGTATAACCGCTGCATCTTACCCCAAATTTTAAGAAATACAACTTCTGCCACTCTGCAATTGTCTCGCCGCTTTCCATACGAACAGCATCCCCCGGGTTGACACCATGTAACCCTGAATGCTGCAATACCAGAACAGATAAATCATTAAGTGTGCAATGTTTACAACGGCGTGTGAAAGTAATGTTCAAGGAGGTTAAATAATGCTGCAAGTCATCGCTACAAAGTAGAACCAGTAGCCATAATTTACCTCACAAAACTTAAGTATGGACATGTGGCAACGATGGCATGAGCAAACAATACCAAGAAGTCCTGTATTGCTAAGAAGAAGATGGCCACCTTGCAATTCAACAATACATCTCTGAGTTCTCAACAAATATATGAACATTAACCAAACAGAAAATATAAACTTCTCCCACTCACTTATTCCCATGCAGAACACACGAGGACACCCACTCATAGAAGAAGTGGCATACTTAGCTGAGAACCATTCAAAAGCCATTTTTGATGTGGGTTGCATAATTGAGCTGCAAAAATTTAGACCAGAAGCAGGGCTAGGAACACAGAATTGCCCTGTAGAAGAAAAAGAATCTTGTGCCCTCTCACCACCAGGAAATGTTGGCCAAAAAGAAATATTACTGCTCTGAATATCACGAAATAGAATATTACTACCACTATTCATACCAACCAGGGCTCCGGAAGAAATTTAAGGAATGTGTCTGACAAATTGACAAGCTTTGCAGGTTATGAATTATGATTAATTAATTTTTCTGTTATCAGCATTCCACTTTCTATAGAATCAACAACAGCATTCCCAATTGCAATAGTGCAGTGACCAGATGAGATCATGAGATTCAAAGCTTTGGATCACACAACTCTGGGAAATTACACTGCCACAACAATGGAGGACCATAAAGGAGAGCCAGGAATTAATTTCCATTGTAGGCATCGGCTGATCCACGATTGGTTGAATGAAAAATGTGAGGGTAAACAGGGCCTTGCATTCCTTGAATAAATTTAGATCTTAAACCATGAGCAACTCATAGATAAAAACAATTACCTGCATAATAAACCACTTCTTCTCTCATCAGTGCATAAACAATGTGGCAAAAAGTTTCCAAACGGAGATGCAAGTATGAATTATCAGCTGTCTTAAGCCTCTTAGGGTGTGTTTGGATGCAAGTATAAATGTTTCTAAAAATAAATTAGATGTGATTGAAAATTTGAAATATTATATATCTATGTTCTATCAAATTTTCAAAATCTCAAATATACACTGTAATATAGATTTAGCATTCCAAAACCCTCAATCCAAACATACCCTTAGTTACGAGTTGCGATAGTATTAAATTATTTTTTTTTTAAAAAAGACTAGCCACATTATTATTACTGAATAATAAATACAAAAGAATAACGACATCTGAAAATCTCCAAAGATCTTATTGCTTTCCCAAAATCATCGTTGCACACCATATTACTAGTTGCTAATTTAAACAAGTACATGCATGCAACTTTGATTCATGATTTCATGCCAAGCGGAATTCCATAAAGGGTCCAAAATAAACATGAACAAAAAAAAAACACTATGTACGTATAGCATGACACAATAGATCATCCTCTTAATTGAATCAGTTCATATGATAACTTAATTACTTATCCAACGTAGTGAAAGAAAAAAAAAATCACATCACTGACACTTCACATGAACGTCGCCGCTAAACCTTGCAACAACACATTGCATCAGATCACAACAACAATGCAAACAGAAAAAACGACTAAACAACACGTTTTCACATAAGTAAATTCGAGAAACGAGCATTTTACAATCGTATTAAACTATGATGATCACCGGAACGCACAACGAAAACACACTACGAAATAAACTATGAATGCAAAACCGAACAAACGAAGCAAATAAACTTCAAAAGAAGAAAAGGAAATTACTAAATTAGTTACCTGATCCTTACGGTTCTCTCGAACGACGAAGATTAAACCGTCGCATATTTCGATTGATGAAATGGCGATTCACATTGCGTCTGCCACGAGCTCCGAAGGAAGCATTCCACAGAATCGAAAGATTTGGAAACCCTAGGATTGAGGAGGAGTTGCAGAGAAAGAGTGAGAGTGTGAGAGAGAAAGGACGTGGGGAGGTGACACATGAAAGTGGGGAGGTGTGGTGAGTAAAATGATGAGGAGGTGTGGAGTAATCCAATACTACAAAGACTGACACCGAACTGACATAAAGTTTAGGTTGACAGTTTTTAACCGTTGATCTTTGTGGTCTGTTAGCTAGTGGAGATTAGGAGCCGTTGATTGTGAACACAGCTGGTTTGCGAATATTGGAAAGTGAACCCTTGTGTTGTCAAGTCGCGTGACGTGTTGCGTTGGATTAACATAGCAATCAATCTAATGCATGATATATTAAGATAGTGACAAAGATCCTCTAACTTTTTAAATAAAAAAAATTATTTTAAATTTGTTACTGTCTCTCTCATCTTTTCTATTTCTCTTTATTTTTTTCCCCACTTTCTCTCTATATTATTCTCACATCTCTCTTCTTTTTATCTAAAGTTACGCAAAGATGGGGAATTTAAAGTTAAGAGATCCAAATCCATTAGAATATAGGGACTTTGGAGAATTGCTTAAAAGTTATCGCATGTATAGTCTTTACTATTCAGATCATCTTCTCTTTGATGTATGTTGGATCAAAATAAATGAAAATAAATAACTTCTCTTTGTTAAAACACAACTAGTCGAATGAATTTTAATTAAATCAACATTTAAATTATAAAAATATCGTTAATTTATATATTTTTTAAAGTGTACTCAATTTTCGTGAGAATTTAAGATAATTTTTAAATATTATCGTACAATAAACCACATATCAAGACAATAGTTCACCTTAAAATATATTCTTACATTTTTTTTGAAATTCACCTAAAAATTTGTCTTTACTTAAATGCATTTTGACCCTCTATTATTATTGATTATCAATTCACACAACTCTAAACTCTTATTTTGTTCAAAATTTTAGTTACTAATTTTGTAAAATTATCCAGTTTATGTCTTTTGTTAAGTTATCATAACATTTAATGTATGATATTGATTTGTCGGTGAAATAATGACTTATAAAATATATTTTAAAATTATGTATATGTTTATATAGACGTGATTAATATATGTGCATATTTGATGAGAGATAATTTATATCTACTAATTTAATACAAGTAATATGGAGTGTGCAAGTGTTACGTGCTTTAAAATTTCGTATTCCAATACTACTCATAAAAAAATAATGGTTATAATCTCTAAAAAGTGAATTTAACTATGAAATTAAGAAAATTGAAAAAGTTGTAATTAAATATTTTTTCCAACTATTTTAGTTGTTCTCTCATTTAACTTTTCACACTTAACATTTATTTTTAGCAACTCAAAAATTTATTGGATTGTTTTTACTTTTAGAAATAAATTATGAAAACTAAAACAATAATTTGGTATGGTAAATTATGTGTTGTTTTTTACATTTTCATGTTGCCCATTAGCGAGATCTACATGGACCTTAAATTTAAATTTTATTCTTTGTTCTCTGGCTGCTACTTTTTAAAAAATTTAAAAAGAAATTCCAGCTGTTGCTTATCTCATATTATTATTGGCCACTTTTATCTTTTAATTTTATTACTTTGTTCTCTAGCTGCAAATATATATATATATATATATATATATATATATATATAGTTGTTGTTTATATCAAATTATTATCGACTATTTTTCTCCTCTTTTTGTTAGGTCAACTGTGAGTAGTTAAGTTTCACATCGACTGTGAATGAGTTAAATGTTTGATACATTATAGAGGAGACTTGTGTATCTAATGCCTTAAGATTTTGAGTTGAGATGTGATGTCAAAGTTTCATGTGATCCTGAAACATTTGGTTCATTGTAGCTGTCGACGTTCCCCCGAACTCTCCAACAAGTGATATAAGAGTCATCATTCGACTTGATGGGGAAGCGGGATTGGATCCATGTGACAAAAGTTTTCCTAGCGGTTTAATCAAGAGGTGTCTCTCATTGGTAATAATGGTATTGCAAGTATAAGATGTAAGAGTTTCACACTTAAGGAGGAAAATGTTAGGTCAAGCGTGAATGGTTAAGTTCCGCATCGACTTTGAATGAGTTAATTGTTTGATATATGAGAGAATAGACCCATCTACCTAATGTCTTACGTTTTTTGGTGGACTTACGGTGTCGAAATATTTCCTGATCTTAAGCATTTAGTGCGGTGTTGCTCCTGCACCTTCTGACTCGCTAACAATTTCACCATCTTATTTCATTAAAGAATAAATGAGTCTCATAACAAACATGTATTATATCACTTGAAGTAACATTTTAATTCATCCGTAAATGGTAATTCAAACTAATATTTTAAATGATGGTTATTAATAACATGTTATTGTTTTTCTTAAACTTTTTGATGTAAATAGTTAATATGATGGTGAAATAATGATGTATAAAAAATAATGTAAATGTATCTATTGACATGACTAATATGTATACATCAATTTCAAGAGAGATAAGTTATGACCACTAGTTTAGTGCAAGTAGTTGGTACATAGTGTGTGAATGTTATAAATTATAAATCTATAAAAATAAGAAAAATAAAATTGGAAAAACTAGTTATCGAATATTTTAATAAGTTATCTTAATTGTTATTTCATTTGACTTTTCACACTGTATTTCTCTTTCGCAACTCAAAAATTTGTTGGATTCTTTTTATAAATAAAAATTATGAAAACTAAAACAATAATTTGGTATGATAAATTACATATCTTTTTTTTCATTTTCTCAAATGGTTAGAGCGTCGTGCTAATAACGTGAAGGTCACAGGTTTGAGACCTGCATGGACTCGGAGACTCATGTATCTTATGCAATTTTTTCTTTTAATTTTACTTATTTTACTTTTGCTTTGAACGAGAGAATAGACACGTGTATTTAATGCCGTAAGGTTTTGGTTGGAGCTTTGAATGAGAGAATAGACATGTGTATCTAATGTCTTAAGGTTTTGGTTGGAAATGTGACGTGAAAGTCTCTTGTGGTCATGATGCATTTGACTCATTGTAGCTCTCGGCACTCCCCCAAACTCTTCAACAAGTGGTATAAGAGTCATCGTTCGACTTGGTGGGGGAGCGGGATTGGATCCTTATAACGAAAGTTTTCCCGGAGGTTTAGTCAGGAGGTGTCTCCCATGGGTAATAACAGTGGTGCAAGTATAGGATATGAGAGTCTCGCACTTGAGAAGGAGAATGTCTTACGATTTTTGGTGGACTTGCTATCAAGAATAAATAAGTCTCCTAACAAACATGTATTATATCACTTGAAGTAACATTTTAATTCATCCATAAATGGTAATTAAAACTAATTTTTTAAATGATGGTTATTAATAACATGACATTGTTTTTCTTAAATTGTTTAATGTGTAAAGTTGATTTGTTGGTGAAATAATGATGTATAAAATATACTTAAAAATAATGTATATGTATCTGGTGACATGACTAATATATATACATCAACTTAAAGAGAGATAATTTATGACCACTAGTTTAGTGCAAGTAGTTGGTACGTAGTGTGTGAATGTTATAAATTATAAAGCTCTAAAAATAAGTAAAACAAAACTGGAAACACTTGTTATCGAATATTTTTATTAACAAATTTTGTTAAGTATTTTTCTTTCGCAACCCAAAAATTTGTTGGATTCTTTTTAGAAATAAAAGTTATGAGAGCTAAAACAATAATTATGATACATTACATATCCTTTTTTATAGATTCATGTGGCCCATTAGCTCAGTTGGTTAGAGTGTCGTGCTAATAACGCGAAAGTTGCAGGTTCGAGACCTGCATGGGCCATTAATGTTTTTTTTATTATTTTTATCTAACGGGACAATATTTTGTTAAATTATCTTAGTTGTTCTTTCATTTTACTCTCCCCACTTTATATTTTTCTTTGGCAACTCAAAAATTTGTTAGATTCTTTTTAGAAATAAAAATACTGAGAACTAAAACAATAATTTATTATGATAAGTTACATATCCTTCTTTACATTTTCATGTGGGCCATTAGCTCACTTGGTGTATCTAACATTAAATTCTCTAGTGATCAACTTGATAGGGGAGCAAAAGTCTTCCTCGCGGTTTAGTCAGAAGACGTATCGCATTGGTAATGACTATTGAGGCAAAATCCCAAATTAATGTTTTGATGTAAACAAACAAATGTTAATTAAAGACTTTAATTATGATTCTAAATGAAGTGTTAATTTAACATGTGCTTTTGAGTGTAAATATCAAAGATAGGTACTAAGCAATGCAAGCAAAATCAGTTTAAAGAAAAATCAAAAAATGAACAAAACAGAACCAAGAACGTTCTTGACAAACTTTGGAAAACCAAGAACGTTCTCCACGTTTTTTCATTTTCATCAAGCAAGTTCAAATTATTTGTTAATGCAAGAAAAGCTCTTGCAAATTACGAATGCATTTACAGTACATCTACAAGGAATATACAACTCTCATATCAGCAAAAGAAACACTCCAAAAGATCAAAGATTAAAATGCACGACTCAAAGCAAAAGTAACAAATGATCATTCTCCAGCATGGTAACATCAGTCTCCAAAATGGTAAACATTTTTCAGCATGTTACAATTAATCTCCCGCATACGAACATCATTCTCAAGCATGTTAACAACAGTCTCGAAAATGTTAACATCATTCTCCAACATGTTAACATCAGTCCCCATAATGATAACATCATTCTCCAGCATATTAACAATCATTCTCCAGTATAAATACATCATTCTCCAGCCTGTTTTGCACGAATCAAAAGGCAGTCTTAATCTAAATACATTAAGCACATCTCTGAGATGTTTCTGTGCATAAACAAAGGATCATCACAGTAAAGAACTAGAAGACACATATAAGACATTATTATCACAGAAGCAAAAATGCAGAATGTTCAAGTCAAGAACATTAATGGTTTAAAAAGTCTGGTCTTTGGTCAAGTCTGACACATGACAGTTGGGCACCTTTTCAACGGTCATAATATATGTCATCAACCTCTTTGAAGCCTATAAAAGGAACCCCAAGCTCAAGGAATAATAAGAACCTCAAGTGCTAAGAAAATCCATCACTTACATACTTGAAAGCTTATCAATCGCAACCAAAAGATTTAGTTTTGTTTTCTTCTTCAAATATCATAATCATTTCACTGAATTCTTTTATCAATAATTTATTCTCAAACACGAGTTGAGCATACTTAGATTCTACCAATCTCTTTAAATCATTATCGTGTAAACTCAAGACTATAAGGGTTGTTTATAGTTTGAGTAGTTTGTAGAAAATCCTTTTATGGTTGAAAGGTGAATTGTAAAACCCTCTCTAAAGAATGATAGGTGGCTTGATTGAATCCTTTTATAGGTGGAAAGGAATTGTTGTAACAGATCAAGGTTGATCTGACTGCGTAAAATCAAGAACGTTGTAAAACCAAGAACGTTCTCCGTTTGAACACTTAGTGGAAAATCTCACAGTTGTGAGGACTAGACGTAGCCCGAGTTGGGTGAACCAGGATATATCAGTATCTGATATCTCTTCCTATATCTCTATTTACTTTCAGTCCTTTTGACTATCAAGTTAAATAGATAAGCTAAATTGTTGATTTTAACTAACCAATAACGTTCTCCGTTTTCTGTTTTCACAACCAAGATCAATCTTGAGTTATTATTTTCTTAATTTTTAACAGAAAATTTTAAATAGGTGAATTTACAATTCAAACCCCCCTTCCTTGTAAATTGACATTGTTACTTCAATGACGACGGTGCAAGTATAGGACGTGGGAGTTTCACATTCGAGGAGGATAAGATTTGGTCATTCATGAGTTATTAAGTCCCACATCGACTTCGAATGAGCTAAATATTTAATATACAAGAGAAGAAACCTATTTACGCATCATGATTTTCAGTGGATATGTGATCTTAAAACATTTGATGTGTTGTTGCTTGTGCGCTGCCTGATTCACTAACAATTTCACCCTCTTTTATCATTAAGTAATAAATGAGCATCGTAATAAACTTGTATTATACTACTTGAATAACTTTTTAATTCTACCATAAATGGTAATTCAAACTAATATTTTAAATGATGCTTATTAATAATATGTTATTATTTTTCTAAAACTTTTAACGTATACTATTGATTTATCGATGAAATAATGATATATAAAATATACTAAAAAATAATGTATATGAATTAGTTGACGTGACTAATATGTGTCCATCAACTTAAAGATAGATTACTTATGACCACTAATTTAGTGCAAGTAGTTGATATGTAGTGTGTGAGTGTTATAAATTATTGATTACACTGTTCGGTTACAATTTATAAAAAAAAATGGTAATTGTTTCTAAAAAAAGTATATAAATTTTGGCTATTAAAATTATAAAAAAAATAAAATTGGACAAATTTATTATCGAATATTTTGTTAAATTATCTTAGTTGTCTTTCATTTTGCTCTCTGCACTTTATATTTTTCTTTGACTACTGAAAAATTTGTTGGATTCTTTTTAGAAATAAAAATTATAAGAACTAAAACAAGAATTTAATATGATAAATTACATATCCTGCTTTACATTTTCATGTGGCCTATTACCTGAGTTTGTTAGAGTGTCGTGCTAATAATCAAAGGTTTAAAAATAGCTTACACCTCAAATACAAGATCACTTCAATTAACTTTTTAATTCAATTGTAAATGATAATTTAGACTATTATTTCAAATGATAGGTATTATTAACCTGTTATTGTTTTTATAAACTTTCATAAATACAAAATAACTTACAATTATTTTGTACTGTGATCCGCTCAAAGTGCGCGAAAAAGAGTCGAAATTAAAAAAACAAGAAGATGATGGTACTCCTTTTACTCATAGAAATTTATACTACTTAAATAAATAACTACTGATAATGTGTTATACAATAATACGTAACGATTTTATTTATTGTGTATGAATCCACAAAAGTTTTATACGGTGTTGTACCAACAAAGCACACCTAATAAAATATTGTACGGTACTTGCACCAACAAAGCATGTCCATCCCATAGAGTAAATCTCAACCTTCATCGTAACACTCTCTCGAGGTTACGTTGATTTTAAATGGTTGGAACGCATTGTATGTGTGTGAGTGCTGTAACATCCATAATACGATTACTGCTCATAAAAAATAATGGTTATTGTGTTTAATTAAATTAATATATATATATATATATATATATATATATATTAGTTTTGGTTATTAAAATTTAGCAAAATAAAATTAGAAAGAGTTGTTATTGAATATTTTGCCATACATTTGAGCTATTTTGGTAGTTCTTTTATTTGACTTTTCATCCTTTACATTTCTCTTTGAAAACTAAAAAATTTGTTGAATTGATTTTAGAAATAAATTGTTAGAACTAAAACAAGAATTCAATATGATAAATGATAGTTGGTTGCACGTACGACTAATAACAATAAAGTCGCATAACTATTATATATTTCTTTTAATTTTAATTTTATTTATTTCGTTCTTAATAATGTTTAAATAAGTCACTCATTGTGGATATGATGAATATATATAAATTTTATTATAAATATTCATTAAGTTTGGTTGTTTTTATCTTGTTTTCTTTTTTGTCCATTGGAGATGGATGGTTTAAGGTCATTTTTAGCTTAAAATCATCACTCAATTCGTCTGTTCTTGTTTTGTTTTGCAACGTTATATTGTTCCCTTCTTAGTGCGACGTTTTTGTTTTCCATTTCGTTACAATGTTTTAGTTTATTTTAGTTTTGTACTTTTTGTTTGTTGAAATGGTTGAGAATGTTTCGTTTAATCGATGACTTATTTTGAGCAAGGGGACTTATGAAAGTTAACACCAAATTCAATAATTTCTTAGCCTTACACATAACTTGTCAACATGTGGTTCAATCAGTCATATCAAATATCAGTTATAGTCAATATGAGCAAACTCCAACAATTTTTTTTTCTTCATAAGATGGATGAGATTAAAGACTCTGATTTTGCATTATTTTTTATTGTTGACCATTTGCATAAGAAATTAGTTTGATTGTTAAAATCAATTTTTAAGTTAAGTAATTTTTTATTAACCTCTGAAATAATTATATATATCATTAATGTGTTTTTTTTTAGTTTCTTGTTGATTCTAATATATAAATGGAGAATGTCTCAACTCATTATCAATTTAATTGTAATACTTTTGTGTTAGCATTTTAATGACGGTTACTTTTTCTGTAAAAAAAAAATTTGGTGGTTTTGATTACGATGGAATGAGTGTTAGTGATGGCTCTAAACATAATTTAGATTTTTGAAGGGCACTATAAATGTATGTAGTAATATTATAAATATAGAGAAAATCATTCTTCCATTCTTCAAACAACAATTTAACATTTTAAATTATTTTTTGTTAAACTAAAACAGAAATTCGATATAATAAATTATTTATCATTCAAATTTTTAACAATTGGCCCATTAGCTCAGTTGGTTAGAGCGTCGTGCTAATAACGCGAAGGTCGCAGGTTCAAGACCTGCATGGGCCATATTACATTATTTTTTATTTATGTTATTTTTTATTTCTTTTGTTCTTATTTTTTATTTGTTATTTTTTATTTCTTTTGTTATTATTTTTTATTTATGTTATTTTTTATTTCTTTTGTTATTATTTTTTATTTATGTTATTTTTTATTTCTTTTGGTTATTTTATTAGATTGAAGACAGAAAAAAAAAATTGGAAGAAATTAGACCTTGCAACTAGTACTACTTCAAGTTTTTGGGATATGGAGCTCACAAGGTTTAAGGATGCGATGGGGTTAAGAGTTCAATCTTTGTTGCAAAAAATACTATAATTTTGTCCTAATGCATATACCAAAACCAAGAGTCTCTAAGTAGATTTTTAAAATTCATATTTTATAGTCAAATGAATTATTCTTTAAATATTTGTAGTCGAATCGGTTATTCATTCGGATTAATTCATTTGACTATAATTGTTTTTTCATACATTTGATATCAAATGAAGTGAGACGAAGAATTGTTAAATAAATTTTATCTTGAAAAAACTACTTAAAAGTTAATTTTAAAACATTGTTTATTTGTGCAAATTATAATAATATAATCACTTCTAATATGTACACAACAAGAATCTTATGGACCTCGCACTAAGAATTGATTTTTTTTTTATGAGATACACTCAATTGATTTTATTTTCATAAAAGTCATAAATTATTGCTTTCATAAAAATCACATCGATATTTCTAATAGTCAATATACATTTTCAATTAGTTGATATATGGGAATAATTTATTATCATTAGTCTAGTGTAAGTAATTGACATATAGTGCGCTTGTGTTAATGTTATAAACTCTAGAGTGTGGTTCAAGTTTGATTACAAGTAATAAAAAAAATTGTCATTATTTTTAAGAAAATAAAATAAAAATATATTATTTTTTCTATTAAAATTAGTAAAAGGTTTGTAAAAACTTGTTATTGGTTTTATATATAGAGACCTAATAATCATTTTTTAATTTTTGTGATTTAATCAAACAAAATTATATATATATAAATAAATGTCTTTTTTCTAAGAATGGAGGTAGTAATTTTTTCAACAAAACACGAAGAGGAAAAATTGATCAAACTAGAAGTCGTAGCGTGGCAAAATCTCACGTTGAGAATTCTCCATTTTTCAACCCAAAAGAAAATGTTAATGTTTTAAACTTGACTTTACACACACGGAGGCTAATTAATGTCCAAGTTGCAAATGAGAATTACTCCTTCCTCTTTAAAGTGAAGCGATAAAATAAAGGAAAATTGAACCACTCGTTTTTATAACTTACCAGTCTCACAACTGCCTATAAATATTTATTTATTGCACACAAAAATTACTTTAAGTTATTGTAAAATTAAGAGTTTTTTTTTCTAAAAAGTATGTAATTTTGTGTGTATATATATTTACTAAAAAAAATATATATTCATTTATTCAAATATTAGAATAATCTATGTAATGCAAATTCAAATTTATTAAAATATAAATGATTAATTTGCGAACAAATTCGCAATATTTAAGTTATATCACTCATGTATCCGGATATGTAACACTAACGACATCAAAATCATTGATTGAAATTTGTAAATGATTAAAGATATTATATCAATTTAAATCAAAATGGATACTGTACTAAAACAAAAAAATTAAAAATCATCGCACTCAAACGACAAAAAAAGTAATTTTGTGCAGAAATAACTTATTTAAATAAAATTAAAAAATGTAAAGATGATTCTAACTAAAAAATAGTCATAAACCACTCATACTAATAACAAAACAGAAATGAATAGAATAAATGTGTGTTTAGAAATTCATATATATCAAAATCAATATATAAACTATCAATATATTATACTTCCTTTTTAAATATAGTTAAAAAAATAAAATGTATATGATGTTAAATTAAATCAAATACATTTTATTTTATATTTAAGATTGGAGAATACATTTCAACAAAAAAAAAGTTAGAGAATAAATTATAGCTAATCTTACAACTTAAAAAGGGACATATGTGACAATATTAATCTTAAGGCAAAAATATATTTATAACTTTTAAAATTTAACTCAATTTTTGTTTAGGTTTTTTAATTTTATTTTATCATGATTTAGTTTTTTAAGTTATAGTCTATTTGCATTGT
>JBBPBQ010020324.1:49548454-49608012 GCA_037974755.1 Cicer yamashitae | reverse complement strand
AAATTAAGTTAAGGGATCACATGTACAATTTAGTCTAATAAATACAATAAGAGTGTAAATGTAGTGCATTAATAATGTAGAATAACTTTAAACTATAATTCAATTATAATCATTCAATATACTATATTATATTATACGGTTTTTAAATTAACGACAATTATTTAATTAGTTGATGTTGTGATGCATGAATGATAGTCTAAAACAATTTTACATCATCAATATATTACATTTTTTATCATACAATAATTAGAAGAAAAATAATAGTCGTTTTACTAAAATTATATTTATTAACTATTGATGTATTTTCTATTGAATTAAAATAAAGTGGAACTAATGTTTTGGAAGCATGTATATATAATATTAATTAGAGATAGTATAATTGAAAAAAAAAATAGTTAAAATTATCTTGAAATTTGAAAGGTAAATTTATTTTTAAATAACATTTTTCTGAAAGGAATATTTTATGGCGAGATAATGTTATCTCAGTATAATGTTATGAATACCTTATGACTTATTGAACACTTATAAAAAGATTATAATTACATTTTTCCGTATCCTAACTTAAACAACAGAGATACGAAAAATGCCAAAATAGTAATATAAGTTGACGAAAGTTGATTTAGTCAATAAAGAATCGACTTATATTATTTAAAGATGTGAGTTTGACGAAAATTGATTTAGTCAATAAAGAGTCGACTTGTACTATTTAAAGACGTGAGTTTGACTTATGATGTCAACATAAAGATCTTTTGACGAGTACTTCTTTCGTTTCAAATAAAAATAATAGCCAATAATTACTTTTATTGAAATTGTTGAATTTTAAAACAAAGATCAATTTGAATTAACTTCATATATTGATGAAAATTAAAGATTAAAACTATAATAAAATATTAACTATAATACTATATCAGTTATTAAATATAAATTCTATTGCAAATTTATTTTGTATTAATATATTAAATAATGACTTTTATATTAAAAAGATAATAATATTAATTAATATTATATTTGAGAAAAATAATAAGTTAAAAAATAACTTACAATTTTTTTTTTGTCAATTCTTGTTTTTAGTTATGGACATGACCAAAGACCAAACTATCGTCGTTTTCTGCAACAACGTCGCATCAAACCGGCCGTTAGATCAGAATCTAATGCATCCCCCAAACTCGTTCTTCACGCCACACTTAACCAACCTCATTAACCATGGTTGAGTTATCCAACTCAATTTCGTTAATCACGATAACACCCTTCCCCTATTTCAACCTTTCCCTTTTAACGCTATAAAACCAGCCTCAAAGACTCGCTAGGTTTGCCGAACCAGCTCCTCAACGGGGACCTAGTAAAAAAAGAAGAAAACATTTTCATAATTCCCTTTATACCCTCATTCATCTTCAATGGCTTCTTCATCATCAAGAGCGAAACCTAATAAACCTTCTAGTAACTTCTATTCTTATTCCACATCAAACGCACCGTTTTCATCTCAATCACCAAACTTCGCTTCTTCCACAACCGCTTCCACTTTCTTCAATAAACCACACGCTCACACTAACAACCATCATCACCGATCGGCTTCACCGACACGTGTCAACTTAACCACTGGTTCAGTTTCGAATTTCCGGTTTTCTATCGATCACCGGTCCATATCTCCAAACCGAACCGTTCCAAGCCACGTCATCAGCCAGAAGAATCACCACCACAACCACAACTCGATCCAGAAGAAGACGTGTATGTGTTCGCCGACGACGCATCCTGGTTCGTTCAGGTGTAGTCTCCACAAAAACAGCGGTTCAAATTCGATCCATCATTCCGATTCGTATCCGTCAAACCGGCTTAACATGCGTAGATCGGCGATGAAGAATTCACTGGTGAGAATCGGAGGAGTTGAAGGCGAGTGGGTGAAACGAGCATTGACCGCTTTGATTCGTCCTTCTTCGCATCAGCAGAAGAGGAGATCGGCGTTTGAACCTAGACCTAGTCGTCTCTCCGTCATGTCCAAGGCTGATGAGTGAGGAACAAGATCTGTGAAATATTTTGTTTCCTCTTCTATTTACAGGTTCGATTTTGCCGCGCAACTGTTCCTGAAGAAATTACTACTCCGCCGCCGGCATTAGAAATCGGAGAAGCAGCGCCGCCGGAGCGATCGATGATTCCGGCATAGATCTGTGATACTGGATAATTTTGTACATGAAATTTGCTATGGATTATTGAAGGAGAATTTTGGACAGTTTAATTTTTGTGAATGGAAATTTAATTAGAAAAAAAGAAACTTAAATTGAATCGAAATTACATTTCGGATTAATTTGCTTTGCGACGTGATTCTAATCATCTAAAATCAAATGAACAAGTGGTGGATCAAGTTGCGTTGTTGATGATTATGTTATGCTTGCCGTCGTTTCCGTTTCCGTCGTTTGTTATGTCGAATTGCGGTTCCGTTGCCACCGTGAACTCTCCGTTATCGTTGGTCCATATGCTTTGCGTTTGGTGCAAGGTATATTTTATTGTTCCTTTTATTTATTTTATTTTATTTTTGTTTAATTTAATTTAATTTGTTTAATTGTAGTTTTGTATTGCAGGTGTTTGGTGCAGGGAGTTATCACAACAGATTCCATTATTAAAATAAGGAGGTGGAATTTACATTTGACCCCTTCTTCCCTCCTATGGAATGGATGGAAATGAAAAACTTCTGACTAGAATCTTAAAAATTGAATTGAAGTTATAAACAATAAGAATCATAAAAATGGAATGGAACTGATTGACAAAGTACTACACACAGCTGTAAATTGACAAATACTGAGTATACTGCTATAAAAACTAAAGATTGGGAACTCATTATGGTAACTTTTTACATGGGACATAGACAACTAGCTCCAACATGATTTGCGACCTGAATAATTAACACTTGCTAATTGCTATGATTCTTATTTGCGACAACCTGGGCCGGAAAAATGATGGACACTGCAGCAAAAACTTGTACACTATTCCTAAGTGGACCAAAGATGATGTTTTGACACTTGGGTAGTCATTCGTGTGTTGTGTAGTGGTGTATGAAAATACACCTAGACGTTCTTCAAGTTAGTATGGAGGTCCCACCTTCGTGTGAAATATGGATATGGAAGTTTAGATTTTGGAGGCATGTAGCAATGTGATTCCCATAACTATGTAACTTCTTTGTGTATGACCGCCCAGTCTTCCATCAACAAATGAGTACATGGGCAAAATAATTAAGTCCCTTTTACTACAATCTAGATAAAATCTGGTGTTGAATGAGAGATTTTTTAACGATGACCCCCTCTCATGAAAAACAAGGCATACGACATGTTAATAGAGTGGGCACGAACTTGTTTAAATAGTCTATATATAGAAAAGAACTTATGGATTTTGAGCTTAAAGGGTGGAAGTTCACACAAGCTAGCAACCCTAAAAATGGTTTGTCAATAAAGAAAACCTGAACAAGGTTCTTGCAAATTAGAGTTGACGGAATCTCTTTCCCAATGCTATTACTACTGTTATACCAATATTTCCTCTAATCATTCTTCAATTGTAATTGCTCTAAGCTCAAAAGTGAAAGATTAAATGTGAAGCATTCTGGTATGAAAATGAGGGTTTGTAGCAAAACATTCAAATATAGTTGATCTAGTAGTTCAGGGAATGCTTATTTGGAGGCTTTGTGGTCTTTAATGGTTAAGAGTAAAAACCATAAGAAGTCTCTCTCTTTATGACACTCCAAAAATTTCAAGAGAATGAATGTGGCGATAGCTAATCTTAAACACTAGTTGACTTTCCTTCAGGACTATCCTCACAACATGTTAACTAGGGTGAAGTTAAAGCTATTAGGACAAAATTGACGAGTTGTGGAAACAGGAGGAATTGTATTGAGCCAATGAGCTAAAATTAAATGGCTTAATTGGGGAGTTCGAAATCTAAATTATTTCATGCCACTACTATCCAAAGAAGGGACGAAAACAAGCTCATTAGAATTAATGATGATAATGGTCAGTGTGTGGAAGGTCAGACTCACGCGACAAAGGCGGCGATGGATCACTACGTGACAATGTTTTGGTTTGAAGGAACTTATGCATTTCACATGGGTATGACAAATCTCGTTTGTTTGGTCTCTATTGGTACGAATATGAGTCTCACCCTACCTATCTTGGATGACAAAATCAAGGACGTTGTCTTTAGCTTGGGTTCCCATAAAGGTCATGGCCCTAACGAGACGAATGATATGTTTTACAAGCAAAACTGAGATATAATTAGTTGCGTGTAGTTAGGCATGGCAATGGGGTGGGGCGGAGAAAGATTTCACCTCCTCCACTCTCGCACTCGGTTAATCGGTGAAAACCCGCACCCGCTCCCGTTTCTTAGCGGGTGTAAAATTTAGGCCCCCATCCCCACCCGCAACGGGGCTCGGGTTTCCCCGCCCGCACCCGCACCCACTCATATATATATAAAATTATAAATTTAAAAATCATATCTATTATAATTAATATAATAAAATAATTATTATTAGACAATAATAAAATTAAAAAATATTTTCTATAGAGATAAGATTGTAATTTTTAATATTTAAAAAAATATTAAATATATTCAATATATATAAAATTTAAAAATTGCAATAATATTACTTGTGGGACGGGTTCAGTTGCGGGTGCGGGGTGGATATCATCACCCCAACCCCGTCCCCACCCCCAATTTTAATTTTGGGGGAAAATCTACACCGCACCCAATTAAAGCGGGTTTTTCCCGTCCAAATCAAGTGGGTTCGGGTGGGTACCCGCAGGTGCGGATTTTGTTTACATCCTAAGTGTTATTCTTACTTTCTTTATTTCCAGTGATATTTTATCTGAAGTAAATTATGAACTGTTATAAGTTTATTTACAAAGTTATTGTAAAGATTATGGTCGTATGTCTTAAAAGGTTTATGGATAATTTCATCTATCTAAACCAAAGTGTCTTTGTTGGAGGCATGGTCATCCAAGATTATTTTAAGATGGCTCGTGGGATATTCCAAAAACTTAAAAAAAGAAACCAAATTGGAAAAAAAGTGGGACTTGAATACAAGACTTGCTAATTCAAAATGTTGATTTTGAGCTGGATATAAAATGCGTGGTGGATTAGTTTTACAACAAACAAAACAATGTATAGGAACTTAATGCCATTATTTATATTTTACATTCCTTTTGCCTATAGATTTACAATTTTTTTTGTTGACATCAAGACACATTTTTAAAGTATTGTATGCTTCAAGGCCTCATGATTTTCCTTTTAGTAAAAAGTTATTTGGCGAGTAGAAGAGTATGAATAATGTTTATAAATTATGTTACATTTAATTATTAAGCAATGTGAGACTTTTTGACATACATAAATATTTTGGAGCGGTTAACAAGAATTTGAATTAACTGGAGTGTAGTCGACACATTTGAACTGTTTGATTTTAATCAGATAATTAAGATTTCAATTTTAGATTTTAATTATTTTTAATTTAAAACCCACGCTTAAAATCTAGATTGTTCGATTTTAATTTGACGATTCGGATGTGCGTAACTGCACTCCAGTTGGAGGAAGTCGAATACAAGTGAATCTCAATCCAATTAACAAAGATGTAACTAATTTAAAAAAATTTAACAAAGATGCAACTAATTTAAAAATAATATCATGACAGCTAATTACTAATTTTGATTGCCTTTAAATTTTTTTTACTAATTTTGATTGTTTAAAAAAATAATAAAAAAAATCAGCTAAAAATGAAAGTAATTTATTTGTGCAGACAAAATCCCGAAGAAGTATGGTGATTTTTCAAAACTACGAGTTAGAGTTATTTAGGAAGAAAATAACGTGAAAAACTCGAGTTTCCTTTCCTATATCTGAGTTTGTAAAATAAGCCCAGCTAAACAAACACTAGTTCAATTTTACCATGTCTTTCTTTTCCACTCTCAGAAGATCCATCTCACCCTTCACCCAACATTTTCCAATCCAACGGTTCCAGATCCCCCACTCCTCCTGCTGTTCTTCGCCGTCGATACTGAACTCTCGGAAAGGGCTTTTTGCCGCCATCGTCGCTGGCGCGGGTCTAGGGTTTCTTCTCTATACCGACTTTGACTCAACTCTCTTTCAAAGTTCAATCTCTTCATTCGTTGACTTGTCAATACCGGATTCTTCTGAGAACCAAAAACGACGTCGTTTTTCACCTTCATCGTTCTTTACCAAATTCTCCCTTCCAGAAACTTCTGGTACCTTCCTTTTTCGAGGTAAATTTCTCTCCCGCGATTTTATTTATTTATTTATTTAATTTAAAATTTAAAAAAGTTGATTCGACTGGTGTATTGCAGATGCGTTCAGGAGAAAGGTTTTCTTCAATTATGAGAAGCGCATACGGTTGCGAAGTCCTCCCGAAAAGGTGTTTTTCCAAATCAATATCATCATCACCTAGTTGTTGTACTTGTATGATAGTGACTAGATTTTAGAAATATTGTGTGTTTAATTGTAATAGATATATCTATATCTATTTTTAGTAATTAATTATTGACGTAGTCATCTTTCTCTACATGAACTAAGGATTCGGCTAATCTAAAGTGAATAATTCAATTTAGAGAGAAAGATTATGAACTAAGGATCCGGCTAATCTAAAGTAAATAATTCAATTTAGTGAATAATTTTATTTGGTGAAAATTACAGTCTCACAATAAGTTCAAATAAGCTAGTTCAAATACATCCAAGTTCGAACATGACAAATATACATATGCATCCCAAACATAAGAATATGTATTTATAACCCCTGCACTCATCTATTAACATAGTTGATTAGGCCCAGGACATAAAATTAAACAAGTTTTTCATAAAGCTATGACAATTTTCCCTTTTTTGTATGTATGTTTGTAGCTGAAGAGGGAGTTGTGGCATTGTAGGGAACTATGTAATTCCTTCCCCTTTTTTTATACCAAAGCAATACGATGAATTTATGGGCTTGTTTGTAAGGAAGAAAAACCAAAACATAAACTTTGCATTACATTGAAACTGATGGTTTCTCTTAGTTCCTTTTTGAAGCATGATTTGTACATTGACAATCTTTACTCCTTTTCATTAAGGTGTTTGAATACTTTGCATCCCATCGTACACCAGAAGGAGAAGTACTCATGATACCAGAAGATCTAATGAGGGCAGTAGTTCCTGTTTTCCCTCCATCTGAATCTCACCTTGTTAGAGGTGGATATTTGAGAGGAGAAAGAAGCCCTAGCCATTTGCGCTGCTCTCCTTCAGATTTTTTTATGCTTTTTGATGTAAACAGTGACGGACATATATCTTTTAAAGAGTGAGTCGACTATATTCTCTCTAATCATCGTGTTCTCTATTCATATTTTTTCTTTTCTTTTAGTGTCTGTGGTGTAGCGGTAGCGGCTATTACATGTCTATTTTGTGCATTTCAGTTTTTTTTTTTCTTTCGGTTTTGTTACGATGGACATCTTAGTCCTGGTGTGGGAAATGGGCTAGGGTAGAGTTGAGGCAAAGCAGCCTAAGTAGGATCTAGTTCTAGGACCGAGCAGTCCGCAAATGGACCTGCTGATACTTTATCTAAGGCTAATTTTGTTCTCCTTCCCACGTTCTCTTCATCAGGACTTACGTCTGTTTGTGTCCATAATTCCCTTATTTTTCTTTGAAACAGGTATATCTTTTTTGTAACACTACTCAGCATCCCAGAATCAAGCTTTTCTGTGGCATTTAAAATGTTTGACGTGGACAATAATGGGTGCGTGCTCATGGCACTTCTTTGGAATTGTAGTATTGCTCTCTGTTTGAAATTTAAGTTTGAGTGGTGAAGTCTCACTTTGTTTAAGAATTAGTTAAATGAAAAGTAGTGTCGAAGAAAAATGATGTATCTGGTTCAAAGTTTAGGCTAGATACATCCATTTTCTTTGACCTACTTTTGCTTATATTTGAGACCGGAGGGAGTATGTTAAAAAATAGATCTATATACCTAATTCCTCGAGGTTTTGGGAAAAATTGTGGTGTCAAATTTGTTCCTTTTATAGGGAAATAACTCGGGAAGAATTCAAGAAAGTGATGGCATTGATGCGATCTCATCATCGACAAGGTGTTCAACACAGGGATGGACTGCGAACTGGTCTAAAAGTGAATGATTCTGTGGAAAATGGAGGGCTGTTGGAATACTTTTTTGGTAAAGACGGAAAGGGTTGCCTCCAACTTGATAAATTCGTACAATTTATGAGAGACTTGCATGATGAAGTAAGTACTAGTTGTTCCATTCTCACCATATGTCATTATGGGTTTGATTGATTTTATTTTATGAATAATGATATGTTGAGGGATTAGGCAGCTTTGCTCCACTGAAGTTTCCACCCTCTCTCTGGTGTTTTGCTCTTATGTTAAGGAGGATTCTTTATCTTCCAAATGCACTGTAAGCTCTTCTCATTGTCGTATTGAATTCCTTCTTTTATCTAAAGAAGAAAACAATATATGGGGAATGGCGAAACCAAATTCTAATTGTGTTTTCTGGTGTTATGGGATAACAGATAATGGTAAATATTGTTGCTTGTCACGCTCACGCTGCTCAACATTTTTTCTGTGCCAATTTTAGTCAAGCAATGAAATCTTAGGCTTGTAATGTATATCTATATCTATGTTAGGGGTTAGTTCTGTAAAAATTGGGCTTCACACACTGCAGCTACAACAACGATTTGACAATTTTGATACTTGTGTACATAAAAAACCATTTCTTTTATTTTGAGATATTATTAATGTTGTGGCTGTTGTGACCTGTGATAGTAGCATTAGAACTAAGAAAACCTGTATTCACTTCTATATACAATCTATTATTCTAATTATAACAACATAAGAACTATTATAATATTATTGTTTGCAGTTAAGTTTTAGCCATATTAAGTACAGAAGGAAGCGTCCAGATGAATTCTTTGGAATTACGTTTGACAGTTATGGTAGTTTCACGTGTAGGCTTGGTAGGACATCTTTTAGATCTATTTTGATGTTTTTGAAAAGGTAAGGCGAGGAAAAGTATAATGGAAAGGATTAGAAGTCTGCATGATGCCTATTACATGCGGTTTTGATTTAGCAAGTAGCCTACACACCTTAACATATTTTAACATTGGTTGGTCCATTCTTTAAAAAGTCATCATACTCTTTAAAGATTGATCTATTTACGAGTTAATTAAATTTTTAGTAAATGAGCAAATATTAAATAATGTGTTACGAAAAGTGGGTTGCTAGTATTTTTCGCGTGTGAATTAGAATTCCTACTATTATTTTTGGATTTGGTTCCTCTAAAGTGAACAACTTACTTTAGAGAATAAAGTGATTAATGTTAACCATTGATTATCAAATGAATGGTTGTTATTTTGTGCACATGCATGACCAATCATGGGTGGTTATAATATCAACCATTGATCCACTCACTTCACCAACTTCTCATTTTAGAGGAGCCAAATCCATAATTTTATATGGATATAAGATTATTCTTTTCGATTTGATCTATAAATATCATTTCTATAGTGGCCTCAAGTGAGTATCTATGAAAATTGATGTACAATATTTAATTATTTATGTAGATTTTGAGGCTGGAGTTTGCTCATTATGACTACAAATCTCGAAAATCAATTTCAGCCAAGGACTTTGCACTTTCCATGGTTGCTTCTGCAGACATTAGTCATCTAGGCAAGTTGCTTGAACGGGTTGATGAATTAAACAATGATCCGCGCTTTAAGGATGTACACATCACATTTGAGGACTTCAAAAACTTTGCAGAGCTACGGAAGAAGTTATTTCCATTATCATTAGCCCTTTTCAGTTTTGGAAAAGTAAATGGCCTGTTGACTAGAGATGATTTTCAGCGAGCAGCATCACATGTATGACAGTTATCTTTGTTTTTATGCTTAACGTTATAGTGATGTTTAGGGGTTAACTGCTATATCCTTTACTCCGAGGAATCCTCGGTGATGGAAAAAGAAATTGCTACCTTTATTGAGCACCATGTAGTCCAAACCTTTCTGGTCATAGTATTGGATCCAACTTCTACATATCGGGTTTTTTACACACATAATCATCTCTGCGCAGTATTATATACTACTTCTTTTATAAGAGACAATTTGGTGATAATTTGGTCAACAAAAGTTGATGTAATTGATCAAGTTATAACCCAATTGTCTCTTATAAAAAGGATCGGAGGCAGTATTATTTCTCTTCTCTTAAAGTCAAAGATCGTTAATCTATTCATCATGAGTAGACACATTCCTTTGGAGAACAAGGTTTTTATGTAATATAAAGTTATAACAATTGTTCTGTGATCTTCCTTTTAGAATATATATGCTGTGGAGTGTGGTCTTTGTCTCAATTGTAAAGATTAGGAGGATTGTTAACTTATACTCTGAAGAGAGCCATTGGTCGTTGTTAGAATTTCATATGATTCACTGTTCTACACTGGAGCACCTATAAAGATGGTCTACACGTCTTTGGCCATTCTTACATGCACAAATGTTTCTGGCCCCCTCATGAACTTATTGCACGCTCCGCCACTGAGTGTGGACCTGAGATTGAACAACTGTTTTCTGATTCTGTTTCCTTCATTTATGTAGATTTATATTATATGGCCATGACAGCAAATTCTTATGTTTGTTTCATTTTCAGGTGTGCGGCTTATCTCTCTCTGACAATGTGGTTGAGATTGTTTTTCATTTGTTTGATACAAATCAAGACGGAAACCTAAGTACAGATGAGTTTGTTAGAGTGCTACACAAGCGAGAAAGAGACATTGTACAACCTGTGGAGACAGGGATGTTGGGTTTTTTGTCTTGCTGCCGGAACTGTACAGAAAACATCTCACCTTCTCGGTTGTTTTTGGGATAGGTAAAGTTACTTCCACATCCATTTTAACCAGAAATGACTTGTTTGGAAGGGAGATAAATGAAAAGGAAAAAGGAAGGTGGTGATAATTGGTCCAAAAGTTTCAGTAAAACTTATTTATTTAGTTGATGCTAACAAAGGCTTTCTTAATATCACACCTCAGTTTGTAACTGTTGAAAAACAAAAGTTGGGCACACAAATAATTCAGTTGTTGATAGCTTAGAAATAGTAGCAAACATGTGTTGTAAAATCAATGTGTATGCCACTGAGGTGGTCCTCTCCTCGTGGCTTTGAGGGTTGACATGTCTGACAGTTGTAACTTGTAACTACTTTGCCATGTAAAATAGTGATCGTTTCCAGCTTTGTAACCAACAGTACCATTTGTTATGTTCAATGAAATTTACTTTTGGAATATTTCATCTGTAGCAGATTTACTCTATTAGTTATCAATCAATGCCAACAGCTTTTTTGTTTGTTTTGTCTTAGCCCCCAATTTCCAAGGACGAAAAGGTTTTGTTAATTTAGAGGTCAGTCAAGGATAAGTAAAGTCTAATAAGGGATTTTACCTTCTTTTTCTTTGCAACGTAGTCTGTATGTTTTACGTATAGCCTATGGGAACGGGATATGACTTTTCAAGACATTTTTGAGAGTAAAACACGTTACTTATAATCTTAATAAAAAATTAGTGGATATGCATTGTTTGCAATCGTTGTATGTCACAAGTATTGAATTTACATTTTTAAATTCCAATTCTATTGCAGAGTGTAGAGGGCAGTATATTACATCACATATAATAAAGCAAAAAAAAAAAAGAGTATACACAGGATAAAAAAATTGAAAAAATTATTACAGAAACTAGTCTATAACTTATTGGATTAGTTTATAAAATTGTTTCATTAAATGAGATTTGATTGATAACCAAACTTCTCTCGTGAACTTACTGTTATAGTTTTTTACATATTCTTCTATTTTTAACTTTTTTTTTTTTTAGTTTTATTATTTTTTCCATTTCATAAAATAACTATCCACTCAGTCAAACTGCTCACACGTTAATGCTAACTTATTTCTTCCCGTAGTAAAAATTTATGCCATTACAACTCTTGCTGTTATCGTGCATGTTGGATTTATTTTTATAGCGGCAACTAAAGAAATACCACTCCTACACCAATACAATAAGTACCACTCATGTTTTGCTAATTGCTATCCCAATTCCAATTATGTATCTCAATATGAAATCATTCACATAACGGTGTTTTTTTCTATTAAATCAAACCAGACCATAAGTCTCGAGGAATATTATCATTTTTATACATAAATTTAAAATATTTAAAATTAATAAATATGTTGTACAAAGAAAATATATTTCTACTTATTTTGTATTTACAAAATTTAAGTTTATTAAATACTCTTATTTTAACTTATTACCTTTTTCAGTTATAAGTTATGTGTTAACTATTATTACTTAACTTTTTAATTATCAGTTAGTTTCTATCTTAATTTTACCAAACAAAACATATAAAGAAATAATGTCTCAAGATCCACCCAATACAACACCCATGAATAGAAACAACAACTAAGTGTATTTAGATGCACCAATTTTTTTTCCTAATATTCTTTCTACCGTAAAAATCATAAACTATAGAACATAACTTTCACTTTAACGTGATTTTTCGTGAAGTTTTGTTTAATGCCAACAAAGTTTCAAATATATACTAATTTATGTTTGTCTCACCATAAATTAATATAGAAATATGAAGGTGTCAAATGTAAATAAACGAGTAATTAAAGAAGAAAAAGTTCTATGTACAGAAATTAAATAAATAATAGTTCAAATTTTTTTTTAATTTAATTTTCTAATTTTCATAAAAAAATAACAGTAACCTAAAATTCAACCGAGATAATAAAATCTGACGACGAAAAATTGTTTTGACGAGAATTTGAATCGATGCTCCCGAAAAATACATCTTTGGTTGAAATTCATAGAACCATATATGAATTTAGGATGATATTTATTAATCCCTTTAAAAAAAGAAAAACAGTCCGCGTATTAAAAGCAATGATTACAAGACAATGAACAAACATTGAGCAAGAAAGGAATATCCGTAAAGAAGTCCATCCAGCGTTTTTCCCATTTTTGTGTGTCGTTTGGTGCATTCCCCCCAAATTTCCTCCATAACAAAAACACTTATTTCATTTTATTTTAAGCCACTCCATTTTTCATTCCATCGACGTTGACTCCACCAAAAACAAACCCTAGCTAGCCAGCCACGAATCAAATCATCCTATCATATCATATCATAACATATATCACATATTTATTACAGATATAATTTAATTGTAATTTTCTAATTTTCTCCCACCCAGTTCATTCATTTCGTCCTAAGATTGAATTTTTTTTCCATTTTCATATAATCGTAAATTCATGAAATTAATTTGTCTCTGATTATTTAATTTTGAAATTGATTGATTCAGAGATCGATGGGGAAACCAGCAGGGAAAAAGAAGGATCACGAATCACCAAAATCAACGACCCCGACCAACAAAAAGGGTTACGAGCGTTCTTCATCATCAAAAGCTTTAGATGACGACACAGCAATGTTTATCAACATGTCACAAGAGCTCAAAGAAGAAGGTAACAAACTTTTCTACCAAAAAAAAGACCACGAAGGTGCTATGTTAAAGTACGAAAAAGCCCTTAAACTCCTCCCCAAAAACCACATCGATGTTGCACACCTTCACACAAACATGGCCATGTGTTATATGCAATTGGGCCTTGGCGAGTTCCCTCGCGCAATTAACGAGTGCAATCTTGCTTTGCAAGTTTCGCCTCGGTATAGCAAGGCTCTTTTGAAGAGAGCAAAGTGTTATGAATCTTTGAATCGGTTGGATTTGGCTATGAGAGATGTTAGGGTTGTTTTGAACGCCGAGCCCAATAATCTCACGGCTTTGGAGATTCTTGATAGCTTGAGGAGGACTATGGATGAGAAAGGGATTACCATTGATGAGACTGAGATTGCTTTGGCTGCTATGCAGCAGCAGGAATCTCCCAGTGCTCGCTTGAGGAAAGTTGTTACCGAGAAGCTTAAGAAAAAGAAAGGACCCAAAGTGGGAGCTGAGGAAGAACATAAGAATAAGGTTGTTGTTGAGAAGAAGGGAAGTGTTGGGAATGTTAAGGTTAAGAAGGATATCAAAGATAAGGATAAGGTTAAGGTTAAGGATAAGGATTGTAGAGAAATTGGTAAGAAAGATATAGCGGTTACTAGGACTGTGAAGTTGATATATGGAGAGGATATAAGGTGGGCGCAATTGCCTGTGAATTGTAGTATGAAGATGGTGAGGGATGTGATAAGGGAAAGGTTTCCCGGGTTAAAAGGTGTTCTTGTTAAGTATAAGGATAGGGAAGGTGATTTGGTTACTATTACTACTACTTCTGAATTGAGGTTAGCTGAGGGTTGTCATGTGCTTGGCTCGATTCGGTTATATATTACGCAGGTGGATTTGGATCAGGAGCCGTGTTATGATGAAAAGACGAGTAGTGGTAATGGTGGTGAGAATGGGATTGCAGATGGAGACAGGGGTGTTGCTGCTAATAGGATGATTACTGTGGAAGATTGGCTTGTTCAGTTTGCGAGGCTGTTTAAGAATCATGTTGGGTTTGATTCTGATTCGTATTTGGATATTCATGAGGTTGGGATGAAGCTGTATTCGGAGGCGATGGAGGATGCGGTGACAAATGATGGTGCTCAAGAGCTGTTTGATATTGCTGCGGATAAGTTTCAAGAGATGGCTGCTTTGGCTTTGTTTAATTGGGGGAATGTTCACTTGTCTAAGGCGAGGAGGCGAGTGTCTATTCCGGAAGACGGGTCGAGAGAAGCGTCTATTGAGCATATTAAAGTTGCATATGAGTGGGCTAAGAAGGAGTACAAGGAAGCAGAATTGAGATACGAAGAATCTGTGAAAATCAAACCGGACTTTTATGAGGGACTCCTTGCTCTTGGGTTTCAGCAGTTTGAGGAAGCAAAGCTGTGCTGGGGTTATTTAATTGCAAACAATAAGAAATTTGAAGTTGGTCCTTTCGAGGAGGTTCTACAGCTCTATAACAAGGCAGAGGACAGCATGGAGAAAGGGATGTTGATGTGGGAGGAGATTGAAGAGCAGCGTTTGAATGGACTATCCAAATTGGATAAATATAATGCACAGTTAGAGAAAATGGGTTTGCTTGGTCTTTTCAGGGATGTTTCTTCTGATGAAGCCGACGAAAAGGCTTCAAAGATGAGGATACAGATCTATCTTTTATGGGGTACCTTATTGTACGAGCGTTCTGTTGTGGAATTTAAGCTAGGACTACCGACATGGGAGGAATGTTTGGAGGTTGCAGTTGAAAAGTTTGAACTGGCTGGAGCTTCTACTACTGACATTGGTGTCATGATAAAGAACCATTGTTCTAATGAAACTGCAATGGAAGGTACGGGTTGGGGAAAAGTGACTGTATTTATCAGACGCCTTTTCAGTTTCAAATATTTCAGGGAACTAACGAACCAATTTTCTTAATTACAGGGTTCAAAATTGATGAGATAGTGCAAGCATGGAATGAGATGTATGATGGGTGGCAGTTTGATGATCCATCTTTCCGACTCGAACCATTGTTTCGTCGGCGTGTTCCAAGACTCCATGAAATCCTGGAGCAATTTTAGGTTTTCTTCTTGAGTTTGTCATTCTTTGTAGAGGCAAAATTAGTGCTTCTATATTCTTCCTTAATATTTTTGAAGGCTTCTACATTCCATTCCAAGACAGGTAAGTAAGACTATGATGCATGTACTACAATTTTGCTTGCATGTTCCTATGGTAGTAGATCTTCTAAAGTATTCTAGAAAATTTAGGGAGATTTTGTAGCATTTGAAAGTTTTAAAAGGTTATACCGTTATCTGAAATTTTGGTTTTATGAATTATGAAATGTTCTGCAATGTGTTTTCTGTTGGTTAAAAAGTTAAGTGTATATTTCTGTCCTATACTCTAGAATAACTATGTTTAGGTGAATAACTATAACAAATTGACAAATGATATCTGCATGCTTCGTGGAATCACTAATGATATTGACTTTACTTGATGTGTCTCCTGCAAATTGTTATTGGGACAAATTTCTTCCCTCATCTCAATGTCCCTCTCCGGTAGAAACTGTTGATTGTTGGCTTTAAAGGCTTAAGATGAGTTAAATCATTCAATAATTTGCTATGTGTTCATTGTTTGGTTATACAAGATGGATGGATTGACTAAACAGTTACTTTAGAGAACAACTTTCCACTTTATCATCCTTTAATATTTTCAACATTTCCATCAAATCTCAACTTGTCTACTTTATTTAATTTTCTCGTTCTATTTTCTTTAGTTCAGTTGTAATTTTTTATCAATGATGACATCTATGTGGTTGGCCTGAATGGATTTATTTGCCTTTTGACTGCAGGGATTTTTTCTTCATTTTTTTCAACTCCATGATGGGTGCTAGGATTGAATTATTTTTTCCAATGTCAGTTTTGTACGAGGTTGGGATATTTGGGCCAGAAATTCTGGTTATAGTATTTGTTTTCTTCTTTGTTCTGAGGGTGTCATTTTTGCAGTTGTAAATCAGTACGTGATTCCATTTGTTGGTTTAAGGTAATGGGTGATTGGATTTGTTCAGTTTGCAAAAACAATAAAAAATTCAGCTTGTTGGGGTTGGTTTGATTATTTAATTCATGTAAACTGTCTTTTATAGCATTCTTTTTCTTGTTGTATATCACACTACATTTGTCATCATATTTGTCGTTAATGTCGTTCCTTGCCTTGGATTTTCATGTTTGAAAAACAAGTAGGTAGCTCATATGCGTCCCTTCTTGAATAGGTGCATATTTCTTTTGTTTTGTTGAGTATTTCAGCTGAATTGTCCATGTTTTTCATTTTATTTAGTAACATTTGTTGACGTCATTGTTACAATTAGTTTGACTTTTCTGAAATTTATATGATATACTAGGGTGAATCAAAATAAGTTTTGATTAGTCTTTTAAGATGAGTTGTGCATTTGTTTTTTGTTGACAAGATAAGGAACATATAATACTACAAAAACCTACAAAGGAAGGAGGTATTGGAAGCATCAATCAACAAGGCTAAAGAGAGATCAATTCATCTCACCCTCTTGTAATTAGTTAAATTCTGATTTATTTTTATTTTTATAGTTGTTGGTTGTTAATTTGTTAGTGTATATTTGGTATCAAAGTGAGTTTACTAAAATCACGACAAACCACGGTGATTCTGGCAAACCGACTATAGTACCAAACATGCACTTTGGGTTGAATTGAATCTGTCAGTTATGACTTTATTATCACTTCAACTTCTATATCTCTCCACTCACACCACAACTGTCTTGAAGCACACCCCTGATTTACAAACTCAATTGTTTGAGTCAGACTATATTCAAATATTTTTGAAGCCTGCAGTTGCATGTTGGAGCGCATTGCCACTGCCCCATCTACATTCAAACTGTACCATCCAAGACAAGAGCCTGCCACCTAATGGAACTCGAATAGGAAGTTGAAAAATGCTAGCAACACTCTCTAATTTATATGGTGGAAATTTATATGGGTTCTTTTAAATATATGTGAGACATATATAAATTAATGGCATCCACATAAATTAAGGGGATATATTTTTGAAATAGCGAGATCTATTTGAGTTTTAGCCTTTGAAGGAAATGTCTTGAGAAGAGTGTTTTGTTAGTACTCCAAGAAATATTAAGAGTGATGCTACAGCCTTGACTTGGTAAGCTGCTGTATTAGCAGAAGGAGAATATTTCCAAAATGATAAGTCATTTTTATATAAGTGGTAACAGCAAAACACCATGTCACAACATATCGCAACAACTGGTTTTGTCTTGTCGATCGGTATTTAAGAAATCTGGTTGCAGTAAATTTGAGGACGCCATGTCACATTGCGAAAAATAATGGACACTCTTTAAGCACATCTTAACATATTTCACTGAATGAAGCCTAATGTGACTGTGAGTTTCTTTGTCTGGAAGTATTCTTTTAGTACCGTGTTTATTTGGGAAGTATATTTTTGAAGTGATTTTGAGGCGAGAAAAAAACTCCTATATATAATTTAAGTCTCAATGGACTAATCACACCTGTACCATCGATTCCATGAAATAAGACCAAATATGGACAAAAATAGGACACTTACATTTTGAGGATTATATATATATATATATATATATATATATATATATATATATATATATATATATATAAATAGATGTGTCAAAATAAATAACTTGCTATATTATTTTAACAACTCCCTACTATTTTGCAGATAATTAATTCTATTTTGTTAACAACTCTCTCCTATTTTTTCTTCGGATCTAATAAATAAATAAAAATAATAAAAAAATAAATTATTATATTGATAAAATCAAACAAAATATATTAAATTGAAGAAAAAAATACATCAAATTGAAGAAAAAAATATAAAAAATTTAAATTAACTATGTTCCACATTTGCATATACCTATGTTATCATATTCTTGGAAGACAACCTAGATGAGGACATTAATTTAAATTTCATGTATTTTTTTCTTCAATTTGATATATATTTTTTCTTCAATTTAATATATTTTGTTTCATTTTATTAATATAATTTACTTTATTATTATTATTATATTTATTTATTAGATCCGAAAAAAAAGAGGGAATTGTTAATAGAATTAAGTTGCTATTTTACCTACAAAATAGGAGGAAGTTGTTAAAATAATAAACTAATTTGATAATTCATAGTTTTTTTAAAATTAAAATTGTTTATTTAGTAATATCAATAAAATTTTTTAAATATGAAATTATTTTATTTATTTAATTTATAATACTTAAAAATATTATAAATTAATTTTTAAAAATTGCAATGATAATTGTCATTCAAATATAATATAATTATTTTTGAGAGTATTACGATGATATATATATATATAAAATATATACCAAACACATAAAGACATAAAATAATATTATTTATTTATAAATCAAACATAAAATAAAATAATGTTTATCCTACCATTATATCATTTTTGAATAATATTAGAAACATAATTTTTAACAAAATCTCTATCTTTTCTTTATCTTTTTTTTGACCGAATCATATCTTTTATCCACTTTATATGATATCTTGTGAATATAATTTCCACCAAAAACGGATACTAAAAGTCTTCACTCCCTTAAATTTGCATTATTATAAAAGCAAAGAAACAAAAAACATCGGTGATTTGTGTAATTGGGTATGAATAGCAACAACAACAAGCAAAGAGAAAGTATAGAATCAAACAAATTGCACTCCCTTTGTTGTTAAACTAGAATCGTGGAGCGTGTGAAAGAGAGTGTTGAAAAGGGAAAAACTCCTTCTGTTTTAGGGTTTATTCAAAGACTCATCAAATCCTATTTCACCATGGTCACCAAAGTCAGAAAACCTTCCCACGCTGGTTCTTGGTACACCGACAATCGTAAGTTTCTTCAAACAATTATTGATTTCACTTTTATTTTTATCAGATTGATAAAAAAAAATTGGGTTTTCACTTTTCACCTTTCAATTAGTGTTTTTTTTTTAATTCATTCTATTGGGTGGTTGTTAATGTTTTAATTCATGGTTAAATTTTTAATAATGTATATGGTTTGATTTGAAAGCTTGATATTTATTGATATGAATTTTTTGTTAATTTATGTTTTTAGCTAAGGAGCTTTCAGAAGAACTGGAAGGGTGGTTGAATTCGTGTGGTTTGACAAAGTCTTCTGATGTACGGGGTGTAATAGCACCGTAAGTGAATATATTAGACTTTTAATTGTAATGTAACCCTTTATTGAAAAATTAAGGGACTGAGGTTGTTTTTTCAAGTAACATTTTTAGACTTCAAGTTTTAGAGTTTTTTTTATTATTTATTTTATGATTTTTGAGATAAACAATGCTAATGTGTTTGTACTGTGCACTTGAATGCTGTGTTAGACATGCAGGTTATTCCTATTCAGGACGAGCTGCAGCGTATGCATTTGGAAACATCGATCCGTCTAACATGTAAGTTTGTTTCTTGGTTCTTCCTATGACTGCCCTTATATTCCTGTATATATTAGCCTTTTCCATGTTCATGTCTCTCCTGCTTGTTGTTGATGTTGCTATTATTTTCTTTTGATTTTGTGATTTCAGCAAGCGTGTTTTCCTACTTGGTCCTTCTCACCACTATTACACTACAAAATGTGCTCTTTCAACTGCAACAGTCTACAAGACACCCATTGGAGACCTGCCTATTGATTTGGAAGGTAGTCATAATTGTATAGAATCTGAATTGTTGTGTTGAAATTATACAATAGTTCTACATATTTATATTCAAGAGATAATCTCTCAGGAAATGACTAAACTATATAAGGAAACTATATGAAGTAATAAAGAAAAAGTAGCTGATCATTATAATTACAATCAGCAATCTTCTATCCGAGTTATGGATATGTGTAGAATGTAGATTATTTGAACCGATTTATTGAGAACTAATTCATTTAGTTTGACTTCAATATTGGCTTCTGTCTTTCCTCATTACACGTTTAATTCTCCTTTACTTTACCAGTAAACGAGCAGCTTAAAGCTACGGGAAAATTTGAAATGATGGATATTCGAGTTGATGAAGCTGAACATAGCATGGAAATGCACTTACCATATCTTGCTAAAGTATTTGAAGGGTAAGTTTTGTTACATAGTGGTTTGGTTCCAGTTCTAGAAATTTTTCACAGGGATTGAATTTGAATATTGAAACAGGCACTTGGTGAAAATTGTACCCATTTTAGTTGGTGCCGTTAGTGCTGAGAATGAAGCTATGTATGGAGAGATTCTTGCTCAATTTGTGGATGATCCCACTAATTTCTTCTCTATTTCATCAGATTTTTGTCACTGGGGATCTCGGTATGTACTTTTTTCTTTCCTGTTGAACTACCATATTTCTCTCTTTCTATCTTTTCCTAAGATGTTACGAAAGATTACTCTTGCAATTGTTGTTTGAGATATGCTAATAAAAACACAATCACACACAAAAAAAACATTCATATTTCGTAGTCCAGTTATGTTTTCTATGGTTTATTTACTTGATATTACTTGTCAGATGCTTGATGTTGTTTACACTTTAGATCACTGTTTTCAATTGCGGATCGCAAAAAATAGAAATTTGTTCAAATTCCACCACACAACAGTGTTATATTTGACAAAATTTTGCACTAAATTGCGTATCATGGAACAATAGTGATTTGTTCAAATTCCGCTACACTATAGTGGGATAGTGTTGCTATAGTCGCTATTTAGCAACACTGCTTCAGATAATGAATTTAATTCATTGTGGTAATTGTGAAATTTTTGTTAAGAAATGCTCCATTGTTTTGACTGTTCATTACCAATGTCTATATTCCACTATCTCTTCTTATTGTACATGTCTATATATTTCCAATGGATATCTCACGTGAAGCTGGTATTGAACATGTCTTGTGACTGGTATTTTATGTCAGATTCAATTACATGCACTATGACAAAAAACATGGGCCTATTTACAAATCCATTGAGGCGTTGGACAAGATGGGGATGGATATCATAGAAACTGGAGACCCTGATTCATTCAAAAAGTATCTGTTAGAATATGAAAATACAATCTGTGGACGCCATCCAATTAGTGTTTTTCTCCATGTAAGTTCCCTATAAATTTTCATGGAAGTAGCTCTTGCCAAATTTGAGAGTCCAACTATAACTTTAAGCAAAAATAAATATTATTATTGTATTGTTATAAAATCATGTTTTCTTATCACACCTTACTAAGAATAGACGAAAAGTTATGGGTTATAGACTTATAGTCATCGATCGAAAAAATCAAAGGTTAAGATTTAAACAATTTTATCATTTGTTTCACATGTGTATGGATATGATCAAAATCCCAATCGATGATTGTTTAATCAATGATTATAACTCTTAAAGTGTCTCCCTCACTTTAGAAGAGTTGTCAAATCAATGTATCTTGAGTTTTAGATTTGATGCTGATATTATATTTACTTCATCTTGCAAATTTATCAGATGCTGAGGAACTGTTCAATAAAGATAAAAATCAAATTTATTCGCTACGAGCAGTCCAGTCAGTGCCATAGTTCAAAGGACAGTAGTGTTAGTTATGCATCTGCAGCAGCCAAGGTTGATGAATCAAGCTCTAGTTGAAGATCTACCCTTTTTTGATGAGGGGTTGAGAATTCGATTTCCTTTTTAACTGACTATTTATATTTAAGCTTTGAACAAATGTCCATTTGTTCCTTGGTTGTAGATTATTATCACTAAAATATGTAGCTTACTTTTAGACTGGGAAGTTGTTGAAAATAATGAAATTCCAATATACTCCCGGTTGGCCTTCGAAGCTAACATGCTTGGAAAGTTGTGACTTTGAACATATGATTTGATCATGTCATGATTGCAAATGTTAAATCGTTAATTTGCACTTTGTTAGTAGCTTTGTTTGGTGTTTGATGCATTGTGGTGGCATCTGCCTAATAATGTGTTGTCTTGATGTCAGCCATGGGGAAACACAGCTGCTTCTCTGATGCTGATGTTGATTTTGTTTTATCTAAGTTTTTACAAAATATAAGTATTGATAAAAAATGACTGGTATTAAGCATCTTTGACATCTTAATTTTGATGTATTTATGGAGGAGAAGTATAATAACTTTGCATATTATTAATTAATGGTCCAATGTGGCCAAAATAGTCACTTTGCATATTCTTTTGAAATATTGGGATTTACCGAGTTAAAAAGTCATGTGGGTTATAATAGGATCACAAATATTTTTGTAATTAAATTATCGACTGATTAAGTTGTTTATTGGGCAAAAATTAAAAGTTCAATTTTTATGTGCTTTCTCTATAAAAAGTTTTATTTGTGATAATTGAATTAATTATGCACGTGACTATTGAATTTTACCATCACTGTTATCATAAAATGCGAAAGTTAACTTCTCTTTGAACCGTAGCTTAATTGTTTCTATTAAACAATTGATTGAATTGTTAAATTACCATTTTTTAAGTTTTTCGGTGGAACAATGTCTTAAAAATACTCCTACTTTCATCCAAGAGAAACAATGAGTTGGTTTGTTTAATTTTTTTTTTAAAAAGAATTTTTATAGTATTTTATCTTTTTGTTATAATATTTTTATAAAAGAATTTTAAAATTAAAGTTTTAAATAAAAAATTGGTTAAAATAGTTTATTTTAAAATATAATTTTAAGTATTTCATCTATTTTCTTTAATTTTTTTTGAATGATGAAACTTTAAAAAATGAATATAATGAAAAACTATTTTGAGAGGCTCTTCATAAAAATTATTTTTAAAAGATACATTTAAAAAAAATGATTTTTATCATGTTAAAATATCTAATAATAAATATCTAAATTATTAGATGTCAAAATTATTTTATTTAATTGGTAACAAATAAATCTAAAAAACTTATACTATTTTTAATTAACTTTATATAAAATTCATTTTTAAAAATATAAAGTCAAAATTAATTTTTTAAAATCTTAAATAAATTTATGTCTTAAAGTTAATCTTTAGTAATGTACGAGAAAATGAGATATACATTGTGTAAAATAATTTTATGTTAAAGATATAGCAAAATAAATAATCATATATAAAATTGTTTTAAAATTTATATCTATTAACGTAGTCATAATTTATTCCACACGAACAAACTGTTTCAGTCAATCTTCTGAAAGAACAGCATACACTCTAAGAGAAAATAAAAAAAATTTAAAGGGTGGGGCAAGTGGCGATCACTATCACCACCCTCCTTTATAGTATACTAGCAGTGCATTTTTGTCAAAGTAATAACAACATTGAAAAAAAGGAAGCCTCAAACTAATTAAACAAATTTATCTTTGATGAGCTCCATGTTTTCTCAAATCTATAAGATTTCACGGTAAAATTTACAAAATTATTTAAGTAATTGTAATTTTGATAAAAATTATACTTTATATTTCAACGAAATTACATTGTCGATGTAATTTTGACAAATTCACCATTATTTAAAAATACATTTTTATTTATGTTTGTTGTTGTTGATTGTATATTTGCAGAAATAGAATTATATATGATATATTTTATGTAAAAAAAATATATTTTTTTGTGTGTGAAATATGTTCTCACAAACATTTATTTGTCGCTCCATATATACAACTAAATTGTAATATAATAACATATTTCTATATTATATTCTAAATTCTTAATAATTTATTTCTAAATCATATCTTTAAATTAATGAAACAAGAAAAATTTAACAAATTTTTAGAATATTCTAAACATAAATATAAATTATATATTCTAATGATGTGTTATTTTAAACTTAAAACTTATATAAATCTAATTCTAAGATCTTCTAAAAATATTTAGTTTAAAGTTTATAATAAAAAATAAATCAATTGTTGATATGAGTAGTTTGAGAAAATCACCGTTGTCTTTTATTCTTTCTAGAGCTGTTAGATGCACCATGTCGACCCAATTTGACCCGGCTAAATAAATAAGATTACATAAATTGGTCGGATTAAACCCAGTCCAATTTTCTTTTGAATATTAACAACTTATAATTGAAAAACAGAATAAAAATAGATAAAGATTTTTGCTGCGTTTGTTTGAGTTTAAATAAAAATGATTTTTATTTTAAATAATTTAGAGATTATTTTTTAAAGATTTTAAAAAAATGATTTTTTAACTCCCGTTTATTTACTATTATAAAAATGATTTTTAACCTGTTTGTATACAATTTTGTAAAAATGATTTTTTTAAACTATAATACCATTTCGTAGATACATTTTAAAATTTGATCAATCTAGTTGAGTACTTCTAAAAAACCAAAAAATAAACACACACAACCAAAAAACAACATAAACAGAAAAAAAAAAAAAAATGGCTGCGTGATGGAAAAAAATGCAACCAATGAATTGATGTAAACTGATATATAAAAACTTATTAAAAATGAACGGAGGACAATTTGGGGTTTTCAAAATAAGGTAGGGGTAATTGCATCATTTTCTCTCATTAATGAATTAAGTTCTGTGTTTTTCAATTGTGTTTAGTTTTTTCTCTCTCATCTATCGCAAGAGGCAAATGCGAGACGCTACTATTTTTAGCTTTTCATTTTTAGACAAAAAAATGACTTTTTAACAAAATCATTTTTAAAAAATCTAAAACAAACACTCTTCATATCCTACAAAATGATTTTTGACTTGAAAAAATATATTTTTTCCTGAAAAAATCTAAAACAAAACGCACCCAATAATTAATTTATTTAACTATCAATTCAAAGAACACTAATATCAAAAGATTGACTTTCAAAATGTACGGTAGAAATCCTAAATACAAAAACTTGTAATTATTAAGCCGAAGTTGAAAGGTTTTGCCAAATAAATATGTACACATTAATGTTCATTAGGTGAACATATTCATGTGTTAATTCATCTCAACCTTAATTGATCCATTTGCAATGGTGTTAGTTGGTTCCTTATCAACTTGAGACATGATCCAATTACCACATGGTTCTTTAGGCTCAAACACATAAACACTACCATCTGTGAATCCTGCTGCAAATTGGTTTGGTTTCTTTGGATGTGCAGCTATAACTGTTGGGTAGATTTTCACACTGCAACATTAATCAAATAAAAATAATTATATTAAGTGCCAATGTTGCATTTCTAAAGAATAAATGTCAATGCATATGCTTTGAAATATTATTCTTCTATATGTATAATAAAATCATCAATTTGTGATTATAATTCATAGCTACAACCCTACAACTAAAATCTACAAACCAACATCTAGTTTAATAATTAGACTTAGACAAAGTAAACAACATTTTTTTTTTGAAATATAGAGTAAACAAATTTTACATAAACATTCAATAATATTTCACTATCTTATCGTATCATAATAATACTTCTTATATTCTATTAAGACGGCGAAAAGCGATTAGATGTATTTATAGAATTTATTTACAAAAATCACCATCTAGTTATTTTAAATAAAAATTAAGAAAAAAGAAATTATTATTAATTAAAGTAACGTTAATGATCATTTTTACTACTCGGAAAATATGATATTTAGGATTATTATGGTATAATAAAGCTATTGCAAACCCTGAAATTGAAGCCAAGGAGGAAAAAAGTACCTGAAAATTGATGAAAGGTAAGTAGAAGAATGAATTATACATTTCATTTGAAAATTTGATGCATCAAATATTGCCAAAGTCCCATCAACAAAACTAGCATACACCATTTGACCATCAGACGAAAATGTTGCTTGGGAGATTACTTGTGAAACATCTGGATTCCACTCCTATGAATAAGGGGAAAAATAAAATAAATAAAAATAAAAATTATTGTATGCTTTGAAGAAAAATACCTTAATGATATGCAAAGGGAAAAAAAAAAACCTGGTTGACACATTTTAGTTCTGTTGCTTCATAAATTCCAAGATGAGAATTATGTACAACAAGAAATTTTTGTTGATCAGGGTGAAATTGAATTTGAATTTCAGATGATATTTGTGGCACATTTTGTCCATGTATTTGCAAGTTCCTATCTCTCAATTTTGCCCAATTAGTACTATTCCATACAATAATCTGCATGAGAAATTAGAATTTTAATAGTGACAAATAAAGTACTTTTCCCAACGTAATAATAATAATAATAATCACTATGCAATGGATCGCATATAATATTAGTCACACTAATTAGTTAATTAAATCAGTTAATTGCTAGTTAGATTAGTTACTTGTTCTTATTGATCGACTAAAAGTCTTATTGTACTTATTCATGTAATTAACTAATTAATGTGACTAATATTGTATTTATTAAATTTCAATTTTTCGCAATATCAAGGTCCACAATGTGACTTTGACCATGATTTAAAACCTTGGTTGTGATCAAATCCACGTGAATGCATAATGAATTTTAAATACTAACCTGAACATCTGCATCAACAGAAACAAGAACATTCAAAGTATTTGAAAATGCGAGAGCAGTAACTCGTTTTGAATGGCCCTCAAGCTTGTTTTGAACCTGACATAAATGAATGACACAAAAAGTGAGCTTTAGTATCCTTTAAACATGTAATGATGCATCTTTTTCTTGAAAGATGAAATAAATATACCTCATATTTTTGAATATGATATACAAGTATGGTGGAGTCATCCAAACCAACAAGAAGTATGTTGTTATCTTCAGGGTAGAAGACAAGACTTGTTACCATTGGCGGCGGCGGCAAGAAATTCGCTAGATTCTGTATTTATTAGACAATGTGTGACATATGATTAGTTAAATTATAATATGTATGTATCATCTGCACTGCACGATTTAGTCTGATGCAAAGCCGTTGGATTTATAAACAAAATCTAATTTATTTTTTCTTTATCAATCTAACTACTCTGCAACAGACTAACCGTGTAACTGTTGTAAAAAATCCACCATGCAACATAAATAATTTTTGTAAAAATAAATGTCACATGGACTTCGATCCTTTATTGTTGCAGTATGATACTGCAACGGTAAAGGATTCAAACACAAGCTATAGGACTTTATGATTAAGATTACCTTAAATGTGATCATATTGAACAAAGAAATAATTCCCCCTGATGTTGATATGAGATATGAATCCTTTTTTGATATAGCAAAGCAAGAAACTAAATCTCTAGATTTGGCCATTGTAAGGTCATTGCTCATAAATTTCAAACCATTTCTTGGATGCCACAATTGAGGAGAAACTTGTGTTGTTGCCTACAAGCAATAGTTTATATATTTTAATTTTACGCTAAGTAAGAACAAATAGTAGAGATGGATATTAAAGAGGTAAAAATAACATATAAAAAGAAAATGAATATTACCTTAGCATCCAAATCATGGCTAGTATGTGGCCATAACGAAAGTAGATGAGTAGCATTTGATGTCAATGCCAAAATTCCATTTCCAGCATTGGTGTAAGCAAGTCTAACAATCTGCTTCATGAAAATTTAATCATAATTTTTTCTTGTAATTTCTTGAACCAAGTTTTCTTATAATATACCATATAAATGTCATACCTTATTTTGTTCAGAATGAATAGGGAGTAGCAATAACTGGCATTCAGATGGTTTTGAAATATGAGATATAGACTCTGATAATTTGTGGGATTTTTCAATTGAATCAAGTTTCATGTCCTCCAAATTTTTTAAGCAGCCACTCTAAAACAAAAAAGTTTATATAAAATTATTATAAGATAAATAAATATAAAAAAAAGCATAGCCACAACCAAAATTTTGCATATTAAGGTAAGAATTTTGCATCTAAGACTACATTTCACATATAATTAAAATTCAGATTTTTTTTTAGAATCACAAAATCACTTAAAAAGTAAAATTTTAAATTGCGGTTGCAGTTATATTTTGATATGTTATATTGCTGAAAAATGCAGCGATGCATTGGGAAGTCGTCCAAATCTTTATATTATGAATAAAAAGACATTTATAACTAATCATAAACAAATTCTTAATAATGTATAAAAAACCCTTGTCAAACCTAAAACAAGTAAATTATAATAATAAGAGCACAACTAATTCAAGATTATTTTGAATTTTGGAAGAACAGAGGTTAAATTAATATAAAAATTTGTTTTTCAATTACATACAAACTAGTAAAAAGGTATAAGGAAGGTTTTATCCAACTGACCTCATCAAAAGTCACATGAGATCTTCCTATTATTGTTTCATTAGGAATCCCAGGATTATTCAAATCCAATTCTGCAGTAAGGTAATGGAGAATTAAATCACAAGGGCATAGATTTATTTAAAGAAAAATCATATTGTTGGGGCCAAATTAAAATAATAATAATAAATTATTTATTAAAGTTACATTGAAAAAAGTTGCAAAATTTAGGGGATACCAATTTTTGATGAGGAAGCATTAAATTAAAATATGAAAGTCTATACCTGGATTTGTTGCAGCAGAAGTAGATGGTATTGAATGATCGACATGATTCATTAAGTGACCATGTTGTGCAGGAGCAGCTCCTAGAACAGGATTTTGATGCTGCTCATTTAATCTAACAAATGGTACAATAAATCAGTAGTAAAAAAAAATGATCACTTCTAGTCAATTTTTTTGAAATTTGGTGACATAATCAATTATAGTACAATGTATGAAAGTATACTAAAATCTTGTTTCTTTGGAAGAAAATATCTTTTTACATCCCCTCATAATGCTGAACTATATAGATGTTTCTAAAATATTGTATCCATTTTTGTATATGAATGTTTCTAAAATATTTTTGGAACTTTTGGAATTTAGAGTTAATACTCTCTTAATTGAAAAAATTGTTTAAATCTCAGGTAGTAGAAAATTACTCTTGTGTGAATTGAAAAATACTGTCACACTTTTCGTGTGTGCTTTCCTATGCACAATTGTGTTGTTCCAGCGACCCATCCATTTGGTTAGTCTGTAATTCGTCTGAGTTTCTTTAGACGATTTGGTCAAAACCTTTTTGTGTGATTTGAGTGTAAATCCGTTCGGATTTCCTCGTTAAATAAAATGTTCTACTTATTTCAAAAAATACACCAAAACTCGACGCATTTTCAAGTTTTCTCTTTTCTCTCTTTTCCACTCGACGCAATTCCGAACCACTTCTCTCATTTCTTTATGAGAATTCAAGTGGTCTAAATACCATATTGAAGTTGTAATTCTAAAATGATTCCTACATTGCAATGGGACGTCAATACAATTTGTAATTAAGTTGTTTTGTGTTAGGAACATCGTGATTGATCGTTTGTTTGCACAATTTTAAACAATAGCACATAACATATTAAAGTGAACGATCTAATACGCGACTCAAATCGTTCACTAACTTTCCATCTTCAGAGAAATTTAGTACTATTAATCAAGGTTATATTTAAAAATTTAAATATTAAACAGATCTAATAATTTAAAACGAGACTTATATTTAAGAATTTTTTTTTCCGCTTAAGAATACTTAATAATTTAAAACGAGATTTATATTTAAGGATATTATTTTTTCCTTAAAAATACTTATATTTAGAGACAAAAGTTAATATAAATTAAGAAAATATGTATGAGTGTCACCTTTCATTTTGAAGAAGATGCCTTAGCCTCTGACGTTTAATGGCAGGGAATTTCAATTTTCGATCTAACATAGGATGTTGCTCTATCACTTTCCTAATTTCATCCATCACTTTCTTCCTCGCAGAATTTGCATCTTGATATGTTGAAAGTGATTTATGTTCTCTAATCAAGTCCATAAAAATAAATTAAAAAAGTTATGCATATTAAGAAAGATTCAATTCAAACTAGAAAATAATATTAAATCACACCTTATATTGTTAATTGTCAAAAGGTGAGTCAAGTCTTTAATTAGTTCTTCATTCCTTGAGCCAAAGACTTTTAAATCCTTCATGAGGATATCTAAAGCCTTGATACGATCATTGCTGATGAAATAAGACAAAAAATTTAGAATAAGATAATATACTATGTTTATTAACAAATAACATGGCATTGGAATTATAGATGCATAATTTTGCTTTCATCCTTATTGTTATATTTTATTCATGTAATATTTGTTATATTAGTCTCTATAATGTGTCATATTAATTTTAGTCTAATATTTGGTCACCGCACACGACTTATTCTAATATAAATTCATACTATTAATTTTTTTACACAATAGTACTATAAATTAATATTATAGAGTCAAAAAATATATTATAGAAAATAAATTATGTTATGTATATGAATACATATTAATTTAATACACGAGAATAAAATTAATATTATAGAGTCAAAAAAATATATTATAAAGAATAAATTATGTTATGTATATGAATACATATTAATTTAATACACGAAAATAAAATTAATGTTTAATGAATTCTAAAGTCTTTTTTATATTACACTGAGATGCCATTTATTTACCATAAATGTATTTTATATAAAAAAAATTTAATTACCTGTCCAATGCCTCAAGGTATTTTTGTTTCCTTATTTCAAAGTATATTTTGATTGAGTGATTATTGTCTTCAACTTTTGTGAAGCCAGAAAGATACTTCTCAACCTCATCCCAATTGCCTTTAAGTACCAAATCCTCAAAATACTTCAAGTCAAAGTACAAACCGCTTTCACGCCCAAGCCTGTGAATTAACAAACAAATAAAGTATAAATAATAATTAAATGTCAAATAAACAATCATATTCATAAATAATAACATTAAAAAAGTTTACATAATCGATAAATAACAATCATCATGTATATAACTTTTAAATAATAATTATAATTAAAATCAAGTGTGTGTGGAGAAAGAGACACATACGTGAGTGCGGTTTCCCTTAAAGCTTCCTCATCAAAATATTGTAACACTGAAAAAACAAGTTCTTCTGTGAAATTAGACATCTTGATAACAATTACTTTTGCTAAGCACAAAGTTATATTTCGTTAACCAATATCGAAAGTGTGTGTGAAATTTAAGGTATGGTAAGGTATTTATAAGTGATCATAGTGATAAAAGAAAGGCATATCATAAACAAATTATAATCATATCATGTATTTAAAATACTAAAGAATCTAGCCAAATCTTAATAAAAAAAAATTTATAATTAATTAATTTCCTAAAATTGTGCAAATATCTTCTTCATATTAACATTAATTATTCACAATCGATTTGATTATTTGTAAAAGAGGGGTTGAATTTTTTACTGTGAAAATAATATCTAGAATCACTTAATTAAGAAAGTTGAAAAGATATCCTAAATTCCTAATAGATATGATATTAAATAATGATTTCGATCTCTAATTCAATTTTTTTTTTACTGGAATGCCAAATATTTTTATTTAGCTAATAATTTTGTAGTAGAATATTTGAAATATTATCTCTTTATTAACATTATTTTGTTCAATAATCACTGATAAAATAAACTATAAAAAAAAGTATTTTTTAAAATTTTAAAATATTAAATAACACCCAATCTAATACTTACCATTAGATAAAAAAAGACTAGAATAATATCCACTAGTATATTTTAACATGTATTTAGAATCACGTTAGAACCACACGTATACCCAACACTCCAATTTCTTAATTTAGGAAAACCACGACATAGTTGTTTCGGAACACTAGAATAAATATTCAAACCCCTTTCCAAACAATTATTTACCATTAGAGGTTGCATTGATAAGGTAATTTCTATCATGATGACTTAGCCTCATAAGTCATGAAGGATACATGAAGATAATTGACCTGATATTACGAAATTGGATCTTCTACACCAATTTTCCTTTTACACACTCTATCCCTCTTATCAATCATTTTTCTCTTTCTTAGTTTTTCTTTAATATTTTTGCAGATTCTTTGTATTTGAAGATGTTTTGTTGTTTTAGTTCATTTATTAAAAATAAACTCAGCCAAGGTTTAATTGCATCTAATCTATCCACTGAGTTACAAAAAAAAAACAAATTGCATCTATTCTACACGTCATTGTTGTGTTAGGCGCTCAATCAAAGTTGTGAATGTAAGCATATAACCATCCATCCATAAAAGACATGTATATGAAGATATTGATGAAGACAACCCACTTACAAACATTGATTTAACTCATAACGATAAAGACAAAAAGTAATTAAAATCCTAAAGCCTAAAAACAATGAATCTTGAATAAATGGATTAGAATTTTACAAGTAAGAAAACCCTAATTTTAACTGTAATATACGATTTAATATTTGTAAAAGCACTTTTATTTGTTCCTGGCTACTAATATCTCCTTTCTTGGTATATATATAGACAATAATAACAGAGGAGGACTATGATTATAGCACTTCCAAAATATCAGGTAAGACCTCCGATGGATGAAGTCAGTCAATCTGTATAATTATAATTTCAATTTTGCTATTAATCTTTAACTGACATCAGACTCCCAGACCAAAGTAGCGAAGAATGTGATCGCGGTCATCCAATCAAGCCAGCGAGCATACCTTATCTGAAAATTGAGCACCATTAGTAAGACAAGTTTTATTGTGACCTTAAGTAGGTGCAAAATGACTATATATATATATATATAGTTTGAAGAAAGGCACATTAATTTAACCAAACACATTTTCATTTTCAAGGATTCAAGTTCAGTTAAACATAGCTAAGAAAGACGAAAAGAAACATACTCATGCACCCGTTTTTACCCAGTTCAATGCTATAAAGTAACCACTGCAAAATAAGAGGATTGAGATATCACCTTGTCTGATACTACTGCAGCAAAGGCGGCTGTCATCTATATATGTTGATTGGATGCCCATCATCCATGATCCCAACGATGTATCATCATAAGCATAGGTCTTCAAAGATACGCTGCATTTTGTTTATAGATAGATCAAGATATATTACTAGATACGAAGAGAAAATAGAAGAAAATATCTTTCGAGACAAAACAGAGTTTAACAAGAAGCAACATTTAAAATCATCAAGGCTAACACACTCATTGTTTGAATCCCTCATATCTTATGCTCGGTAGGTTCTCTACCAATCTGACTCTCTGTAGGTTCTCTACCTGAACGAAAGCACAGACCAGCTATAGGACGTGCTTGTTTAAGTAGATGCAAAGTCAGAAGGGGAAAAACAAAAAATAAAATAAAAATGAATGGGATAGAATATTTATAGCTTTGAGATTAAAGGACATGTACTAACAGTGTAAAATTATTTTACAGTGATAACCAATCACCATTTGCCAACCACACATCAAATAAAAAACTGAAAACTGAAGTTATGCAATTGTTTGATGTGTTGTCAAGTTATGAGTGATTGTTAGTGTAAAATAACTTTACACTGACAGTGTATAATCGTCTTTAATCTCTATAAGTTTTCCTCTTCGTTGTTTGGTAAAGGAAAAATATCACTTCCAATTTAATAACTTTTAATAGAGGTAAGCCAAGTAAACTAGATAAACTTTTAACTTGTTTTAACTTTTAATAGCATGTTTAATGGTGTTGTGTACCATTCTCGGAAATAAGAACATAATAAGAAGCCAACCAAGTAGCTTCAACTCCAATACCAACCAAGAATATGGCTCAGTACAATAATCGATTAATAACCAAACCCTCCTCATTCTCAAGTTCCTCAAACATGAGGACAGCCAGATGCCACACTTCATCATATCAAAATGCTAAATTGAGGCAGCCATGCCACAGAACTAAAGCTTCATACAAACAGAACCTCGTGTAAATAAGAACTAACCTGTTTATGTTAATGTACTGTGCCAAATTCTTTGAAAGTATAACAAGTGAACCGGCTGCATGTCGGAAATACCTAAAGACAAAATAAATCAATAAAGATCCACACTAGAAAAAATAAAACAATTCAATAGGGAGATCCATATTACTAAAAGAGTAAAAAGTTTCCATGCACAATATTTATATATAGGGACTTCTGTCAAAAATATGCAACATACATTTTCCATCACGAGTTATAATATCATACCAACCGATCTACAACTAAAAAACAGCAAAACATATTCATAGATATTCAGATATAAGTTAAGGGACATGTGGTCATATGATTGAAACAGTTTATGTGATAGTTACAATTCATATTTTTGAACAGTCTAAAATTATCCATTCAGATATTCATAGATATTCGGCAAAACATATCCATTAATTGATGTTAACATGCACAGGCAAGAAAATTATAGTTATTTTCAATCATCAAATGTGTAAATAGATTCAGTTTTCATTAATTATCAATATGATTGAAACAGTTTATGTGATAATTACAAATCATGTGTTTGAAGAGTCTAAAATTTGGCAAAGAGATGAAAACACGTGAATTTATTAAGTACGCTGGAGTCACAAATTAATCGTTCCCTCTAATGTTTGTTAATACTTAGCACTGGTGTGATATACTGTGAAGACTGGAGATCATTATTTACGCATTCAATAATAAATCAATAAAAGAAAAATGTATTGATTTCAATTTAAGATATTAAGGCATAATCCCATTGAAGATCATTCCTGAATTAACAAAATGAAATAAATCACCAAATCTTCTCATCTAAAAGGTATATTACTTACGATTTTTCATCCCCAAATTTCCACCAGTCAGGTTCATACCAAAGCTTTCCCCTGAAAAAAGAGAGCAAAATAAGGAGCTTATACGTTGAATCCAAAAATCTCAACTGAAAGATCGAACTAGTAAACAATTTATAAAACAAAATGATATTGAAGGAGAAAATAACAACTGATAAAGAAATATAACTGTAGTCAGGGATATAAGATAAAATAATCAGAACTATTATCATATAAAAACTGGCAAATATTACCACAGATCTATTATCATATAAAATAATCAGAACTAGATCAGATAAAGGAAAGTACTCTTCTGATATCACGTCTCCTGACTTCATGCATCCAATATATGCCCCATCCTGGCCACGGCGATGGTCAAGAAGTTCAATTAAACCCTCTGTTAGGCCAGTGAATGAAGTTAAGACTTAAAATTGCACATCGTAAATTATAGTTAGTTCAGCAAAATCTCTAAAATACAGGCATTCATTATTAAACCATCTTTACCCAGATCAATGCCAATGCTGTCATCAACTTTCACATAAAAATCAGCATCCCAGTTCTGAACCGCAGTACTAAAGAATATTTTTGCTTTTTTAGGCAACTCTTCCTGAGCTTCCTCATGACTTTCCTGTTATAAGAAAAACAAATGGTCAAGCTCTATACTAAGCTTGTCTAAGAAGGTTCAATGACATGGAAGCATGCTCAAATGAGCATCCGCGTGATTTATATACAAAAGCATAGATAATCACAATGGTCAGTAATTGTGCTTTGCTCCCTCCCATCAAAACTTTACTTCCACCAGAAAAAGAATTTTTAACCACCACATTAATGCTTCAAGTCTCCCTAAGATTGAAATATTTCAGAAAAAAATGTGAATTTTAAATGAGGGGAAATAATATAAGCTTGCAAATACAGGCATTAGATATCCTTCCATGGTTAATACCCTAAGTAATAAGCATCTAAGATAAGCCAAATTTAAAAAATAATTCAGCGATTCCTGTCCACTCACATAATTCAAAGCTAATTTATATTACAGCAAACATTTAGCTTACAAGAATCAGAAAATCCTTTGTTGAGCGATTTTCCTCATCAATATTGCGATCCAAGCTATCACCTCGATTAGCGCTGTCAATTAGAAGTTTTTTGGTCCAAAAAAAGTTCAAAACACTTCTAGTTAAGATATTGACGATAGTGCCAAGGGAATTAGAGCAGATAATTAATCATTAAATGTTCAAGAAATTATGTATTAATATAACGGCCAGTAAGATAAGGGCGTGGAAAAACCTCCGACCAATTACAAAACGTATGACCACTCCTCTTTCTTCAAGTTTTTTCAAGGCATCACCTGCCAGAAATGAGAAGAGAAAATGTTAGTTATATAGTTTAGGTCATTATATTATATAACTGACCTAAAAAGATAACAATCCAAATAATATTCAACTGAATCAAACCCAAAGTACTAGTCGAGAAGTATAATAATCTCAATTAAATTTAACATTGAGTCTCTAAGTAACTTCGTATTAGATTCTTAGTCTTAGTTCAAAAAATCAAAATAGCATAATTCAATTAAATTTCCTCCTTAGAGAAACACAAAAGACTAGAAGTAAACCAACTGCTTACGTTCTAAAATCAAAATAGCATGTGTAATATATCAAATCTAGCTGTGACTTGCTAGAAGAATACTATTATGAAAGAGTTGCATGAAACACATGTACAATATACTATAATCTGAATATGAACAAAATAAATAATAAAATATCAAGGTTTTTTTAACACAATGCGTGCAGTGCATTATATAGCTTTAACATCTGCTACAGAAAATATTAAAACTTATCCTAGGGAAATAGAGAAATAAAGCTAGAAATTTTTATATAATGAAAATAGCAATAAACCATAAAAGTATATATGTTAACAACCAATCATCAAGAAACTTTTAAGGATGCCAAATCAATCCCAATTTCAAATTAAGAGGCATAAAGTCACTCCCAAATTTAAATTGCAATTAAGATCACAGTCTTCTACTAAAACAAACCAAGAAAACAATCAAATTCTGCATCTCAGCCAATGAAATTGCTCTCAGTAAGATGAAGCAAAAGAGCATTGAGCCTTAGATCAAGTGTCGCCAAGGCCACTTTGCCTCTACTTTAGCCTACTCCCCCTCTCACCAGACAAAGTCTCAGACCTCCTTCGTAACCAAAAAAAAAAAAGACTTGAGCACAGACAAATTTACACGAACCAGTGAATTTCAAAAACCAAACATACCTCTAGGCATCCAAGACCCTCTGAATTCATTTCTTTTCAATCGGCTTCCAAATCCAGTATACACTCCAATAACAGCAAGAAGCCTATGGTCAGAAGAAGAGCCAGTTTGCTGCCTTTGGCCTTTAAGGTACCCTTGGCTCTTTGCCAATGTCAATTCCATCTCAGCATCCACAATCCTCCTCTCCAAATCCCTAATAAACAACAAAAAAACATCACAAACAAACAAAATATCATCAAAAACCACAAATCAACACAATATAAAAAAATATAAAAATAAAATAACACCAAAAGTAGCACAATTACCTGCACCCTAATACCATTAATTTATCTTCCACCGTAAGAACCTTAGGCCTCTAGAAACAACAAAAAAAGTGGCAGTATCATAAGTTGATAGCAAAGACCAAAAAACAAAATAACTTTCATTTCCCAAATTTCAATCATAAATCATAAGCAAGGTTTTAAAAGCGATCTGTGACCGAGAAAACTGTCGCGAAAAAAAGGTATAGGTGGCGGCTGTTACCATTATTTCCCGTTTTAACAAAGTGCATAAAAATCATGGAAAATGGCCGCGACAAAACGCTGTTTATACAAAAAATACGAAAATCTTGTTTTTTTTAATCTCATTGATTTTCAAAACAGATCTAAACACTACCTTACCTTTTTCTCTAGTTCCGACTTTCTCTCATCTCTCGACCAGTACACAGTACATTATATGATAGTACAAATAAATTTAATATGATTTGTGCAATATTGTGATTAATTCACACATTGACAACCGCAATATGTAACGCATCATCCATAATAGCCGAAAGCATGATCCTTAACGCAGCCGCTATTTAAAATCTTGATCCTAAATACTCTACTGTATAGCAACAAAATCTGATAACAAACAAAAAGGACTTCAAAAATTAGAACTGAAAAGAAAAAAGGAAAACCTGTTCTGAATTCTTCTTCAGAAGACTAGCAAGTAAATTTCGGTTCTCTGCATCTTGCCATAACCTAAAAAACTCACAAAACAAAACAATTAGAGAAATGATTGAATCCTTTAACGTTTTCGGATCAGCAATTCAATTTGAAAACAAATACACAAATTACAATCAACGAATTTCCAACAAGAATCGGATCGGAATCAAGTTTGCAGAAACAAATATATAAAAAAATAAATAGAAAATGATGAAAAGTGAGGAAAGTTACCTGCCGGCGACGTAAAGCCAAGCTACACAAGAGAAGAATGCCAAGAGGATTGAAGGTTTTGATGTTTGAACGGACTTCGATCTTCCTCCTCGCTTCGCCGTCGAAGTCGTCGGCAATGTATCCATCTTCGAAACGCGAAGATTTTGTGCGTTTTGAGTTCACGATTCCGATTGAAATTTATGCAAATCGTGAACTCTGTCACTGGTAACTAACGTTCAGGGTACAGGGCTTTTATATTTTTGTTTTTTTAGTAAAGTAACATACAATAATATGTTATTACAATTAAAATATAAGCATAAAAAAAAATATATGTTTGGTCCAGTTAGCTCTTTTTGATTTTCGCTCTAGTAGTTTTTGTTGTTTCAAATTTGTTTAAAATTGTCTTTAACGTTGGTTACTCTTAAAATTTTTAACAAAGTTGAGATGTTAAATAATGTAAAAAGATTTTACATTGTAAATGTGAATTACAACCATCCAATATTAAAAAAATGTGTGACTTATATACAGTGTCAACTTTTAAATTTACATTTTAGGTACATGCAAATTAAACTAAAAAAATTGTTATATTATACTTTTCTTAGGAGAAAAAGGAAAGTTATAGATATACTGTTTATTACTTCAATTTTGTTTTGACTGAACAGTACCCTCACAATTTTTTGAAAATGTCAAAAATATTTTTAAATTTTTTTTTTTTTACAAAATCCATTTTTACTTCCGGCAAACTATTTTCAAGAATTCTGGTACATAGAGTTTTACCGAAAAACTTTTTACAAGTTTTCCGGTAATGTTTTCGGAAAACTAAAAAATGATTTCCGATACAGATGGGGAAAATGTGTACCGGAAAACTTTCTCCAACTTTTCCGGTACATAACGTGTTTCTGGAAAACTTTATCGACAAGTTTTCCGGTACACACCTTATTTTTTAAAAACAAGTTTAAATTTTATTAATTTTTTTAGATCACTTAAAAAATTATTGAAAATTTTGGGGTGGTCGTGGCCACTCTATGTCGTAACTAAGCTTCTAGGCTATAACTTTGCCGTCCTTACCTCTATCTTTACCCACCGAAAAAATATAGTTAAAATCAAATAAATTAATTAAATACTAATATAATAAAAAAATTAAAATAAAAAAAAATCTGAAACTACCGGAAAACTTGTGGGTGAAGTTTTCCGGTAACTTCCGGAAAAGTCACTAACAAGTTTTCCGGTAGTTCATTATTTCCGAAAAACTTGAAAAAAGTTTTCCAGAGTGATGGTCTGTATCGGAAAACTTGAAAAAAGTTTTCCAGTAAAAATAAAAATTTTGACGTAATATATATGAGGGTATTATGGTATTTTCACTAGCTTTTTGAGGGTATAAAGTTAATTATGGGGGTACGGGGTCAAATTTTCTTTTTTAATAACAGAATGGGGCTTAAGCCCAAAAGAACAAAATAGAAAGCAATTAAGCAGGGAGTATCAACTCCTAGAGAATTCTTAAGTAACGACTTCTCTAATTGCAGAGGTGGATACTTTTAAATTTTATAAAATTAATCTGAGATCTTAATTTTATAGAAGTATATATGAGATCTTACTTTTAATATTTGTATTGAAGTATACATCATATCTTAATTTTAATAATCATGTGTTGGAACATAGAGTATTGTTAGCATGTAGATTTAAAAATTGTTAAAGTTCTACATTAGACAAATCTCATATATTGAGTAGTTTTACTCTATAAATACTAAAGACTCACATTAGGTAGAAAATATATGTAGGTTTGTTTTCATCACTATATAATGAGTTTCAAACTCTTGTGAAAAGGACACCAAAGTTGGATGTATTTTCCAACTTTCTCTTTTCTCCCTTTTATATTCTGCTCGACTTATTTCCGAGTCACTTCTCTCATTTCTTTCTGTCACTTCGATATTTTAGAGTGGTTTTGTATCATAGTCCCTTCGATTTTTAGAGCAGTTATTATGCCGTAGTTCCGTCGATTTTTGAGTGGTCCTAATACCACTATCTTTTTAGAACAGTTTTTATATCGTAGTTCCGTCGATTTTTTAGTGGTCCTAATACCACTATGAGCTGTTTTTGTGCCGTAGTCTTTTAGAGCGGTTTTTTGTGTCGTAGTTCTTTTGATTTATGAGTGGTCATAGTACCATATTGCGAGTGGCTTTAATCATCATATTGAGAGTGACTTTAATTGCCATATTGTAAGCTAACAAGACTTCGCATTTAGTAGACTTGCTTTCTAGTTGCAAACCGAAAGGTTGTAAATGGATTTTGAAAACGAAACTAAAACCCGATGGAACTGTTGATAAATACAAGGCTCGCCTTGTAGCCAAAGTTTTTAGACATAGAAAATATAGATTTCTTCGACAATTTCTCACCGGTCATTAGGGTACTCATTTCATAACTTGGTGATACACCAAATGGATGTCAAAACAGTTTTTTTTAAAGGGTGACCAGGAAAAAGAAATCTATATGGAACAACCTAAATGTTTTGTGATTCATGGATCGGAAAACAAAGTCTGTAAGTTAGATAAATCTCTGTATGGTCTTAAACAAGCTCCTAAACAATGACATGAAAATTTTGATAACTTGATTATATCGAATGAGTTTAAAGTGAATGAAAGTGACAAACGTATTTATTACAAATATGAAAATAGCATTTGCCCTATCATATGTCTCTATGTAAATGTAAATATTGTGAAATTATTGTTCTGTAATAACTTTGATATGAAAGACCTCAGAGAAGCGAGTGTAATCCTCAGAATCAAGATTACTAGGTCAGAAAAGAGAATTTCTTTGGATCAGTCTCACTATGTTGAAAAGATCCTAAAGAAATACAAATACTTTGACTGTAAACCGACTTGTACACCATATGATCCAAATGTGAAACTTTTCAAGAACACTGGTGAATATGTTAGACAAATTGAATATGCGAGCATCATTGGCAGCCTCATGTATGCCACTAACTGTACTAGACTCGATATTGCCTATGTTGTGGGACTATTGTGCAGGTTTACCAGTAGACCTAGTATGGAGCATTGGCACGCTATCCAAAGAGTCATGAGATACCTAAAAAGGACTATGAGTCTCAGATTACATTATCAAAGATTTCCTACAATGATGCTGATTGGAACATTTTATCAGATGACTCCAAAGGAGCCAGTGACTATATTTTTAGTATAGCCGGTGGTGCTGTATCTTGGAAATCGAAGAAACAAATGATACTGGCTCATTCCACTATGGAGTCTGAAATGATAGCACTAGCTATTGCTAGTGAATAAGCGAACTGGTTGAGATGCTTGCTAGCTGAGATCCCTTTATGGGAAAAACCTATGCCAGCTGTATTGATCCACTGCGATAGTACCACGACTATTGCAAAAATTGAGAATCATTACTACAACGGTAAGCACGGTACAGTTAGAGCGTTACTTTCTAAATGAGCTGTTATTGTGGATCATATACGCACTGATGAGAATTTGATCGATCATTTGACGAAAGGATTAGCTAGAGAGAAAATCCTAAATACATCCAAAAGGATGAGACTAATGCCTATAGAGTCACTCATGATGGTAACCCGACCTAAAAGACTGAAGATCCCAAGAATTAGGTTCAATGGGTAATAACAAGTCGTGAAGTGATATGAGATGAACATACTATTATAAATAAGTGAAACATGATTCCTGAAGCGATGATAGGATGAGGTAATAGAAATTTTTAATGAGATTTATACTCTATGTGGAGTGGAGTACCTAGCTACATGAGTACTCTTAATAGACTCACCTATGTGAATGTGGAAGTGGGGCCACTTCCTATGGAATTTTGAAGCATAATTCCTAGGACGTTCACTATACTGGGATAAACGTGCAAGACCATTAATGCGCAGGCTTTTAAGAATACACCATATGAAAATGTTGTGTGTGGGTTTGATGCCAGAGAGAGAGTTCAAGACTACGAGTCACTCTTGTTGAATCTGAATCTTACTTACTATGCAAAGGTTCAAGTCATAAGACAATAGAAGCGTTTGATGCTATTACAAAAACAATTTTTAAATTCAAGTGGGGGATTGTTGGAACATAGAGTATGTTAGTGTGTAAATTTAATAATTGTTGAAGTCCCACATTGGACAAATCTCATATATTGAGTAGTTTTCGACTTTGTAAATACTAAAGTCCTACATTGGATAGAACACATATGAGGATTTGCTTCCATCCCTATATAATGAGTTTCAAACTCTTGTGACAAGGACACCAAAGTTGGATGCATTTCCCAACTTTCTCTTTTCTCGCTTTTATATTCTGTTCGACTTATTTCCGAGCCATCTCTCCCTTTTCTTTCTGTTCCTTTGATATTTTAGAGCGGTTTTGTACCGTAGTCCCTTCAATTTTTAGAGCGGTTGTTATGTCGTAGTTCCGTCGATTTTTGAGTGGTCCTAATACCACTATCCTTTTAGAGCTGTTTTTTTGCCGTAGTTCTGTCGATTTTTTAGTGGTCCTAATACCACTATGAGCGGTTTTTGTTCCGTAGTTTTTTAGAGCGGTTTTTTGTGTCGTAGTTCTTTTGATTTATGAGTGGTCATAATATCATATTGCGAGTGACTTTAATCGTCATATTGAGAGTGACTTTAACTGTCATATTGAGGGTGTAATTCTAGAACGAGTTGTTTTATCATAGGGACTTCGTGGTTGATAGTCTGTCTTGCACAATTTGGGCAGTGCCGCGAAACGTCATAAAGAAAGCGTGACCTAATCCGCAACTCAACTCAGTAATATTTTCAGTGGGATAAATTGATTTTGAAACAGTTTTCGAAACTCAATAAGAACGTGTTATTCAAACATAATATACATGTATTGTATCCAATCTATAAATGTATGTAGGACACTTTCATAAAAATTGTGATTATACCTCTTATATACACGTTACGTTTTTCCATTTTGAAAGAGGATGTTTGATATCATAAACCACAACTACCTTCTTTTTGGTAAGTAAAGGTATCTCAACGCACCACTGCAAATACTATTTTTTTGAGATAATAGAGGTGAATTTAGATTTTAACATATATTTTTTATATATATTGATTTGAATTTTTATTATACTAAATATTGATTCAAGATTAAACCCCTTACCAAATGGTTGAGGTGTATAATCGTCAAAATATATAATTAAATACAATTAATGTATTGTGTTGGTAAAAAATATAAGAAAACTCTTCTTTAATGCACAATCGACTCCACATTTGTTGAGACCTAAAACAAACTTTAAAGTAAGATTTTAATAAAATAAGTAGAGATATTTTTAATACTAAAAACAAATATTTTACTATAATTTTATTTAAATTCTACGTTTCTTGTCTTATGAGATGCAAAATATTTTAATTAAACATATCAATAATTCTATCTTTTTATAATTGTAAGGCTTTTTACTTGTTGTACTACAAATTTTTTCATTTCTTTAGACCTAAATATGCATGAAAAATTAATTATTTTTCAGAGGCCAAAAGCTCAAGTTTTAGCCTTGGGTCAATCCGGCTTTAGTGCACTTACCTTCTTTTTTGGTAAGTCAAGGTATTGCTGTGCACAACTACATACATTAATTTCTTGAGATAGTTGAGGTCTTTTTAAAGGATTGACATCTTCTAACATATATTTTTCATATACATCGATTTGAGTTTTTTATTCCACTAAATATTGGTTTGAGATTGAACCTCTAACTAATTGGTTAAGGTGTATAATTGTCTAAATATATAATTAAATAGAATTAATGTATTGTGTTGGTAAAAAATAGGTTTAATTTCAGTTTTAGTTCCCCTATTTTTTATTAATTCACAAAATTAGTTCTCCTATTTTAAAAGATAATCGTTTTAGTCTCTCTTTCAGATTTTTTAACTAAAAAGTAGTGGTTTTAGAAATTTTTAATGACATGACTTACAATATCATAATGCATAACTATCTAAATGTATTAATTATATTTATATTATTAATTAAATTATAAAAATGAATGATTTTATTAGTTGAAATTGAAATTTTTAGAGGGTATTGTTGCAATTTTATAGGTATTAATCATTTAACATCGCGCCGTATCATATGTCACGTCTTTTAAAACATGTCACCTATCACTTTTTAGTTAAACAATATAAAGAGGGGCTAAAATTGTTGGATTGGAAAATAGAGAGATCAATTTCATGAGTTATTAAAAATATGAGACCAAAACTGATATTAAACCTAAAAAAATATATATAAGGAAACCTTCTTTAATGTTGTTTAAATACTAATTGAGATTCAAATTTTCAATATATTGTATTTGTTGCTTTTGAAAACTTGATAGTGGGAGATGGCGTGAAATGTAATTCTATATAGTAATTAATGTTAATTTTATAGTATATGTATATGTATGTTGTGTAAAGATTATGTTTGAAATTCTATAGTAATTGTCAAAGTATATAATTAATGTTTAGTGTTGGGCGAAAATATAAGGAAACTCTTCTTTTTTAATGTTCTTTAATTGAAATTCAAAGTTTTAAATATATACAAATTATAGCTATTGAAAAACTTAAAAGTGTTTGATCGTGCGAGAATGTGCAGTAATAATCGAAAAATATTTACATCTTGCATGCATCAAATTAAATCAGGTCCGGCTCAAAACATATTATGAGATGTAAAATCATTTAATAAATTATTATAATTAATTTTGTTTAATATTTTTTTCCAATTGCTAATAAATTTAATTCATTTAATCTTTGTTGAGATATTATTGATCTTAAATAAAATTTTATTAATTTTAATAATATTTTTTCTTCAATTTAAACACTAATTAAATCGTTATTTTATAATCAATATATACATTTAAAAATGAATCAAATCTCTTTATATAAATAAGTATATATATTGTAGTATCATTTTTCGTTTGTTTTATTTTTTCTTAAAACGTTAGTTTTATAAATAAATCAAAGAGAATCATAGATTTTTGAAGTTTCCATGACTCTATAGGTAAACACATTTTGTTTTTGAAGTTTTAGACAGTAGCCTTGGTGGCCTACCCTTAGGGCTAGGGATGGCCCTGATAAAAACAAACATTGAACGTTTAAATTATGGGGTTAAATTTTCAGAAAATTGCCAAATTGGCTTTTCATTTTTTTTGATCGAATAATCTTCAATTTAAAATATTAAATTGATATTTTCGAACAAGATTAAATTGTTTGAGTCATTCAACTCCAAGGAGTAAAACTATAATCCACTAATTATTTTTTCAATAATAAAATTAAATAAATTATTAAGAATATTAGGCTAATTATATTTATTAGTGAATGTTCATTTATTCGTGTTTATAAATGTTACCAATATATTTGATAAAATGTTCAAACACTTTTAAATATTTATTTAGACATTAAAAATGGTCAATATATAATTTTTGTATTTTTTTTATTATTATGTTGTCACATAAATTTACCAAAACAAATAACAATTAGTCAATCTAATAAAAAAAATTGTGTTTTGTTTTTCTTATTAATCATCAATGCATATATTTACCATGAGCATTATTTCCAAATTTTTTAATATGTGTAGGAAAAAATGTTAAAATTTTAAAAATTCCTACATAACTTATATAATTTAATAAAAATAGAGTTTACGATTATCAATTATATAATTTATCTTTTAAATCATGGTTAATATTTTATGTCTAAATACCATCAAAAATCAGCTAAATGCTACAAATTTGATATTGTAAATAAAGTTCAAATTTAACTTGAAACGGTTGTAAAATTGTTAATTTTTTTATGATTAAACTTTTACAAGACATTGTTCTTTTATCTTTTTTTAGGAGTAAAAATACTCATTTAATTACACACTCTACAATATCTTTTATCGCATTTTTTTTATAACTATAAAAATTTACAAAGTTAATATTATATATATATCACCTTATAAAAAATTTAAAATTAAACTCGTGCAAAGCGCGGGTCATATTCTAGTTTAATATAGTTCTTAAATGACTAGGAGTTTAATAATCACCTCTGTGAAAGATTGTGACGATAATTTATGATATAGTTTTTGATGAACTAAAAATTTGATATTAAAGCATCCATGTATGATTGCTTAAAGAATAATTTTCATGATCACTACTTATGAAGATAATTTGTGATATAATTCTTAAAGAACTAAAATTGTAATATCAAAGCATCCATGTTGGCTTGCTCAAAATATGATTTCTTCAATCATTATTTAGTGATTGGGTACTTGAATAAATAGACTTTTATATTCTTGATTGAAATATATAAGATCTATTTGATCTTAGTTTGATTTGTAACAAAGAAAATATTTATGTTCCTTAAATTAGCAGTTGAAAATGTGAACTAGAAGTTTAGATAAATTACTTAAAATAAATTATTATCTTATGATGATCCACGTATAAAGCAATGTGAATCAGAAGTTCAAAACATAATTTATTTGCAAAATTAAGTAAGACAAAATATCTGTCGTTACTACTCTTTTCAAAATAAATGTCCATGTTGGACGCTATAATATTGCAAATAATTCTCAATCGCGCTTGAAGCGTGGGAGATCATTCGGTTCCAAAGACAAAAACCGTCAAACAAGACAATGAGCTAAAAAAAGGAAAAGTGGTCCAAATGAGGATATGGAAATTCCAAAAGAGTAGTATGACAAGAAGAACTGATCAAGTACCTAAAAATTATGAAAATAAAGATATCTCAATAAATTATGTCATGAATCGAATATGATAGAACCCAAAGAATGTCAACATTGACAATATTTTTGTATATAATATAACGCTATATGTGATAATGATAATGAGGATCATCAACTAAAGCCTATTAAAGATTTTAGACAAAAAAATGCTTTGAAAATAGAAATAAGTCATTGGAGTAGAATTAAACTCGCTTTGCAAAGCGAGAGATTTTTGGACTTGCAGTTTGCACACCTGAAAATGTGGAGCTAATTAAATATGACTGTTTTTCATGGGAAAAGAAAATGAGAATGGTGAAATACATCTATGTAAAGTTTGACATGCTACTCAAGAGTATGATAAAAGTCTACCATTGAAGACACATATTCACCTGAAGTGAATTCAAAAACGTTTTCATACCTTCATAAGTTTAATAGCACATGAAAGACTCTATTCATATATGAAAGATGTCTTACAACATATTTGTTTGACTCACTTTATAGTGACGATTATAAGAAACTTCTTGAAGTATTTAATTTATGTGAGACATACAATTCAAACTATTGAAGATATGACTTAATCAAAATGAGTCAGTCTTTTTATGTGCTCAAACAATCTAGATGGACATTGAGTAATACTCTTGTGTGAATATTTCCTAAATGAGGATATGAAAATGACATCATTTAAAATCTGATCGTTTAAAGAAATAGTTTGAGATGAATATCGAGAAAAAGAAAAGGATTTGTTTGAGATTACAAAACGAGTATTTGAAGAATGCTTTTGTAAATTATGAAGCTTATATGGCAAAGGTTCTAAAAATGGTTATATATGAACAAGTCAAATCAGTTGTGCACTTTGAATGTTGTAAGGTCACTAATTGTGGACAAATGTCTTTTCAGAACTTGTAAAAATGGAGATTTCTACTCAGTTCTAAAGTGCCATATAATAGTGCAATCAAAAGATAATGTATTTTGCTAATTATTTGTTATTAAATATTATTTGTTCTTAATCTATTAGACATATGAACTTCATTACGTATACGATATTGGAACAATGTCAAATATATACTTTGTTATCTTAGAGATACAAGTTATTTGTATAATTCTCCCATAATGGTATAGATACAAATGAAGCTAACAAACCACAACAACTATATCATCACGGGGAAGTTTTAGCGCTACAAATTAACGACAAATCATTGATGTATTTTGGTTGAAGTATGTGATTTAACAAATACAAGAGATTTATGGTTTTTCTTCTAGAAAAGGTTATTGGAAAGTTTCTATGGGAATAATATCACATGCAATTATTTTGAAGAAGATTACAATAAAAATGATAGAAGAAATCCTTCTATAAGTCATCGTCAAGTAAAACTTTTGAGCAACAAGTTCAAACGATTACTTAGCAGTCAATTCGTCGTCTTAGATATAATTGTCTACATGAGAGGGAAAAAGAAATGTTTATGCCCTATTTTTTCTACATCGTAGTTTTGTCTTATAGGGTTTTTCTAATAAGATTTTTAATGAGGCAATTTAACGCACATTCAAGGAGGACTTTTATGAATATTAGACCAACTAGACTCTCACATTGTAATAGAAAATATATAATAAAAGAATAAAATTATTAACTTTCTATTCTTCTCTTTTCTCTCTTTCTCTCATTCATCTACTCTCCTATATTCAACCCTTATTTCCATTAGAACATGTATGGGTTTATAGAAAATATATAGAATGATAGAGTTGTTTAATACTATACAATTACCAAAGTTAACCTTTGATCAATAAATATAATCCTAATAAATAGTTAAAAGTTAAAAATAGTCACACACAAACAAAAAAAAACTCAATGAAGATGAATCAAATTACAACAGTATAATAATTAAATATCATCACTATTTAATATTTTTTTATTATATATAACCTTTGAAATATATATTTTTTTGTTACAAATCGGTGTGTCCGGTAACTTTTTGTTTTAATCATAGTAATGATGTTTTCATTCTTGTAATATACTTCATTTTCATTTAAATTCTCGTAATACTTTTGTCTGAATCTGTTTATTCTTAAGTTTTTTATAATTTTCCCCCACAAAAAAAGTAATTTTATTTGAGTTGCGTCACACAAAATTTTAAAAAATATTTGAATCACAAACCTGTTAATTACACTCTAATCACATGATAGTTCATCCACCAGATTTAGGTACATGTCTATTATATATTAAAGCTGGATATAGGCCACAAGTGGTTGATGTCTGAACAATATAAATCTGGGTGAACTCTTCTCTACTCATACACATTGTAATTTATTTATGTGTTGTATAGTCTGTATATCTAGCTTTGTATTTGTGAAAACTTGAGTTAAGAGTATTTTCTACTTTTGTTAGTTCAGTTGCTCGTAAAATTAATATCTTTCATTTATGAATAAGTCTATCCTTCATGTGTTCCATAAAAAAAGTTTTTAATAAATATTTCAAACGCTAACACATAATATAAGCAAGAGGGAGTAACATATTTTAATTGTTTTTTTGTGTGTTCATTACATGAAGTCTTTTACCAATATTCATCTTATATTCTGATCTCTTGATTATAATTGCATTTTATTCATGGAACACTCTACAGTGAAATTCTCAATGTTTTCCATTTAAATAACACATTTACTTGTGTAAGCCATGAATTATATAACAATGAGTGGTTACATCATTGGCTAGCACCTCATCCTGAACATGATTACAAAGAAGGACTCAATCTAGAAAGAACCATATACACAACAAATACAACATGGAATGGAAACAACACTCTTTTGTTGCTTTCCTTGAAAATTACAAAAAAAAAAGAAAAGAAAAAGAACAGGATTAAGGCTTTGGTTTTTCAACATATTGACTCATTATGCTATGACACTCAATAGAATAGTGGAAGTATAACCAACCAAAAAAAAAAGAATAAGTGTTGTCCAAACTAATCAACAAAACATCATCATGTGTTATAATCCCAACCTCTTTGTCATCCAATCTGAAAGATTAGCTATCACAAAGCCTGCAAATACCTGTCACTCAATGCCAAAACAACTCCATCAATATGTCAACAAAAAATGTTCAATATTTTGATTAACTACATGGTCTAATCTAGACAAAATTTCCCTAGGCTATGAAACTTTGTAAATCATGATCATAACTAGACGACAGATGAAAGCGAAAAACATGTATTAACATAACACATGTTTTGTGTTAATACATGTTTTTTGCCTAGAGAAAATGAGCCATGATCATAACATCAAAAGAAGAGAAAATGAATAGAAATATACGCAAAAAACATGTATTAACACAACACATGAATTATCCGAACAGCAATGGAACCAACGGCAAAATTAGAGGTGTCTAAGTTTGTCCCCGCTCAATGGGCCGGTCCGATAGGCCCGTATTTTAACATGAACTGGGCTATTAAAAAATAGGTCCTAAATAATTGTGTCTTTTTGGCCCGGCTCGAGTAGACCAAATAAGGGTTGGCTCGGCTTGGCCCATTTGAGTGCTCTAAGCAAAACATTTAAGACCAATGAAAGAAAGATTCTCCTATTGGCCACTGTTACAAGCTGAAAGCCGAGAAAACATCAAGTTGCATATATATTTAGTGACAACCATACCTGAACTGAGCCAAGAATGTATAGTGCTGAATAATGCCGACCGTGGATTACCATGTCGGCCAACATAGCAAGAGGAATGGTGAGTGACATGCCCAAAGTAGCCACAAGGGGAGTTGTCCATACAACACACAGTGCCCTGAGTTGAAGATTAGATAAAGTCTAATGTAAGAATTTGCATGAATCTGTGTATGTGCGCGTGCGTAAATTAATCAAATTTATTTCATGTACCAAAAGTAGTCTGAGAGAACACTTCCAACAAATCCATTTGCAAGAACCACTTCATCCATTTTGGCAGAGTGAGGAATTGCAAACTTAGGTTCAATTCCTAAGGCTGACAACGGCCAAACTGAGCGAAAAATAAAAAAGAGAATTAGCAATCAGGTGAATGCGGAAATTTATATGAAAATTCTTGAAATGTTGGTGAAGAGTATGTGAAAACGCTTAAAATAAGTTAAAGAATTAGGTCTTGTTTGAATTGATTTATTTGAGTTTATCTTCTGGCATAAACATTTCTGAGACTTTTTGGAAGAGCCTATGGAAACATCTTATGACATATCCATAAGTTGTTTTCACTTTTGAACTTTCATAAACTCTTTAGAATAATTTATGAAACAACTAATAGTTATATGAAAATAGTTTGACTTGATTTTATCTTTTGTACAGAAACAACTTATGCTATAAACACTTTATTAAGTTGCTTATCCAAACAAGGCGTAAATGAAAAGGATTGTGCTCTTATAAGTTTGACTTGGATGAGTAACTACAAAAGCATTGTTGTAGGTAAAAACTTACTAAGCCACCATAGTGCTACAAGTGTAAACAATCCAATATATCCGAACAGCTTTTGCACGTCAACCCGTTCGCCTTCTTCGCCAGAAAACTTTTTTAGAAGAACTGTGGCATTAATGTTGAAGCTGTCATTATTCATCTAAATTATCTTCTAGAAAAACAAAATACAGAATGAAACAGCTAAGAAATTGTCTAACCAGTAAATAGACCATATGACATGGCTGAGAGAAGGCCAAAAAGATCTCCAACAAGACTGCGCTGTCCATTGCTGAACACAAATATCAACTGTCAACGCCCCAAAAATAGTATTACAAAATCTATAGCATAATTAAGCTGAACTTCAAAACAAAGTTCAAGCTCAAAAGAATCTGGTATTATGTTCTATAATATGTTAATACGTTTATCGTAATGGAATTAACGTATATAAAACAATGAAGCTAATTTGGTTATCAAATGAAATAGAAAGAGCTTACGAAGCACTAAATTGCGGGTCATCTGCGGCCCAAGTTTTGCCAAGAGTTGTCATGGCAACGCCGGCCATGCTGACCAAGACAGCAACTACTTTTGATACATTTAAAGTGTCTTGTCCCATTAACACACCGATGAAAAGAGTGAAGAGTCCTGAAGTAGATGACAATACTGTTGTACTCGCAACACTTGTACGTGCAAGGGCAGCATTTGATAGATACTGAAAGCGACAAATAAAATTATAAAACGACATTATTAATTATTAATTTATTACATTTTCAAAATAACTACAAATTGGATATGTCAATCATGAGTTACTTACCTCTGTTACAAACCAGATAGGTGCAATGTAAAATCCATAAGTAGCAATTTCCTTTGTAGTAAGTTCTTTTTCTGCTGTCAGCACACTAGTTTCATTATATTTAGCCACCAATGGTTTTGTCTCTGCAAGAGTTGTAAGGTCTAAATCACTGTCTTTCCGAACCACGTTCCCAAGTTCCATTTCAAAGTTTTTCTGAACTCCATTGCCCCCGCTTTCTGCATTTTTTCCACTTTTAGAAGAGCGGCGTTTAAGCAAGTTATAGAACCAATCCTTAATGAATGCTATTGGGAGGTAAACTACCATGAGAGAAGCTCCGAGATATGTCACCGCAAACGGCTGCTTATAATCTATAAAAATACCCTGCACAGAAAAAAATTAATTCAGAGAATCATTCATTGATATAAAACTTGGATACTAGCACAATGCATGCTACTGTCTCCAATGAAAGATACCACTTGAGCAGAATTTCAAATTCCAATGGCATTTTCAACAAAATATTCTCCAACTGTGCTTAGATAAGGACTTTAGATACCGACATTATATACAAATTAAAGCAAACATATCAACTTACAAATATAAATTTTCACGCTTAGACAACAGCGTCCTCTGGTCAACATACATAAGACATAACACAAGTTACACAACATATAACTGGAACAACGGAGCTCCGCAGTTACATAGTATATATAAAATATAAATACAAGTCTGCAATTCTCTTAAATCAAAGAAATAGGAGTTGCATGTTTTCAATTAGTTTTTTTGGATGAAATCCACAGGTATAATCCTACCAGAGGTAATCCTATTCAAGACTAACGGAGCAAAAGGGGTCAAACCTCTACTAAGAAGTATCCCTATACACATTCCCTTCACCTGTGGACCTAGCATGCTCACAGCCTCACAGGTATCATCCTACCAGAGGTAATCCTATTCAAGACTAACGGAGCAAAGAGAGTAACACCTCTCCGAAAGGAATGCATTTTTTACATGAAATCAAACCACAACCTACCACTAAGAAGTATCCCTATACACATTCTCTCCACTTGTGAATGTAGCATGCCTCCACTAGGCCAATTTCATTCGGTCTTTGGGTTAGCTGTATTGTATACATACAAATCATTTGATCTCCCATCACCTTGAGGCTTTTATGATTGAAATGCAAACTTTAAAATAGTGTATCAATAACAAAAAGGATTGAATCTTAGCATATATATAGAAAGCTTCAAAATCAAGTCACGTGAAGCATAAACAACAACCTTGCATCTATCTCTCAAATACATCAGCTTCCTAATTGAATGTTGTACAATTAATTAACATAAGGTCCTATATGCTAGGACATAAGCCCCACAATAATTGAATTGAACTAGTACTAAAAAATGCCTAAGGGTCTAAAAAACATAACACCACCGACCAACAAAATGCAACGACCCAAATAGAAACAAACATACAAAAATTCACATTTATCAAATGCAACCATGCCAAAGTAAGAAAAAAAAAATGAAATAATTTTATAATGGCTAAACAAAAAAGATGATAAATTTAATTTACCTGGGTGACTTCAGCAGAGGTGACCCAAATGATAACAACAGTTGCTATGAGGAACAAACCAACGTTGTATCTCAAACCCATTGGAAAATCAAATCAAACAATACCCAGATGGGGAAAAGTGCAGAAATTGCAGAGATCCACACGTTTCTGCTTCTGCCAGATCCCAGAATCAACCTTCAATTCAACAATTTGTCAACACAATAATCATGTGTGAAAAAGTTTCAACCTTTACGTAGAAATTGAACAAGCTACTATGTGAGAAGAAGAAGAAGAAGAAAAAGAAGAGTTTGCAAAATTGTTGTAAGAGAAAAGAGGTTGAAAGAAGAAATCTTGCAACAACAGAAAAGAGAAAATGGTTGGAAGAAAGAGAAACAGAGGGAAAATGTTAATTAATTAATTAATACTATAAAAATATAAAAATATTTTTTCTGTATTTGGTGATTAATTTTCAACGTTACGCTTACTCTATTCAAAGTATGTCTTTTATTGAATTTCTTGTTTTCTGCCCCATTTTTTTGTCACACTGTGATAGAATTACCTCTTTAAATAGTATTCTTTCTATTAATTAATATAAATAATAATTGGTGTTTCCATCTTCCAAACTCCACATCACAATTTTTGGGAATGTGTCTTGCTTTTAAACACACCATAAAAGTCCTGCAAGTATGGATCAGTGCAACAACATTCATATAATCAAACTCATATTTGAATTTCAAATTTTTAACTTACACTTATTATGCTTATGTTATGTGAGTTTAATCACTAGCACTAGATTACTTGATTACAAAATAAAGTAGAAGTAATAATAAGTCCATTTTCTATAAAATTTAATTCATTTATAAAGTGGTATGTTAAAAAAGAGTATTCACAATTTTTCAATCATATAATGTGACCTTAATAAATATAATTATAAAAATATGATAATATATCATGCACATATAGTATACTCCATTTGAACTTAAATATAAACAAAAAAATTACATATATTTAATGAATTTAGACTCTTTTACTTTATCGTTAGTGAATTTAAATTCACACATTTAATATTTTATAGACTGTTAGGTTGAGATTAAACGGTTTAAAAAAATACATATTTTAACATTTATTTTATAATTAAATTTAAATTTGAATTGTTCGATTTTGATCAAACAACCACTTATGTCTCAATTTCGTGAATGCGAAAATTTGTGATTATAGGCAATTTGAATTTATTCTAACTGTGTTTTGCCTAAAATTTAGACGAACCGTTGTTCATAATTAAGTAAAGAGTTGTAAGTTATTTAATATCAATTTATAAAAATCAAATACTTTCTATGAAAAAATATATATAAACAGAAATTAAACGAATCAAAATGAAAATTGAATATTTCTGTTTTTGATTAAACTTTTAGGGAAATGCATTAAATAATTTTGATTGCTTATAAATTTTTTCTAGACATTAATAGGGCATCTTGTAGATGTTGATATGTGTTTTTGTTTGAAGAATTTGATAGAGTAAGAAGATCGATCACTCCATTTTTCTTTAGATGTCGAGATTCCACTATCTTAATAATCGTCCATTTTATTTGTGTCTAATATTATTGTTATCATACTATTTTTTATAATATAGATACTATTTTTCATTTGATTATTACAATCATAATAATGAAAAGTTACTTTTCATTTTATCAAATAGTTATAATTATTAATTATACTGTTTTTTACAGTATTAACTTACTATAGTTTTTTGAGTAAATAAACTGATTATAGTTTTTAATAGAACCCACTCAAAATAAAATTCTAAAATAATTAAAAAATTGATTTTCTTTATACTTTGACTTCTTAAAAAATATGAAGTAAATAAATTGTTTTATAAAAATATTTAAACATGCATTTAAAAAAAATAATAACTAATTATCAATATTAACTATTTAAAAAAATATAAAATTTTAAAACTATTAAAACTATCTACTAATTACTCTACTCATAAGACCACAAAAACAAATGTAATCTTCATCTACAACATCTTTTTTTTACTCATGCTAAAACAACTTTGTTAATATTCAAATGAGATTGTAATCTTAAATACGCATCCCAACAAGATAATCACCACAACTTGGGAGAACTTAATTTATTTATTATATGATCAAACAATGTTGACATCTCCCATTCGATACTGAATGAAATACTAGAGCAACCAATTAGAAAAGGTAGAGTGAAGCTTTCCTTAACAATCTTGTTAGTTAATGGGTCACTAGAGTTTTTTTTTTTTTTTTTACAAAAGGGGTTACTAGAGCATTGACAAATCAACTATAAACAAATTAACAAATACTAGTACTAACAATAAATAAATAAGATAAATTTTATTAAAAAAAATACATAATTATACATAAATAGTTAATCATGTATTACTTAAATAACTTTTATCATGATTAAATAGTTAAGATTTAATCCTTTCATCCTCAAATTATAAGAAGAGTTTTAGAGAGTTAAATCTTTACAATAAAATTAAAAGAAAAAGTAATTTTTTTAAATAATTAATGGATCACTTAAATAATTTTTTATTTGATATACTCTAATTCTTTTATATATATATATATATACACTAACAAAATAGAAATAATGAAAAAATGCTGGCAGTGGCAGGTGAGATGGCATTATAACTTTAATGGAAGTAATGACTTATGACAACGAAATTCAATTATTTATTTATCTTGAAGTAGAATATTTCGATGTACATCACCAAGTTTTTTTTCTCTCCCAAATATAAAATGGTGTTAAGATCACCAAGTTTTGGCATCTTCTTTGTTCATTTTTTGTAGCAAACAAAAGAAACGATAACTCACATCATAGAATAAATCGATAAATTTGTTAGAAACAAAAAGGAATGGATTTATAAACAAGTTGATTATTGTTCTTAAATTTATAACTTTAAAATGAAAATAAAACACAACACCACGATATATTTTCAAGTAATCAAAATTCCTATGGCTCTGAATATCTAATATCGACGATACCGAAGTTATTGATTAAAATATGTAATAGAACAAAATTATTACGTAAATATGAACCAAAACTAATATTATACAAAAACAAGAAATTCAAAAAGTACCGTATCAAGAAAGAAAACAAAAAAACCCCATGTATTTAAATGATATAGAAGACAAATTAAATTTGTATACAAGTCACTTATTTAAATAAATTAAAAAAAATTAATTTAAAAATGTGATTTTAGACAAATAAAAAATAATCATAAACCACTTCTTTCTAATAAAGAAAAAAAGAAAAGAATGTAAGTTTTATTTGAGATGTTCATCTTCTTATTTGTTCATGTTCATCTAAAGATAAAAAATAATTAAAACTTACACAAATGGACTAAAATAGGAATTTACTAGTAGTAATTAAATAAAAAAATCAAACAAGCAATAATAACAGATACATGAGTGGAAAAACACCGACAATATTCATTTGCGACCAAAAAAAATTAGCCATTTCACATTACTTGTCACTATCAACTAAGAGATGTTATTGCTTAAAAAAACTAATAGATGGTATATGATGGCAGAACTAAATTAGTAATAATTTCAAATTGTGGGTAATTAAAAGTAACTATCAATGATAAACTTTTTTTTTTCTTCTATCGATTTAAATGAGTGAATTTCATTTCTTTTTAGTAAAAAACATTCTATTTTTTTTTTAATAAGTTACTTTGTTAAAAAACTTGATTGAGAATAATTTGAACAAATTTAAAGATCAAAATTTGAAATAATGGATTTACCTAACATTAATCACGATGATTCATTTAAATTGGTAAAATATATCGAACAAAAAATAATGAATCTGTAATTTGTGTAATTTGTAATGAATCAAACTATTATGTCAATCTGAATCAAACAAATACGGTAACAAGATGAAAAAATTAAAAAGTGTTGCACAAAGACGGCGAACAAAACAACATCGCACTCAAGAGGACAAAATCACATAAAATATGAAAGAAAAACTAAATTTATGTGGAATCCACTTATTTAGAGGTTCGTCGACTTCTTCAGGCTAAGGTTAAAGATTTCATTGTTAACGGCACTTGGGCTATCCCCACCATTTTAAGCTCTACAATTGAGCGCAACAAGGTTGATAAAGTTGTTATTTCTAAGTTTGAAGGTCGTGATTGTTTAGTGTGGTCTCCTTCAATTTCTGGTAATTTTAATTTCAAAGTTCCATATAATTTTCAACATCCTTTAGGAACTTCTACTCCTTGGGCTAAGCTTATATGGAAATCGATGTTTTCTTCTGTCTCGTTCCTTTCTTCTGTCTAGTTCCTTTCTTCTTTGGAGAATATATTATGATAGGATGCCCACACATGAGAATCTTTGGAAAAGAGGTTGTACAATAGTTTCAATTTGTTCTCTTTGTGGCCATAATGTTGAGTCTACTCAACATCTTTTCTTTGATTGCCCTTTTCCCAACAACTTTGGTTGTGGCTTGGGAGAACCTTAATGACTAAATTGTTTGCTTATAGTCTTTTATCAATTTTGCAGGTGTGCATGTCTAATTGGAGCCCTCAAGTGTAGGGTGTCACCATATTTGTTGTGATTAATGTATTCTAGTGTATAATTGATTTTGTTGGAATTAGGCTAGATTTTTCAACAAGGACATACCTTTTGACCAGAAGATTTCTCTTGCGTGTTTCCCAATGCCTCTAGGTATTTACAATGCTTTATTTGAGGAGCTTATGGACACCATATTAGAATTTGAGATAGCTTTTGAAAAAGGGTGGCATAATATTTTGTTAGAATGCAATTCCAGTTTAGTTGTTGTTTTTCATAACTTTCAGCTTGTCCCATGAAAATTTCAAAATAATGGACAAATTATATTCATCTTACCTCCCAAATGAGGTTTCATTGTTGCATAATTTTAGAGAGAAAAATTCTTGTACTGACTTATTGACAATTTTGATATTTCCAACTTGAGTTTTGTCTAGTAGAATGTTATTCCTCCTTTTATTTTGGAGGATTTTATTAGGAATATGATTCATCTTCCTAATTATAGATTATGTCGATGTGTTTGGGTTTGGTTGTTGCCCCCTTGCATCAATTTGTATTTTTTTTCCTTTACTTTATTAATATTATTTGGTGCTGCAGATGATTGCTAGAGTTGGCGGTGCCAACCTAGTTGGAATGGTTGGTGCTAGTGATACTCTCACTAGTGCAGAATGAACTAAAGAATTAAAGATATTACACCGATTTTGTGAAAAACATGTGTAAAAAGTTCGTGCAATGACAATTTTATAAATAATTAAATAATTTTTCTATAAGACGCGTAGCATATGACACATATTTTAATAAAAACATGTGTCAAACGTTTATGCAATGACAATTTTTGTAAATAATTAAATAGTTTCTTATAATGAGCATAATAACTAAAAAAAAAATAATTTTTTTAATTAACGATATCACACTAAATTTTGTAGAAAATAGGTGTCATATGTGCTAACATATGACACTTGTTATATAAAATATAAAACGTAGGTGTTAAAGACTAAATTTTTTAAATAAAAAATTTATTTAAGAAAAACAGGTGTCATAGGTTAGCATATATAACACTTGTTATATACAAAAACAGGTGTTATAAGTTAATTTTTCGAAATGTAAACTTATTTTTCTTAATGTAATATGTAACCCC